>CM056203.1:63746772-64346772 GCA_029692085.1 Gymnothorax javanicus | reverse complement strand
GACTGCATATCAGCTGATTTCAAAAGGCAGAATCGGCTTGAATTAACGCACTGTTGTGAAGCTTTGAGTTACTGATTTAACAAAGCCCTGCTGTGGGATATGTTTTACTTGAATTTCAGGTCTTGTATTTTCCTTACTGAAAATGCTTATGTAAATACACCAAAAGTCACTTGGTATTCAAATTGTAGCTTGTTGAAGGCATTGTTTTCACCCAACATTTTCATTCATGAGGTGCTTCATTTCTGTGCTTGTCAGGTAATATACAGTTATGAGTCAACATCCTGAAATCGCATCGTATCAAACTAAAGGAAATGTTTCTGTTTATGTGAGTGATTCAGGATGAAGCCCTCTGTCCAGAGCCATGTTTTAGCATCTCTTTCATTTCTGATCCTCTGATGCTGCATTTCAAGTGACGGGCTCAAAAAAGACTAAAACCTTACATCCTTCCATTAATCCATCCATTATCTATATCGCTTCTTCCTCACTAGGGTCGCAGGAGAGTTAGAGCCTATTCCAGCTGGCTATGGGCGAAAGGCAGGGACACGCTGGACAGCTTGCCAAACCATCGCAGGGCGCACACACCATTCACTCACACACTCATACCTACGGGCAATTTATTTTCTCCAATTAGCCTGACACACGTCTTCGGACTGCGGGAGGACACCGGAGTGCCCGGAGGAAACCCACGTTAACATGGGGAGAAACTCCGCACAGAAAGGCCTCAGGCCAGATTTGAACCCACGACCTCCTTGCTGTGAGGTGACAGCGCAACCCACTGCTCATTAAACCGAATTCCTGGTTAAATAATGCTGCAAAATGGTTACCGAAGGGTAATTAGGTGATGCCTTGATAATGCATGCCTCAGGTCATTTTGATATTATCCCCACCTGCTTTAATAGGTGTATGATTTGAAACCGATAACTTCCTGCCCATTGAATAAGCCCTAGGTTTCTGAATTTATGTCCTGGTTACCTGAATGCAGCAGCCGATTTCCTTATTTTTATCTCAGGCCGTTTATGTCTCTCCCATAACATGGTCCCATTGGTATCTCCTGTGCTGTAACCCTGTAAACAGCCCCAAGCTTTGAGACCAGAGCTTTCCTCCGACTCTACTCTGTTTTATCCAGCCCATGGGTTTCCATGTGTCAGATACTGAATGGCTGTGTCATTCATCATCTCCCTGAGGTAAACAGAGTGCCTGTCTGACTGTAAGTGTTTGCAGGGATAAAAAACTTCTGATGCCCCCTTCCGAAAATGATTATTAGTGCCCACACCACTACCGCATCTGAACTCACTAGCAATTCAGCTCATTTTGCTAATGTTTTTCTCAGCTGTGATGAATGCTTTGTTACTTCAAATGGCATCCTTGTGGGATACCCTCTTTCTATCACAAATGCATTGCAGCGTATGCGCAAAAGCATGCAGGTAAAATTCCGATTATTGCATGTTTTCTCTTTGGATTACATTGGAGAGAGGCATTACAGGACATTTTTGATATCAGTGGTAAAAAGATGTACATGGAGGGGCTGTGCGCTGAATTTGTTGCAGTTTCTCAGTACGGCGCCAGACACTGTGCACATCCGTAGTGATAATGGATTGTACCGAGAAAGGCTTTCATTTACTTATTACCTACATTTGCGAAACACCGTGCAAGTCATATTGAAACTGAAAATAAATTCCCTGACGTATATCCATTAAATTTCTAAGCTTATTAATTGAGGGTGGTATGGTTTTATTTTACAGATGATTTCTGAGAGATTTGTCGATCCCTTGAAGACGGTAATGTGGTGGCCAACTAGATTGTTGTACATTTGGATAAAAGATAAACTGACCTTCAGGGAGAGGATTGGAGAGCAGCCCTGAATGGTGCAGTATCCAGTTTTCTAGCATGGACATTTGGAACAGTGCTGCCAGTTGTAAAACACTAAATTCTCAAAAAAACAAGAAAAGTATCAATTATAAATTGGTTTAGAATTTGAGAAGACTTCGCCCTTATTCTGAGATACTGAGAATATGAAAAAATCTAAGATTATAGGTTGTGTTAAGAATTCTGTGTTGTACTGTATATCCCTGGTTGGATAGAAGTGAGAAAATTTTTCATACCTCAAAATCACTGATACAAAAGATGAAATTTGATAGCAGGATACTTGTATTTTGTCCTGTGAAATATCTGTCTAAGTTGAAGGATATTGGCAGATTGTAATGTAACTTCTGCTGGGATGCTGGTTCTTGGCTGCTATTTTGAACTGATTAGTGTAAAATCAGCAGGGTTTCTGACCACTTAAATGAGCCTTTTGTCAAATTCAGTGAGCTTGGGACTTTATTTGTTTATACGTGTGCAAAACAAAATTGATAAACTATTTAAAAATAGCTGTCAAAAAAATGAAGGAAAAGAATAATAAAACATAACCGTCAGACATACAGTAGCAATGTGTGATGCTTTTCATCAGGTAGGCAGTAGGCATGCTAGAATATAAGCAAACCAATGAAGTACATATCATCATAGCCATGATATTTTATTCCCATTGAAGGTATTCTGAATCCTCCTGTGACATTAGCTGAATGTAGACAATGGGGAATGTATCATATGCAGAAGAGAGAGAGTTTGGAGTTCCTAAGGACCAGCTCCCTTTTCCTTACAGCCCAATTTACCCTTTTAATTTGAATTAAAATAAGATTATTATGATTTTTTGATCATTATATTTATTACTATTATGCTGTCATTAATTTCTTAGATTGGTCTGCATTTTGTCACTGCGAGTACATCCCCTCAAATGGTCTCGATATAGGGGCCTACTTGCTGAAGAGAAACATATGCCTTATCACTCAAGGACAAACACTAAATATAGAGACACTCTGGTAAAGTCTTAGCATCAATTCTTTACCCAAGTAAAATGATAAACATCGAGGCTCTTGAATTTCCTGAAGTATAAAAGTAACTGCAGCACACCAAGGCAATTCAGTTTTACCTGCCCTTGAATGTTATTCCAAGCATAACCACTGGGAGGCAGTGCCACTAGACAACTTAAGCCCAATGAGGAAAAAAAATCTTTCATCAATAATCACACTGTCAGTCTTAAAAACCATTTTGCAAAGGTCAAGATATACACTCTTTGTTGACAGTAGTTCAGGAATGGATTGATTCAATTAGGTGGTGAGTCTTAGAGCTGTTCTCTGGTTATCGCAAGATACCCAATCAAGTGTCCATCTGTATCCATCAGAAAGCTTTGGCTTGCGGTCAGAGTGATTTTATGCTGTTGCTGTTTCCAGAAATACAGGAAGCAATTATTTGGCCCCTTTGGAACTCTTAATGTGGCTGGTGAGGCCTCTTTAAAGCAGGCAAATGCCTCTAATTTGCACTCACTAGTATAGATTTCACCCGTTTAGATGCTTTTGTAATTGTGGTTTGGATTCATCAAATAAAAAGTCATTTGTACGGGGTACTTTGGATATTTTGTTTTCCCCTATTATCAGCTTTTATTAGAATATTTCTATATATTCAAGAATATTTTCATGCATTTTGGTTTCTCCTGGTGAGAAAAGGTGGACCTTTTTATGCACAGCCTCCCCATTTTATTGAAATCATATTGTTTGGGATGACAAACTTGGCAAGGGTATTTAATCAATCGGGTGAAGTCAATTGCTTTCCCTACCCTAATTCTTATCTGCGTTCAATTCTTGACTTTAGTTTGCCTTAGAAGTCTATAAATGGCCTTTGTCAACTTGAGCCAGTGTTGTGATAATGAATATCAAAGCAGCTATTATAAGATTGAGAATTATGTTGTAGAAAAATTGTCAGATATGCCAAACCTACTCCTCTAAAAGCTCATAATTATCACAGCTCTGACTTTCATGTAGACAAGGGCCAGTAACCACCTCTGAAGCAAAAAAAAAAAGCCTAATGTCAAAACTAGATGCTAAAATTTCCAGACACATGTTCTGTGGAAGGAATGTAGCACACCTGATTCGATGGAAACTCCTGTGCCATTTGCCCCAAAAAAGATGTTACCCTGAAATAGGGCAACTATTTATGAAAAGTGCATGTGATTTCACATGTTGGAACTAAAACAAACCAAAATAAATTTCCAAAGATGAGAATCATTCAAGAATCTTCCATTGTGATGTGGAGAGCCAAATCAATTGTAAATAAATTTGTCTTCAGCATAATCTATAGCTCACTGCATGTTTTTATGCCAGTTTTTTATTTATTACCAGTCAAAATTATTTCTACGTTTTTTCACTTCCAAGTAAAATGTGAAATTTATTCATAAGTATATCTGTATAAATCTTATTTCTCACTGAGAAAAAAAATGATATATAAAAACAAATTTCTAAAGTAATGTTCAGAAAAGACATACAGGAATACAGGAAATACCTGCATGGAAATACTTAACAAAGGTGAAGCTAACATGGCCAACAGAGGCATACTATGTAAAATAATTCTAGATATTAATATTTAATTTTAAAGAAAAAATCCAGCAAACCAATTTGTCCTACTTATTTTCACGCCTTGTAATATTAATGGCTATGTGTTAAATGGGACGCTGTGGGTGTCTTTCCACAGATTTCCAAAGAAAGAGTAACAGAATGAATGATTTTGCCTGCTCTTCTCTTGACCCTGGAAAAGCTGAGTGTGGGGTTGAATGCGGACGAGAGAGCGATTTATTCAGGGCAGAGAGGAGCGAGAGCGCGAGGGGGCAGAACTGTCCCCATTTCTCTGCATCCCCGGAGCTTTCTGCCCCAGAACTGTGAGCGAGGGAGTGAGTGGAAGAAAAGTTTATTTCACTGAAGTACCTCAAAGTTGTGAGCACCTTGCTCCAGATACTGTGCAATCATTCATCGTCCTCTCTCTCTCTCCCTCTGTACTCTCTCTCCCCCCTCCCTTCATGTACCTCCTGTCCACCACAGCATTAATCATTGTTCTTGTTTTCTTCACTTTTTTATGTTGTTACCCTACATACCGTTGGACATTGCATAAAAATTTCAAAATAGCAATAGAGAGATTCACTAAAATAGCTGCACCCAGATCTCTCATTTATGCATTCTGGAAATAGTCATTTACATCCCCATATTCAGGCTACTGAGAGCTGTATTGTGTGTGTGTACTGCAAAGAGAGAAGTGTGTAAACTTTCCATAAGATGGAGCACAGTTAGCTTTGAGCACTTCATGACAAAACGAATGGTAGAATAGTGAGTCTCTTATTCCCATATCATGCTTGTACTGAGTTAATTACAGAACATGACATCACACTCCTGGCCAGAGATCAAGTCTCTCTTAATGGTGACCTGATTCTTTCTGTAGAGCAGATTCATCTCTTCACTACTACCATGGTCAGTTGGCTTGGAAATATTATTTGCTAAGAGCTTGCAATCCATTTTATAAGCTACTGTTCACTTTCATGTGCTCCATTTATTCTGTGCCACCAGTAATTATTATTAAAATAGGCGCGTCATAATGGGGGATCATTGACTGATCAACCTTGACTTGTTTGATATATATAATCAAATATATATATAAAATTTAATGTTATAATCATGAGAGAGAGAGAGAGAGAGAGAGAGAGAGAGAGAGAGAGAGAGTGCAAGATCAAGTCATTAAATGAAATTATGAGATCCCGAATCGTGTGTCATGTCTCCCTCATGACGCATGGGTGACTTCTGTCTTATCTAGAATCATGCACTGCACTAAACCAGTGGAGTCATTTATTCATTTGCAGATTGTTTGTTTGAGATTATTCTTCCTCATCACCATATTGATCTTGCAATTTATTTCTAAAAAAAGGTCACCCAGAAGATGAATGCAAATAAACATTCTGGTTATTCAATATGCTGCCTCAAAGCTACACTTTAAAGAGGAAAAACTATTCACAATGTACCAGTAAATTTTTAAATGCATGAAAGTGAATAAAGGGAACTCACAGAAGCTTTGCCCTTACGGAAAAAATTATGTAACCAGCTGAGGAAATGGGTGAGACACTGAACGTGATATAACACATTTCTTCACTTGCAATCTGCTGGCAGACAGCATTAGTATGTTGCAGTTGTTATTATTATGTAGTGACTTGTACTTTCTTAACATTTGTCTCCAGGTGGCTATAGCTTGTCCACAGACAGTTTTTCTGTCAGAAAGAAAGTTAAACCCAAGGAGTCGACAAGCTCTGAAACAATGCTGATAAGTTCAATTTTAGAGTAACCTCAGTAAATATTAATGATTTTTTTTTTATTTTGAGGAGCATAGTTTAATTACTTTTCCATCACATAATGTGCTAATTAATGCAGTTACCTTTCAACCAATTAATTAATGTTGTCACTCAACCAACAAGGCAAATAGACACAGAGCCCAGCTTCAGGAAAAGGTAAGGGAAATGCAAGCATGCTACTTTCAGGATACAATCCAGGATGCTCTTTATAATGTAGCTTTTAATACCAGTCAGGGTTGTAAAGCCAGAAAGTTGAACTAGTCATGAAGCAGATTATGCAACTGGAGCACAACTGGTTCCTCAGGGAAAATGCCTCGCAAATTATCCCAAACAGAATGACAGTATTGTCCACTTTCAATAAAACAAACGTGATTTGTGAAACAGCGGTTCTCGTTTGACAAAACAGGAGTCCCTGCCTCCTAAGATCATGAGATATCTCATAATTCAGTGGGAGCGAGGCACTGAAGCTTTCTCTCCCTGGAGCTACACATCCTTGTTACAGCCTTATCAGTAATGTATTTAGAGCTCTTAGCCAAAGGTCAGTATGGTCTCTTTTACAACTGTGTAACTTAATAATCATTCCAGTCTCATAAAAAAAAAAAAAGTGTATTATAATGATGCATCATCAACTGATGTAATGGACACAAAAGGCAGGACTAGTTAAGTTTGCGGGGCTGAGTGTGTGTGTGTGTGTGTGTGTGTGTGTGTGTGCATGGTTAGCATGTCTTGACAATCTGAATTGTTCTCTAAAAATAAGACACAGTCACTTGGCACAGAGCATTATACTTCAGGGTAATAATTTCACTGACAGGTAATGGTATACCTATCTTGATTAAGGGGGCCAAAAGGGCCCAATGGTACCCCATGGTGTATTGTAAATTTCAAGATATAATCAGGCCCTCAGAGCCGCAAAGAGATGAAAACAGGCTCCATTAATTGTCATTATTGTGATCTTTAACAGACGCAAACGAAAGGTCTCATTCACCTGCATAGATTGATGGAAGTGAATGAGAAAATCTCAAACATGAGAGCCCACCTGGCCACAGAGGGGAGATAAGCGCATTAAACACCCCCATTATAAAGAAATATAATGCGCCGCCCGCTGCACTCTCCAGTCCTCCATCTCAGCTTGCTGTCCTCCCAGGAAATGCCATCCACACCATTAAGCTCCTTAATAATCAGCGTTCTGCTCACATCTGTATCATTATTATGACTATTTGTTATGGTCCAGACGAGGAATCAAGCGCGGAGTCAGAGGCACAATCCAACGGTTAGTTTATTGACAGCAATACGGTAGAGATTGAGGGAAGAACCTCAAGATAGGATGCCAGGGACGGAACCCCAAGGATGATAGACAGTCCAGCACGGTCCCATCTCGACGGGTCATACAGTGACACTACCTGACCAAGCGTCGATATACAACGCAAAAGGAGGCTCTTCGCATTGTTATTTAACACCAGTTTAAAACAAACCTTACCCCATAACCCCTAACCCTTGACCCAAACTCTAATCCTAAGCGCCAAATAAGGATGCCAAAAGCCTCCTTTTTTGTCGTATATCAACGCTTGGTCAGGTAGCGTCATGACGAGCTGGGATGAGAATGTGCTGACAGTTCAGCATGGTTGTAATAGGCTAAGCTTGGAAGGAAAAGGCTATCACTAAAATACTAGTTACAACTAAGCATTGACTTGGATTACTTGCATGAAAGCGAGTTTACAATCCAACAACTTTCACTTCAACTATAGAGGGCTTAAATTCTTTTTATGCTGTTGCTAAGCGCATAACCGCATGACAAGATTAAGCCGAGGGAGAAAGATGCTCAGGACGTAAACCAGTCACAGCATTCACTTAATGGACATGCAAGCTGCTGAATTGCAAAGAGACACACAAAGGATTCACACAAGGGTTGTGACAATTATTATCATCATTATTATTATTATTATTATTGTTGTTGTTGTTATTATTATTATTATTATCATATACAGTATTGGCATTCCTGCTCTGAGAAGCTTTACGAATCATGACGGAGAGCAGAAGAGGTCTTAAAAAAGGGAGCGTACAATTCTCAGGAATAGTTTCATTATTTGAACACATATCACACAATCACATTATTGTGATCTTGCATCTCAAGACTAATGAGGGAAAACATTTTTAACAACACACCCCATACTAACTGCATGATGCAGTAAACTAACTCTACAGTCTCATATGTGGGTATGTCAAATGCAGCAGCTTTATTGAAACCTGTGGAACTTAAAGCCTACTTTATTGCAATTCTACTGGAGATCCCAAGGTTTCCAAATATCCTAAATATGTCCCTCTGAATTTACAGGGAAATGTGTATAAAATGGTGCAAAGCAGCTACATGTTTTCTAGTTGATGTAATGAATGGCATTCAAAATATGGTGTCCTGGTCTTGTCTATTTCCCTGAATGTGAGTGTGATGTAGCTTTAGTGAAGCGCTGCAACGAGAAAATACGGAATATTACTGTATGTGACATTGTCCTACAATATGAAAATATGCTTCTTATTTTTTTTAGTTTGAACCAACTTAAGGGGACATTCAAGCAAAAATCTGAGTTTAAGAGGTTGAATTAAAAAATCAAGACATCCATGTGCTGAAGCAAATGAAACTGCAGCAAACTCATTCTATACTGTGAATAAACATTTTTATAACACACAGTAACCTTTTTCATATTTTATTTTCTTGTGACCCACCGTAGCTTCTCATAAGACTCCCCACACGTCCCGCAGTTTGGGAAGTGCGGTCGTACATCATAATTTGGTCAAAGAGCCAACCTAAAGCAAACAATTAGAATAAAGAGGAAGAGGAATAAGTCAAGTGTTCAGTGAAGGATGACTGGTGCTAAGTGTAGGAGGACGGAGCGGTGAGAGGGAGGCAGAGGGCTTATTTTCTCCTTTTTGGGAGCTGTTTCTCCTCCGGCCAAACAGGCTGTTTATTACTCAGCCCGAGTTCTGTTTGCTCTGGCCCGCGCACTGACAGCAGCAATGCTGGGGATCATGGGTGCACTCTATACTCGCTGCCCATTGGATGAAACCCCTATCAGAGCTGGGGGCATGAAGCCATCATCCATCACAACACACAAGCACGGTGAAGAGCTCAGGGGCTATGAGCTTCCTGTAAAGTGCTAATTGTTTATGTCTTTGCTTGGATAATTGTTCACACTGCTGAGCAAGTGTTTGCGTGTGTGTGTGTGTACACTGAAGGCCAAATGTTTGGAAGCAAGATCAAATTTGTACAAAAAAAGATCAAAGTTTCATTGGCATACTTTGATTATTATAGAAATTAATTACATGATTATTACATGATTATTATATAAAGAGTCACTTATCAGAATACATTTTTACTCAAATATCAGGCCCATATTACTAAGCCCATGGTCCTAGTGCCCGCTGGATTGCCATTGGCAACCGGTGGGCTGTAAACCATGACATAAAGTGAATAATGCAAACTGTGATTTGTTTTTTACTTTTTCACTGTAGTTGTGACTCTTGCAAGTCTTCTCAACCCAAAAACTAAGCCCATCCTTTCTTTTGTAAACATTTATTCAGCAATGGCCTGGTAACATCAACTTATACAGTACCTAAAGGTAAATAGAGGAAAAAGGTGCTTATCAATGAAAGAAAAGTCTAATCATGCAGTAAATACATCCCAAAATCAACAGATTTCATACTGGTTTTTAAGAAAGGCATTGTGAACAGAAACATGAAGTTGCTTCCAAATTTTTGACCTGTATTTTCCTTGCTTCCAAACTTCTGGCCTGTAGTGTATGTGTGTGTGTGTGTGTGTGTGTGTGTGTGTGCATACACGCCCATGTGATGGACATCTGGGTAAGAAATAGGAAGAAACAGAATGTAATGGTGCATGCGCTGACTTGCAGTAGAGTGTGTGTATGTGAACACATGATATACACTGCATCAAAAAAGGAAGATTGTGTGACTGTAGGCACTGAGAGTGTGTTTGTGTATCCCAAATTTACACCCTTCCACCCCCCAATGAAATAGTTTTTTAACAGTCATGTGTTGTCTTGCACAAGAAATATACCTTGATTGTTTAAAAACGTTTTTAAAATGAAGAATTCTCTCAACGGGCTGGAAGAATGTTACGTGAGGAGAACAAGAACTGCTTAGACAAGAACCTGATTTATGTGACAGAATATGCTTTTAAAAATGAAGTGGGCCCACAAATAATGTAGAGTTCCATATTTTACTGGACAAGCGGGGAAAAGTGATTCTCACTTTGCTGTGAGGAAGTAACATTTGATTACATCAGCCTGAATTACAACTGTGCCTGTGGATTCACAGCTGCACAAGTAAATGCATAAAGTAATGGCATGGATGACCTTGGCCTGACATTTTCAGTCAAAGCCTTACCTACAAAGATGTAGCTCCACTGCATTGCAGGGGAAAGGACAGAGTTCGGGGAAGAGGGGGGAGAGGAGGTAGAGAGTGAGCAGGATCTGGCTAAGCTCCAGTGGTTTCATGTCCCAGTTTACCTGATTTACGCCAGCTCTGCTTATACAGAGGCCCAGCCTGCCCCCCTCCCCCCGTCCCCTCCACCAACGATCAGCAGAAAAGAAAAACACCCGGCCTGCCTGCTCCCGTCAGTCCTTTGAGGTGTGCGCGTCAAGATTTCCATGGTTCCATTAAATCAATATGGGGGAAAAAAATCACACACACTAAAAACTATATGACTTTGGAGTTGCCAGCTGTGGCCTCTATGCCAGACTCCAGACACAATCAGAGAGGTATCAGTCCGCAGGGACAGAAGTTCATGCCTGGAGTTTGGGAAGTTTATTGAGCCTTCACTCGGCTTTCAGGTGTCTGTACCATTATAGCTTCAGGGTCAACTAGTCCATCATTCTAAATATAGCACCTGCAGTATCACTGGAAAAGTTGCGCAAATTTCAGAGTCAGCGTCATATGATTGTCACACCCACTGCGCAGAGTGGTGGATCATAAACAAAGATGATTGGCTCTACTATGGCTTTGGCCATGTCCCAGCCATTATGATGAGGCTGTGCTGCAGATGATAATGCTCTATAGCACAGTCTATTGGCCTTTGGATCTGGCTGTGGAGTGGGTATTTCCAATATTGTAAAACAAGGATCTCCAAGAACTGGTTTTGAAAGGCTATCGTCATATTTTCCGGGTCTATGTGAAACTCAGCCAAGAAATCTCCCTGAGGCACTGCTTTGAACTTGAGACCATAATTCAAGCCCACTTCTTTTAAAAGATTGTTCTCGGCTAAATGACTTTTTGAAGTGGTAAATTTGCAATCTTTGTAAATCTGAGGTCTCCTTTGTCATGTTGTATAAGGTTGAAATCAAGCATATGACAAAAGAAGAGGCAGAGAAACATATGGCTTGCATCATATAGACAAAGCACGTAGAAGTCACAAAAATCACTTTAAAATAGCTGGTTTAGGTGAGGCCAACAAGCAACCTCCACTATAGATCAAAATTTTAATAGGAATCAGAACAAGCTATATGACCGGTAAAAACTACAGAAAATAACTTTACCTTTCATAGATGGAAATCAAATGAGCCAGTGAAATTATAAGTGCTCGCTCATACCCAAAAATGCAATTAGTTTGTTCACAAACACAAAATAAAATAGTTGAAACAGTATAGTACATAATAATCCCCTCTGAGATAAAATTAGACTCTCATAAAAGTAGAATGCTCTCAGCAGGAATAAATAAAACAGTTTACAGTGTAAACAAAATGTGTTGATTTAACTTCCTCAAAAGATGTATTCAGAGCAATTCTGAACAATTCAACACGTAGGATATTATTGCCTACTTAGTCATGTTTGAAAGCAATGTGCTCTGCTAGCTTGATATTACTTCTTAGCCAAAATTTTTTGTCACAACTTTATGAAGTTCTCGGTTATGAATTTTAATCCAGTATTCTATAGGCATCTCTGGTTCCAACTCTTATATTTTTTTAAAATCAAACTCTATTTGCAAAAACATTTTCGAGTAACATAAGTAGGTATTCCCTAATCTATTTTATGATATAAACCAATATAATGGTGGGTCAAGCTGATGATGTATAAGCGACAGTAATATTACATACTGTACAATTTCAAACTGAGGTTCATTGCTTCATGAAGAAAACCCAGATAATTAAATGAGCATCTTACACTAAGAAACAAGAATAAAGCCATGTCTGGCATTATACAAGTCACTATGATGTGGCCGGATTTATTTTACACAAACTGTAATGCTGGTAGTGGCCAAGATGGCTGAACTCAAGATCCATTAAATCTCTTTTTCATGGGACGCCATGGCTTTTGTCTCCTCATTCTGAACCAGTGCTTGGCAAACAGTTTTGGCATGATCTTTTGATTATGCATATAAAATCTAGTGTGAGAGTGTATGTAGTAGCATATTCAGTGTTAACGATATTCCGAGATAGAACAAAATTAAACATTCTTTGTCCTGCAGAATCAAATTTGAACTTGTATATTATGTATATGTCCCTCACTATTAAAATAGAAGCAGAATGACACTTTGAAAGAAGACAGGACTCGCTTCCGTTTAAATGGACTATCCAGCCAGACTGGCAAATGAACTCCTAGGTCTTTGTGCTTGGGTCGCTGTCCAAAAAAAACAGTGAGTTCCAGTTTGGCCCAATGTTGCACATAGCACCAGACCTTAAAATTGGTGCATAGCAACCAAAGATAGGTACCGACTGAGGAAGAATGAAAAGCACTGCACCATCTTTAGGTGGGACACACATGCAATTCAAGGAAATACACTGTTAAATTACTGTGGGAAAGAGAACTCCTTTATTTTGACCTATCATGCTTACCCCTTGAACTTTAACTTTTCACTGAAGTTTTCCCTTAAATAGGTTCAAAGTCAGAAAAAAAAACATTCCCATTTTTTTTATATTGCAGGACAATGCCACATGCATTTTCTGTATCAACAGGTTGCAGCGCTTCACTGAAGCTACAATGTAGTACATTACACTTATACTGAGAGAAATATTCCAACCCAGGACGCCATGTTTCCATGGCCCCAGCATTACATCAAATGGAAAATATCTATATCCTGCATATCATTTTAAACACAATTCCCTGCGATTCAGCTGGAAATATTTGGGATGGTTGGAAACCTAGGACTCTATATCCACAACAATTTTAAATAGGCCTGAAGTGTATGATCCAGACCAAGAACCAAATGCAGAGTCACATTATAATCCAATAGGAGGGTTTATTGATAGTAATATGGTATTGACAAAGGGATGGAACCCAGAGCAGATTGACACAGTGCAGTTCTGATGGTACAAGCTTGAGTGCATCGGGCGTGTCCGTGCCCGTCCAATGGTGCTCAGGGACAGCTGCCTGAAGGAGTGCACACTTTGCCAGAGCAGAACTGTCAAATGGCAGGACCAAAAACTTTAGCAGGAATGCAGCCCGAATCCTAATGAGATGACAGCAGAAGGCTTGAGAGGTGTTCCTAATAAACTGGGCAGAGGATCACACTGAAGGATGATAAATAGGATTGTGGTCCCAATCCTGGAGACCAAGAGAAAGGATAGGGATCTTGGTCCAATTAATAGAACTAGGAGGGAGAACTTCTGTATTTAACTATCATTAAAGATTACAAATAATTTCCAAAGTCAATTAACTTAAACTAGGAAGATACTGACCGGTTGCCTTCAGGGGCATATAGCAAGCAACGTTCCAGCAACTCACACTGCAAAGTGAGGACTATATATACGCAAACGCACACGTGAGGAAACAGGGAAACACGTATTCATAGCAGCTGGTAGGGAAAGCATGCTGGACATTAACAAATTAAAGAGAACAATATATCTAAAAGACATGCAAGCTGCTGGATGGGAGGACACACGAAAGGGATTCACACGAGGCTTATGATATGAAGCTTCACAGGATTGAGTACATCAGCTGCATTGTATTTTGAGGTTAAAAATCACCTTGATATGCTCAGCCTTGGATTTTTTTTTTTTTCATGCTTCACCAAAATTGAGTGCAGGCAACCATATTTTAAAATACCAGCTGGGTTCCCATTTTGAATGGAAAGAATATCTCAAGGATCAACTAAAAAATCAAACAATGATAGAAGCAGAAAGCTAAAGAAATGCAAGAATTGACAGACAATTGGGATTTTCAGACAGTCCAAATTAAATATCATTTTAAATTTTCACACATTTGCTGTTAAGAGTTGGGCTATATGTCTTCAGTAACAGTATGACTTTGCTTCCAGCTTGCGAGTGGAGTGAGTGTGACTTGGCACAAGATTCTAACTGAAGAGTGACAATTTAATTTAGACTGACATCAATCATAAAATAATGTTCATGAAAACTTTTTTTTTCAGTTATCATTTTCTGATTGGTTTGGCAGAAAAAGTGTTAAGGATGGGCAATACTCCAGTCCAAACACATTAATACACAGCAAAATGCTCAGTATTTAAATCAACCCTTACAATATAGATTTGTTCGTCCAGACTTTTATGAATTCCATTGAAAATGAAATAATAATTGTATATTTCCTGGCCAAAACAGGTAAAGAATAAAAAAAGAAACATGGAATTCTATCGAGTACTCTGAATACTGTCACTACGAAAGTATATCGAGGGCTGACTACAATAAACAGTTATGTCCAATATATAACATCTGTACATAACTGTTCATTGCAGTCAGCCCTCGATATAAACCCTGCACTCTTCGTGAACTAAGAGAACAGATCTGAGCATGGCTCTGTTTTCTCAGCTGACCCAAGGGATGCTCCATATCAGGATCGCAGGAAATCCTACAATATGAAACTTTCTTTTTTTAAAAATGGTCTACTAAACAGCAGTTACAGCTAACTCTAACAATCATTTTAATTCAAAAGGCACATTCAAAACGAGCGCTCCTTCGAGGGTCCATAAATGACCAGCCACAAAAACAATCGAACATTAGACATCATCGATGAATGACCATTTTAGCACGAGAAAAATACAAGTAACCCAATACAAGTAACATCAACTGTGTGTAGGCAATTGCCTCATCCATCTCCGTAGCCCGTTTCGTGACAAAGCAAGAACTGGTATTACGCTTGAACTGCCTTAACATCTGCAGCTCGCAGTGACAGAATGCTGTGTGTGGGAGGTGCTGCTTGTGTGCGAGCACCTGGTCGACGTCACGGCTGCAAACTACTGACAAGCCTACGAGTGAGCGCTACTTCCTCAAACACAAGGCAGGATCAGAGCGGTAGAGGGGGAGAACACGAAGTTGTTAAAAAAGAAAATAAAGGCGTTTACTGTGAAGGATCCATCGTTGACTGCAATTGGGGGTGAGTTTAAGCAATAATTGCTAGTTACTAGAACGGATCACAGTAGCTTTACGCCACATTTACTAAAAGTTAACGGATGGGTTAATTTAGCTATTTTAGCTTGAAAACTACTGCTCCGGTCATCTTTGCATAGCTAGCCTGCTCGAACACGCTTCATGGCTCAACGAAGTGAAATGCGGTTATGGGCCAGGCACAGTAACTTGCCGTCAAGTTGTGTCATAATCAACTGAAAAATCAACTATGTTCGTTAGGCTTCAGTGTGCACTATACTCTACATGTGAAAACGAAGCATCATCGTGAGATTGATCGCATATGTTTAACTCTGTTGAAGCGACGGTGGAAACATTGTTTTCTTTCGTAACTTCCAGGTCGACTTTAACAAAACAAATATCTTTTCCCGGATTGCACGTTCCTGCATTTCCTTTCAAATAACTGACTATGAAATTGCAACATTAATGTTCATGCATTTGGGCAAGGGGAAGTTTCGGCAAACATACAGTCAATTATTAAGTAAATATGAGATGTTAAATCGACGCGCCGAGCCTGCAAAAAGACAATGGTGTCAAGTTATTTAGGGAAGAATGTCTAATTCGCGAGTTACTGTAAGGTTGGCAGAAGTCTTTCTGTCTTAATCTATGACAGGGGAAGTAACCTCAGTAGTCCTTGTCTCAAAAATGTCATTATAAATCCTCAGGTTTCCGTTTCGACTGTTGCCAACTTGATGGAATTTACCATATACGTTACAAAACGCTGGCACAAATTGGCTGGATCTGTTCGACTGGCATGGTTTTAAGAAGTTCCCTACCTGCGTCTATTTTCTTCTAACAACCAGAAGATTCAGTAATTCTACGTTTTACTTTTAGAAAAGATATTTCTAATAGTGAACTCTGTTTTCATTGGACAAAATGTCCTGTTTTTGGTCCAAGCGCTAATCACTTTTTTTTTTTTTTTTTTTTTAAACACAATGTGCTTTTTTCTGCGATAGCTGGCCAAGGCTATTCTATCCCCCGCCGCAACGAAGTAGGCGGGAGATACTTTTGATGCTAGAGAGTTAGACACAAATTTATTTTTTCCACTCGCCTTGGAAACAAATTGGGACTTAGCGTCTCTTGTAATGTGGAACGGGTAGTGGCGGGGAATATAGATAACTCTGCCTCCTTTATAAATTAGGATTGTATTTGTCAGCGCCTAGTTGGCATTGGCATTGTCATTCAGAATCTTTCCTCACGGACCATTTATCTTCGGTACAAATTCCCCCTCCCAATTCGACCTGAATAGGGTCTGCTCGTGAGTCACTGCGCTGAGTCTGACATTGCTTGCCAAAACAATGCTAGATTAAGTGGTGAATCATAATCGCTTAAATAAGTTTACCATAGACAGTTCTGACCATCGGCGGCGCATACACTTATCAGCAGACTTGCGCACTTTTATCCACCAATTTTATCGGTCTAAAGTTGCAGTCGCCGTGAACCACCCTAAATTAACTGTATAACTGAGTTCACGGTGTCGAGGTGAGCGCGCGTTCTGGCCACACCCGGCAGTACCATATTAATTGCCAGTGTCAAAAGGGCGTAGAATTAACGGAGTAATCATTATTTTTATTCTATTAAAAGCTGTATACTCTAATTCCTCCTTTTTAATGACGGACGACACCAAGCTGTTTTTGGGTCACCGGTATTCTGAGGAATTTTGGGATAACCTGCTATTTACTGTCTAAGAAAATTATTTTGATATTATTTGCAGTGCAATCTGCATTTCAGCCTGCTGCGACCACGGATTTATTGGTGAGACCGATTTGAGATAAATTCGTCTTTGCAGGGATTACCGCCTGAAATGTGGTGATGCTGATAATAGATTCCCGCAGATGGTAGATTTTTGCGCACTGCGAGGTATTAGCCCTTCATAACCGTCTGACTGACTTTTTTTTTTTTTTTTTTTAAAAAAAAAATGTTTGCACGCAATGGGAATTGATTGTGGAACAGCAATTGGCTGGCAGAGTACCCCAAAATGCCCTCTACGAGCTATTGAAATTGGTTTTTCATTCAGGGTGTAAACTTTTGTGCCGCAGGCCACCAAACATGCCCTTGGAAGATAAAAATGGCACCTAAGGGACTGTCTACTTCCAAGCGCAGCACTTCAGAAAGTCATAGGTCACCACGACCTTGGAATGCTGGTGACATCCACACACGTGGACACCCACAAAGACACTCTCAGACATGCTCAAAGTTACAGATTACACAAAACACTTCACACAGCCAAAGTTCATGGAAAGTATCCTGTACTAGTTCTGGTTACAGGACACGCATTTGCCAAAGAAGGGTGCTACAATTGATGTAAGTGGGTTAGGGTTTATAACAGAACGGCTTGCCTGACTTGAAAAATAATTTTTTCCACCGATTCGACCAAGGGTCAAATCATTCAACAGTTTGCATGGAACCATTTCATAGACTTGCTGTTATCATTTTTGTTTATTTTGAAATAAGGGATTTCATTCACTGTATGTTTGCGTAGAATTTGACTGAGGACATTTTATTGAGGTGGGTATTTGTTATGGCGAGCTTGTGTGGGGCTGCTCCCTACAATTTTGTCAAACTGTGGAACATCTATCCTTTTGATCAGTTCCATCTTGATGTGTGACTTAAATTCAGAGGGGAAATTTTCATTTTATTGTTTGCTAATTACTCTTTGATGTTGGGAAGCCTGTGACTGGACTGCAAGCAGCTCACAGGCTGAGAAGATGAATAACAAAAAAGCTTTTGTAGTCCAACAAATGCTGCATTTTTTTGTGTTATTTTTATTACTTGCTCATTGGTGCAGGAATATGAATGGGTCACGTCAGTTAAAACCTGTTCGTCTGTCTAGTCTTCAGCTTGTCTACCAGCCCATGCTGCAGGGCACCATCTGCACAAGTGTTGGTAACCCAGTAATTTCTATCCAATCATCTGCCAGCACGACGCCTGAGTCAGGACTGTAGCGACTCCTTTCTTACTGATGGGGTCAGTTTCCACTGCCGAGTATACACTTTCACTGCCTGGAGCAGAGCTTTCCCTGTGATATTCCGACAGATCTTGTTGCTGCTAAAACACTGTAGCTACATCCACGATGCAGCATGGTGATCCTTTCTCGCAATGACATGTTGATTGATTAAATAAATTTAACACCATGAGGGCTTTCGTAATGGGTGCAACACTACAACAACAATTTAATTTGTTAATTCCATTGTTTATTGAAATTATACACCTGTATTAAATCTGATGACTGCAACAGATTTGAAAAAGCTCCCACAGGGCCAATTTAGATATAAAAATGTTGTGACAGGCTGCAATAGTAAGGTAATGGGAAAGGGTTGATGTGACGCAGGTGAGCTAATTGTGTTGCAATATAAAAGAAGCCTCCAAAAATGGCCTAGTCCTTCAAGAGCAAATATTGGTTGAAGCTCACCACTGTGCCAACAGATGCATAAGATTATAATGCATCGTTTTGAGAGCAAGTTTCACTAAAGAGAAATTGGAAGGTTTTTAATATAATTAACATGATTAATATAATTAAAAGACGGAAGAAATCCGGTGAATTGGAGTGTGCGTATGGTTGGGAGGAAAATCTTATTTGAATGCAAGTGATGTTTGTTAACTCAGTTGTCACTGTTTTAAGAACCATAATGCAACTGTAATGAATATCACAACATGGACTTGGAAACACTTTGTAAACTGTTGTCAGTCAACAATATTGCCCTCCGTGTCCACAGATGTGAGTTAAAGCTTTGCAGTGCATAGCCAAAGCCATACATCGGTGCCGTCCAGATGTGCTCCCGACCTTTCTGGTCTTGGTGCCATCTGAGAAGAATAGTAGTGTACTGGAAACATGTTTCCCGCTTGCTTGACTTGGTCATGGTTTCTTCAGTGCCCAAATGCTGAATGAGTGCGAGATGAATGCAACGCAGTGGTAAACGGTCGACTGTGCCAACATTTTTGGACTCTTTTGCAGTAATAACATTGTATATTTTCAATAAGCAATTAAATTTACATTAATATTATACTGTTTTGTTTTACCTTTTTAAATCTAGTGCTGGATGAATGGACTTCTCAAGTCAGACCATTTAGATTTTATTTGCATTTTCCATGGTGTGTTGACCGTTTCAGAATTAGGGTTGTAAACTGCTAATTCATGGCATTGATGAGAAGGGCTGGGCATCTTTGTGCTGGCCAAGAACAAAACTCTGCGTTCCATGCTGGTCTTTTTCAGACAGGATTTCTTTCTCAAGGCCAAGAGCGGGGTTCATCTTGGGCTTCCTGTCATTGCATCCCTATTATTGACTCATAGCCAATTGAATGGTAATCCAACACCCATGGCTTCTAAAAATTGGGGAGAAAATGAGGGCTTTCGTAATCACCATTATGATGGCAGTTGTCTGGGCTATGAGTAATTACTAACTAATAGCATTTTTCGATTTGCTTGAATAGAAAGCTGTTTCAAATTAGACCAATGCTGGAATATAGATAATGTTCATGGCAGGGCTTTAAGGGCTGGTTAGTCATTTGCCTTCATTGCAACAGTTCCGTTGCGCTCTTTTGGTTTTGCTGTTGTAAGAAGCTGTTAAATTAGATGGCCACAAACTGCAGCCCAGCTTGCTGTTGGTGCAGATTTCATTTGTATTTATATCATTTCCTGCTTTTCACATGCTCCATTGGATAGTGGTGAATGAACCTTAATGGGAGCCGATATCCAGAGTTTGTCTGGAATGGTAATGGATTGTAGCCATGTCCATCTGTGTGTGCGAGTGGATGTGCATGCGTATGCACGTAGCTCACACTTCTGTTAGTTTGATCTTCAGTGGGTGGAAGTGTGGAAAGCAGTGGGTATTTTCACTTCTGCTTCCATTTCTGCCTGCCCATTTTGATGACTTTGCTCAGCTCTTGCCGTAAAGCTGTAGGATGCCGTTCTTCTATGAGGAGGTGACGAGATGGAATAGGTTGAGTCTTTCTTTCTCTCTCTCTCTCTCTCTCTCACACTTGGTGTCTTACTTGTCTGTCTATCTCTTGTGGTAGACCACCTTACTGGCCTGAATTCTGCTGTGTGCGGTGGGATGCATTGCTGGCACCCCAGAGTCACGCTATACTGTGAGCAGTGGTCTGAATAGACAGGTGGGCAGACTGATTAGACTGACAGATAAAGTTAATGGCGAGGATGGTAATGCACCATGTTCTCTTTGCTCCTTTGGGTGGCTGGCTCCACATTCAAAACATGTGTGGCGAATGTCACTTTCAGTGTGCTGATGGGTCCTGCTAACATGCTCATGAACCAGAACTGAACAAAGCCATTTATTGTAGCTCATGCGAGCGGCTTGCCCATGTGCACACATGCACGGTCGGTTAACCTCTCACATTGTTCTCTGTAGAAGCAAACACAATAAGCTTGTTTAGGGGGTTATTATTTATTCAGTTTGAGGTGGCTTGTAGGCTAACTGAGTTCTTCAGGCGCTCTAACAGTGTTGCTACAGTTTCATGAATACACCTGGTTATCCAGCCCCACCCCTTCAAAACAAATCTACAGCTTTACTTATGCAACTGTTTCTCAGTAGCTGGAGCTGAGAATGTGGGACCAGGTTGTCTTCATCCGGTTGGAATGATATGTTAGCCTTTGAGCAGCTAGGTGCTGTTTCTGCATTTTTGTGCTAGAGCCTGATAGTTTTGTCCGGCCTGTGGTTTGCCCCCAATAACTGACCCAGCTGCCAGTTTGGGGGGGGTGTATTATAACTGCTGAGACATCATCATCACTGCATCATATTTGAATATAAAATGATGACAAACCATCAGTTATTTGAAGAACTCAGTAATGACACAATACTGTCTTATTGCCACTATTTGAGAAATGTTAAAAGGACTGCCCTTATTGCGTTGCAGAAAATAATTATCAGGCATGGCAAAACATTGTTCCGTTAACACAGGCTTGGTCACATGAAGGTTTGATACATTTGCTGTACGTCAAGGAGCCATGTTTCCTTTGTGTATATGCTGTGTTACTGTATGCTGATAGCAATGCAGACCTCTGTTCCCCCTCCCATTTTTCCATTGTCTCCTGTTTTTCGAAGACATAACATAATTTTTGTCATGTACACATTGTTCCCTGGAGCACCCGCTGTCAGGATGATTATCGGTCAGAATTTAAACTTTTTCAGGCCAATAACGATTTGAGAGGAGGGTTAAAAACAGCCCTTGTCAGAATGAGGAAAGTGAAGCTTTTTGAAAACATGATGGTGTCCCATGTCACCGCGGGATTCGCCAGCAGTGTGTGAGCTGAGGACAGCTTTAAGGGTATTGATCTGATCTGCTGGCCATCTTCATCTCCTGAAGTTTTCATGTTTCAGATCCGCAGTGTTCGGGAACCAGTGGCCCGGAGCAAATCAGTGTCAGATGTTGCAGTGTCTTTAAGCCCATTGCTTTAACAGCAGGAAACTAGCTCTCTTCTGTTCTTTTGACCACTTTTTTTCTTGCCAAATTAATTTGCAGCATGTCTGTCTTCTGAAAGCACCCTTCCTAAAGCCTTTCCATGTCAACTGTGGCGTATGCCATGGTGGCATCATGCTCTGCAGAACTTATCCTGAAGTGAATGCATTTTTTATGGAGTCACGAAGAAAAATTTTGTCTTTTTTCAATGACTCTGCTTGCTTTGTCTGCCATATGTTCTTCTCATTTATTTCTTTCTTATCCATCCATCTTTTCTCCTTTGGAGAAAAGTAGCACGATTCCAACATTCACACCTTGTTGATGTTCTCCACCAGTAATAACTGACTTGGAATCCCTATGAAACTCATTGATTGTAAAATGTACTCATTAACTTGCCTGCTGTTTCCCTGCCTATCGAGTTAGTGCTCTGGTTTTTCCCACTCTGCCGCCTCTGGTTTATAACAGTCTTTTGGTCAAGACTTGCCATTTTTCATTTTCAGACATTGTGTGGTACTTTTATCACAAGTTGAGCATTGACTTAGTCCTTGCCTTGGCCTATCGCCAGGTTGACTTTACCCCAGGGGTAGACATTTTTGGGGTTTGATTTCCCTCAGAGACTGCTGTGTAATAGTTCACTACTCTGTGGAACTGTGCTATAGTGGTGCACTGGTTTACTGTTAGTGTTTGGTTTGTAAATGTTCAATGAGCTTGATAATTATGGCCCGCCACATGGTTTATTTGAGTTCTATGCTTTGTGTTTTGGAATAAAGAATGCACCTGTTAATTTTTAGAGCCTAGTACTGCAACTTTGCTGTTGCGCTTACTGCCGCGAGGAGGCGAGTTTCCCTGAGAATTTTTTTTGTATCCCATTTTTCTACCTCATCATTCTGGTTAGAAAGGACGCCTTTCAGTAGTGGTGGTGACATCAAGGTTGAGAACTGGGTCAGCTGAGACATGACCCATCAACCAAACAGATATGGCTTGCATTGTCAAAGCCGTAGTTTCCATTCATATATACCCATGTTTTTGAGGAATTTCAAAAAGAGCGCTTGCGCAATCCTGTTTCCATGCTGTTTTACAACAGTCTGTCATGTTGTCCAGCATTAGAATGAGAGACAGCAAGCTGAAGTGATTCTCTGAAGATCAGAGCTGGTCTGACTCTGCTTAAAAGTGGTACCTGTGCACCAAAAAGGTGCTCTCTTAGCTGTTTGTCAAATCCATTGCACAATAGATGTACTGGAACTAAATTTGTGTTTTTGCAAGTCATACCCTTTTTGCTGGGCAAGTGAACTGAATTGGGGTCTCCAGTGCTGACAGGAGGGTGTGGTTTTTCTATTAGCATCAGTGTCTGTTAGTGGTTGAGTTAGGCTATGGTTTAAGTGGGCTCACTTTTGCGTAACTGCTGTTAATTTGAATCTGGTCATCTGGGTCTGCTGAATCCATCCTGTTGCATGACCCTTCCCAATAACTTCAGAATGTTCATATAATTGAGATTTACAGCAATGGCCAGATTAAGGGGCTCTTGTTTTCAGGTGACGCCAAACATGAGTCAGGTCACATGTCTCTCCCATTGAAGGGTAGATTGGCATCCACACAGTCAGTTGCTCAGTTAAATTAATTTGGGTCTTGCATGGTTAACTCCACATTGGATGGGACAGCAGCAAACTGGCAGAGAATTGCTGTTGTCATGGCAACTGAGAGTTAAAGGGGGGTCAGGTATTCCTGTCCCTCCTCTTTCCGCCATTCCAGTCTACATGTTTTCCAGCAAGAGCATATAATTTCCTCACCGTCAACTGCCACTTAAACACTGTAAAAATGGTGTGTGTGTGTGTGTGTGTGTGTGTGTGTGTGTGTGTTCATGTGTTTGAGTATGTGTATATGTGTGTGTGAGAGTGCATATGTAAATGTGCATGCAGGTGGGTGTGAGTGTGTTTGCGTGTCTGTGAGTGTGTGTTTGTGTTTGTCTAAGGGTGTATGTGCTAGCGAGGGTGTCTGTATGCAGCTGAAAGCAGTGCAGCCTCCGGTGCATTTATGCAGTAGTTTCGAGCTTACAGTGCGGAAGTGGGTCAAGGGTCTCGCTCACAGGCTCACCTTCCAGCTCTCCCCTTATCACAGAATCAGGGGCACAGCTTTTGCAAGACCATTTCAAGCTCGGCTTCATCGGAAACAGTTTTCCACAGGCACCTTGAAGAACACCTTTTCCATTTCTAAACCATCTCTTTTCATGCTGCCATCACATCTGACATCACTGTGGAACCAAGATGTTTTTCCTCAAAAAATGATCATTATTTGACATTTGCATTTTAATTTAAGCCAGGTGGAATGACGTGGATAGAGCATTTTTCTAAACCCCAGACAAACTGCTTTGTTAAACAGGCTAAGCTTACGCCAAGTCCATGGCCCTTAAAGTACAGATTTTCTCATTTTGACTGTATCCCACAGGGCAGTCAAGCTGACTCAGTGGGTTGGATTTTTCTCACTGTACTTGCGGAGATTTTATTTTTGTGGGGAAGGATCAGACCTGATATTGACTGAGTTTAAAATATGAACTGTGGAAATGCTTCAAACTTCTGAATATGATGTATTCTGCATTTTATTCCAATGCTCTGGTCATTGATACAATTTTAGACTAAGAGATCCCTTACTTGTGACCTTTGCATTTATTTCAAGTTCACTGAGGGAAACTTGGAAAATAAAACATATTTATTTGAAAATATTGCCTTGTCTCTTGTACAGGAGCCTGTTTGCGAAATCTTTAGCCATGAGCACCATGTCTCAACACTTGCGTTGAGAAAGCCAGTTTATTTTATGGACACCTTTGTGCGAGGTTGCTAGATTGAATATGCTGGTTTTTAGGTCGTGGGCTTAGTACTAGGAAATCTCAGATTCTGGGTTAGGTCTGCTCAGGACCTCACCGCTGGGTCCTCTTGGAGAAACACTGGTGTGATATATACACTACAAGCCAAAAGTTTGGAAGCAAGATCAAATTTGTACAAAAAAAATCATAGTTTCATTGGCATACTTTGCAACTAAATAAACATGATTATTATATAAAGAGTCACTTATCAGAATACATTTTTACTCAAATTATCAGGCCCATATTACTAGGCCCATGGTCCTAGTGCCCGCCGGATTGCCGTTGGCATTCGGTGGGCTGTAAACCATGACATAGCGTGAACAAGTAGACATGGTCAACAACATCTCCCGCCAAAATGTCTTCTTTAAAGATACTATGAACAGAGGCTTCCAAAAATGCCACAAGGGCAATAACTGGGGGAAAAATAATCGTGTGCTTGTTATTTTCGAACTTTATCAGGGTCTTAATGGTCTTAAGCCACACACCAAATTTGGTTATTCTATCTCAAATAGTTTCTGAGAAAAGCTGTCCCCTTTAGAGATACCGTGGACAGAGTCCAAAAATACGGATCTAGGGCAATAACTGCGGGAAAAATAATCGCGCGCATGTCATTTTCAAACTCCATCAAGGCCTTTATGGTCTGAAGCTACACACCAAATTTGGTTGTCCTATCTGTAATAGCTTCTGAGAAAAGCTGTCCCCTTTATTTCGGACGGACGGACGCACGGACGGAGGTCAAACCTATATCCCCCTCACACTTCGTGGCGGGGGATAATAATGCAAACTGTGATTTGTTTTTTACTTTTTCACTCAAATTGTGACTCCTGCAAATCTTACGAACCCAAAAACTAAGCCCCTCCTTTGTTTTGTTAACATTTATTCAGCAATGGTCTGGTAACATCAATGTATACAGTACCTAAACAGGGGCTGCACTAGGAGAAATTTTTTTTAGCCACCGTGGCTAACTCGGCTCAAATTTCTTTAACCACATTAAAAATTTCTGGCCACATGCATAGTAAAACTTTGGATTAAAAACGCAGACATGCGAGTCAAAAGTTTGGATACACCCACATTTTTCTTAGAATACATGTAAAATAAAAAATAAGCACCACCATTTGTTATCATACACTGCCCGTCCAAAAAAAAGTCACTGTTTGGAAATAACTGAACAAATTGTATGATTGGATCATTATTGTGTTTATTAATATGTTTCAGCAGGCAGTAATCATTTTAACCCTGACTGATGAAGCGCGTTCCTACTCATTTCTTAAAAAATCACGTCTGAAGACGCATCCCTTGATGGTGGAAAAGATGTTACAGTATTTCAGAACAGGCAAGTTATTGGCCTGTATTTAGCAAAGAAAACAATGAATAAGAAACACAAGTATGAGGAATCATTTTCACAGACTAATTTGGCACCATGAAGTCCTGACCTTAACCACATTGAAAGTTATTGGGATGTGCTCAAGAAAGTACTGAAAACGCGAAAAAAGGAGCACCCTCCAAACCAGTAAATTATTTCGGTGCAGGACAAAAAAATTATTGAACAAAAAGAAGAATGTCAGCACCCGAAAATGTCCTTTGAAATAATTTTATTAGGCTATCAGACGAACGCGTTTCGACTCATGGTTTTTTTCTTTTTTTCAACTTCTTGGTGGGAGCTATACCGCACTGACATAGCATCTACAACGCTGACGAAGACCACGAGTCGAAACGCGTTCGTCTGATAGCCTAATAAAATTATTTCAAAGGACATTTTCGGGTGCTGACATTCTTCTTTATGTGCTCAAGAAAGACCACCGAGTGGTTCAACCATTTTGTCGAGAAGACAAGATCTCAAGCCAAAAATTATGGCATTTCTGATCGAAAATAAATGTTCTGGCATTGCATATGGCTGTCAAAACAATGACAAGATGAATTTGCACTGTAATCAAAGCTACAGGGGTTCCAACTAAATATTTGAGTGTGCGCCTTTTTTTTTTTTTTTTTTTTTTTTTTTTTTTGACGGGCTGTGTATTTGCAGAGCATTCTCACATTTTTTTGAGGGCAGTCATATGACTATAGTGAATTTTCAGCTGCACGACTGTCTAACTTCCTAAAGACATGCTGCACTTGAGGTGTGCTTTTCATCAACCTTTTTGCCCAATAAGTCTCAAAACCGCTTGACTTTAATTTCGGCTGTTGGAAAATAGAGAGAGCTTATTTGTCAGTTTACTTTGCAAAATATGGCTTCTTTGAGAATTCCAAATTAAACAAGTAAATTATCCTCTTTTCACTTCTGACTGTTAACCCTTGACAGATTCCATTTGCGAGTATATAAAGAAGTTAAGCTGTTTAAATTACTCTAAAAAACAGTGCTGTGGCATTTACTAAGTGTGTCCAGACTTTTGACTGGTACTGTAGTTAAGGAGGGACAATTTTGGTTTAGGGGAATAAACTATCAAAGGTTTGGCACTGACACCGTTTAACTTGCATTACTGCATTGCAGTTTGATTGCACTTCTGAATATCTGCTTTTTGATATTTTCCTGCGCCATCCAATGCACTGTCCGCATCTGTTCAGTGACTGCGTACTTCACGTTGTTGTGCGCTTTTTTTTGCGCTGCCTTTTCAAACAAAATTGGCGGGGGGTTCTTGCTTCGGCCACAATTCTGAAAATGAGACTGAAGCCAACAAAATATGACCGTTTACCATTTGCAAGATTTTAAACTCGGGTGGGACATTTGCTGAAATGCATGTTCTTGTCAGGACGGTTTCCTTGTCCATTACTTAGTTTTTAAGCCAGAAATAAAGAAGGGCCGTGTAAAAATGAAAGAACATCTTAAAAAAGGCTGGGTGAATAATTCTGTAAGGGAAAGAGGAGGCCTTAATTGAATGTTGTTATTTAGTCAGGCTCCATCATCCAAACAACCATATGGCACCTATCAGCAGCTATTTTATAAACAATGGTTCGCGGAAATTCATTCATAAACCATTTGCAAAATTTTATCGGTTACTATAACGACCAAATTACCCAAATAAGTGCTCGCTGTTCTGAAGGTAATGCACTGTCAAACTCTGGCCAACTGACCAAGCCTGCTTCAGTAGCTCTTGCAGGTTCATGGATTATTGTCATGACATTAAATGAGCATGTTTTATTACAGAGAAAGTAACTTACTTGTGATCGTTTACACGCTTATTCTTCGCAATATTGTCCCTTTTCGGAATGCTGGTCTTCCCCGAGGCGAATGTACTTTTCTTGCCAGCTTCTTTACACCAAACGCAGTAGCGCTTCCGTGGCCCGTCGTCATTCTCGGATTGCTCCAGCCGTGGAAAATCCTGGAACCATTTGGGCTGAATAGTCCTGCTTTCATTTCTGTTGTGTGGCTGCTCTGAAACTTTAGCCTTTAGGAGGATTCCCCCCAACGAAATCATGAAGTGATCGCTGTGCCCTATCTTGATTTAGCTGAGCAGCCATTTTAGCATCGCAATGTAGGACTAATATACTGCTGCTCTTGGCCTCAGTTCACTACGTTCCCGCGAAGAGTATAATTTTGGCTTCTCGCTGTCTGTGGTTGGCTAAGCGCACTGCTCATAGTGAATTTTAATGATGCATTAGTGGTCCACGGTGCAGTGCGTGGATCTCAGGGTGCTTAGCTGTGTGTGATGACAGCAGGGATGTTTTACGCGTTTCCTTTCCGACAGAATTTAGAAGATCGCCGTAACATAGGATTATATTGCCTCTTCTTCAAAATTTCAGCCTTCGCCAGCGTGGCTTATTCACCACAAAATTTCTTCGGCACAAATGTTATTTTGTTCGTATTGGCGAACGTGGCGAGCGGCTTGCATGGCCCCTGCCTAAAGGTAAATAGAGGAAAATGGTGCATAGCAATGAAAGAAAAGTGTAATCATGCAGTAAATACATCCCAAAATTCGTAGATTTCATACTGGTTTTTAAGAAAGGCATTGTGAACAGAAACTTGTTGCTTCCAAATTTTTGACCTGTATTGGCCTTGCTTTCAAACTTCTGGCCTATAGTGTAGACCAAAATATGAGCATTTGTTTTTCAGTAGGTCATTTTTGAGCTGAATTTGTGGAGTGTTTTTTTTTTTTTTAATCCATATTTTTTTTTTCATTTAAGGGAAATTTATTTCCTCATTGAAACTTCTGAGGAAGACTAAGAGGGAGTTTTCTGTTGCCCCATTAATGATCTATCGCAGGTTGGAATAGGCTTAAACTTCTTTTTTTTTTTTTTTTTTTTTTTTTTGATGAAGTAACATGATGTGGAAGGTCTGAGAATATGCTGTAAAATTTGAATCAAGATATTAATGTTGTCATTTTCATGTTTTCTTTGAGATACAAATAGTTTGAGAGAGCGTTTTTAAATATTTATGCTTGTTTTCTTAACCTACTGGGAAAATTTAATGTTCTGTACAAAGTATACAGTGCGTATTAAAAAAATGGTAATCCAAATTCAGCTGGTTAATATACCACATTTATATCGTTTCACCATTTCTGTGAAATTTGCCAAGGAAGAGGACATCCTTAGCTTTTCAGGGATACCACTGACTGCAACATTACTGTTGCACATGTCTGATTAAATGACCTTTGAAAATGGCAGATTCGAATTTCATTTTTGCAAGTTTTGTTTATCGATGGAAGTCAGAAAAAAGGAGCCCATGAAAGTCAGTGAGAGTCAACCCACTGCCCTCTGCCGATGCACCGACACCTTCAACATGTCCACCTCCCCTTTCGACGCAGAGCTGACAGCGACGGAGCTTGTCCTCAACTGCACGTCTCACCATAGCCGGATCATTTCGCAAAGCCTGAACTTTTTTGAATGCGCAATTCATCAAGATCTCTGGGAGGAGTCACAAACACTTTGTTTTTCAAATGTCCCCAAAGAAAAAAATCATGTGTTGATTTCTGAATGTCTTTCATGCTTTACCAAAACTGGGAAAAATGAAATTCTAATCTACCATTTTCAAAGGTAATTTAATCAGGCATGCGCAACAGTATTGTTGCAGTCAAGGGTATCCATGAAGAGCTAAGGATGTCCTCTTCCTTGGCAAATTGCATAGAAATGGGGGTCTATATAAACTTGGTATATTAACCCATAGAAGTTGGACTACCTTTTTTTTGATACGCACTGTATAGCTGGTCTTTACATGATATATGGCCCAAAATGGTGCACTACATGATTTTTTGATCACCGCTTTTTGTCAATCACCGCTAAATTGGTATTTCATGGTCTTTCGCAGGCTGTGGTCCACAGCGGTCTATTGGTTGCTTACTGTCAAGCTATACCTGTGTGAAACAAGATGAGCATGGTGTATAATGAAATTTGTTACGGTATACAGTAATGTGCAGTGATGATTATGCACTTAAAATGAAGATGAACCAGAAACCAAGTACTATTCAAGTATTTATTTCATGTAATATTGCATCATATTGATATCTAGTGTGGCCACCCTTTGCTTTGATTATAGCATTTAATCTTTCAGGCATGGTTTTCACATATTTTTTTTCCTCATGTGGCAAAACCACTCTATGTGGTTTCAAGCTCATTCCAAAGAGATTCTTTCGATGTTGCAACAGATTTGCTCAGTCGGATTAAGGTCTGGACTTTGAGCCGGCCAAATCATAACTTTTAAGTCACCAGGTGCTTCTTTCGGACTGAGATAATTATTGCACAACTTTGAAGTGTGTTTAGGTATTATTTTGCTGAAAATAAAATCCCCGACCAATCATTCTCTTTCCGGATGGCAATGCTTGCCTCACAGCCATGCTGTGATTCTTCTTTTGATCCATGATTCCTTGGATTTTTATGACATAACTGGCTCCTTTCAAGCAGACTGAACCCCAAACCTTAATATTACCACCTCCATGTTTTACTGAAGGAGTTAAACATTTTTGAACTGTTCTCCAACTCTATGATGCGCATAAGTTCTACGTTTGGGTGAGAAAATTTTGAATTTTGATTCATCGGTCCAAAGTATTTGTTCCTAGTTCATTGGTGTCCAATCCTTGAATTTCTTGGGAAACTCTAGTCTTTTTCGATGTTGCCAGCTCTTGGCAGCAACACGACCAATCAGACCATTTTCACACAGGCGTCTGGAAATGGTAGATCTTGATACTTTAATTGCTTTACTTCTGGCGCTATTGATATCATCACGAAGTTTTCATGCTGTCAACTGCCAATTTTTTTTCTTCTTGATTTTTTTAACTTGTCATATACAGATAAAGAACATCAGAGGCACTTAACTTCAGTTTTGCTCCTCTATCGCCTCTAGTTTTCAGCAAACCGGTCCTTTAAAATGCTTTATGGTGTTTCTTACAGTGCCATGGCAGCATTTAATGCCTTCAGCGTCATGTAAGGTCTCAATGTGGCTATAAACAATCTCAGAGTTCCTTCCCAGGTGCCATCCTGTTCAGCGCTGACACTGCTCAAAGTTCATGTCACCTTGTATACTGGAACAACTGATCATCAGAGGTCATTTTGCATAATAATGTTGCCTCAAACCAGTTTAACATTTTTTTACCATCAATAATCATGTGTCTTCAAACAGGCATTTAGGCTATGCAAGACTCAAAAAAATAAAATTTGCGACACCTTTCAATTGTTATAAAAAATTTATGTTTTCAGTATTTTTGTGTATTAGCCCTAGTTTTATCCAATGATTTTTTTTGTTCTCATTGCCGACAATATAATTCTTCAATACATTTTCATACATTTTTAAAAAAAAAAAAATATTATGACCCCTTTTAGATGACAGTGGTGATGTATGATCATCACTGCATACTACTGTATATGGAATGCTGTTGTGCTAGGCCTGCTTTATTACTGATTATTGATATGTTTTATAAATATTAAATTACAGATGTATGTAAATTTGTTCATATTTATTCCCCATCTTATATTTTAATATATACTGTTGAACAGGTTTGTGGTTTTGCAGTATCCAGTTTTGTATAGATAATAAGACTACTTTGCACGTTCATTTCTGCTCTTAAAGGTGCACTGTGCAAGTTTGTTTACTTTCACTTCTGTTGACATTCGAATTCAAACAATACAGAGGTAGCCCGCCCCTCCCTCCCATATTTCCCTCCTTCCCATGCTTCCATAACTGTCAACTCTTGCCGGTGATTGGCCGGGACGGTTTGTTATGTTATGGGGCACAGCCTGTGCCCCTTGTGTTTATTCGCAGTTTGTGACGCCTGTGCAGTCTCCAGAGCTTGGTTCTTTTTTTTTTTTTTTTTTTTTTTTTTTTTTTACAGTGAATTAAGGGGCAGGCAGCTAGCGGATCGTGGAGAGATGTCGACGAATTGAGACAAAAATATAATCGTGCAGAAAGTAAACAAACTTGCATAGTGCACCTTTAATTTCTTACCTTGTGTTAAAATTTTTCATTCTATTGGAACTATTGATTTTTTTTTTTTTTTTTTTTTTTTTCCATTTAGAAACTATTTTTGAATTGTCTTAAGGGTGATCTGGGGTTAAATGAAAAATGACACCAGGAAACAACTCAGAATTAATCTAAAGAGGTATATGTAATAACCACCAAAAAAGATACAAGTTGGCATTTTTCTGTTTATGTGGTTGCCATGGTAACCGAGCAAGCTCATGAAATATGCAGAAAACTTCTGGCACCAATTCCTCTTTAACTCCATGATAGAATTCAGTTTTTCTTTCATCATTTAAAAGCCATTGCATATCCAAATGCAATGACATAGCCATTCTTTGCCCAGTTTATCAGTTTTGTGATTTTGGGGCATTTTACTCAAATTTTGAAATTATTTTACGCAGAATCTGATGAATACTCAAAATATTCAAAGTATGTAACAGATAGGCAAAATTTCCCAATGTCATTGCATTTCTAATGAAGTAAAGTACCTGCAGCCCAAATTTAATTGATTTTCAATGATAAATAAAAAAGTTATGGCTGCCACAAACATGAGAAACATGGAAAAAGTAATACCTTAGGAAATCAATGGAAAATGCATTAGACCGCATTGAAAAGTTGAGTTCAGTTTTTAATCCTTGTAGCAATTAGTGATTATTAAAGGTGGGTTGTTATACATTGAACAAAAATATAAACGCCCCGTGTCAAATTTTTGAGTTTTTATTAACAAAAAACTGGAATCAGGATTCGTCTGTGAATAGCACTCTTCTTCAGCGTGCCAAGGGCCATCAAATGTGTGCGTTCGCCCATGCGAGTCGGTTCTGACGCCGGACAGCGGTGAGATCCAGACCACGGTGAGGACGCCGAGCGTGCAAGTTGGCTTCGCGCAGACGGTTACGGACCGTCTGTGGTGTGATGCGTCTGTTGTGCAGACCAACGGTCTCATCCGTTGTGCGTGTTGCTGATCTGAGCCGATCCCGCAGGTGGACGAGCCGGATCTAGCGATCTTGTACTGGTGTAGTCACACGTGGCCGACGTGGATGAGGTCGATTTGCAGTACTGCCCGTCTGTCAGAAACGAACTCTCAAACGGCCTTTCGTCCGATAGTTAACATTCAGCTGCACAGCGACCGCTCTGGTGGACATCCCTGCATCCAGCATGCCAATGGCACGTTCCCGCATGACCTGAGACATCTGAGGCATGATGACTTTTGACAAAATTTGACATTTTGGGGGTGGCCTTTTATTGTCCCCAGTATAAGGAGTGTCTGGGTACTGTTCATTCTGTCTGATCACCGTCTGGAAATGCCACACCCATGTACTGAGTGAAATCACTGCATCACTGAGCAAATGCTCACTGACAGAGAGATGGATTAATAAATGGAACACAAATCAAGAGAAATATCCCTATTGTACAAGTAAAAGTCAGCATATGCTCACTTAGAGTTGTTAACTCCATGTGGCATCAATATTTGACATGGGGCATTTATATTTTTGTTCAGTGTGGAATATTTTTATTCAAAAAAAATTTTTTTGGAAAAATAATCAAATTTTGCCCGTTTAACCCCAGTTCACCCCTTAAATCTGTCCATAATAGATGTTTATTTTTGTTAACGAGTATCGTGGTCTGATTAGTACACCTCTGCGAATTCAGAATTCAGCCTATTTGGGGAATTTAGTTAATCCTTGATCTTTGATCCTTGAATCAAAGTCTCTGAAATGCATTTTGGTCTGTAATACGCTAGTGGTCTGAAAGCTGCTATGCTGTTAGTACAATAGGCCGATAAGCAAGACCTTTTGTTTCTGTTGGTGATAGGGGCAGGCCTGGCTTACTGTGTTCGGTACTCCACTGTGTTAGCTTCTCGGTGCACGCTTTTGTTCAAGCTTGCCTGAAAGCCAGTCAAAGCCCCTGGTTTTCCTTCTCAAAAGTGGCTTTTCCACTCATTTGGATGTATGTGTCTTCATGGATGGTTTTGTGAATGTTGAATATTTGTGAATCTGTGTGCTTACACTTATAATATGTGAGAATATGATTGTGAGTATTTGGGATTCTGTTTGTATGTTTATGTGTACATATTGCAGACTGAATCATTTTCTTTGTGTGGGCACTTGTGTTTGTGTGTGTGTGTGTGTGTGGTGGGGGGCAGGGTTAAATCCTGATGTGGGCCAAAAGACCGGACAAAGATGGTAAAGTCTGAAAAACAAGCGCCGTGGGGACATTTTTTGGGTCCTCATGTGGAAGAAGCTCAATTCTGGGCTTATGGCTGGGTTTAGGCCGAGGGTTACTATTGGAACTATGGTTGCATCTGTGTCTAGTTTCAAGGTTAGCTATTAAAATTGGGCTCTTGGTTAAGGTGAGGCTATGAATTATGGTTAAAAGTTTGGCTGTTTTGCAGGGTTTGTAGGGAAGACAAAAGGTTAGCTTTAAGATTTGGGTTTGGGAAGGGATAAGGGATAGTTAGGTTTAGGCTTAGGGGTATAGAAATAGGTTTTTGGATTTAATAATAGGATTATTAAAAAATAATTTCAAAACCTGTAATAATAAACGTGAGTGCGTGTGTGTGCGTGCGCACTGTGCACTGTGTCCTTTCCCTGTGGTTCAAGCTCATGTTTTTTCTCAAACCCTCATCAGCTGGTTGTGCTCAGTTTTTCCACTCTCCACGGGAACCATGTTTTCTCGGTAAAAGCGTTCTCTGCGCGGGCTGGGTGCTGTAGTGCATTTGGGAGAGGGAAGTTGAGTGGGCTGACATCAGGATAACAGCAGGGCTTTTATGGTGAGGATGGTGTGAGTGGTAGGTGGGCTGGTGGGGACTGTGGGTTTGCTGTATATATGTTGGAGTGATGGGGAATGTAATTGTTGTTTTTGTCTTTGAGCTTCTGGGGCATTTTGGGTTTTCACGCCACCCTTCCCTGGAGTTAATCTCCTGTGATAAGGAATAGTTGGAGTGAGCATGTGGCATGTGTGGAGCATGTGGAGAAACCCAGAGTGTGTGTGTACGTGTGTGTCTATGAACGCGAACATACATTTGCAAGTGTGAGTGCATTTGTGACAGGAGGAAATGGAGCAGGCGTTTGTTTTTCCGTGTGGGGAAAATGCCGTAAAAAAATTTTGAGGGCGAGTCTCCGCTTCTCAGTCCGTGTGTTACTCAGCCTCTGATTTTCTAGGCGTTTCTGGGCCTGTCTCGCTCTACAGTGGCCATGTGTTAACCAGGCCACCTCCCTCACCTCACCTGCTAACGTGTATCTCCATGGCGCACCCGTCTGGCCAATCAGCTTTCAGGCACAAGAGTCTGGTGTCAGGTTTCCTGAAGCTTGGGCTTTCTTCTGTTAGCTTCAGAAGATGGATTGGAGCCAAAGTTCCAGTCGAGTACGTCGCGTCAGACCAAGTCTGTGCCTGTGCCAGGCCACAAGCGCTCAGTTTATTACTTGTGTTGTCTAATCCCTCAAGACTGCCCAAAAATTAGAAATAGCACGGTATTTATTTTTAACAAGATGCCACATGGTTATTCAATATGGCAATTTTAGGCACAAAATCCGAGATATAAATGTCGCTGCACAAATATTTAGTATTTCTCCCACAGGTCTTTAGATTTCAAATGAGTAACCAAGTGTATTGTGGAACACTGCGGAGGTAAACGGGCTGTTCTCAACATGAACCTATTTTTTAAGGTCAAGGTTGATTATCCATTTGCCGGCCCTCCAGCGGCGTGATTGTTTCCAGTATCCAATGTGCTGAAGGGACCAAGCCTGACCGGCCAGATGCTTTGGTCTGTATCACGATTTCAACAGAGAGTATCCGAGTATCCACTCCAACCTCCCCCCACAAATGTCAAATTCCAGAAAGTTCTGGAATTGATTCCGTAGCTCCGCGGATTGACAAATGGCCATCTGGTCTGTCTTGGAGGCCCTACTTACTGCTAACTATGTCAAGAAATTCTGTTGTAGGCAGATAAACACCTTTCCTGTTAGACTGTAACTCATCCTTTGCTTGGTTTTGCAATTTTGTGGTATTTATTTCATGTTCTCTTTTTCAACGTGGTCTGAGCATTGTTTAATGTTCAATACTTGTAGGGGTTTTGTATTGACTGATTCTTTCATCTGTCCTTAATATCTTATGTGTTGTAGCTGGTAATGCAAATTTTAATATTCAAATCTACATTAATTTGAAGTCTGGAGGAGTCACTGCTGTCTGCTGTGGCTGGTTGCTAGTTTGTTCGGCACTGTTTTGCATTTTTTTGTGAGTTGGTTGGGTTGGGTTGGGAAATTTGGGTGGAAAATTAGGTTGTTGGCTGTTTGACATGTGTACAGCAGTGGTGGCTGGTGAACTGAAAATTGCTGAAGCACAGAACAGCCCTTGATGATGATGATTGGTTTCAGCGTGTTTTAAGCATTTCTTTAAATTGACATCACGTTAACTCCAAAACTCTCGGGATTATCAGATATGGCCAGTTATCCTCGTTTAGGTGAGATGAGAACTAATAAGTCTTGATTTATTTTCAGTCATTCTCCTTGATTAACAAGTTTTCCAATGATGGAAAATAAGCCATCGGCAGTCAAACACATGGTCTTCTCTCATCTAAGCTGCATTATTTTTTAATTACAGTAAAGAAAGCAAAAATTACCTACAAATATACGCAAATCAATAACTTGATCAAAATGCTTGCTTTTGGTCAAAAGTAAGAGTTTTTTCTCGTGTCGCCTGTGTGAGGGAAAGTGGTCACAACTGTTAATGTTGAGTGTTTTCAAAGTTTATGTAATATTTATTTCAATGAACAATTGAAAACAAATGACCAATAATCATTTTCAAGGGATGTTTTGCGCTTCTCAAAATTGCAGCTCTCCAGTCGCCTATGGAATAGAGGTGCTCTAGTGCGAATTGAATTTTGGATGGAAAGCACCAGTTTGGTCCGTTTATGAGTCCTCACAGTACAGGTCTTAAATTTTTGGATCTCGCTCATGACATCACCTTCTTCCTGTGAAACCTGAGTCAAGTATCTACCCTTTAGGCTGTCCCGCCTGTCCCATAAGCCTGTTAGACCCGCCCTCAGTGGAAAGCACCACATGATGCAGCAGAAAACGTGGTTTATAACATTCCATGTGTCTGACCTGCAACCTGCCCCCTTGGAAAGAATGACTTAATGTTACGTTTACGTTACTGGTCTTTTGTCAGTAAGGAGCCCCCATTGTGGTTCTGTTGGGGAGACTCCACTGTGGTGAAAGGCAGCAGTAAGTTTTATGGTGAGTTATTTGTCGGAGGTTAAGGCTCAGATTGAGTCTTTGCAAAGTCTGTCGAGCTGAAAGAGGTGTCTGTGTGCGGCCCCGCTGTGTGTGGGAGGAGGGGGTTTCTGTGTTGGCCAAGGGATGGGCAGGAGGAAATGGCCGTGTTTTCATGGGAATGCCATTTGGTACTGCTGCCTCTGTCGCTTACCTGCTGATACCTCCCTGGGCCCCAAGCTAGTGTGAGCGCTTGTGTGTGTCTGTTTGTAGCCTATTTGTGTACGTGTATGTGTACTTGTGTGGAAACCCGCATGAATACCTGTGTTTATGTGTGTACCCTCGGTTACATGTGTGAGCTTGAGTATACCTCCATGTTTTATTAAGATGTGTGGATGTGCATGTGTACACTACAGGCCAGAAGTTTGGAAGCAAGGCCAATACAGGTCAAAAATTTGGAAGCAACTTCATGTTTCTGTTCGCAATGCCTTTCTTAAAAACAGTATGAAATCTATGGATTTTGGGAAGTATTTACTGCATGATTAGACTTTTCTTTGATTAATATGCACCATTTTCCTCAGTTACCTTTAGGTACTGTATACATTAATGTTACCAGACCATTGGTGAATAAATGTTAACAAAAGAAAGGACGGGCTTAGTTTTTGGGTTGAGAAGATTTGCAAGAGTCACAACTTCAGTGAAAAAGTAAAAAGCAAATCACAGTTTGCATTATTCACTTTATGTCATGGTTTACAGCCCACCAGATGCCAACGGCAATCCTGCAGGCACTAGGATCATGGGCCTAGTAATATGGGCCTGATATTTGAGTAAAAATGTATTCTGGTAAGTGACTCTTTACATAATAATCATGTTTATTTTGTTGCAAAGTATGCCAATGAAACTATGATCTTTTTTTGTACAAATTTGATCTTGCTTCCAAACTTTTGGCCTGTAGTGTATATGTGTGTCAGTTTACAGCAGTGGAATAGTGGATACTGTAAATGAACTGTTCCCTGCAGGATCCTATCAGAGATGAATGTTGTGTTACTGGTTCTGTATGGCTGAAATTGATTTTAAGTATGCAGTGAATGTATTGCAGTACATAAAATGCGTAACCACAGGCAGTTAGCCTTCTCCAGGTCAGAAGCGGTCGAGTTTTGGTATTTGTTGCTGGGATTCAGTCGAAATTGCCTTTTCCCCCCGTCGTTGTATCGTTTGGCTGCTGCCACATTTTAAGTGAGTTTCTATTTATTTAACCAAAATGTTGATGGGGGCACACAGTTGTGGCTTGAGCAGTGCTGTGGATATTTGCATGTCCTTTGCTTTAGATTGTTTATCAGAGTTATCGTGTGCTGACTGGACGTTCGGGGGCTTTTGTACCTGTTTTGATGCTCCCTGCATGTGATGTAATCTCCTGTGCAGCCACTTATGATTCTGTGTTAGCGACCCTCTGTGGTAGTTGCATACTTCTCTATTCCCGGGAGAGCTGTGTGGTTTTCCCAATCATCCGTATTCAAATCTGCTGTGATTGTAACATTCCTTTTCAGGAGCGGTGGTCTACAGTTGCTGAATTGTTCTGCTTTTTTTTTCCTGGGTCGAACCGTCCTTTGTTTACCTCCCATGTTAACTGCAGGTACTCTGAGCTGTGTTGATATGGTGTTGTATTGTTGCAGGAGGCTGGATGACTGATCGCCATGGCTCCCTTCCTGCGAATCGCCTTCAACGCCTTTGATCTGGGAGCCCTGCCCCCCCTGTCGGACCCGCCCTTTTGTGCCATCAAGATGAAGGAGTCTCTCAGCACTGGTGAGAGTATATTCCGCTCATCCTGTCATACAGTCCTTCTCTCGCACATGTTCAAAGAGGTGTACACACATTATTGCTCGTCCGTACTCTCTCCCTCGCTCACACACTCAAAAAATCTCAAGCCTTCATGCACTCACATGCAGTCTCACTCATTATTTCAGTCTGTCACTTTGAAATATGCACCTTTGTGCACACACACTCTCAGACTCATACTGTCAAAGACTGACACTTTTTTTCAAGCTTAGGGGGTATCGTACAACTCTCCTGATGTTTTGCAGCATCTCAAAATAGTGCATTTTGTGTTTCATTGGCTACTCCCTCCATTTTGTGCTTCCTCTTGCTTTACACATTTTGGTGCTTTTCTCAGTGCGTCTGATAAACTTTTTGCCTTAATCAGAACACTTATCCAAAACTGTTATAATTTTGGTATGAAAATATAGATATTGATTTACTTACAGGCTTGTGCATATTAATAGGATAAAGCAGGCTGGAGTGGGAAAAATCAAACAACAAAGGTTTTCAGGCTTTTTATTACTTTAACCCTTTAAGGCCTAAAGCAAAAATCCCAGCAGAGAATCATGCTGCCATGTTTACCATAGTAACCTGTATTTGGGTTGAAGCACAGCTTCTCAGCTTTCAGGAACAGTTGGAATTTTTTTCTATTGCGCAAAACTTACAGTAATAACGGTACTTTGAAAATTACGCGCATATCTGTGTCGGCAACGACACGTTCTTAAAATGCACACATGCTGTCCCGGTTTAAATGGGTTAATAGCATCTACATTCAGCACACAGTGTGAGATGTGTCCTCCACGGTTCCTGATCAGCTGTTCCACCCGTTTTGGCATGGAGCTGACCAGGTTTTTGTAGGTTGCCTTGATTTCTTCGTAGTGATGCCACACCTGGACAACTGCATCGATGACTTTGGCTTTTGTGGTGCAGTCTTTTGCTGCAGCCTTGACTTGATGATGGAGCAGAGATTCTCAATGGGATTGAAGTCCGGTGAATTACCAGGCCAGTCCAACACAGTTACAGTCCTGTGTTGATGATGCAATCACATTAGTTGCATCGTACAAGTCAAGGAAATCAATGAAACGGGGCTAAAAGGTACTATGCAGTGATCTTTGAGGTGGTTACGTAAAACGTCCATCACTTGGCACGGCTATTTTTACTCCATTCAGCTCATTCAATTGGCAAGCACCTTTATCCAATTAATTTGCAAAAGACTGTATGCCCACTATTTTAAGAAAATAGTTTTGTGACATTTGGATGAAAAAGCTTTCATCTGGATAAAGAAATCTATGCTGTAATAATGTTCATGCGGCTAGCGGTTATCGACAGTTGACAGCCTTTCTAGCGTTGGTTATATCTGAACGTCTAGTAGCTCACAGCACCTCATACCTCAGTGTGACACGCATCTCGCACCTCCTCAGCCCGCGGGAAGACTCTAGTGCAGAAGAAGCCCACCATGTACCCAGCCTGGAAGTCCAGCTTTGATGCCCACATCTATGAGGGTCGTGTTCTGCAGGTGATTCTGATGAAGACTGCTGAAGAGCCTCTGTCCGAGGTTACTGTGGGCGTGTCCGTGCTTGCTGAGCGCTGCAAGAAGGGCAACGGTCGCTCAGAATTCTGGGTAAGTGCGTGATGCATTAGCAGACACTGCTTTGATGGTGCATTTATCAGATTTGGGAGTGTTCTGGGTTTAATTTAGTTGCACTTATCTAGCTAACTCCGTTAATCTGCTGTGTGAAATAGGGCCCAGGATATCCCCCCATGAGAATGTTTTTATGTGTGTGTTTAACGAGCATGGCTGTATGTTTTCAGATGGACCTGCAGCCCTCGGGTAAAGTTATGATGGTGGTGCAGTACTTTGTGGAGGATTCGGACAATGGTGAGAGAATATTTCCTCAGTCATTTTCTGAACAATATTTTATTACCTGCACAAACAGCCATATTTATTTCAGTCTAATGTTTGACCTTCAAGGTAAATGGAGGAGCGTAAATTCTGAGAGAAAATTATAAAGACGAGCCCCAGCAGTTTGTGCTTGTGATAGCGGAATTAATAGCACCACACTTCAGGGGCCTTTGAGTTTTCCTTATTTAATTTCCTTCTATCATCTGTCATGAAATTCATTGTATTTCCTCAAAAAAATAATTCCCATCTCTGATAGCGGTGAAGCAATAGTGATAGAGGCATTTGGAGACTGGTCTATAACCCAAAGCAAACTGTTTGTCCCTTGCAATAAACTCTAGCTTTACTTGTGTTATTAAGTGTGATCATATGCAATAGCAAAAAATTCAACCATTCAAGCAAGTATGAAGCGCGGGGTGTCTTATACCATATGCTTTGGAGATTAACTTACCAAGCAGCATTAAAATGGTATTTATGGTGACAACATATTTATCTGATTTTTAAAAAGCTGGAAAACAAGGCCTAGGGCAGATAGTATCTGTGAAAGCAGACACTGCTGTGCTGGAGAGAGATTGCGGCTGCCTGTTTATGCAGAAATCGCCGCGGACTGGGTCTACTAGCTTTGCAGGAATGTAACCCCACCTGCATCTGATATTTAATACCAGCACACTGTGCAGCGCCCACCGAATGGGGAGTCACTTTGGTCAGATCGCAGTGCTTGTGTGCATATTCCTGTTTGCATGCGTGTATGGATTTTACTGCTGGCTCTTCTCGGCCCTATAGAAAACCTGGGCGTCTTCTCATTCATCCCTCTGTACTGAACAATAGACCGCCGTTGATCCTGGAAACAAAGCCATTATTTGCGCTGAGTGGAGATGATGACTCACTGTTTACTCTTTTAATCATGTGTTGAGTTTATGCTTTGCAGTCATTCATGACCGATACTCATTTCTTGGCTAAGTGAATTTGCAAGTGAGCCCGTGTTCAGAAAGCAAAAAAAAAATGTTGAGTTGAATTGATTTTTTTTTCTAGCATTAGCACGTTAATTTACTGCTAAAGCATTAGGCGGCATGTATGTTTTTAGCTGTGAGATCATCTTAATTAAATCAATCATCAGATTTCCACAGCTGCTGAAAATCCGTTGGTCAACATGGAGAACCGCAATCTAAGCACCTCAAAGCTTAATAGCTCCAGTGGATCAAAAAGAAAGGGAAAGGCGTTGAAGAATGGTTTTTGTACAAATGTTCCATTGCTGCTTCATGCGTGATGTGCATTCCTGTGAGAAAATGCACTTGTAATGTGTGCGCTTTTCTTTTCTGTGAATTGAAGTTAAGTTCTGGACTCTGTAAACTTTTTTCCATTGCTTTCACTTTCAAATAGAAATGAGCAGATATAGAGGGACCCTTGCTGCGTGGATTGTTACCCCCTGTTGTTCTGTTGATGCGCCTTAAATGATCCCCATCACTAGGACTGCAGTTCGAACTTTTTTTAACACCTTCAGTCAGATGCTGAAACGCTGTGGTTCATTTGGTGATGTTTTCCCCATTACCCTCTCTGTCACACACTGCGATGAGTGTGACTTTATCTCAGCTCATCTTGCTTCTTTTATTCTTTTTCCCCACCTGGCCTGCCCTCAGTTAGTCTCTGGTTTGAAGTGAAATGAAGATGGTCTATTTGCCCAGACTGTGTGTATTTATTTATTTATTTATTTATTGTTAAACAACACTTTAATATATTACTTTATGGCTAAATCGTGTCATCCAGCTTATTCTTCAAGACACTTGTAGGAATCGATTCACATAGTATGACTCAGATACTCAGATCCATGGGCAATTTAGAGTGTGTAATCAGCCGAACATACATATCTTTGGACTGTGGGAGGAAACCAGTGTTCCTGGTGTAAGTCTGCGCAAACGCGGTGAGAACATGCTCACACCACACAGGAAGGCTCCAGGCCGGACTGGATCCCATCCATGACCTTCTTGCTGTGAGGTGACAGCACTGTCCACTGCACCATCATGCTGCCACAGACTGTAAAACCAGTGATGTTGCAAGTTTAAACGGAACAGAAAGTCACTTTTTCCACAGAAAAGGTTTTTAGTGCGTGAATAGGAGAAGTAAGTCTGCAAGACTGACAAGATCCTCCCTCAGTCAGAGACACGGTGAGAAATCTGAAGGAGGTCAGGCTGGTTTTGCTCGCATACCAAACATCTGGCCGTGATCCCAAGACTGAGGCTGTAGCTGGTGAGAGGACGAGCCGTGCTGGCCCCGGTTCCCTAAAAATCAGTCAGGCGGCAATATTTTTATATCAACTCAGGAGTCTTCCTCTAGGTTTGTTTCTGTTTTGGGGGAATGGACACGATCGAACTCTGAAAGAACCTGAGACCATGCAGCATCGCTCCTCAAATCTGGCCCTCGAATCCAAAACTAGCCCAAATGTTCTCTTCTTCCAGGCAATTAGTTGAGCAAATATTGCCACTCATTGGCCAGACTGTCATCAAACCTGACTCCCACATAAAGTGAGGGTGAAAAATTAGCAGTTCTCAGCCCTCAGGGACTGTGATTTTGGGAGCCTTGCCATATAGCAACAATAACTTGGAAAGAAAAAAACATTGCTGCAGTGAAACTTTGTGGAAATGTTATGTCTCGAGTGTTTGATCTTTGTCCTTTACCAAATCCTCAGGGCATGTCTTAATCCACCAGCTTGCTCTAATATCCTCCATTTCCTCTTTTCTTGTTCTCCTTCCCCCATTCTTGTACCCTGTGTGGTGCTTTGCTGCAAATGTAATCTTGAATTCTCATGTCCTATGTCAGTCTTATGCCTCTGAAGTTTTATCAGTCTAATTCTCGGTGATTTATAATCCTCTAATAAGAATCTTAACTTTTGTTACATGGCTTTGTTGAATACAATTACGGCATTCTATGGTCTGGCATTCCTGAATCGCAGACGGCTGCTCGGAATAACAGAACATGGCTATGGGTGCGACGCGATTCCAACCATAGAATCTAAGGGACTATTTTTTTTTGTGGAACCAGTAAAATCAATCGAGGGCTGGTGGCATGTTCATGGCCCTTTCCTGTTAAAACCTGTTAGGCTGTAACTTACTTTTCACTTACATTTTCCCTTAACTAGATTCAAAGTCAGAAAAAGAATTTTTTTCCATATTGTAGGACGATCTCATGTTCACATTCTGTATCTGCTAGCTGCAGCGCTTCACTTAAGCCACATCACACTTGCAGTGAGAGAAATATTCAAACCCAGGACTCGGTGTTTTTATGGCCACAGCATTACATCAAATGGAAAATATCTAGATGTTGTGCATGATTTTACAAACATTTCCCGGTAATGCAGCAAGACATATTTGGGATGGTTGGAAATCTTGTGTGTAAAATAGGCCTGAAGTTCCAAAGGTTTGAGTACAGCAGCTGCATTTGACAGACCCATATATGGGTCCATAGGTTTTATGTGGTTAAAGTCGCGGAGATGGCGTGACCACGTGTGCTTTACCCTCAGAGTGTAAGCAGTCGATGAAGGAGGAAGATGGGGCCCTGACTCTGAACCGTCGGAGAGGTGCCATCAAGCAGGCCAAGATCCACTTCATCAAAAACCACGAGTTCATCGCCACCTTCTTCAGACAACCCACCTTCTGCTCCGTGTGCCGGGAATTTGTCTGGTGAGCACCATGGAGGGACTGAATGTGTGAAAGAGTGAATGAGAGGGAGGGGGTGAGTGTAAAAGATTGTGTGAGATTGCTTGCATTCTACTGATGCAAAAAAAATTCCATTAATGTCCCATACTCTCATAAGACAAAACTACCTGCAAACTGCAAAAAAAAGAAAGTGTCATTAAACTGCTACACTGATTCTCGGAAGGCTGGAGATGGCGCCGTTGAGTGTTTGGACTTAAAAATGAAAAACTTGTGGTTTCTACCATTTTCATGACAAAAATCTCCCCCCAGCTAAAAGGCAGTGGGTGCTGTTACCTAGGTGTGAATGCTTCCATCCACACTCCAGTGTTTGGTGTGAACCGCTCAATCCAACTCTGTTTAAATTTGCTCACCCAATCATAAAAAATTGTTTGCATTTTTATGATGAAGATAATTAAGTGCCTAGTTATGGGTAACTGTACCACTGTTCTATTTAGGGAGTAAATTTGAAGAAGGAGGAAACAAAATCTAAACAACCAAATGTGTTGATAACGGCTTCAATAACGTTTCAGCGTTTCATTGAAAAACTGGGGCGGGGGGGTCTCTAATTAGGTGGGTAGGCTCCCTTTTTTTGATTTCTTGTATTCTCCATTCCCCTGCACCTAAGGTATGACTGAAGTTGTTGTTTGTTTTTAATATTGTTCTTTGTGCTGCTTTAACTGCCTTCTTCATTCTGTGTTTTATCGTTTTATATATTTTGGTCCTTTTCTCAGTGTAGCTGTATCCTAATATGCCCCTTTCCCTTATCTGTAAACAAAACTGCCATAATTTAGTAATGAAAATCTACAGATCAATTTACTTTGATCCACTATCTGAGAAAAATAGTTTTGCTGCATTTGGTTCCATTGCACTTATGAAATTGGTGAATGTAGATACAGACATTTATGCTGTAATGCAAAACATTCCGCTGAACATCAGGCCTGGTGGTTCTTGGCAGTTGACGGCTTTTCTAGCATTGATTACACATGTTGATTACATAGCGTTGATTCTTTGCCATTTCGGCATGAGAAAGCATGTCAGTAGCATTTTTGGTCATGCCTGTTGTAATTTGAGCTGATGATTAAGATGATTGATTGCTTCTGAGATTTTTTGAGAAGGAAAATTCACATTTTTTGTTAACATTTCATGTCCTTAACTCTTATGACACAGGAACAAGAATTGAGTTTTGTTTGACAACTTTTGTTGCCAGTTAGTGTTATTTCTGTCATTAACTTTCCTTTAGTGTGCACAATCTTTCTAGATGAAATATGTGGGGCAGTATGCCAGTCTGTGAAGAAAGGAGACTGACATTGTGTTATTGGATTATTGACTTTGTGGAGTGAAGACCAGGCTTACAGGAATCTCGTGTGCTCTGTGGACTAGTGGAAAAATACCCACTACACTGCCCTTTTCCATGCAGTCAGCATAAGACTTAGCGTTGACCCTGTCCTGCCTGCTGTTGTTTTTTTTTAATCTCTGTCAACAGGTGGGAGGAGTGTTTAACAGTTTTGTTTGTGCAATGTCAAATATTGAAATTTTTAACCTCAGGCTTTTTCCATGTGTATCATATGGACTAGCTTTTGTAATGAATGATGACTGCATGAACATTTAATTTATGTAACGCTTTTCCCAATGGGACTGAAAAACACTTTATATTTATATGGTGAATCTCGCCTAAACCATCACCAACCAACCATCTCATTTATCCAGGACACTGGGGAATCCCCTACTCTTTTCAGTGAGTGTCAGGATTATAGTGATTCAGTGATTCATTAATATTACATCAGAAGGACGTTACACAGCACAGTGTCCCTATTACTACACAGGGGCATTGGGGTTTATTTGACCAGAGGGAAGATTGCACCCTCTGGCCGACTGACAACACCTACAGCAGTAACCTCTCCTGTGTGGTCTCCCTGTACTTCTAACCAAGCCCACACCTGCTTAGCTTCAACCATTCAGCTAGAGCAGGACAAGTAATGGTATGGCTACTGGCTCCGGTAATAGTTGTGTGAAAGGGGTAGCAACGCAGCTAAGCATGAGGTTGCCATGACAAGTGTTGCCAAGCCACCTGGACATCTACCACTGCCTGCATAGTATAGTGCTGCATAATGTTTCAGGAATTTAGCTGCTGATAATCTGCCAATGTCTGCACATGGTTTGTGGTGTGTTAGCTGGGTTTCCTGTACCAAAACTTACACAAGCTTACTCAGCCTTTTGTGTGTGTGTGTGTGTGTGTGTGTGTGTGTGTGTCTCCATTTGGCCAACCTTGCGTAATTCCAAAATGGCTACTCTGTATTCATATAATTACAAAATAGAGATGACCTCTAAATGGTATCTTTCATAATATCAAAGTGTTTTATAGTCAATGGAGGAGTATACCATTCCCTCTTAGAGTCTAAATATTTGCGTTGCATCCGTCGGTGCTGAATGGGGTGATTTAGCCAGGGCTCGATCCCTGTGATGCCGTAATCGTTTCCTAGCACTTATTTCAGGCAATCGAACGTTAATTGCAAGAATTAAATGCACAAAGTACAATAAAGATTCGCTGGTTTTTATGCAAAAGTTGAGGATATTAAAATACTGATGAAAAATAAGTATATCCTTAAGAAAATAACTGTTCAGTTTAATGAAACCAAAAGTAGACGCTATTCATCTCTTCTTCCACTTTTGAATGAAGAGGGAACTTTCCACCTCCAGTGATTTGGCATGCAGTGCGGATTCATTGACAGTCCATCCTGTTTCTCTTCCTCTACAGGGGGCTCAATAAACAAGGCTACAAGTGCAGACGTAAGTGTCCACGCGCTGTTACCACCTGCTGTGCACTTCTGTTCTTGAGTAATGTACAAATTTCGCTACACACTAAGCTAACCTTCTCTGGAACTTCATAGTGCGGCTCATGTCTGTTGTGCAAGAATGCAGAAGTAACAGTGCTGAGCAGAGAACAATGAAAAGTCCCATAGAACCTCAGACGCTCCTGCAAACAATTTTAATGAAAAAGTTTTTCTCCTCCCCCCTCAGAATGTAATGCTGCTATCCATAAGAAGTGCATTGATAAAATCATCGGGAGATGTACGGGCACGGCAGCCAACAGCCGAGACACGGTGGTATGTACACAGTCCCGATTCAACAGTGGCCTCAGTCTTATCGTAGCCCTGAGCTGTTGAAACTGGTTTAGTGCTGCTCATGACAGCTTTGTATAAAATGAAAAACATTGCTTGATGTCATCTTTGATGTGGGTTGCACTGTTTTAGCACACAAAGCATTTTAACCCTCTTGGCCACACCAGGAAGTGGTTAAACTGGAAGTATATGTTTTAATAAACATTTTGGTCAATCTTGCATGAGATCTCCATTATTAAAGTGTTGAGAATTGTCATTTAAAGTGGCAATGGAAAACTTTTTTCTGGAATGCACCATTATGAAATAAATGCTGATTGAACAGTATAATGTTTGTAGGATAAGGATACCACCAGCAACTAGATTGCTTCCCTAAAAGCCTCACTTTCACAATGCAGTTCTGTCGGCCATGGGGTACGATCTTAATGGAAAATGAAGACACAAAGGAAATGCATCAACCATTGTGTAACCAATAGAGGAAGAGGGGAGCGCTTTTGTTTTATCAAGTAGCTGTTGGTAGCTATTAGCGCTTTCTATTGTCTTATTACTAATTTGAAAAATGTGGATTATTGCTCAGGCAAATCTGATTGCACAGTACTTATATCTGTGTATGCTGTTTTACTTTGAGTATACAAGCTGAATAATCCTGTCTTTTGATTTCTAGAGGGCTTTCTTCTCCTTAGCTACAGTAGCTATCAGGGGAAAAAAGCCATTTAGAAATCAGTCAGTTAAGCTACCAGCCCTTAAGCCATAGAATGCAGGACCAGTATCTAGTCGTGTTGGCTGTTGGGCTGATTTACAGTATCTCACAAAAGTGAGTACACCCCTCACATTTCGACAATTAATTTACTATATCTTTTCAAGGGGCAACGTTACAGAAATGAAACCTGAATATATTCTGCAGTAGTCATTGTACAATATGGGTAGCGGTGTAGATTTACTGCACTGTCCAAATATATTTCCAAAATTGGTGGCAACAAAAGTGAGTACACCTCACCGTCAGCATGCCAAATTGTGTCCAATAGTGTCAATATTTAATCTGACCGCCATTGTTGTCCAGCACTGCCTTGACTCTCCTAGGCATGGAACTCACCAGAGCTGCACAGGTTGTTGCTGGGATCCTCTTCCACTCCTCCATGACAACATCACAGAGCTGGTGGATGCTGGACACCTGCTGCTCCTCCACCTTCCTCTTGAGGATGCCCCACAGGTGCTCAATGGGATTCAGGTCTGGAGACATACTTGACCACGCCATCACTTTCACCTTCAGCTTCTTCAGGAAGGCAGTTGTCATCTTGGAGGTGTGTTTCGGGTCATTATCATGTTGGAAAACTGCTGTTTCCGAAGGGAGGGCATCGTGTTCTGCTTCAGAATGTCGCACTACGTGTTGGAATCCATTATATCACAATGAAGCGCAGCTCCCCAGGACCAGAAGCCCTCATGCAGCCCCAGACCATGATGCTGCCACCACCATGTTTGACTGTAGGCAGTGCACACTTGTCTTGGTTCTCCTCACCAGGGCGCCACCACACATGCTGGACACCATCTGAGCCAAACAAGTTTATCTTGGTCTCATCAGACAACAGAACATGGTTCCAGTGGTTCATGTTCTTGGACTGGTTGTCTTCAGCAAACTGTTTTCGGGCTTTCTTGTGGGCTAGCTTCAGAAGAGGCTTCCGTCTTGGCTGACGGCCATGCAGACCGACTTGGTGCAGAGCATGTCTCATGGTCTGAGCACTGACAGGCTGTTCTCCCACTGCTGCAACCTCGTTAGCAATGCTGCCAGCACTCCTGCATCTGTTTTCTGAAGCCAACTTGTGCACCTGACGCAGAGCACGAGGACTCAACCTCTTCATTGACCCTGACGAGACCTGTTCAGAGTAGAACCCGTCTTGGAAAACCGCTGGATAACCTTGGCCACCATGCTGTAGCTCAGTTTCATGGTTTCACAGTTCTTCTTGTATCTTAGACCATCTTTGTGGAGAGCAACAATTCCCTTTTTCAGATCATCAGAGTTCTTTCCCATGAGGTGCCGTGTTCACCATCCAGTGACCAGAATGAGAGCATTGCACCCAAAGCACCACAATTTAAACCTTCAATGCATTACACTACCTCATATGGCCCAGTCGAACAGACAAAAGCATGAACATAATGAATAAGACACGTTTTATTGCTTGGTTGACCATTACCAATTGGGGTGTGTACTCACTTTTGTTGCCACCTATTTTGGAAATAATGACTGTTTGTTCAGTTATTTGGATATTGCAGTAAATCTACACCGCTACACATATTGGACAATGACTACTCTAGAATATATTCAAGTTTCATTTCTGTAACGTTGTCCCTTGAAAAGATACAATCAATAAATTGTCGAAATGTGAGGAGTGTACTCACTTTTGTGAGATACTGTACATAGTAATATGACATTCAATACACAGAAAATATGCACGGTCGCCATCGTGCAGTTTCTTTCATTTTGTAAGAGCATGAACATGCTACTAATCTAGTTTGCTTTTCTCAATACGCACTATGGCATTTCTGTCTGTTATCATTGCTCCATTATATGCTAAACGAATGAACAAACTCATGCTTTTTCTCCTCAAGTTTTCCTCTTACATCTCTCCTACCTCCACCCCACTGCCAAGCCCTGCTTTAGTTACTTTTAGGTACTCAAACCAAGTTTTTACTTTGCAGTGCACAACATTGCACCTCATTAAAATAGCTCCTGCCTGTTCCCGTATTCTGAGCAAAGCAGGAAGAGATCTCATAGTCTTAGCGACATAAGTGAAAAGAGTAATACCACTCGGAAACACTAAGGGCGAAAAAAAAACAGTTCTCTATTACCACTTTTAACATAAAAATCTGTTCCGCCGGAAATTGAGCTCAAGGGAGTTTTCCATTTAAGTTTTTCCTCTAATGTGTGATATCAGCACTGTGAATATTCAATTATTGACCTGATGAAAGGTGTGAAGAGGAATTTCTGTGAACCTGATTACACTGATGACATTAGCTTTTTCTCAGCATGAGAACGGTCAGGGCGCAAAGTACACATGCGCCCTCAGCAGTCAATGAGAGCCCAAACTTAATCAATAGTGGGAGGAATGCAGTGGTTGGCTGGATTCTGTTATCAGATTTGAGTCACAAAACCCCATTCCTGCATCTTAAAGCAGGCTCCTGACCTTTCTATGAAGGTAACTCCAAAAGGGATGGAAAATTCCACCTCAATAAGGGGTCCACCTTAAGCATGGGTCTGGAGGTGTGTTCTGGCCGGTTTAGCGCAGCTTAAAAATCCCCTACTGTGTGATGTGAATGGAGAAGTAGGGGGATTTTGATGTTCTTAATAGAATTGGAACATTCATAGCCTCATTTTAGGCCTCAACTTTTAGAAGCTTTTGCAGTTTCGGAAAGGTTAAGTTCATCGGTGTGAAGTCTCGCCTCCACTGAGAACTGGTTGAAGAGACTTCTGCATTAAGTAGTGGTTTGGTTTACTTGTATAAATTCAGGCAGCAGGGGCTTAAGTAGCAGGTGACTGAGGTGCATTGTGGGATAGCAGAAGGCTATGAGGCAACGCGGGTGCATGGGGAGATTGCACAGACAGGTGGCACCCCTGTGGGCTGACCAGCCCCCTGTGTGTCCGCAGTTCCAGAAGGAGCGCTTCAAGATTGACATGCCGCACCGCTTCAAGACCCACAACTACATGAGCCCCACCTTCTGCGACCACTGCGGCAGCCTTCTGTGGGGCCTGGTCAAGCAGGGGCTGAAGTGTGAAGGTAAGGCTGTGGGTCGTGGATACTATGGGTGACTCAGTGATCGATTAGTAACTGCCAGCTCTGAGCATCAGATTCTTGCTCTTACACAAAGCTGTGACTCCTCTTTACTTTGACCTCCTTATTCTACTTTCCATTGACCTCTTTTCCTTCGAGTTTTTCATCTCTCTCTCTATCTTCCTCTCTTCCAACATCTTACTTTCTCTCTGACCCTTTCTTTTTCTTTCGGTCCCCTTGCCCCCACACTTACTGTGTCCCTCATACTAATTCATCTCTGAACTATTTGCTTTCTCTCTCTCGCTCTCTCTCTCTCACTCTCACTGTCACTCTCACTCTCAAACACTCTCACACACACACACACACACACACACACACTCTCACATAAACACTTTGACCTTTATACCCTCTTTGCTCCCAGACTGTGCTATGAACGTCCATCACAAGTGCCAGACCAAAGTGGCCAACCTGTGTGGGATTAACCAGAAGCTGCTGGCAGAGGCCCTGACCCAAGTCAGCCAGGTGAGGAAAATGCATATGGGTACGAGTTAGAGTGTGTATGGCGGCGTTAGAGTTGAACTGTACCACTGACTCCTCACAGCCCTGTTGGCAATTTGTAAGCGGCTTTGTTAGCATTTTTCCACTTCCATTTCCAACGGTCCAGGGTCTATGGAAAAAACGAACCAGGTTTTTGAAACTCGGCGGAAATAAAAGGTCCGGGAGTAAAATTGTCGCCCAAGATGGCGTACGTTTTGTTTACTGAGGTAAACGCACGCATTTTCTTTCAAAAACGTGAATATGAGACACTTCAAGTCCATAAAATGCGCGTGTTGTTAAAGATTTGATGTCATGAGCGATAACTTCACCACAAGCATGGACAACATTAGAATGAGCAGATGATTTGAAACCAGTGGGTGATGTGGTTACTTATCGCTTCAACCTTAGCATATCTATTGCCACATGCATCTTTTAGGGTCTCAAATCTGTTTATTTTTCAGTAGGTTTGGAATATTCGACCACATTATCACAATAAATGAAACTGTAATGCTGTCCACGCATTAATTTAATCATGGACCTTATTTTTGCAGATTTTTGAGTACTCCATTCATTTTTCCCATTGAAACTGGTCCATTGGAACCGACACTAAAGTAATGCTAACCAAGCCGCTCACAAATGTGCGTCTCATCATGATTCTCTTTTGCTTTTTTTATTTTAACTTGCTGCTTGGGTCTGACTAGCTCACCGAAATGTTCTGTGGACTAAATCACTTGGTGAATCCTTGGACTCCAAACTGACCTAAATGGTAGTTGTTTGCATTTTCAGTGAATGGGTTAAATTTTCTGAGATAAGCAGCTCATCTCCTTTCTAAAGCATGCACACTTTCTTAGCTGAAATGTTGTTTTTTTAGCTTGAGTGAATTGCCTTGGGTAAATCCAGACTTTTCATTTAATTTATCCAAACCATTCAGTGACCTAATCCAGAATAAGTCAATCAGGAGTTTTTATCCAATCAGATGATCAGCTTGACTGATTCAAAGTATTGCTGGGAGGAGTACCTCAGTATTGTATCTTTGCTTCAGCTGTAGTCGCTTTTTTGTGATTCTTTTTGTCTGTGTTTCCTTCTCATGGCTTTGCTGAAGGAGCAAGGCAGATCAATATCTGGTTTACTGGTTTCTTTAGTTACGAGGACTGAACCTGCATTCTACAACAAGTGTATGACCCTCACATTGTGATGTATTTATTTCATGATGTACATTTCATTTTGGGAATACCCTGTCTTTGCCAAATTTCCCCAACTATTCACCACATTCGTTAAATTTACATTTAAGTATGTGGGCATGGATTCATCTTCACCTTTTTCGCTTGTATCTGCTGTCCAGTGTGTACGTTGCTAGTGTTAGAGGCACAATGTATTGACGGTAAGACCTATGTTGTTCAGACCAGCTGAGTGGTACCTCTGTGCAGTACGTCCCACAGAAGAGTTCAAAGTGTGCTAAGCAGCCCAGAGTCAGCCCGCTCTAGAAAGGCATCCAATCAGGGCACACTATATTCACAAGAACTGCCAGCTTCCTGCTGTCTAGCTTTGACCTTTGGACTTTTGCTCACAGCCCATGGGTGGGGCTTCTTCTTTATGCCAAGACAGAACCTGTGAGATCACAACCACCGATATTAAATGATTGGTTTGGAAGCAGTTTTTTGGTGACCATTTAAATCCTGCTCGTGTAGTTCATTGTGGCATCTTGGGTATTCTCGATTGCCATGTAAAATCAAAATTCCTAGAATACACCTGCACAATCTAGCGATTTCCTACTACTATCGGACAAATTATTTTAGTGGTCCTGGTCATTTAGTATCTATTCCCTGCAGTGTGATTCAACCTACTTATACATACTTCGTTTAATGATTTAATGAAACATCACAATGCTGAATCAGTGTAGTTGCAATGTATTTACAAATACAATCAGGGTCATAAATATTTTGAGATCGACAAAGTTATAGTTATTTTTGCTGTCTACCTCAGCATATTGGAGATTGAAAGAAATAAAGATCATAAGCTTGAATTACTAACTTGTCGCTGAAATTAAAATGTTTTTCATCCAGGTCAAGTGAAAGATTTAGGAATTGCAGGAATTTGTATACGTACCCCCAAAAATTAATTGGATAAAATTAATCGGACAATTGGCTGCACAGCTAGCTATCCCTTGGCCAGCTGTGTGTTATTCCCTCGTTATTTCATTTAAAAGTAAGCAGGTCAAATATTTTAGGCGAGGCATCTGCCTGTGAAGCAAGCCAGTACGAGGCTGAAATGAGCACTTTTCCATGTGGTAGGCGTTTCTGTATTAAAGTCAGAAACCAAGGGAAGACTTCACAAGAGGAAAAACAGAGTGTTTACCTTGATGTCAACCAATTTCAACCAAATCAGCAAGTCAAAGAAAGACTGTACACTTCTCAACCAATATTCTATGGACAGATTTGACAAAGATCAACTTGTATCAGAATGATGGGAAGAGAAAAGTATGGAGAAGGGAAGGAACTGCTCATCTGGGGCGGTATGCATGGAGGAGGGATAACTTTACCCCCAGATAAGGCCTATCCTCCGGATTACTATCCGAGGGATAACAGCCGCGTGCTCTCTGTATGCATGAGTCAAGGATAGGGTAAGGAATAGCTATCCCAGATTTACAAGCAAGCGCTATTTTTAGAAAGGGGGACTCCCTGTGTTTTATAGCATTCTGCGCATGTCTGTGTGGGATTCCTCGTGACACACTTACATAACACATTTCTCGTTTTTTAGATGTACAACAAATAGCTATTTTCTACAACATACAATGCAGCAGGCGTCAGTTGTTTCACAACCGAAGCGGCAGCGGAAAAGTAACTTTTCTGACACCGAAATCCGTGTTCTTTTGGAGGAAATCTCAGTGGAACGTACAGTGCTGTTTACAGCTAATACATGTGCTGTAGCGAACGAAATTAAAACTGAAATTTGGACCCGAATTGCCGCAAAGGTGAATTCGTGCTGCTGCGCAGAACGCACTATTTCAGAATTGAAAGATAAGTGGAATTCTCTGAAAGCAGCTGTACTAAACAGACAGCGAGACCAGCGGAATCCGTGGAATAAAGCCGCTATTCACAGATGAAACTGGATATAACTTTATCCTCAGATAAGGGCCGCGGATAGTGCTATCCCCTGTACATGCATACCACTTTTACCTCGCTATCCGGGGGATAGTCTCTATCCTCTGGATGAGTCACTCATCCTGGAGTCATGCATACGGCCCCTGAGGCATTCCACCTCAGCTCATCTGTGAAGTGTGGTCATGTTCGGGCTTTCAGAGCTGCCAAAAGGACTAGTTCCCTTTATATTTATTGATGTGACTGCTGATAAAATCCTGCTAGATGAGAGGCAAAGTGTACTTGGCCGTATTATCCTCTCAAATTTCCTCAATTCTAAACTCATGTGAAAACTCGTCATCATGCAAATATAGAGTGATAGACTTTTTCTAAGGAAAATAATTTTAGAGAAGAACCCTAAACCCTCAAGTGCATCTTAATTGATTAATTTGTTTTCTTATTTGGGTGGAATACTGAACCAAAATGATGAAAACTGTCACTTCCAAAATCCTTATGGACCTGACTGTATATCTGTGCAGAATGTGTCGAGTTGGCAGAAATTTCTTTGTGAGGGGGTCATTTTGAATGGCCAGCATTAAGTTTGCTCAGTCATTCTCCTTTCCTTATTTCCACAGAAGTCCACTAGGCATTCCGACAGCTCCCTATCCGACATTGGAATTTACCAAGACTTCAAAAGTCCGGGACTTCCTGGACTGGATGTTACTGGTGAGACGCTGTTTAAATGAGGACAAAAAAAAATTCCAGCTGAACTCTGAGCTAAATGGAAAAAGTGATTATTGGAGACATCTGTTGCAACATGTCTGGTCTTCTGGTATGTGTGTGTGTGTTCAGCAGACACCAGTCCATACGGGCATGTGTGGGAAGGCGGCATTCCTCGGCCCGTCTCTCGCATCTGTCACCAGAGCCGTATTGGTCTCGACAACTTTGTCTTCCACAAGGTCCTGGGAAAGGGCAGCTTTGGCAAGGTGGGTCTTTGCCACGAGTGCTTTCATTTCTCGCTCTGATGTTCGTCCTGCCCCTCCGACAGGGCTCATTAATGTGCCTGTTCCACATTAACTTCATAACAAACATTATTCCATGAGTGAAAATGTCACATTCTCTCTCTGCTGGACTCCTCTCCCCTCTGTCCCAGGTCCTGCTGGCTGAGTTGAAGGGGCGGGGAGAGTATTTTGCTGTGAAGGCCCTGAAGAAGGATGTGGTCCTCATGGATGATGACGTAGAGTGCACCATGGTTGAGAAGCGCGTGCTGGCTCTGGCCTGGGACAACCCCTTCCTCACACACCTGTACTCCACCTTCCAGACCAAGGTAAGCTCCACCTGCTGTCTTCCCTCAGAGAGGTGTTGGTATCACAGAAACAGAGGCTTTGCTGCAGGTGTCTGCTGTGGAAGAGTGGTGACTGTGCTGTCTGTATCCACAGGAACACCTTTTCTTCGTGATGGAGTACCTAAATGGGGGAGATCTGATGTTCCACATCCAGGAAAAGGGCCGCTTTGACTTGTATAGAGCCACGTGAGTTCCCAGCTCTGCCTGCATATTCCATTTACCTGCCAGTGACGTCAAATACAGCCGTCACAAATACTTCCCCTCATTTTTTGGAGGATTTTATTTTTTCAGAATTCTCCATGTTCTAGAACTCCATGGCTTTATTCTTGTAGTTGTGCTTTTTGTGTCCATTTTAAAATTATCAGTTAAGGACCTTCTAATCACATATTTTTGACCTGACACCATAAAAGGTTAAGGGAGGTGTACCACGGGCCACAGCCACGCCCATCTCTCTGCCGAGGGCCTTGGCTGTGCCCCCGCTTGCCGCGTTGTGATGGAAACCATACGCTTATGCAAAAAGAGTTTTTTTCCCACAGTAAAGTGCGCTTTACAGGGTTTCCGTCCCCCCCTTCCACAGCGTTTCATTTATGCTGTGTGCACTATTGGCTGGGTGGATCAAAAGCATGCAGTCACATGACTTGGCGTACAGGGCAGCCATAAACCATGTAGTTGTATTAATAAGCATATTGGGTAGACCGTAGACCATGTAGCCACTTGAGTTGGAATACACGGAAGAACGCAAGCCGTGCAGACTCGGCGTACTAGCGAGGCCATGAATCATGCAGTCACGTGACTTGTTGTACAGGGGAGGTGATGAGCGATTCAGTCACCTGACTTGGAGGACAGGATAGACTGCAAACTATGCAGATACATGACTTTGTGTTCAAGGAGCCCGTAAACTGAGCTGTCATGTGACTTGGCGTACAGATGAGATCATAAACCATGCGATCAGGTGTCTGTAGTGTACAATGGTGACAGTAAGCTGTGCGGTGATGTAACTTGGGAGTACAGGGGAGTCCGGAAACCTTGCAGTCACGTCACTGGCATAGAGGGAAGACTATAAATCGTTCGGTCACGTGACTCCCTGTACAGGATAAGCTGAACCACGCCTTCACAAGACTTGGTGTAGGACTTGGTGCACATCAGTGGGAGTGCAGGCGAGGTCCTCTCCCCTGCGCAGGGCTGTCTCTCAGTGCAGCTCTGGTTTCAGCACTTAGTCTGCATTAAGCGCACTGTGCACTCTCTGCACTTGAGTCAGGCTGCACCAAGAGAGCGGGACAAACTGGCACAGCTCCAACACTTGCTCTGGAAGAACAAGGAGGCCACAGACCAGAAACCTGCCATGACAAGTCGGAGGAAGTGTCTGCAGAACAAAGAAGAAAAACCCTGATTGATCAGCATTCCTCAACGCACAGAGAAGAGATTGTGGTTCTCCCTTCGCCCCCACCCTGAAGATGTGTCATCAATCAGGGCTTTCCAGGGAGATGGACGGCCTACATTGGCAATGTACCAACACATGGAGGGAGAGTGGCTGAGGATGGGCGGCCCTGGCATAGCCCAGGTCCATGGCACACACCTCGCCTTACAGAAACGCATCCCCAAAATGCGCATGATCACTCCCGCATTCTAGTTTTTATAATAGCCTCAGTGAAATGCTCCATTTGGCAGCGCCGTCTTGGAAGGTTTTGTTACTCGGTTACACTCAGTCAATTTCCCTCTTTTTCTGGAATTTTTCCTTGATTCTGGAACTATGCGCTACCCACATGATGGTAAACATTTGGGAATACTGTTTAAAATTGTAGAACTTGATAGAATAGCTTGACTATTCCATTTGAAGAAGGGCTGCGGCCTGTTTGTTTTCAATGCAGTCAGTTCAGGAAATTGATCAGTCAAAAATATCCAGAACATTCTATAGAACCATTGAACCTTCAATCCAGTTTTGGACCCTATCAGCAAAGTGCTGGTGCTTGGATTTTTAGTTAATTAGACTTCAATCTAACCTTGATTAATTGGCTTGCCAGCAGAGGATGGGCTTCCCCACTGTAGCCAGATTCCTCCTGAGATTTCTTCCCACTGGTAAGTTTTTTTTCTCACCACTGTTTGAGGATTTTTCTCCCTACTGGGAGGTTTTTTTTTTTTTACTTCATTTGCTATTTTGAGGATTAGGCCAGGCACTGGCCGTCTTTACTCTGTAAAGCATCTTTGTGACTGTCTGTGGAAAGCGCTATACAATACGATTGAAATGAATTGAATTGACGTGAGTCTAAATAATACCAGTTTCAGGCAGTATTTTCAGCTGTCTGGTCTGTCACAAGCGCATCCTGTTTTCCCTTACTGCCTGCTGAGCTCTGGATGCGGGACAGGATAGTGGCTGAAGACTGTGCCACGAGGCAGTCTCGTTTTGTTAAACGATAGCGGATGAATAATCGAAAATTGAGGCAAGCTGCCTGCGTTTGTCTGCACCCGCTCACCTGCTCACCCTCCATCAAAGCCGCCTTCATAAATTCATATTCAGTTTCACACTTTTCACCTTGCTTTGTTCATCTCGTTGTGGACTTGGTGTGGGAATACGACGGAGTGCAGACTGGACAGCTGGTGATCGCTCGCTCGACCCTCAGACCGGCTCAAATTTCCGTGGGCTGTGCGTTTGTCAGTGGCTCGCCTTTTCACTGGGAGGTGAAATGTCCTCCTGAATTATTCAGCAGCCTCCCAGCAAGCTTTTGTGCTGACAGCCATCCCCCTCTTTCCTCTTTTCCTCCATCGCTTTATGACTCATCCCTCTCTCTTGCTCCCTCAGGTTCTACTCGGCCGAAATCATCTGTGGCCTACAGTTCCTGCACTCCAAAGGAATTATCTACCGGTAAAATGTGCCCAGAGGGCATTCTTTGTTATTTAATCACTTCCTTATGTCAAAATGTCCATTGTTCTGCCGTGTCCAAGTGCTATGAACCAGCAGTGTTCACTCAGAAGCCTCTTTTTGTCCTTATTTTACTTGTAAATGTACTTTGCTTAGTTGAATGCATGTCAAGTCTTCCCAGACCTTGAAGAGAAATTTGTTTTTTAGCTAACTTGGGTGGACTCTGATAGATTGTTCTTGTTAAAAATTGTGCACTGTTACGGTCATAACTACAGTTAAATCCGCTGTGCTGGCTTGTGTTAGGATATTATGGATTGTGGCATGTTAGTCCAACTGTAGTTGACTGCTAAACCTCAGCTTGGTCAGGATTCTTTCATGGTTGCATTACTCTGGGGAGTGTGGTCCAAATTGGGCTCCCCCAGCTCAGAGTTTCACATGCCATGAAACTGGATTATTTTCGCATGGAGCGAGTCTCATTTCTCCCATAAGCTATCATTGCAACAGAAAACGTATTTATTGTGTTACTACCGGTGAAAGAAGCTGTGCTGAACGGGTAAATGCTTCAGGACTGGGATACACGGCTCCTGTAGGCCGGTTGGTACACCTGTTCGACTGGCTTCATTCCCTTCTTTCAACTCTTGTTGTACACACCAGTATGGTATATTTCCTGCATTTGCCCATGACGAAAGATTTTCTCCATAGATACATTACATATGCCGTCTGTAGTTGAAACTCCTGGCTTTTTTTCAGAGAATCAAGGTTAAGTTTTTGGTTTTTTATAGGTATCCTTGCAGTGGACATTATCAGTACCAACTCTGCAAAGCTCATGACGTACTGTGTTTGTGTGGGACAGGGCCAGATATGGATTGATATCCCAACAACCTTCTGTGTGCCTTTGAATTTGACTTGCGGCCTCAGGTTTTTTGGCTACCGCTGTTTTTTTTTCCGGCACTTGTTGACTTAATTTTTGACATAGTTCCCCATGCCATTTTAAAAATTTTGAGTTTTTGTGACCGAAGCACCTGTAATTCAGGAAGCAACGATATGTCCTCTTTAACTTCAATTGTATTTTCTCCTTGCTCTCACGACTAACCTTAGAAAGTGTTACTAAATAGACCTTTTTCAGCCGGACACCTACCACAAATCAGTATTCAAATGAATGGGAATGAGTTTTGTTGATGCTTCTTGATTGTTTTTTTTGAGTCATCAGTTGTAGTCATTTTTCAGGGGTGCATCTAACCTTTTGTTCACCCCATGTATTTGGCTGTTCTTTTTTATTTTGGATTTTCACTCCAATGTGCACCACCATGTGAGAAAGCGGTGATGGGCTTGATTGTCCTCTTGCCCTTATTGGACACGTGTCCTTTAAAGCAGCTGTACTCTGGGTGTCTCGTGGAATAAGTGTTCTTCTGTCCTCAATCTCTCCTGCTCACCTCCTCCTGTGCTCTCTACAGGGACCTGAAGCTGGATAACGTGATGCTGACTCGAGAAGGACACATCAAAATCGCCGACTTCGGGATGTGCAAGGAGAACGTTTTCGGAGAGAATCGTGCTACCACCTTCTGCGGGACCCCAGACTACATTGCACCTGAGGTGTGTCTCGGTCATGTAGTATTATTGCTTTTAAAGGTCCTAAATGCATGCCGAACTTGTCATTATGGGAACCATTGACTGCAGTTTTATCTCGATTCCACTGATGCTTCTATGCCTTTGTGCTTTTGTGTGTATATGAGTGTTTTGTCGTGACTGCAATTGCTTTGTTCATATTGTGGCTGTGTGAGTGAAAATGCTGGTCTTCTGTGCAGGTGTCCCACTGATCTCACTCTGATCCTGAATTAACCATGTGTGTGTTTTCACACCATATGCACACAAAATGATCATCGTTGGTTCACTTGGTTACTGAACCGCTGTGATTACGGTTCAGTGGTTCAGCCAGTCAACCGTGTCTGTGATGGAAATGAATGTAATGTGAGCATGATTGGTCGAACTGGGGTTTTGGTGTGTAAATGTGAACAGATTGAGCTTGTCTGTGTAATATTGGTGCTCTCTCCTTGTGCCCATCTCCAGATCCTGTTGGGACAGAAATACACCTTCTCAGTGGACTGGTGGTCGTTCGGAGTGCTGCTGTATGAAATGCTGATTGGCCAGTCTCCATTCCACGGCGATGATGAGGACGAGCTCTTTGAGTCCATCCGCATGGACACCCCCCACTATCCACGCTGGATCACTAAGGAGAGCAAGGACCTGCTGGAGAAGGTCTGTCCATCAGTCTATCTACTCCTCTCTCTGCAGTATGTGCTGTGCTTACTGACACTACAGCATGTAGCAGTCCTTCTGTCAGTTGCTTTGCCTGTTCAGTAAGTAAATACAGCAGTTAATGCATCTGTGACTGGGCTTTGTGGATGAGAATACTGTATAACGCAGAGTTATCCACCTGTTAGCCCCACCTATGGACGTGTACCTCACTGTACCCCGTCTGTACCCCGCCCTCACTCACCAGTGCTCTGTCTCCTCCCCCACCCGCAGCTCTTCGAGCGCGACCACACCCGCAGGCTGGGCGTCATCGGAAACATCCGCACACACCCCTTCTTCAAGACCATCAATTGGGTGGCCCTGGAAAGGACAGAAGTGGATCCCCCCTTCAAGCCCAAAGTGGTACGGTCTGGCGGTTTAGGGGTTCAGTGTCTATTTGGCAGAATCCGTTCATGTCTATACTTAATACGCTTCTGAAATAGTCTTCGGCTGTCACTACACAAGTCCCTCAATGGGTTTAGATCCATTGCGGTCAGTCAATTGCTACTCACACCCTCTTGCTCTGGCACTTCTGCTTACTGACATGTTATTTCTAACCTTTCCCATCACAGAAAGCCCCCAATGACTGCAGTAATTTTGACCGGGAGTTCTTGAGCGAAAAGCCTCGTCTGTCACACAGTGACAAGAACTTGATTGACTCCATGGACCAGGATGCATTTGCTGGCTTCTCCTTCATCAACCCCAGCATGGATGTCCTCTTGGATAAGTGAGGGCTGCACCCGGTCTTGTAAATGAGGAAATGTGAAACCAGTGTTAGATTACCACTCTCGAGGGTCGGTCTCTTGGTTTCTTTATCTCTTGATCAAACTTTAAATCAATTAAATATTTAATGTACTGTATTGTGATTGTAATGGACCTTGCGTATGAGCAAACACCTGCCCTTAATATTTCAAAAAAAAAAGAAAGAAATGGAAAAAAGAAATGGGTCATTGTACAGGGTAGATGTTAATAAGTGCATGCTAGGATATTCAGGGTTAGGGTGTGGTCTGTGTCTCAGCATCCTACCGAGGGCCATTGTGGGATGGTGCTCTGAATGGGGGTGTGGGTTGGGGTAGGCCCACTGCAGCTGTCTAAAGAAACGCAATCAACATGGCTGAGGTCTCAGGCCTTCATCTGGTCCCTGCGTGCATTACCCAGGACCCTACATCATCACCACAATGCCACAGTCACCTGACTTTTGATTACCAAGGACATGTCATTGATCAGCGGTCACTCCACAGAGAAGGCCCACTTTTTCCAGTGACCAAATGAGATGTTCACTTTAGCCACTTAAACTACCAATTAAAATGTGCATGGAACAAGATGGGACAAAGCTGAAACAAACCTAAGAGAAAATGAATATATTTCACCTGTTGATATGCATGATATGCTTTGATCCAAATGGATCGTTCCTCCTCGTGTCCAAAAATCTCAGCTGCTTCTGCCCAAGTATTTGGTCCAATTAAGTTCTCTCTGGTCCAACTGAATTATCAATGAGTTTGTTGTAGTGAACAGGTGAAGTTATGTATATTTTTTATGAATCCATGTTAGTTTATGAACAGATGTTAGCCCCAATAGCTCTGTCATAATAGGTACAAATATAGAAAGACAGAAGTTTGTCACTGTGTTAGTCATTTCCTGTGTGCAGTTCTGTCTGCTGTTGAGCTGTTGAGCCCAATCATTGGTCTGTCACCAGTGTGGTCTAGTCGTGGTTCAAATCTGTCACTTAATGCATGTTCCACTGCAGTACTGGTGTATTATAGGATATGGCAGGTCTCCCTGCTGCAGGAAATAATGTCACAAAGGGGATAGGGTGGGGTCAGAGACAAATCCTGCACTTGTGTTAAATAAGTGTAAATGTGTATTGTTACTTGAATGTAATTATTTTAACAAGAATCAGTAAGATGCTGTATATATTTGTTCTAACATATTATTGGAGCGCGAAAGATGTGCTTTTTTACTGTCTTCATCTTTTACATCTTAATAAAAATCATTAATGCTGGTTTGCAATGTTGAATAATTTTCATTTAATGTCTGAAGCATGTGTTGGAACTGAGAAATGTGAGGCTGTTCATGAGCAAGACGATACATATTTTAATGTACTACTCTGGTGAATGGGCATTTTGCCCATTTTCAACCTGCAGTTAGATTGTGATGGAGGGTCATGCATGAGCAATTACTAGAGGGGACTGGTCTTTTTGTAGGATGAATTGGAGACATCTCCTTCTACTGAAAATCATAATATGGTTACACAATAAATGGCACTGTGCCAAGTGGTATGGTTGCAGAAAACACAGGTGCTCTTAATTTGCATAATTTTCTTTGGCCGGAAGCATGTGCAGTTCGCCATTTGCTCTACAGAAATACCCATTTTTATATATTTGTCCATATATACTGAAGACATTTCCTCCCCCACACCCCCATGAAGAAAACAACCACACTCTGCCCACAGAGCCTCTCCACGCCCAAAACCTTTATGATAACATAACTAACACACATTTTCAGAAGCAACAGACCATAGTGATGGATAAGATCTGATGAATAACATAGTAGAAGATGAAGACATGGAGACTGTGCTCCTCTTACCTCTGGTTCTCTTTATGAATAGGATGTATTGTAATGTCTTGCCTCCTCAGGTGCTCTACATCAGCACACAAGGCATTGCAATGTTGCAAGTGGAAAAGCAGCAGTTTGGTAGTCATTTGATTCTTAATCCTGGAATGTATGAAGCCTGTAATCCTCTGTGGCATTTAATAATGTGCAGTCCGATGTCCTGTTGTGGGCAGTCTATTAGCTGGGAAATGGGAATCTGAAATATGTTATTTCTTCCTAATAAAGTAAGCCCACAGGGACAAATAAATGTAGAGAACTGAATCATATGAGTGTTGTGGTTTGTAAGTATTCAGAAAACGACATGATCTTTGCTGCAGTCTGTTGAGGCTGTATACACCAGCACATTGGATTTGAATCCATCATCAAATGCAGAAGATTGGCAAGCAAACACCTCATACAGCAACTTCATTTAATTTGTCCAATTATGCAATGTGCTAATGACCCGGAGGCTTCTGGGGTTACCCAATCAATCACACCAATAAAGTTGTGGTCAAAAATATTTAGACACATTTTGTTCTACGTTCTAGTGACATGAACAATTTTAAGTTATGTAAATGACCTTAAATAGCACAGTGCAGGATGTGAATAATGAGAAGCTGAAAAGAATTTATAAATTTAACATGGTGACCAAAATTTTGGAGTCAATAAAAATTGTACGTGCAAAATAAGCAGGTGAACTAATTATTCGCAAGTTCTTACAAAATATGTGGAAACTAAGACGAAGCAAACAAGAGTTGCGTATTCTTGGGAGCTTAGAGTGGTTGTAGGTGTAAATTTTCAGAAGCAAACGACAGTCCCAAAAAAAAAAAAAATTGTCTCAAATTTGTTTATTTACTAGTTATTATAGCAAATGGAGGTCACTTCAATCAATTCAAGATTTAGAACACAATGTTTTACAAAAACAATAACTCTTTTCCATCTTCTCGAATATTGTTTGTGTCCCAATATTTTTGTTGGGTAGTGTTGAAGCCAATTTTTTCAATGAGCATGTCCTGTGTGTCCCTCAGTGAATGTCCTAAATGACCTAAATTGTTCATTTGTGATGCCCCATGTCACAGATTGTATACGTGGTGAACTAGCTTTGGAGAAGATGCTCATGTGAATGACATGGAGTCTGAAGTGTGAGCATCTTAGAATTTTTGTCTTTCTAAAATTGGAAACACTGTGTAAAACTGAGAGGAATCTGCGCCAAAACCTCTCAAGCTTGCAAAGAAAATTGACGTTTTGAAATTTGAGCTAATTATCTTACATTTTAATTGAATTAGGAAATAACTGATCAGTATGGTGTATGACTTGAAAATCACAACAAAGAAAACCAGCAATGACAACTTAAATTTATTCTTCACTGATTAGGTCCAAAAATTTCTACAAATAATCCACTGTGCAATCTTATAATAACACTCTAATGCCATTATGTAACTGATGCCAAAACAGAAACTCTCCCCAACTGAACAAAATCACAGCATTTATATAGACTAGGAACATTCTGGAAAGATCTATAGGAGTCCTGGGTGATCCGGCCCCCTCCAGGCAAGAAGAAGCCAGAAACTTCTAGAGAGCACTAGTCTATTTCATCACAAACAAGTGGTATTGCATCAGATCATGTTTTTCTACAGACATACCACCAGAGGGTGCTAAATGATGACCAAAATAAACAAACAGCTGACCAGTAAGGCAGCACAAATAGTATGTAACAAATCTCCATTTACAAATGAAATACAGTGCTTTACATAAAACACTCATACATAATACCTCCCCTCTTTAAGAAAAGAAAGGTTTGCTAAAAGCTTTCTTTTGTTAAAATTAACACAGTTTTATAATCAGTATAATCTTGAATCATTGATCATTATAACAATCATATATCCAACAACCAGTGCAATTTTCACAATCAAATAGAGAAGTAAAATTTACATGCGAGAAAGTGCATCTGGAATAACATTATCTTTTCCCCTGATGTGAGAGATATCTAAATCATACTCTTGCAAAAGTAAACTCCATCTCAGTAATCTTTGATTCTTGTTTTTGATCTTATGCAAGAGTGTGAGGGGACTGTGACCACTGAAGACCTTGATGGAAGTAGCTGAACAAGTCAAATAGACTTCAAAATGTTGTAAGGCCAAAACAAGTGCCAAACATTCAGTTTCAATTGTTTAATAGTTTTTCTGATGTTTATAAAACTTTTTGGAAAAGTAACAAACAGGATGATCTACTCCATCAGTGTCCTCTTGCAGTAAAACTGTGCCTGCACCAATATCACTGGCATCAACAGCCAATTTGAACTCCTTTTTGAAATGAGGAGATAAGAGAACTGGTGCATTTTTGAGGATAGCTTTCAGTTGGTCAAATGAATTTTGACATTTTTCATCCCAAAAATTTTTTGCATTTTTCTTCAGGAAATTTGTCAAAGGTTCAGAAATGATGGAGAAATTTTTACAGAATTTTCTGTAGTAGCCAGCCATCCCTAGAAATCTCATTAGTTGTCTTTTAGTTGTAGGCTCAGGAAATTCAGCGATAACTTTTTATGAGCTAATTATCTTACATTTTAATTGAATTAGGAAATAACTGATCAGTATGGGCAGACAGGACAGACTTGCAGCTTTCAGTTTAGGTATTTTCATAGAATTCTGTTCCATGATTTGGAAACCGATCTCCTTTCTGTACGTGATCCCTTCCCCCATATTAGCAACTTCAATTAGTATCAATGGAGCATTCAGTACAGGGGTTAAGGGATATAAGTGCTACAGCATCATTATAGTAATTGTATTCACAATACCCTCAAATAGGAGCTGAACATCTATGAGGTTATACTGACTAATTAATTCCGAATTCAGACAAAATATCAGTTATTTAGAGTGTTAAAATGTCCATTTTCTTGTCGGCTTCAGTGGAACGTCCACGCACTTCTAGGTTTATAGTGTATTTAAGCCCCCAGATTGCCTCACTAGCGTGTTTTTCCCTGAAAAATCAGAATGGGGCAATGGTAAGTGGAAGTTCACCAAGAGAAATGTAAAGCCAAAAAAATTCGAATAAAGGGTTAGATGAGAACATTTGCAATCTGCGACCGGTGAAACATATAGTTCAAATTCCAGCTTTAAATGGGGCGTTTTCAGACCAATAAATATTTTGTTGGAAAAAAAATAATTAAATGCCATTCCTCATAAATTATTCAACACCGCAGAAACGTTATTCACGCATTGTCTTGATTTAAAAAAAAAAAAAAAAAAAAGCAGTTCAATAACCTTAAGTGCGAAAGCACAGCGCCCTCTTGCGTTCTTGTCGTGATTTTGTCTTTTTGTGACATCATTGATATGCGTCTGGATAAACGGCCATCATTTGACATGTGTACGGAAGTAAAGCGAATGAAGTTTCTAGTGGCAGTACAGTCCCGTGAATGGAGCTGAAGTAGTGTTACGGGTTCTCTCCGTTTGCTTCTAGAAATAACCAGTATTTTAGTTCTTTGCTGCAAGCAATGCCTTTAAAAGAGTTGCAGAATTGACGGCTTTCCGTGTTTTACAATTTTACCATTCTTGCTCGATTACCAGTGGCTGACAATGACCGCTAAAGATGTTCTACAAAATGCCACAACTCTCGCCTCTTATAATGTTTTGCTTCAGGTATAATTGCTGGCATCTATGGTGAAGTACACCGTGTTTTAATTCGCTGTATTGTTTATTCGATCCTTTATGCATTTCATTTTACTCGCAGGGACAAGAAACTGGCGTAGAATATAGTTAAGTCGAAACTCAGCATTGCCATTTATACTTTCTTGAATAATTGTGAAAAGGAAGACAGAGGATTTATGTCGGTAGCTAACTGGTCGGAGCTAATGCGGAGGCTTTACGGAAACATGCGTTTCACAATATCTTATCTGAAAAGAAGTGGTCACGATCAATGCATTTGTTTCTTAAATTGAATGACGCCATTATTGTACAGATGCTGACCGTTATAATCTGACATATTAACCATTAAATGCATTTTATGAATATGTATTCACTAAATGTGTGGACATCCTCAAGATAATACTTCGCTGTCTTACTTGGCAGGTGATGTTTCGTGTGCTCACCTTCCTTTTAAATGCCTTCACCCTCCGTTTCGTGTCCAAGGAAGTGATCGGCGTGGTTAATGTCCGGTAAATGCTATTTCTCTCTTTGAAGTTGTAAATAACTGCTAAACCAATTAATCTGGAAGCGCCAAGCCTCTGTGTGCATAAATTGATGCAACAATAAACAGTTGGTATGGGGAAATGCATTTCTTTCGCATTATTACGAGTAAGTTGTATGAGACAGACATTCCTCTGCAACTGGTACCGTTTCAGAGAAAAGACAGAAAATTGTATATGCAGTACATACGCTGATGAGCCAAAACATTAAAACCACTCAGAGATGGAACGAATAATGGTGATAATCTCGTAACAATGGCGCCGGTCAAGGTTTGCAGACAGACATTAGATGGAAGTGAACTGTCTTTTCTCGCATTTGATATTTTGTATGCGAGAGAAATGCAACCTGAGCAACTCTGTCGATGGCCAAATTATGGTCAGATGAGTGTGGATCGGAGTATCTCTGAGGCAAGGCTTTCGGGGGTGCTCCATGTCAGGAGTGGTGAGTTACCTTTCAACGGTGCTTCAAGGAGGGAGAAACCATGAACAGGGTGTTGGGTACACAAGGCTTTTTGATGCACAAGTAAAACGAAGACTATCCCATCTGCTCTGAATGGACAGAAGGACTACTGGGGCATAAGTTGTGATGAATTTAATATTATTTACATGAGGAATGTGTCACAGCGCGCAATTGTATTGGACCCTGCAACATATAGTACTTTATAGTTGCAGACTGGTCGGGGTGCCCATTTTAACCCAGATCCTCCTCCAAAAGCTCTTACAGTGTGCTCATGAGTATCAAAACTGGAACATGGAGTACTTGAAGGAGATTGCCTTGTCCAGCGAGTCCCATTTTCTTTTACATCACATGCATTAGCTAGGTACTTGTGCACCATTTACCCGGGACAGAGATTGAATTGGCTGCGCTGCGGTAGGAAGAAAAGCTGGTGGAGAGTGTGTGATGTGCTGGGAAATGTTCTGCTTTGAAACCCTGAGTCTGGGAATTCAAGTGGACGGCAGTTTAACGGAGCAGTTTTGCAGCATGACAGGTGCTTGCACAATATTAGGCCGGTGGTGGTTTTAATGCTGTGGCTGATCTACATATAAATTTTTATTTCAGCTCGTACGTACAAGCGTGGTCAAACCCTTTTTTTTTCCATTTTTATTTTGAGCTCTTCTGCACCGGGCACTTTGCGTTCTTGAAGTGAGGAAAATAAGCCCCACCTATTGTTTAGTTCTGGAACTACACTGAGTTAATCCTTTATTGCGCTAAATAGATTGACCACTTAGGAATTTTTTTTTTTTTTAACTCAAATATGGATTTAGGCCACGTTTGTTCTCATGGGCTCATTTATGATAGAATTAATGAAATTATGAAATTGTGTTTACTGTAAATGTGAATTGAATATAGAGCAGTGTTAAAGGTTAATTTGGTACTACTACACTCATTCAACTACTACTGACTGCAGGCTGACGCTCCTCTACTCAACATTGGTCTTCCTGTCACGAGAGGCCTTCCGCAGGGCGTGTTTGAGTAGCAAGGCTGAGCACAACTGGAGACAGATCATCAACCTGCTGTGGATGACGTGAGTTGTAGCGGGCCACTAGAGGGTGCCATTGTAGAACAAAATATAAATAAATAAATAAATACTTTTTTTTTTTTTTTTTTAAACTAGCCTGGTGAACCTATCCGAACAATGCAGCCTCCACAGAGATAATAATTGTGAGTTGCAGAATATAATAATAGTATTGAATATATTATTGTTTTTTCAGCTTGTTTTATTGCTGGCGATGAGCCAGCATTCAGTGATCATTTGATCATTATAGGGGAGTGCACAAAGGATTATATATTCATGTTTTAGTTTTGATGCGTCTTATGTAGTATCTAAGGTTAAAAATACCCAGTATAATGCCTACTCAGACTGACCCATTAGACACAAAATAGCATTTATGCACATTTTAAAAGTCAAGCATACTCGTTGCCTTTCTGTTACCAATCTTGTGAGCGTTTACTTAAGTAGTGCTGTGGGTTATCTCCTTTTGTTACTTGATATAGCCAATACTTACTCAGTTAGTGAACTTAATTGCTTCTTATTAAAGTCCAACAGGCACACTCAGATTCCAACTTACTGAACAAATTGCTGATTCTGCAGGTTCACATTTCAGCCCCACCTTTCCTCTCACACTCACGTCTTGTTTCTTCCTCCCAGGGTGCCCCTGGGTGTGCTGTGGGCTTCTGTGCTGGGCTGCGTGTGGCTGTGGCTCTTGGAAGTTCCAGACCCCAGGCGATCCCCCACTATGGCCCCGCTGTGGGCCTCTTTGCTCTGGCTGCCGTGCAGGAGCTGCTGGCTGAACCCCTCTGGGTGCTTGCCCAGGCCCACATGTTTGTGCGCCTCAAGGTGATGTCGTGTGGCACACTTGCTACCAAAAACATGCATTAGCATATGGCAGTTCATTCTATCTTAATACGTTAAGTGTCTGAGGCAGCCAGTTGTAGTATTCCATTTTTTTACATTGTGTGTGTTGGCTTGTTGATGTTTATGTTTGTGTATTTTGGGAGTATAGTGCACCAGATAAATGATTTTTCTGGGTGAATGTTTTTGTGCAGTTCTCTTATTCATTTACAGCTGTGCTGATGAGACAAGTGTGTGATTTCTCTCTCTCTCTCTCGCTCTCTCTCCTTTGCTTCTGGTCTCACTACCCCTCTTGCTCTGCAGGTTGTGGCAGAGAGCTTGGCGATGGTGGCGCGGTGTTTATTGACCATGGTGCTGGTGGTCTGGGCTCCACAGTGGGGGCTCTACATCTTCTCTGCCGCACAGGTCAGGAGGAACGGGTGGCCTAATGATACATCTTCCATTGTTGATTTTGGCATATAGTATTTGACGCCACTTATACACTACAAATTTCAGCATTCCGCAGTTGTTTAAGCGGTAAACATTTAATGTGCTACATTTGATGATAATGCTGCATTTAATGAACTTGAAAGTGTTTTTGTGAAAATTATGACTGGAAATTTAAGGCAACTCTAGAATGATATCTGAGTTTTATAACTATCAGGACACACAGACAACACAGGAGCAGACAACAGTACAGATGATAAACTGAAGTTTATTCGACAGCAGTCAAAACAGGCAGAGACCCCTGGCTGGGCGCACAGAAAGCAGCACAGAATCAGGATCGGGAGGCGTAGTCAGTCAGGCAGAGTACTGAAACCAGGCAAGCAGAATGCAGCACAGAATCAGTATCCTGGATCTTAGTGGCAGATGCAGAGTCAGAGCAGGGAGCTCTGGAACAAACTGGGTACCAGACTGGCTCAGGAACAGAGTAAACACAGCTACGCAGCAGACTTGACATAGCACAGAAGTGAATGGAACAACTGCGCATCGACTTAAAGAAATAAAGGAACATGTACTGTTTACACGCAGACAAAATGAGCTAACATGAAACAGGTGGGGAGAGACATGAGAAAGACAGTGAAGGTGGGCCCAGAAATGAGGCAACAAGAGAAAACACTAACAGAGTAACAAGAAGCAATTAAGGGACATGAAAGAGGAGCTGCACACAGGGAAAGGTAAACAAATACATGTTGGACTGGAAAACAATAGACACCACAACCTTAAAGGGATAGTTCACTTTTTTTGAAGTGGGGTTGTTATGAGCCACAAATTGCCACAACTTACATTAGATGCAGTAGAAGGCTCTCTGATCTCCTCCAGGTAGCCGCACCAGGGCATAGTGCTGGGTGGAAATTTAGGCGATACACTGTTGTGAACGGAAACACAGAAACAGCGTATTTTCGCGGCCTAAAAGAGGTCCTACCTGAAAATAATACACCATTTCAACTGTACGCTATATTTCAAAAAATTACAGCACTTTAGCTGCTCGGAAAAAAACACAGTTGCTCTTGAACTAACCAACTGACGTATTCCTGCACGAGGCGCATCATAGTTCACTGCGCGCTGTAGCGATCAGCTGTTTGGGTCACACTCTGAGCGGTTTGCGGCAGAGCCGGATTTTCAATGGCATAGAATCACGTCTCAAAAAAATAAAATAAATAAATAAATCCCTACAATAATCAGCACAGAAGATACACAGTAAGTGGCTGCGTAGACCCTATGCAATATCAATTTGTGCTGCAATGTTATATTAGACTTTTTCACAGGTCTTTCACTCTTCTACCTGATGCTTGGGTACAGCAGTGCTCTTCAGCGTGCACCTTTGAGATTTCCCTGAATGTAGCCTAACGAAATCCTCTTTGGAAAAATGAATACTGCAACACGGAGTTCTTTTAGGGATACGGGTGGCGTATCAATATCCGTGTTGAAGCAACTAGCCACAGCTACAAGTCCAATATTCCGCAGAGGAATGCGGTGGAAGCTGTAAGTGCACCAGGATACAGCTTTGCTTTCACGTCCAAGAAAGCGACACACACGGACCATTTTCGAAATATTTGCACAAGTTAAACGGCCGTCCGACCTCGCATCCGCAGTTAAGTCGCTTGCACACTGGACGCGAAACGAATTTTTCGCACACAGATTACATTCAAAGTCAACGCGAAGACGTGAATACACGCGTTTGTGCAAGCAGCTTTACTGTGACCCAAACAGCTGATCACTACTGCGCGCACTGAACTACGATGCGCCTCGCGCAGGAATACGTCAGTTGGTTAGTTCAAGAGCAACTGTGTTTTTTTTTTCCGAGCAGCTAAAGTGCTGTAATTTTTTGAAATATAGCGTACAATTGAAATGGCGTATTATTTTCAGGTAGGACCTCTTTTAGGCCGCGAAAATACGCTGTTTCTGTGTTTCCGTTCGCAACAGTGTATCGCCTAAATTTCCACCAGCACTATGCCCTGGTGCGGCTACCTGGAGGAGATCAGAGAGCTTTTTACTGCATCTAATGTAAGTAGTGGCTATTTGTAGCTCATACAACCCCACTTCAAAAAAGTGAACTATCCCTTTAAGGAAACAGGGAAAACAAGACACGGGTCAGAAAAGACTAATGAATCCTATCAGGAACACAGACCTAAATATTGGAAAAAACATGTCATAAAACCTACTCTTCCAAGATTGAATCTCTAATGTGACGTACTGATGTGCTGTCTGTCCTTTCCTTGGTCATATAGCTGGTGTACACTGGATTTTTGGTACTGTGCTATGCTGTATTCTTCCTGGATTTCCTAAGCTCCGGGGAAGCTAAGAGGCAGTCGTTCCCCCTGTGCCGTGTTGGGGATTTACTGCCCTCAAGAGTAGGTGGGGAGGTGAGAATACGTTCCTAATTATCAAATTTAGCACCAATCTTACTACACCTACACCAGTGTGTATTGGGTAATGAGTGTGTTGCATTTATTTGTCTGGATGTGACTAAGCTTATTGTGTTCACGTGTTTGCAGGCAGTGGTTAACTGGAAACTAGCCACACTGACCTGGAGCTTCTTCAAGCAGTCGTTTCTCAAGCAAATCCTCACTGAAGGTATCAGTTACGCAAGAAGTGTCTGTTTCTGTAATGTTGCATTAAGTAGAACACATCTAATCTATATGCAAATGTAGTCAACAGTCCTGGTGTGGTAAGAGCCTATTTCCATAACTACTGTGCTACTATGTCACCACCTGTACTGTATACCTACACAGCACAGTAATGCACTGGAAATGTTGTTAAACAATAAATAAGTCCACACTCTCGACAATCTATGTATTACCCTCCATAAAATTAGTGCTACATGGCAAAATCACATGAAAATTACATTTATTTTTCTTCAGTGGAAAGAATTTATATTTTACTTCAATATACAGTAACAGGTACTGCAGTAACCTTCAGTTTTATCCACATATTTTCTGTGCAGGAACATTGCATTGCTCACTGTTAACTTCTTTTGTTGCGTTTCCTGCTCATACAATCAGCATATGTCTGTCCATATTACAGGTGAGCGCTATGTGATGACTTTCTTGAATGTGCTGAACTTTGGGGACCAGGGTAAGTCTTGATGAATCGGATTTCTGAATCTTCCTTGAATCTGTCAATTTTGTGACCGGCAGCAACCTTTCTTCTGCCCCTCTTCCTGTCTTTCTCATCTCAATCTCCTTGTACCTCCATCTCCGTCATGCCATCTGTCCCTCTCTGTTCTCACAGGAATTTATGACATTGTGAACAACCTGGGCTCCATGGTGGCTCGATTTGTTTTCTTGCCTATTGAGGAGAGCTTCTATGTCTTCTTCGCCAAGGTGCTGGAGCGGGGCAGGGAGGTCCGTCACCAGAAGCAGGTAAGTGGAGACCGCCAATCAGAAGCCTTTATGTTTCTTGTAGCTGTTCAAGATGAGACTTGCACTGTATACTTTTTTCTCTAAAACATGTCTTCCTTACTCTTCAACCATCCAAAGTGCACACTGAGGTCACTCCACTAGCTGCCGATTGGTGCCTGCATCAGATTTGAATTTCTGATTGTGGCCTTCACTGTAGCCAACTGGGGAGCCTGTTCCTGTCTATTGAGTATAATTCAGCTGATATGTCCGTTGGACCACTCAACTCGGCTGTGACGTGGGAACATGCTCTGCCTGGCCTCTTTTCGGTGATTCGCACTTGTCTTGACTGCCAAGCATCTCTACTGTAGTTCCCCAGTCGAGAAACAAACAAATTTTCGATTCCTCTATTAACCAATAATCCATCCAGTGTGTAGCCTGCTCTTCAGGGTTCCGGTAGATTACACTGTATCCCAGCATACAGTGAGCGAGAGGTGGGAGCACAACCCGGACAGTTTACCAATCCATCCCGAGATCACGACCATTCACTCACACACTCATACCTACTGGTAGTTAAAAGTCTCCGATTAGCCTGTCATGCATGAATCTAGACTGTGGAGTGAAATCAGATTACCTGGAGGAAACCCATTGATATATAGGGAGAACAGGCAAAATGTGTAAACTCCTCACAGAGCACCTCAGTGATACCCACAGTGCTGCCAAATATCTGCTACGTCTCTGCCTGTTTTCCATCATGGAGTGAAGACACATCACCACTAACTCTACCTTGAATAGCATTCACTCTACAGCTCTCTGCTGAGCTACCTACCACTCAAGTGGCACTTTCAAGTGGCACTTGTATCTAGATCTTAAAGTGCGCTTCACCTTGTGACTTTACTCAGTCGTAGCTTTATTGTGTGATCTAGGCCTGGTGTACACGGCTGTGCATTGATGCGCCTTGATTGGATTGTACTTTTTCTAACCTGTTTGCATTTGTTCCGATGCCCCTCTGTTTGCTGTTCTTGTACCTTGCTTTGAATGAAAGCGTCTGTTAAATAAACGTGGCGTAATGTATGTATTTGTATGGTGGTATGGCTGCTGCTCTGTCAAGTGTATTGCCTGTCTTTCATGTCTAGTGTGCTGTGCTCTTATTGGTCCGTAGGAGGATGTTGCCATGGCAGCCGAGGTCTTGGAATGCCTGTTGAAATTCGTGCTCGTGGTTGGCCTGATCATTACCGTGTTTGGATACGCCTATTCTTACCTGGCGCTTGACCTGTATGGGGGCTCCCTCCTGAGCAGTGGAACAGGTGAGTCTCACACCGGGAGACTATGTTAGACAGAGGCATGTTACAGACATGCACCTTGTGTAGATAAGTGTGCTGTATAGCCTGATGCATTACTGAGGGAAATGTGTGTGTGTGTGTGTGTGTGTGTGTGTGTGTGTACATGTGTGTGTGTCTGTGTATGCACCATTTTCAGGTCCAAGTCTGCTGCGCTGGTACAGTGGTTATGTTCTGCTGCTGGCTGTGAATGGAGTGACTGAATGCTTCACTTTCGCTGCCATGAGTAAAGAGGAGGTTGACAGGTGAGAATCCAGTCGGAGACGCGCCTGATGGATGCTCACATATTAACACACACACACACACACACACACACACACACACACACACACATGCGCATGCACAAGAACTTACGTACACGCGCGTGTACCGGATGGCCAGAGGATTGGTTTAACCACTGCAGTGTAGACCACACATCCTATGCTAATTTTTTGATAGTTTTTAATGTCAAGTTTTCCTTTTGCTGATCATCTGAATCACATTCTCTCATTTTGCGTGGGCCAAATTAGTTGTGAAAATTTTTTTGGTTGGCTGAGAATTTCAGTGTCCATTAAAGTAGTTTCACTGGTTGGGTTGCCAGTGGAAACTGTGTTTTGCCGTAAACATTGACTAAAAATGAATACTGGCTTGAGTCAGGCATTTTAGAGCTGGAGATGAACAGGATATGAGTGATTTGACCTTTAACCCTAAAAGCACTGAAAAAATTTTTTTTTAATATAAATTTGATTATCTTGTGCTGTTGAAAACCTATCATGTGACAAGTTGATTAAAAGAGCTCCCCTGCAGGAGCTCTTTTAGACAAGCTGCCCTATGATAGGTTTTCAACAGCTTTGATTTTGATATCTTGCATCATTGAGCAACATTAGCTGCATATAGCCCTCTAAGGGTAAAATTAAGTGAAAAGACTGACATAGTAGGAGGTCAAATTGTTGCTCTTACTTTCTGTCTGAGACCAGCTGTTAGGTGTCACAGTAAAACCTGACCTGAAGCTTTTATCCATGTTTAGTTATGCCTGCTTTTTACCTAAGGTAAGTCACTACTGCCCTCTACCTGTGAATAGATGTAACTTCCAGCTACAGAATGACCTTAGGGAACATTCACAACTGTGCTGGTACAGCTGTGTGGTTTGCTTGTGGACAGGTATAACCTGGTGATGCTGGGGCTGTCCGTGTCCTTCCTCTGCCTGTCCTACTTCCTGACCGGGTGGTTGGGCAGCGTCGGCTTCATCCTGGCCAACTGCCTCAACATGGGCCTGCGCATCAGCCACAGCCTGCTCTTCATCCACCGCTACTTCCTGCACAGCCCCTGGGCTCCACTGCGTGGCCTGCGCCCCTCCATCGCCGTGCTGCTCGCCCTCGGCCTCAGCGCCGTCCTCACCACCCTGTCAGAGGTGAGCGTAGTTAAACAGCTGTTTCGCTGTCTGGGGTAGGGATTAGCCAAAGAGATGGAGGTAATGACCAGTGCTGTTACGTCATTTGCTTGCCTTTTACCTGTATGTTTTGTCGGTCTGAACATGGTTATCTAGTTTTACATTTCATGGTTTCTAATTGTCTTAATTGTGACTGACTTTCAAATAATTACATATGCAGTACAGTTGTGTCTGTAACTAACCTCAATGGAAACTAACAAATGTGTTGTAAATAGTGTCTCTATTTTAACATTGCATTATTCCAGATTTGTCATTTCCATGTATTTTTTAAATTCAATACACTGACGGCCCAAATATTTAACATTAAGGCATCGCACCGGCTAATAACGTCATCATAAGGTAATGGTATACTGGACACTAACATCAAAGTGAAAAGCACACATCGTTCGATCCCCTTTGAGTTTCACTGATGGAAGGAGTATGGCTGTCCACAAGAAGGCCAAGACGCCAAAATATTCAGCATCAACCCGTTTTTAAAATTTCCTGCTCGCGTGGTGAAAATTTAATGTGCAAAATGCGCAAGTGTGGAATTCATAATGGCAACATAATTGCAGTGAATTTCCTTGCTGCTATTTCTATGAGATTTTGTGCAGAATGCCCACAGTCCCGATCCTTTAATTTATTGCCCATTTCTAGCTGCGCACACCTGCAGGATTAATATTTGAATGAGCTTAACAATGTTTTGCTGTGTACACTCTTATATGTGGCCGCATTGTTGATGTGTCTGTACTGTCTGACTAGTAGTTTTACAGGCCTCAACCTGTTCTGCAGGGCGTGTTCTGCTGTGACAGAGGCTGGCTGTGGCGAGTCGTTCACGTGGGCGTGGGCGGGGCATGTCTGCTGTTCGTGCTGGCCACTGTGGTCTTCACAGAGACCCGTCTCGTCCGCTTCATCCGGACGCAGCTGCTGTCTCGCTACACCAAGAAAGAGACCTAGAAGTGAAACTTCTGGAAGAAAGGGCGCAACAAAGAGAGTTTTGGACCAAAGACCAACGTAGGACTTAGGATACAAAACTCAGCAGCAGTTTGCTATTTATAAATGTCTCTGTGGTCTTCTTTTCTCTCTACTGGCCAAAGGACTGCTGGGACAGTCAAGCCAGACGAGAATGGATAGAGGAGCTGTCTGCGGGAGTTCTGTTACTGAGCTGCCCCATGCAAATTTTCTACGTCTCCCCTGCTACACAAACAGGCCTGGAGCACTGTAATTACTGCACTGATTAAGACAGAGCTATAATGTCACTATACCACATGGGTTTGTTGTGTTGAAATTTGACCTATAAGTTATCTGTGATCTAGTTTTGTTCAGTGAATGTAACTTGACACAAATGAGGTAATTTTTCTGTGAACTTCATTTTTTTTTTTTTTTTGAAATTGTTTGATCTGATAGTAAATCAGATCACACAAATGAGTGTTTTTATAATCTTGCAGTGAGTTAAAAATTTTGGTATATGGTGATCTACAGTATAATGTATATGAACTGTAAAGCAGCACTAACTGATGCTGGTTGTAAATGATGTGCTACTGTAGATGTGAGTGTAGTTCAATAACATTCCCATTCCCCTGGAGCTTGCTGAAGGTAGTCGTCCTTTTCACCTGACGGGTGCCACACAGTTCACAGTTCAGGTGGAATGGTGTGAAAGGCATTACTATTGATGAGAAAGAATGCAATGCGCTGTGTTTTTGCAGTTTCTGATGAAGCGGTTTTTACTTATTGTGTGGTACTTGAAAGCAGGTCATTACCAGGGTTTAATGGCTTTATGTTCATGCAGTGATGCTGGTGTAGAAAACCCAGTGTGAAAAAAGAAAAGCCAAATGGTGTTATGGTTTATTGCATTAAATAAGTGGTCGGGGCACAGCTGTTTGCATTAGCGTACCTGAAAGTGGGAAGTTCACCTGTGTGTGTGTGATGGTGAGAGAGGGGGCGATAGAGGTACTGATGGAAAGACTAACCCAGCTTTAGCAGGTAGGAGTGAGAATCATAGCACCTCTTTCGCACTTTGTAAAAAGGTTTCTGCTGTTAGCAGGAATCGCTCTTGGTGTCTCATGTCCTCACACAAAGGTGATTAATTCACTTCACTTTGCAACTAATTTCTTTTTCCTTTCCCTGAAAAAAGGTGGAATTTTTAACACAAAGTTTGCTTCTTTTGAGTAAATGAAAATCATTTACTCGTGAGTACATGTGTAAACTATTCAGGATGATAAATCTACTTACCTTTGAATGTTTCACTATTAACGACTCTAGATTTATCAGTTAATCCTTTTATCTTCAGCGAAAAAATCAGTTTATCAAATATTTTAAAATTGGTGCATATGATTTTATTCAGGATATTTTGAACATTACATAAAACATTAAAAATCTTTATGGTGAACCATAGACTGTAGTAAACATATACAGTATATGCAAGATTTTCCACCTTTATGGCTTACTTAGTGTACAAATTATAAAATCAAGTTATTTCTCCTCACTTAGATACAATATGTTTGTCTGAGATACAGAAAATGTTAAATTTAAGTGGGACAAAAACATGGCCAAATTCAAAGAAAGGGCTTTATACCTAATGACTACCTCAGACCTTTGAAAGATGAACTTTGTTATTGTTATTGTTATTTCATTTCAGATGGACAGCTGTTTTCCCATTTCAGGACCTATAATCATTAAATACTGAAGGTAAATTCTACGTGTTCCTTTTAAAATCGTATAATGTTAAATACAATTATGTTTTCCCCCATGAAGGTGCAGAGGATGCAATGCCTGCCATCTTCCAATCAAAACGTGTGACCTTACCGGATTTGAATGGCATTTGTTCATGCCTGAATGAATCATTATATAGTATAAGCAAAGTAATACGAACATGCACAGTGGATACATCAGTGCTTTTTCCAGATCTATGCAACCTTAAGACCATCCGATGTAACCCCTTCATTATTGTGTCCCCGCAGCAAAGTGTGTGTGTGTGGATATTATTGGCTCGACTTGGCTTCCATCACTGCCGCCATCACAGATCCTTCAAGAAAGTTTTCATGGGAATCTCACAGACATTTTTGTGTTCATTCCTGGTGCATAGAGGACAAACTCTTCTGATTTGTGTGACCCTACGACCTTTCCTGAAGCGTCATCACCAGCTCAAATTTTATCTTTCCAAATGTAGTAACTCCCAACAGGTTTGATGGGAATAATGTCATCCTCCTCCGCTTGTTTCTAGTGCCGAGTGAAAGCATGTCATTGATATTCTCCTTATGACCATCGCTGTTGTGCCCCCACCAGGCCAAACTTTTAATTTTTAAAAATTGCAATAACTTTTTGTAATCTCACAAAAAAAAAAAAATTGTGTTCAATCCTTGTGCTGTGTGTGTGTGTGTGTGTGTGTGTGTGTGTGTGTGAGACTGCATGATCTCTCCTGTCGCACCATTACGTGGTCAAATTTTACATTTCCAAATGTAGTGACTCCAGCAGTTTTGATGGGAATTATGTCACACTTCACGTGATTATTTCTGGTGCAGAGAAAAGGGGTATTGATGTTGGTCACCCCTATGACCTTTGCTGTAGCGTTATGACCAGGCCAAACTTTTAATTTTTAAAAATTGCGATAACTCAACATTTTTATGGGAATCATATGAAACTCACTGTGTTCATTCCTGGTATGTAGATGAATACTGTTGTTTTGAGTGACCCTGTGACCTTTCTTGTTGCTCCACCACCATGTCAAATTTTATATTTCCAAATGTAGCAACTTCAACAATTTAGAGGAGAATCATGTCACACATCATGTGATCGTTTCTGGTGCAGACAAAAGGCATATTAATGTTGGTCATCCTATTACCTTTGCTGTAGTGCCATCATCAGGCCAAACTTTTAATTTTTAAAAATTGGAATCACTTGATAGTTTTTAAGGGAAGCATATTGAACTCTTTATGTTAATTCCAAGTGTATGGAAGATGAACTCTATAGTTTTGTCTGACCCTACAACCTTTAATGTTGTGCCACCACCAGGTCAAAATTTATATTTCCAAATATAAAGACTCCAACAGTTTAGATAGGAATCGTGTCACACATCATGTTGTTGATTCTGATACAGATAAAAGGCATATTAATGTTGGTCACCCTTTGGCCTGTGGTATACTGCCACCACCTGGCCAAGATATGATTTTAAAAAATTGCAATAACTTGGCACTTCTTACTGTAATAGAACCAGGATTTTTGTGTTCTCTCCTGGTGCATAAATGACAAACTTTTTTGGTTCTGTGCAACCCCATGATTTTTACTGTAGTGCCACCACCGGGTCAAACTATATATTTCTAAATACAAAAAATCCAACATTCTTGATAGGAATCATGTCACAATTCTTGTGATAGTTTCTGGTGCAGAGAGAAGACATCTCAATGTTGGTCACCATATGACCTTTTCTGTGGCGCCACCACAAGGCCAAACTTTTAATTTTTAAAAATTGCCGTAATTTTTTCTTTTTTATGGAATTCACATGAAACTTTTTTTATTAATTCTTGGTGCATAGAGGACAAACCTATTGTTCTGTGTGACCCCATGATCATTTTGTAGTGCCATCTCCAGGTAAAAATGTACATAACCAAATGCAATAACTCTTGATAGTAATGCTGAGAATCATGTCACATCTCTTGTGGTAGTGTCTGGTGCATGGAAGAGGGGTGCTATTACTGTTGCACAAAACATTTTATCAATATTGGTCACTATATGACCTTTTCTGTAGCACTACTATCAGGCCAAACTTTCGATTCTTAAAAGTTGCAATAACTTGATAGTTTTTTTTAATGGGAATCACATGAAATTTCTTGTGCTCATTCCTGCTGCGCGTAGGACAAACCGTATTGTTTTGTGTGACCCTATGACCTTTCCTTTAGTGCTACCACCTGTTCAAACTTTATATTTTCAAATGCCATAACTCAACAGTTTTACTGGGGATCAAGTCACACTCCTTGAGATAAATTCTGGCACAGAGAGAAGGGCTGTTATTGATGCTGGTCACTCTGTTACCTTTGCTGCAGTGGCATCACTAGACAAAACCTTACTTTTTTTTTATTTCAATAACTCAAACAGCTTTAATGGGAATCCTGTCAACATTCCTAGTGCACGGACATGATGTGGTGGCTCAATAATGTTTTCTAGAGCACCACCATCCTGTAAAATGTAACATTTCTAAATGTGATAATTCAAACAGTTTTGATTGGAATAATGTCACACTTCTCGTGACCATTTCTGGTGCATAGAGAAGGGATGGTTTTTTTTTTTGGTCACTGTATAATCTTTGCGGTATCACCAGCACTCAGACAGTTTTTATGTGAATCACATCAAGAGGAGGAATGTTATTTTGATGTCTATATTACATTTACTAGAGAGCCACCATTAAGTGAACTTACAATTACAAGTGAAATAAGTCAAACTGTTCTAATGGTAATCGGATCAACTTTGCTTTGAATGTCTTAGTGCATAGAGAGGCAATTCTATTTTTCTGGTTACACAATGACCGTTCCTGTTGCACCACCTTTAGGCCAAACTTCACTGTATCAGTAATGCAATAAGTCAGACAGTATTTATAGGAAGTGAATAAATTTGCTGTGAACATTCCTGGAGCTCAGGGTAGTTCCCCTGTTGATTTTCTGGACCTTCTACCCTTTCCTGTTGTGCAACCACTCGGCCAAACTATGGATTTGGCCCATGAAGAGAATGCTGTCATCCATCAATCGCATTTGTCCAGTTTTAAGATTATTGTTAATACAAAGAAAACCTGAATAAATTGCTTAAAAACTGGTTCCTTAAACATGCGGGTACATCATTAGTTCCACATATGGTGCCATGTTAGGAGTTATTGACAGATATAATTGCTGCTGTGGATGTGAAACATCTATATGCACCTTAAAACTTGTAGTATAATGCAATTAATATTCCAAGAGCAATCAGTGTTTTATGTGCATGGGCCTGGAACATTATGTAAATAGTTCGGTAACAGCATTGATTGTACTCCGGACTCGTGTAAAAGCCACATGAAAACACAAAGACTTATTGGTTAAATGAAAGCATGGCTCATACACTCGTATGCCACTATATTAGGTCCTGTCTAACACTGGAAAGGACCTACCTTTATCAAGGTCACCAAGAATTCTTCACAGCTTAGGCTGGAGATGTGCCTAAGGGAATTTGGTCCTTGCTGACCGAATAGTGTCATGTAATTTGTACATATTTTTTGCCCCACATTCATATCGTCAATCACCCATTCTAGGTCGTTCCAAAAGGCGCTTCATTGGATTGCGATCTGGGTCTATGTAGGTCCAAGGGGAAAACTCACGTCACCGTCATGTTTCTGTGATATATGATGCACTATCCTACTGAAAATATCCATTTGACAAAATTTAGACTGTTGAAATAAATTGATGAAATTGGTCAGCAGCAATCATCAGGAATGCTGTTGCATTCAAACGGTGTTCAGCTGGCATCAAGAAGACACAGCCCACGCCACCCTCCCACCAAAACCACCCGCACTGTTGACTTAAGTCAGAATAGATCCATGGAAACGGGCTGTTTACGCCAAATTTTTGACTTCTACCATCGACACGTTGCCACAAAGGTCAATAAACACCTGACTTGAGATATTTTTTAATTGTTCAGTTTTGGAGATCACATACCTGCGGTAGTCTTATCTTACTGGTGTATCAGACTTTGGGTGTAAGTATATGTGTACCTATGCAGTAGGCTAATTGTGCTATTCCTGACCATGAACAATATGACTTGGCATAGCTGGTGTTTCATTGATTCCTCTTCCCAGTTTTTCAGAAGTTTGTCAAAGAGCCTTTATGGAGAATACAAGGACACAGGAGGGAGAGGAAGGGCCCCTGTCACCAGTGCCTAGTGCACTCTTGGCAACAGGCAGACAGGCCAGTTTTATGTAAGATGGGTTGATATAACTCAAACTTTACCCTACAGTGAGATATGAATACAAAGTGGAGCACCAGCCTGGAACATGGATATACTGTTGAAGTCTGAGACAAGCTGTACCCCCTGGAAATCCTAAATAAAACTGGAAGTATTCTTTAAAAATGAGCAATTATAATTCTATCATTGATGGATGAGGGTACAGAGCATTTACGGTGGGTCTGTTGAGTAATAGTAAAGTCTTCATCAAAAGCATGCACCTGCCATTTAAATTTCACATGGGTAAAGTTTAGCAGAAAAAAATGTATAATTCCATAAGGGTTTTAATCAAAGTAATTAAATGTGATTGATACTGGAGATTATGACCACTTGAAAGAAAGAAAAGACAAAGAGTATGATTCACCGAAGAATTCTGAAATCCTGGATCATACTCCATCTGACTTGCCTAATTCCTAAAAAAGTACGGGAATATATCTGCTATAGTACTTATGGTCTCTTTCTATTTATAGTATGAAATACAGGCAAAGAATTTCTTGTGACAGTCTGCTGATAGAAACATCACATTGTCAGGTGCAAAATATCTGACCAACAAGCCATCTAGAGAGTCAGTGCTGTGCTTTGGTTTGGGAACTGGCCTTGTAATGTGGAGGTTATCACTTAAATTCCCTCCTGGGCTGCAACAACTGTACTGAGCAAGGTACTAATCCTGACTTCCTTATACAAAATCTTCATCTGTACAAAAGCTTTGCATCTAAAAATGCAAACAATGTAGAGTAGGCTATTTTGGCCATGGGCAGCTCCCAAATGCAAGAAAGTAATTTGATATTGCACAACAACAGGATTTTGACTACCTGGAAGCAAGTTTCAATGTATTATTGGGTAATAAAACAGTCAAGAACAGGTAGCTTTGTGGATATTCATGTAATAGAAGATGGTGTCTGAACTTCAAATATATGTTTAAATAAAAATGAAGCACCAAGCAGCAACAAAGCGAAGTCATTTACAGTACAGTGCAGCCTCGAGTTTCCCGCCTCCCCCACCCCCAACACATTCTACTCTTCATGATGTAGTTGCCATAGAAACCAAATGGTCAGACCTAAGATTCCCTCACCCCCAAAAAAAGACTGTGTAGAATACTCAACAAAGAGCTTACAATCTTTGTAATTAACATCAAAAGCTATAAATACATGCATCTGTATCTGCTGCTGAAAAAACCTCCTTAAAATTACCCCTTCAACATAATTTTGTTTTCAACAAATCAATTTAACAATGCAAAGTATTAATTACATGTAGTATTATCAGAAAACTATGCACCCTTTTGACTGTATTCATTTGTCTGTATTTATACCTTAAAAATTAAAGATATTTGTTTAAGTTTAAATGAAGATAAAAAGATCAATTTCATGGACAAGGATTAAGCAAAGATTTAATGCAATTTTGAATGGGGTTTGTCCATACAAAATTAAGTTTAGTCCAGGACTGAGCATAATCCGCCAAAAACTGGCCCAAAGAGTTTGACAGTCCTGTCAACAATGTACGCTCAGGTGAGTAATATACCATATACATCTGTCTTGAATTTATTTTTATATCCCAACCCACCATATGTATACGAATACCAAATTTCTGAGGTATTCCTTAGATCCTGCACATAGAGATTGCTTCCTAAAATAGCATTATGAAATTGTCATTGGATGCAGGTAATCAAACTGAAAGTAATTTTAATGAATTACTAAGTCTATTCAAAGTCTTTTTCCTTCAGCCGAGCTAAGAAAATCAAAATGCTTAAATGACACGGTGGTAAGTGCTATACAGTCACTTTTGTAATGAAAAATAACATAAATTGAAAGGGGAAGTACCATATATTTCCCAAAAAAAGTCAGGACGGTATGGGAAATACAATAAAAAAGTCATTTGTGAATCACCTTTGACCTGTATTGAAAATGGTACAAGATATTTGTACCGTTAATGTAAAAATGTTGCACTTTTTCTATATTATTTTCCTTTTCATTTTATAAATACTAATATTGAAAATTTGATGCCTGCCACAACTTCCAAAAAAGTAGGGACAGGCACAATATACCACTAGGACTGTATGTGGTGGAATTTAAAAAAAAAAAAAAAAAAAAATTAGTTAGCACTGGAAAACTGGGCAAGCTGGTATTGAATGTGCTATTTTTACTGGGTATAAAAAAGAACACCTGCAAAACAAATCTCCTTGCATAAGGACTGAGGATGAAAACAAACACTGAATGCATGTGATCTTTGATCTTTCGGATGGCATCGCGTGGAAAATCTCACACACTATGTCTATGGAACATGTTGTAGGCATCAAAACTGGAATAAATACAAGCTCACCAAAAAAAAAAAAAAAAATCATCAAAACATTAAATATCTTGTTGGTTTGTTTTTCAAAGATGATTTGCAATTCATTGCTTTCTTTTTACATGTGTATTTTTTCAAACTGTCGCAACTTTACTAGAGTTGAGGTTCTATGTATGCAACTAGCATGCTTACTGGCACACAAAAACCTCTTTCCTGGTTTTTTTTCTAAACATATGAAAAACATGGATGCTCTGCAGTAATTATTTTACGTAAGTGCTGACGAACAACCATGGATTGATAGCCAGGTGGAACACTTTACCACCTCAGCAACGGTGTTTTTCCTCACACTGTCTCTCCAGCCTTGGGATTATCTTGTGATGCAGCAACATGCAACACTCTCTCAGAGGAGGAAACCTTACCAGGTTCCTGGGACCCAAGAGTACATCCTCCTTAACATCATCATACGGAGACAATCAACGAAGTGGTGAGAACTTACCTCTTGCACCACAAGAGGGCCAGGCTCTATGAATGAGGAAGTTCAAACATGCCCTCAGGAGCATCACATGTAGATAAATAGCTCAGAACTCCATACAGTTCAATGGAACATAGTCCTGTCAATCTCAATAGCAAGAGGAGGTTGCAGAAGTAAATTGTGCATAATTCATTTGAGAAACTGAGGTATCAGACCTCATAAAAAACAGCTAGGCAAGTCCAGTTTCAAATTGAAAGACAAGCATTTCAATGATAAACCCCAATGTTACGGGCCAGTGTGTTCAGGTTTCTTGAATGCCCCTTTGTCACAAGTACGATCAAATCAGAATAAATCTATTTTCCCCCCTCCATGCCCCACGAGGTTGCACTAATTTTCTTCCTACATTTAAACCTATTTATGTTTTTTGAAAATCACCCAATTTTTGATTGACAATAAATCAAATAAATGAGGTTAGAAAACACATTTGAACCCAACAAACCAACATTAATCATAGGATCAAAAAAGTTTAGAAATATAGAACATGGTTAGAACAGTGTATCAAATGGCTATGGCTTCAAATTGTTTGAAGAGGTAAATCTTATTTGCCCACATTATAAGGTTGTTAATGTGGGCTTCCCTTCAACGTATTCATCTACAGTGTTGGAAAGCCGTCACACTAATGGGATATTTCGATTTTTAGCTTCAATTAATTCGACAGAACATTGACTTCAAAATTGCACTACATGAGAGTTCCAAAGTGAGACCGCGCACTGCAAGGCGTGCCGCTTAGGGGGAAAAAATACATATGCATTTTTCATAATTATGCCACGACCAATTTTAAAACGTTTTGTTTTTGTGCACGCATACATTGAAACTGATCCAAGAAGAGACACAAAACCTCGATACAATCTATTCACTACGCACTTTAAAATGAGATTTTATAGAATAAAAACTGCGTAATAGAACACTAATTTGAAGACGTAAGGACAACTTGCAGTCAATGCTAGGGGTGTGGCGCCACAGAACTTCCCGAAAAATTTAGTCATGCAGTTCTGCCAAACCTTACCTCCATATTCTGTAGTTCTACAGAAAATCTCTATGCGTATCATGATTTGCGAACTGATGCCAGAAATTCACTAGCCAGTCTCCAAGGTAAGTTCAGTCAAAATCACTGAAATATTGCCAATGCATGGGGGGGGGGGGACTACATCAATACTTATTCTGCCTTTGCTTCGTCGTATTTTCTATCAATAGGCTACGTAGTCGTTCCATGAATCTTTCTTTTTTGATTAAAAACCGGTGAAACATCCGCGAAGCCTTCATAAATACATAGTGGTTGGGTTCCATTCCAAAAAGCAAAACTGAAAAAGAAACTGCAGCAAATGACAGCACGTCACTTTTAAAAGTGAATATAGGCAGTCTACTAGACCAGACACATGGATTTTATGAGTTAAGTAACCGCCACAAAATCGCATTGCGGCTTCGCACCGAATTGCATTTAGACCTTTATCTGTGGGAATGTTCTAGAGAGGAGAACAATCTAAATGAGTCTGTCACTGAAACTGAAAGAGAGTTTGGTTTTCCGGGCTAATACACGTGCTGTGGTCAATTGTTAATCCCATTTCAATTCGCTCTCCCATTTCCTCTCACAAAGGTCTGGATTATTGCATTGCAAAACCAAACAAATCTAGCTGACTTCAAATGAGGAGAAATATTAACATTAAGATAGCCGGGCACGAGGCTACGGTTTGCCAACAAATGGTGCAGGTGTATTGCTTTTCAGTGCATTATCATCATCCAAGACGCTAAATTGTTCCATGACACAACAAATATAAATAGCCTAATTCTACTAGGCTGCTTGCATATTTTAACGAGCAAAAATAAAACAAAGAAGACAATTTAAACATGCCATGTTTACCATGCCATCAAGCAAAAATAATTTGATGAACAGCAACAGATATCGTCCGGGTGCAGAACAATGTTCTTCTGGAACATATAAATTAGAAGTCGGTAAAATTGGATTCGAGACGGTACATGTCAAATCAATAGAACAAAACATGTTTTCAGGCTCTGTTTCTTTTCTCAGGTTGTTTACGGAGTTGTGTTTTCCAGCATTATTTCGGCGAGAATAAAATCAATACTACATTATATTAAAGTAGGCAGCGTCCCCATATCAGACGTAGTTGCATGATTAATGGTTTATCCTTGAAGGCGTTTGAGCGGGTCAACGCTCTCAATGCCTACCACCATAATGAACAGCACTGAAAACAAAGATTATCAAACTATCCACTATAAGACGAAGCGGATATTTCCCTTTGTTAAAATATGGCTTACTGATTTGCCCGTAAATGTTGTGCGTAAGTGAACGTAACGAAGTCATTTTCCAGCGCGCGAAGCTGAGTGTGGTTTTGGCAGCCCAGTTTGAGAAAGTCGATGTGTATTTAGGCGGCTGAGCATGCGCAGTCATAGCCTGTGCCATATTGGAATGAGGCAGTGATCGGAAAGGCGAGCGGAGACACGATATCTGAAATCGACTTGGAAAAACTCGGAACAGGTGAGATAGACGTTTGAGGACTAATTACTTCAGTAGAGTACAGTCCGTGCTAATGGGCGAATGCGAGTTTGTGAATATTGGTGCCTCCTGCGTCTTTTTTCCCGTTTCTAAAACCTGGGTTGTGTTCTATAGAGTGCAAGCGCCCCTATTGCTAAAGCACTAGCTGACGTTTCAGCAACTTGGTCACAAGCGCTAACTGAACACAGTCAATTGAGGCAGTTTCTCAGCCGCGCTCTACGGGGACAGTTCCCCAAAACGCGTTACACGAACTGCACGCGCAGAAAATGAATGTGAGCACATTAGTGGAAAGATTACGTTTTTCTTTTCACCGTTGTATGCTTTTCATCCAGACATTTATTTGGGTGTTAAAGTTAGACGACCGTCGACTATGTTAGCTTCGGTATATCATTAAAATCAAGTGAATAGCCGAGTATAGAGACAGTGCCAGAATGTTGTGTCATCTATCATCAGCGACTGGAACCTTCTTATCGAAATGAAGGTTAAACAGGCTGTTACTGTATTTCGGGTAATATTACTTGATGTAACGCTAGGAATACTACTAACATTCCACCAATATGATTTACCAAGATAAATTATATTAACGTTACCATTTCAATTATACATACACTCGGATGACGAAATTACAAACTGCAATAATGAATAGCGTTAGCCATCATTAATTTAATGCCAATTACGAAATTACTGACTGCAACCAATTTGCTTACCTTAGCGGATAAATTATTTGTTAATCGGTTTGTAACTTTGAGTGTCTAACTCGCAAATGTGGCTTTGTTGTAAAATGGCGGCATAACGTGTTTATTTAACGTTGCCTTAAATAGTTCGTGTTTGCTCTATTTTTTTCTCCAATTTGTCTTTTCCGCGTTGGAAAAAATATGTATGAATGTCCCATGTCAGGTTTTGCACAAGATCATGTGAACTGCACAGGAGTCACAAGTCGGGTTACTGTATGTATTCATCGTAACCAACTGAAAACTTGATTTTTCGGATCATAAGACTATCAGCGCAGAGTCCACTCAAGCCCAGTGTGTATCTGGACCACTCATAACAGTAGCCCATGCAGCTACCATTCCAATGCGACAGGAAATATCCTGCATTCAAATAGCAACTGAAATTTGCAGTAAGCTCACTATCGCGATGACTGCATGCGGTGTTTACCAGCAAGTTATTTGAGACCGAATCGTTTTCAGCGTTCAAAGTTCTCACAACTATTTGCTTTGACACATTAAATAGGCATCTATTTTTCTACATCGCGTTATCTTGCTGTGTTACTGAAAATGATAGCTTGTGGTTGTTTCGACTTATGATTGCTTCATGAACAAACACTGTCGGCGTGAGATGTCCTAAGCGTGGGTCTTGTCAACGGTCGAAGTTCATACTGAATTCCGTTTCTGTGTGATCGAAGCTCCAGCGCGGGGCTTCACTGAAGACCTCGTTGGCGAGTACACAGGAACACCTCTGCGGCTGGTGGGCCAGGATTTGAAAATTAAACGGTGTACATAAATGGAGAAATACGCCGTGTTCGTGATTTTTGCGTTTTGCAATTATACCCTTCTACACAGGAGGAATTCAGCCCGGAAACAGGACATAAACTGGCCTGCATCGTTTCTGTTGTTCACATGGGAATAGGTCCGTTTAATGCCTTAATCTTGTATATGAAGCATATTTTAACAGACTAGCCACTTCGTTTCATGGACGAAATTTTGCAACAAAGTGATGTGTGCGCGGAGTTGACCACCAATTTCCCTGATGAGCAAAACAACGTTGTTTACAGATATCTGGCTACAGGATCATTTTACGTTTTTCTTTTTATGTTATTTTTTGTTCTATTTATGTTTGCCATTGATATATTGATCGGACACTTTGGAGAGTAGATTTCAGTTGAATCTCATTTTAAGACCAAAGTTAATTCAGTGTTAATCGCAACATGAAATATTCAGTGTTATGACTGCACTGTTGTTTTTAGAATTGTGATAGTCACGTAAATATTCAGTAAAATAAGTCTTATTTGTCCGTTGCTCATTTTCCATTAAGCCAAAAATTATTGATGCCCTTCATGAAAATCTGCAACAACAAAAAAAAGTTTAACGTCTGAATCATATTTTGGGCTAAAAATAGGACATTTTTTAACACAATGATTAAAACATGGATTGAGCAGCAGTTTTTTGTTTTTTTTCCTTTTAAACGGGTGCCTCAAATTATTGACATCCCTTTGATACACGGTGGAACTTTCACTTGAGAGGATAACTGCTCTTAGTCTCTTTTTGAAATGCCTCTTCATGTTGCTGAACACATCTAGGGCACCTAAGTTGAACCACTCCTCCATATAGGCCATTTCAGGATCCTTGACTCTTAGGTTTGTGCTTGTTTACAGCCTTATCAATTCTGAGTGACTACAGGATTTCATGGGGGTTGAAGTCTGGAGATCTAGATGACCATTTCAAAATGTTTGTTGCGTGCACCCATAACCATTTCTTTGATTTTGAAACATGTTTTAGGTCATTTTCTTGCTGAGAGCTCCATCTACAGCCAAGGTCTATGTCTTGGCAGAGGCAGCCAAGTGCTTGGCTAAATATCCTGGCACTTTGTGGATTTCATTATGCCATTTATCTTAAAGAGATCCCCTGGACCGTTAGCGCCAAAATAGCCCCAAAGCATCCCTGGTCCATCACTGTATTTTTTACCATAGGTAAATGGTGTTTTTATTGTATGCACTTAACGAAGCACCAAAATGTGCAAGGCCAAAAGGTTACATTTTGGTCACATCTGACCACAACTCATCTTTTCAATCATAGTTCTTATAAGAGTTGGCAAAGTTCAGGCACTGCAATTTGTGGGTTGCACTTGGTAACGTCTATTTCTCATGCAGTCCTTGCAAAAAAAAAACTTGTTGACATAGAGATGGTATCAGACCATTGATTGAGAAACTTAAACTGGGTCAGCTTTGAAGCTGTGATCCTTGGGTTTGTTTTCACCATCCGAGCCGCCTTCCTCTCTGGGTCATTTTATTTGAATCACCTAGATTTTCTGAACTTCCCCAGGTGATCCTCTCAGAATCGGTGGAAAAATATTTTGCATGTTCATCTCAATGAGAAGAGCAAACATGCTGGATTTTAGCATCAAACATGTTGGATTTTAGCATATAAATAATTCTTCCTAATTTTGCAGATACAACTTCATTGGACCGCCTCTGACTGTCATAAGTAGTGCAAATTTGCATAGTGCCAAGTTTAGAAGCCAATGCAGCCATAACAGAGCCGTCCAGGAGCGTGATTCTGTCATCGTGGATTCACTTGTGAACGAATTTTCAGATTTTGGGATCAATTGGGGGGGGGGGGGATGCTTGTTTTGTTAATTTTGACTTCCAAAAAATGGCTTTTTGGCCAAGATCGCCCAAAAAAGAAACTCTCAGAGGTCCAACAAGGGGTGTAGGATAAACACAAGACTTTTCTTTTATGGTAGGCATTTGTCTGTTCAGAAGATCATTATTGCCTGGGTAACATAAAGACTGCATTTTGATGCCTGTTTTAACCCAGGCATTGCCATGGAAAGGATCCAGTTAGGTTTGATTTGACCATGTGGGCCACTAATTATGAACCTCAAACTATTTTGCTGAGAGTAGTTCTATACAGTGCTGTGAAAAAGTATTTGCCCCATTCCAGATTTCTTCTATTTTTGCTTATCCGTCATATGTGAATACCTCAGATCATCAAACTAATTTTAAGACTATGACATTGTGAGTTAACATGCAGCTCTTAAATGATTATTTCATTTATTGAAGGTAAAGAATGATTCAAAACCTATATTACAAAAGTGAAAAAAATAATTGCACCCCCAAATGTAATAACTGGTTTTGCCACCCTTGGCAGTAAAAATTGCAGTCAAACATTTGTGATAACTGGCAATGAGTCTTTTACATTGCTGTGGAGGAATTTTTGCCCACTCTTTTTACAGAATTGTTTTAATTCAGCCTCATTGGAAGGTTCTTGAGCATGAACTGTCTGTTTAAGGTCATGGCACAGCATCTCAATCGCTTTGAAGTGAAGACTTTGACTAGGCCAGTCCAAGAACTTCATTGTATTTCTTATGAACCATTCAGAAGTGGATGCTAGTGTTCTTCAAGTCATTGTCCTGCTACATAACTTAACTGCGCTTGAGTTTTAGATCGCAAATTGATGGCGAGACATTCTCCTTCAGGCTTTTCTGGTAGAGAGCAGAATTCATGGTTCCATCAATTATGGCAAGTCACCCAGGTCCTGAAGCAGTTAAGCAGCCCCAGACCATCACTATAGCACCACTTTGTTTGACTGTTGACATGATGTTCTTATTGTGGAATGACGTGTCAGATTTATGCCAGAAGTATTGGGACACTTGTCTTCCAGAAAGTTCCACTTTTGACTTATCAGTCCACAGAATATTATTCCAAAAGTCTTGGGGATCATTAAGATGTTTTTGGGCAAATATGAAATTAGCCTTTGTGTTCTTATTGGTCAGCAGTGGTTTTTGCCTCGCAGCTGTCCCATGGTTGCCATTTTTGCTTGGTCTCTTTCTTATTGTGGAATGGTATGCACAATCCTTAACTGCGGCAAGTCGGACCTGCAGTAAGTTGTCTAAATTTGTAGATTGTGTTTCAATGGAGTCCCAGAGCCTTGGAAATGGCTTTGTAACCCTTTGCAGACTGAGGCATGACAAAGGCTTTGTTTCTGGTCTGTTGTTGAATTTCTTTAGACTGCAACATCCTGCGCTGCTTTTCATTTAATTTACATTGCTGACAGGTTCTATTTAGATGATGTTTAGATTCAACAGGGCTGGCAGTAGTCCTGCCATAGTGTTTTGAGTGAAATTATCAATGAAATTTGTTTTATTGGTTGATTTACTGACTGAGGGGGCAGTTACTTTTCACATTGGGCCAGGTTGTGGTGGGTAGCTTTTTCCCCTCAATTAATGAAATCATCATTTTAAAAACTGCATTTGGTGTTCACTCAGGTTATCTGTGTGTAATTTTAAAATTAATTTTATCATCAGAAACATTTAAGAGTGACATATTTTGCAAAAATTAAAGAAATTTCAAACGGGACGAGTACTTTTTCACATAACTATAATGTCGATCTACAGATAGTAGTTTTATCTGAAGCAAATGATTTCATAGTAAAATAAATTTTTTCGAACTGCATGCTTACTTCTTCAGAGCCATTCATAGGAAGAATTTATTCAATAGAAATTTATTAAAGGTAATAAAAAGATCAATTAATTGTTTTCCAATTCATTTCTTTTTGATTGCTAATTAATGCTGCAGATCTGTATTGCCATAGTTTTACACCAGTTACCCCTACGTAGATGGAAATCCAAGGGATATTTTCTGATGTTTGGTAGGGCTGGGTGTTTTCAGGTGGCCAGCGATGCATATCATGATACGATGCATATTCCCGATCTAATAATTGGTGCTGTTTGTTTATTATTTTTTGATGACAATTTCAGCACTTTTATAGCTATGTGTCATTGCCATCAGCCTTAGTCTTCAAAACGTGTAGGAGTCAAACCACACACAATCAAGGATGCTCATGTTTTTGGAAAATTCAAAGTCTACCCGGAGTAAACCCACACACACACACACACACACACACACACACACACACACACACACACACACACACACACACACAGAAAACATGCCAAGTCCATGCAAAGGTCCAAGACTGGATTTAAACCCATCTTCTTGCCGCAAAGCAGCCATGCTACCCTTATACGGGGTTTTTTCTTTTCTTTATTACTGTGTTTTGTAGAAAATATCAAATTTGAGATTTTCAAATATTGAATAAAAACAATTTAATCTTGCAGATACATTTTTTTACCTCACTTGGTCCAACGGACCAAAGGGAGCTTATGGGATCAAGGGGCAGCGTCTGCATCAGTGTCTGCGTTAACCTTTATCTTCTGCCAAACCACTGTAGGGATCATTGTGAAATTTGGTGGGGAGGTACATGTGGATGTACAAATTAAAATTTGTTTGAGGCATTGAAACTAGACATCGAATGTGGCCACCAGTCAGCCACATTTAAAATTGCTTTACATTATGCTGGAGAGCGTTCGAAAGCTGATAGAATGCTGAAACTTTGTGTACACATACTGTTAACGACATTAAAATAAAAAGCTTGGCTCCTAATTTGCTACAATACTACTCCCTTGAGCAACACACTTAAACCAGTAGCCAACTGGTTAACTCTTCAGGTTGTAATGCTGGGTACAATGATCTGTTGTCTGGGGCTTGATATTTCAAGGAGGCTGCACTATGAAAAGAGCACTGAGCTGCAAAAAATGATGTGATGAAACATCAAGCCATGATGCTGAATTTTGCTTGAATTTTTAGTTTTTTTTCCTACACAAATTACAATTCGTGTCTGAATTTTCCCACTGTTGGACCCAAGCATAAAAAATACTAACACTTGTGAGTTTACATAACACTAAAGCCTGAAATAAACCAAGTGAGCTACAGTGCTCATGGCACTATTTTTTTTTTTTTTTTATTATGTTAAAGCAAGTAATAGGTGGTGTAGCCTTCTCAGAGCCCAGATCGCAACATCATCAAAGCTCTCCAGAGTTACCTGGAGACACCGGCAAATGGGACAACTAGTATAAAGAAGAGTGTCAAGTTCTCCGAAATGTTTGGAGCGTATTACCGTCCAATTTTCTCATAGAACTATGAGACTACATGAAAGTGAGCCAAAATATTTAGGTGAAGGGTGGTTACAGTAACAATTGATTTGATTTAGTTTTTAACTTCACATTTCATGGTAAACTTTTCGAGACCTTGATTTTCATTAAATTTACTGAAAGCGTCTGTTTTATGGAATTGTGTCAAATGGAAGACTTTTGCACAGTGTGGTATCTACATTACATATATACCAGCTGTTTACTCGGCGCAATAACTTGTATTAAAATATGCTGTAAAAAGCAATCCAATTTTCAAAACCGATGTCAACATTAATAGAATGTAAAATTAATAGAGTGTAAAATAAATACATGGAACATTTTGACTTTGTGATTTATGATTCTGACATTAACACTTTTGAGCAAATAATTAGCTGTTCATTTCAATATATTGTTGCCAGAGGTGGAAAATCCAGGGGTCAGAAAGTAAAAATCCTGCCATGTTTTTCTTCCTTCCATGAACTCATAGAGCTGATTTCTCTGATTACTTCCACCTCCTGGTGGAGCAATCGTGCCAAATGACAAATCCAGGTGACTGGAACAGAATTCTGGGGTGGATTTTGGCTCTCCAAACCTGGATTTTCCACCTCTAATTGGAGTCTACTGTTGTTAAAGGAAGTCCAGGGCAGGGGCGCTTGACTCTTACGGTAAACTTTTACATTTGAATTGTGTTTAATTGTTGCATGCTTGGCTGCGTTTTGGCATGCTTAGAAACCCAGATAAGCCAAACTCTAGCAGGCCGCTCAAGGCTGGCTAAATGAGGTAATCTTCCGAAATAACCATCTCAGTAGTCAACCAACAAACAGTCCTATTATGTGAGCATGCGCACTCCAGTGTTCTGGAAAGATCCAAGACCAGCTAATTTGGGCATCCAAACTGACCTTCAGGTGAACCCAAGGTTTGGAAGGCTCAGGTGTGGTCTTCGAGCATCCCTGGGAGCCTAAAATGAATTTTCACTATTATGTAATGGCAAACTTGTTACTGAGGATGGAGGGTTGCTATATGACAATATACTAGTCAGAATTAATAATGTTGGATAAGATAGAACTGGTCACGTTTAATCCCACCTAAAGGGACATACCAAAAGGCTAATAAATACGAGGGTTCAGACAATTGGTGGTCAGGTGGCGTAGGGCGATTGATGCATATGAATGCTACTTGGTTTGTGCAGACCAGCCTGGGTTTTTGTACTTCACTTTGAGCAGGACACAATAAACCCAATTGCATCAGACTCCGGAGATTGCGTTCATTCTTTGGCGGTGGATCAACAAGTGTGGGGGGAACACTTAGTCCATGGGCCCGGGCTAAGTTTTTCTTTGACACGAGTCATTTAAGTTTGTTCGGTGGTCATAACTGTTGTCGGCTAATATTTGAACATTCTTGCATGGACGCTGCCGCCACTGATCGCTGCACGTACTTGCACATGCTCCGTCGTGCGGACACGAAGACTATTGGGGAAAATTAGCCTACCAGTTTTCATATTTCCAATAAACCACTGGCATTCAACATAGACTGTATGGTGTGCACAAGGCCTTTTTCTCTGCTATTCTAAGTTTAATATGGTTGTGTGCTGCCACCATCTGTAAGAGGCATTGACTTTTTATTTCTCATGTATAAATGATGAAAAGGCATTTTTTTAAAGCCTAATTCTGATTTTAGGCTGAGTAATATGGCCACTGACTGAAGAAAATGCAAACATGATCCAGTTGTTTTCTGCTACATCTGTGGGTGTTTCACTACACCTTAACAGCATTTGCTGCTGTTTTGATCAGTTCATAGAAGCCAATATATATGTTATAATAAGGAAAATCTACATTCTTATTTTGGGAAAAAACTGCATGATAGAAACTTTTTAACTTGCTTTTTTTAACTCTGCATCCTCATATTGGGTAATATGAGGTCTTTTTGGGAAATCAGCAGAATTTTTTTTTTTTTACAAGCAGGGTGGTGTTAATAAGGAAATTATGTATTTTATTGATTTTTATGAAGTGAGTCGGAGGCAGCACATTTGCATGGCTTGGTAAAGAAAGGAAGGACTAATGCTGGGTCCTACTAACTGACATATTTTGTTTGGTTGATGCCCTGATGTAAAACCTCATGGGGGGCGCAAGTATTAAGTTGATGACCATGACTAAGAATTTTACAGAGCTATATTCAAGCTGCAACATGTCAGTCCTAGGTGTGTTTTTGTGCTGTGATTGTCAATTTTTTGAAATGTCAAATAACAGTCAAGCCTATTTGGATTTGACATACATACTCGCTGGTGAAAATACCCCTGCCATTCAAAGGGTGATTTCAGTGTGAAGCCATATGCATTCAATAAAATAATTTGATAAGCAGAACTTGCCTCTGACTACTCTGAAAGTTATGTAAAGTTTTTACTCAGTGGTCCAAATGGTCACACACTCACCCCCATTTTGAAGTCCTTCAAGAGCACTGCTGAGGTGGATACTGGTGTAATCTATCATCCATTAACATTATCCATGCAATGCTACATTTGTGGATAGCTGGAGGTCTTCTGAAAATCAAAGTTGTGTGTTTGTTTTTCCCCCAGCGAGGACATGGAGCGACCAGTATGCACCATGGATATGCTGCTTCTTTATGGCAAATTTACTACTGTTCCAAACTTCATTAAGTTTTGATTATTGCTTTGACTGTACTCATAGCTGTTTTCAATGGCTTGTATATTTTCTTATGTCCCTAACCTGATTTTTGTTGGTCCGCAATCATTTTTTCTCTTGAGGTGAAATCTGTTTGGTTTTTCCCATGGTGATGCCAACAGAGGGATTTCACATGTGTGCAACCTCATATTGATACCCCTGGTGAAAGATAGGGATGTATATTTTGGTGTCTAATATTGCATTCACATGGATGCCGGCAGATGGAGAAAACTTTCTATAAACGTCACTGGAAAAACGAGCAGTGTGACGGAATAGCATTACAGCAAAACCAAACGCGCAGGACAACGTTGTTAGCTTCTCATTGTTCAGGGATGTGTTTCCCGAAATCACAGATGCTAACTTGCATAGTTGAACCCATTGATTGTGAATGGACGAACTATGTTGCTAACTTAGTTAGCAGTTTTGGGAAACTCGCCCCAGGTCGCACGTGTTCAATTCTTGAAAAGAAACATGGCGACAGTTAATTTTGCTCCACAAATTGGCACAAATGGAAATCGTATAGCTTCAGTAACTGCATAGATGTCATTTTACTCTAGACAAAGCAAAGACCCAGTGCAGGAAAACTAGTCCTATATGCTACCATAAGCTAGCTATTTTGTAAAATTAAATTTGATGTTTCCATCTATTTTAAAATTCATTAGGGATATTGGCAGGTCTAGCATAGCGGCCTACAAAGATGGGTGTTTGCTGCAGGCTGGCTGTGTTGGGCACTGCTCGTCTTCTGGACAGCTTGTCATCATGTTGCAAGAAATTATAAGCCGTTTTGATTGCTTCCCTGTTGCTACTGTTATTTGGCATTGTCTGTGGCCAGCACCTTAATTTTGAATGGTGAACAAACGTTTTCACTGGATTTGCTGACTAGTTGTCCGTACATCAAAAAATAATGCGCTCCCTGCAGCTAAGCAGAATCAAGTATTCACTCAGGCCATAATATGAGCATGTAAAAGAGTGTGATGTCTTGTCGGTTATGAGAAGTTGTTGGCTCTTGTCGAGGAATGTTGTAGGGGCTGAGAGAAACTACAGAGAATGAAAGTGAAAGTGAGATCTACTTCCTGTAAGTTCATTCTATACTCATTATAGGCCATTCAACACAAATTGTTTGTTATTAGGGCTGTTTCTTTGTTATATTTTCATTGATGGGTGTGACAATCACACAGGTTTATAGAATGATTAAAGTCTACCTTGGTTAGGCTGTGAATATCTGAATTGACTTGCATGTTTTTTACAAAGATATGCTCAATAATCTTTTCAGTGCATTAGGTATTTTGGTTTCTACTTTGTAGTGCCCGTAACAATGTATGTTTGAAACTGATTTGGGATAGTAGGTAAGAACAACTCTCTTGAACATGTCTAGAAGGGAAGAACAAGGTGTCTATGGATCGTGCTGCAGGGTTTCCACTATCAGGAGCTTTGACATATTGGGAATCTGTAGGATCTTTAGTGGGAGGTCCATTGCATTTCCATACTGATAGAGCAGACTGCTATGAGAGAGCATTGTGGATCAGCCATGTTTAAAGAGTCTTGCACCTGCAAGGAAGCTGCTGTTCACCTTCCCTGGGTGGTGCTGTTGTGTTTCTCCTGCCCATTTGAGTCTGCAATTATTGTGGGTTTTTCCTCAGTCAGGGCAGACCTTCTTGATCTTGCACTGGCAGTTGACCTGTGTCTACTGCATCCGACATAAAAAATCATTTTTGAAGATTATGAACTCTGATATTTGGACAGAATTTCAGGGATTTGCCATTTTGTGTCCAAATTTCTGGTTTTTTATTCTACTTTGAGCTTTGCTGTACATCAGGCGTGGGAAAGCTCGCTCCTGAAGGGCTGTTGCCCTCAGAGGTTTAGTAGCCTGTCCTCTTCTCTAATACACCTAATTCAGAAGATTTCCTTGTTATCAAGCCCTTGACAAGTACAGTCATTTGAGTACAGTCAGGTGTGTTGGAGCAGAATGACATGTAAAACATGCTGGGCCAGGGCTCGATAGGAGCAGGATTCCCGACCCCTGCTGACATGGTGGTGTGGAATCTGCCTTAGGTTTTAATTCTGAATGTTCAATAAAACCTGAGGCCCTGTTTTAACAGTCTAAGCGCGCGGTCTGAACCGCGGGGCTCAAGTGAATTTAGGGCATGCCCATATCCATTTTCTAGCTTAACAGCGGTAAGCTGAGCGCAAAGTAAGACGTACGATTCAAAGGAGTTGTACTTAACCTCTTAATTAAGCATAGGCGTATTTTGGCCGAAACATGAAATAACCAGAGAATCATCTCCCATTCCCTTTGAAAGCCTGGGGGGACTTGCACCTTGACAAATAGATATTCTAAGGGCAGATTTGCTGAGCAGCAGGAACAAAACTCTGCTTTGTAGGGGAAACGGGTCTGCTCCTGCGTAAAGTGAAAGCGCCTGTGGAAACCATTCCTGAAAGTATGGACACCTGATCACAGTGATTTTTAAAAAGTTTGATAAAAATGTTTTTAAAATATTGTTCAAAATAATTTTAATCATATCTAAATGTAAAAAATCTTCTTGGGCTGCCCCCTGAAAGTCAATGCATTGAATCTGTCGATGACTCCTCAGTCACCTTGAAATTCCTCAAGTCGAGCAATCGTTGTTTTTTTTTTTGTTTGTTTGTTTTTTTTTTCGCGACGGGCTGTTGGTTAACTGAAGAGAGCTATGCAAAATAAAAGGTTGCGGGACTGACTCCAAGCTGTTTTCTTGCTGTAAGAAATATTAGCTGGCCTGCCATGTCTTGCGCTGTTGCACTCGCTTGGTGTTCGGCTGTGTTAGCAAAGTTGTCCCATTGCCTTTTTTTTTTTTTTTTTTTTTTTTAATCATCATCATTTAAATGAAGTCATCTCATTTCGACAGAGATTTAATCGCTAACTGAACCTCTACCCGACATCAATACTGATATTTGCTTTTCTGTCAGTTCCTGTCAAGTAAGCCTTTGAAGTGTCTGGCTTTGCAAACCTAATAGTGGAATCTTCGTATTGAACAGCCAAACTCGATTAAAAGAAATCTGTTTCGGGTACAGCCTTAAAATCTTCATTGGTCGTTTTTGAACTTTATATTATATTACAGTACATTAAAACTTCTGCATAAAACAAATAGAAAAAAATGTTTTAATTCAGGGGCACGGGTAAAAAAATAATTTTGTGCAGGTGGGGGGTGGCCAAGAGAAATTGAAATGAACAACAAAAACGGCCTGCGAGAAGGGAAATTAATTTTATTTTGATTATACTACCGTAACCCCTTGACTAATATCCAACAGGAGTGGAATGAACTTGCTTCTGCTTGGCTGACGAGTGAAGGTCAAGTTGGATGTATGGAGGAAATTTCGATTAATTACAGACACTAATGTCATCCGCTGCATTCTTTTGCTGCTACTTAAAAGTGTGGCCTTTTATGGCTGCTTCGTTTATCAGCCAAACGGTAAATAATAAAAAACACATTTCAGGGGCACCCCGGTGGCTCATCGGTCTAAGTGCGTGTACCATAAAGGCTGTGCCCTTCCCGCAGCGACCTGGGTTCGAGTCCGGCTCAGGTCATTTGCTGCATGTCATCCCCCATTCTTCTTCCCAACTTTCCTGTCTCTCTACACTGTATAACTATCAAATAAAGGAAAAATTCCCAAAGAAAAAAAAACACACATTTCAAATGAAATACGGAATTTTGTATTTGATAATAGAAGCGAGGCATATGGGTTGGAGGTACTGTATTGTAGGCCTAATGGCATAGGTCAGGTTCAAAATGGATTTTTCAGATGATTGCAGGCAATGGGTTGACCACAGCAGGACTCTGACCGGACTTATCCAAGCATTTTCAGGGCTTCAAAAATTCATTCTATCACAGTTAGTATTTCATGTGATGAAAAGAGAATCCACGCACTGTTTTTGACATGCTGTCATGTATTTAATACATAGGCGAACCATTGTCCCCTAGCAGCCCCCCCTCTGGGGGGATCCCCTGGAAGACCGCAGGAATACCATAGTTCACCAGTATAACGGAGTCTGGCCTTTATTCAGAATAATTTGCGAATACCTTCATGTGTAAACTCACGTTGAATGGCAAATTTCATGATGGAATAGGTCCCCCTACGATTCAAATAGCCTACATCAGATCATTGTTAGCTGATGGTGACGATGATCGCACTCACCACTGTGACGTGTATTTATTTATGTATTTAATTTGGCATCTCCAATCCCACCTGAATCTGGAATGCCCAATTCGAGAACTATGTACAAGGCTTGCTCGTATGCGTCCCCATGGTGCCAATTCGGGAGAGCGAAGACAGTTCGCGGCTCTCCTCCGAAGCACGCGCCTGTCAGCCGCTGCTTCTTTACACTCATTGGTTGAAACTTCGCAAGTTCAGAACGAGGGCAGAGGATACCCGAACATGAGCATGCTTAGAATCTTATTGACGAGCGCCCGTCTGGCCAACAGGAGGCGCTTGAGCAACGAACAAAGCAACTATTATTTTTATCCCGTCCCTGCAGTCCCTTGCCAATTTGCATCCCTGCAACACGTAGCCAATTGTGCGCTGCTCTGAAAAAGCTGCCGACCACTGCCGGTTGGTGCGACCAGGGATTGAATCCGTGCCGTGGTAGTCACTACTGCTCCGCGAATGCGGCGCCTTAACCGAGTGAGCTAACGTGGCAGCTATGACATGTATTTTTTTTGACTATCTTCATAATAATCTCTCACATCGCAAACTTTTTATTTTTAATAGTTTGCATGTATGGCGCTGCTGCTTGTCCCTGTGTAGTGTGTAACAAGCAGGGCGTACTCGTGTTGAGCACTCACCTGCAAAGGCGCGCAATACTATCTTGTAATGCGTCTTCAAAATAACAGTTAAAATTAACAATTGACTTTTGACCAGGTTTTTGTTGTTCAGTCGCGCAGTTGCTTTCTGCCGCCTCAAGATAGCAACACGCAATCAATGCCCCTGACCACATCTCATTCGAAGACCAACACACCCATGGGTGCTCCGTTTAGCGCAAGGACTTGCTATTAAAGCAAACTGCGTCCTGGACGGGAGAACGACAGCAGTGCCAGTCATAAACTAGTAGCAAACACACTTGCGTCACACTTTGTGCCACTCTGCATCAGGTGTAGCTAAGATGGAGCTCCTGGTCTTTTCTACAGCTTCAAGTTTTGATGTTTTGAGGAGATTAAGTACTGTAAATAGAAACATTTTAAATATTTGCAATTGCATTATAATCTTTGAGAAGAAGGCAGTCTCCAAAATTTTCCTCCCCGTTAGAAGTGGATAAAAGAGATGGTTAATTTAATTGTGCTGTAGTCACAGATGCCGTGGAGTGGTCTTTGTCTGTTTTTCAGAAGAGCGTCTTGCAGAGGCTGAAGGTGGCCACAAAGAAAGTTTTCTGGCTGTGTTGTTGTGTCTGATCCTGACTGATTGTGCAGAAAGGGCACGGTGAATGGCCTGGCCTAACCGCCTCTCACTCATTATAATATTAATACAGATATCAGTGGCCACAAAGACAGCCTGTTTGAATGGACTGGCATTTGGTCTGTTTGTGGAGTGTGAGAGTGTTTAGTCCACCCTGTGTATCTGTTTCTGTACGTGTGTGTGTGTGTGTGTGTGTGTGTGTGTGTGTGTGTGTGTGTGGTTTGTGTTTGGGTGCATTGGGTGGGGCCTAACCTTAAGTGTATTGTGTTTATGTATAGTACTGGAATTTTTGTCAATGTGTTTAGTGTGTGCTTATGCGTCATTGTGTGCCTCTCTGTGGAATATTAAGAGTTTATGGGAGTGGTCGTCTGAATTAATCAGATCCAGGCTTCATGAGAGACGGAAACAGCAATGGATAGGCGCCTGTCTGAAAAATTGTGCATGATGTTACTAGTCAATATTCCATACATCCTAGCAGAGTGCATCTGTTTCTCTGCCAGGCCATCTCGCACTTTTAACATCCCGCTCAGTCTGGGTAGAACCAAACCCTTCAGTGCGAGGAGGTAGGCACGGAAACATAATGAAGTATTTATTCGTGACTGGTTTGGTTCTGGTCTGGTCAAGGCATTTTGAATGCTTGCAATCATTTGGCATCAATTTGTCCTCAAAGTGGTGAGAATGAATGTGTTGGGCCTGACTGGGTGTTCTTTGTTGGAAATTTTCCTTCCCAGTCAGAGCGCAGCTTGGGTCCCCTTATTCCTTTATTTGGGGGGAGGGCTTTCGATTTGGTTGTGTGGAGTGGTTTCACAATGCCCCCCGGATGGCTGCATTGAACAGGACACACGGGCGTGCGGGCTGAGGGTCCCGGCTGCCTAATCCCGCCTCCCCTCGCTCTCCCTCTGTGCTCACCAGGACCCCCTCACTCTTACACATTTAAATTGGAGGGCCACATCAAAACAGTCACCCTCCCCAACTCCTACTCCAAGCCTTGGTCTAGTGTCTGATGTTCTCTCCCTCTCCATCCCTCTTATTCCCTTCCTCTGTTTTCCTCTCCCCTTTCCCCCCGTTTTGAAGGCTACTTCTTTTGTCCAGTGAGTCTCTTAATAGCTTCTCAGGAAGTGATTGTAGAGCAGAGCCCTTGGTGTCCAGGTTTGTCCATGAATGCCCACAATGTACACAATGTTCATTTGCTCTTTGCACAAGGGTCCCTTGCATCCCAGTGGAAATGCGTGCATGTTGGATCTTTCTGCCTTTCCCTTGGCAATGGGCAGTTCATTTTGTTCCAAAGTAGGATGAAATAAAAGCTATATTAATGTATCAAAAGGTTTTTAAATTTAGATTTTTGTCTCCATGTTGGAGATATAAAATAAGGTTGGGAAGAGAGTGGGAGCGTGACTAATGTGGGAAAAAGTCTGTTTTGACCGACTTTGACCTGTTGGGTTTGGGCACCGAAGGCAAGGGAGAGAATACTATTATCCCCGCCGCGATGCGAAGTGGAGCGGGGGATACTACAATGGAGCTCCTCCGTCCGTCCTTCCACCTGTCCGTCCGTCTGTCTGGATGAGTGGGGAAAGTTCACTCAAAAACAACTTTATATAGATGAATGAAATTTTGTTTTTTATGCTACTTGTCATGACCTTCTTTGGATTCGAAAAAGGGATTTTGTGGTTGCAAGGCGTATTGACAACAATGTCGTCTTGTTTTGTTTGACTAAGTGTTTTTTTTTTTTTTGCGCTGGCAATACTTTCTGCATTGCTGTGTGACCAGGAAGGCAACTGTTACCGTGACCGGGTCTTTTAATTTCCCCTTGAACATTTCATCTGTCTTTCTGAGCTGTGTGTTCCTCTCTGCTCCGCTCAGCTCAGCATATACTTACTTTCTGAGAGAACTGACTTGTGCTTCATGGTTCCAGTAATACCCTTTAAGAAAGGCTGCACTCCTAACGCTGTCCCATTAGCAGCCCTGATGAGCCTGTACTGGGCAAGGCAAGGTCCATCCGCAGTGCAGTGGTTAGGTCTGCACATTGTTACAGATGCAGCTTGCAGCAGCGCTCTTTGACATCCGGGCTAAGCTGGGTGCTAATCCCGCAACAGACAAGCTCAGCGCTGATCATCTGTGACAGGGTGTAGGGAGTGCGTGAACAGGCTGTTCAGCTGCGATCATCGCATAGTGAAGTCCATTCTGCCCTAAATGTAAAATATATGGCGGGATTTTGGTTCTGACGCTTCAGGGCTTAACAAGAGCACTTTGGTTCTGTCCTCTCTGATGGAAGAATTGTTGAGCACTGGGAGTGAATCTGAAGTTGTAGGGAGACAAGCTGCCCTTGAACTTCACTTGCATTGCTGGCTTGGCATACCACTAGCTCAAATTTACTTTGTCAGTCAAACCCTTCTTCATTCAAATCATAACTCTTCATATTGTTCATAAAAACTAACCTTGTGGGTTTTAAATTGACATTGGATTTTATCATTTTTTTAACTATACAAAGAAACAGTTCCATCGCTGGTTCTGCCACAATGAGGGTCTTTTGAAGTATAATTCACGGGTCAGGAAAGGCAACCCTCAGTAAATTAGATTTGTGAATGAATATAATCGGTCTCCACCCCCCTGTTCTCTCTGCTGTAGCGCACAGCTGTGAAAGCGGCTGGCCGGTGTATGCGGGGAAAGGTGCTGTGCCTGCAATTCTGCGGTGTGGCCACAAGGGGCTGCCAGAATGAACCGTGAGCCACTGGAGTCAGGTGAGTTGCGAAGGACAGTAGAACATTTTGTTGGTTCTTTTATTGACTTGGTATTACTGTGTTTGGTTGATCTTCTTTGAACATATGAACTAAAATTAATGTGGCCTGAGTAAATATAAAAGAAGTGTATTTATTTGCTGAACTCGAGACCATTTTGCAATGGGAACACACTAGCTTCCTACCCCCCTAATTCCAGGGCCTTTGCTCAGACCACACCCTCAACTACACACCCGTTAGTTTTGTGACTGCATCCTGCACGGCTGTGACGTTACTGGGTCGACAAAATCTGTCCATGGACAGACACATGAACACCTGGCAAAGTGCAGAAAACCACTTCTCTTTGGTAGTTCCTACTACAATAGCTGTTTCCAGGACCACATTTTGTCATGGTAACACACAAACAGACTTGCAAGTTGAAAACAATAGTGTGCGCAAGTGATATGGGAATGGTGGCACAGTTGGTTTTAGTGAGGAGACGCATACTGGGCATTTCAGATGGCGGCTCCGGGCAGGATGAGGGGGACTTCAACTGGGACGATTTCCTGGAGGAAAATGGACTGTTGGCAGTGCCCCACCATGCCTTCAAACATGTGAGCTCCTTCTCCAAAATAACCCCTTCATATGCATGCTTGTCTGGGGTAAACACTTGAGAAAACAATCCTACAACAATGTGTGACAATCCCATATAATTTTCCTCATTCACTAACACATGATCAATATTCTCTTAACCAGGATGGCCAGCTTTGGCCCCATTTAGCCAGTGGGTTGGCTGGTTTATGTATTTACATCTAAAGTAAGGATTGTCTAGGCTTTATGTCATTCATTGTTAAAATATCACTCAACTTAAAGTGATAGTTTTGGTGAAATTTAAGGAGTAACTCAACCTTGATCCAGGTAAACTGTGCTGGTTTTTGGCTCGTGAAATCCTGGTGATGTGCTCCACCCTTTGGACAGTCCAGCGATATGGCTCCTGTGTTTTTGCGCTAAGTGAACAGTGCTCTCCACCCCTCCCCCCAGGTGGACCTCAGCCTGCAGACAGGCCTCTCCCCGGGCATGAAGCTGGAGGTACAGGTCCGAGGGGAGCCCGACGGGGGCTACTGGCTCGCCACCATCATCACTACCTGCGGTCAGCTGCTGCTTCTGCGCTATGAAGGTTACCAAGACGACCGCCGCACCGATTTCTGGTGTGACATCATGACCGCTGACCTGCACCCTGTTGGCTGGAGTCGACAGCATGGGCAGCCAATGAAACCACCAGAGGGTAAGTGCCTCCTCTGCACATGGAGGGGCTTCACCCTTGCTCCCTAGTGGTAGATTAAACTCCCCATCACTTTGTGAAATGCTTATTCGCTGTTCCTTTTTCATTGTCTGAAGATGCAGCTCATCTGGTCTTTGACGAGCCCTAACAGTACACCTCTGCTGGCCAACCCAGTCTACTTGTACCACTGTGTTCTAGCACTTTCATGCTGCACCTGTTTCCTGATCTGGTAGCAAAATCTTGCTATATCTCTTGTTTAACACTTGCTGTGACTTGCTTGACTTGACCCATTCTTACAGTTTGAGCTTGACTTGAAGTTCATGTTGGTGCATACGCTGCATGGCCAAAAGTATGTGGATGGCTATGTATCAAATATTTTAAGCCTAAAACATCAACAGTTTGTAAAGATAGATGATATAGCCCCCCAAAAGTGAAACCAAGGCATCTTAATTGTCCCCTGGTAGCTGGCTGTAGTATAGTTTATAAACTGCACCCCCTCCATGTTGGAAAGCACATAGGCCTCACCAAAGACTCAAATGTCAAACAACTTTTTCTGGAGACCGTTCCTGTCATTTTAAGTAGTGCGTATCATGCTAATAAAGTGTTTTTTTTGTTTTTTTTAATTCGTTTGGTTTTATTTAGTTATTAGATACGGAGTGTGTAAAGCCATGATTGACAGCTGCGATTGACAGCTGCTCTGATTGAGGTAGTCACCTGCTGACTTATTTTTGGAAGTCCTACATGGCTAGAGTGCGACCGTCGAAGAGATATTACTTCACGTAACGTACACATGAGTTGCTTGGTCCCAGTGCAACTGAATATAACCGTAGTGATTTTGAAAATCCAATGAAAATTAACAGTAAAAAGGTCTTTGCTCTGAACATAGTGTCATATACTGTTACCAGCAGTGCTGCTGTTGTAAAGAAAAACCAGACAGCTAGCTAGCTAGGATAGCAAGATTCTAAAATGGGTCACCATAGGCAGCAACAGAAATTGATGGTTAGAGGCTTTTTACTCTGAATATAGCATAATGTACTTTTTGTAGTGATGCAGTGTTCAGATCAATGGGCTTTTACCATCAATTTTCGTTGCAAACTAAAGTGACCTGTATCTGAATCTTGCTAGCTTGTTCGCTCAAAACAGTTTGTTAGCTAGTAAATCGAGATTCGGCAACGGGTCACCTTAGTTAGCTAGCTAGCGAGGTTGTTAGAACTAACGTTAAAATGCATGATAGTGGAGAGTCTATTCGCCCATAGACTGTATTTACCTCATTTGGAAGGGTTGGTTTAGATTTTTTGAATTAGGTTTGTATGAGATACTTGACCATAATCAGCGTATTAGCCACTTAGCTTGTAGATGGCAGTTGACACGAGTTTCTTGAAGCAGGCTGGAGCTCTGGACATTGACATGGAAGCTAAGGACACAGAAAGCAGCGAACATATTTTGGCCTCACACAACAATTTAAAAAAAAATCTGAACTTGCTCACCCTTTATCAAGCCTTCAGTCATTGTAGAACCAGTCTTTAATCTGTTAACAATAAGCGGCATTGGTCGTTATCACTAGAGCAGCCAGCCAGGCGACATAGAACAGTCAGGGGATGTGCCATGTGCTTGCGATCGAGTTGTACGGGTGTTTGGGCGGGATATCAAAACTGTGACTCAGCCCGCCCCAATCACTATTGTGCAGACTCTGGCTGCAAATGACAATACCAGCAATAAGGCTTGGTGCAAGCTAGCTAAATTCCTCTATACTGGTATTTCGTGCATGGACCTCATTTTGTGCACTGGGGCATTGTTGTGCTGAATTGGCATAAGGTCCTCAACCTGTTGGGAGCACAGAATCATCTATAATGTCATTATAAGCCAAATAAAAAAAATTCCATCTGTGGAACTAAGGCATAACCTGAACCATGAAAAACGGTCTCAGACTAAAGGGTGTCCACATACTTTTGGACAGTTCATGTGCTTACAGAGAATCTCACCTCATTGGACTGGTGTTGTGGATGACCTCTGGTATGCACTTGTTATGATATTGCTGTGGATAAAGGTGTCCGCTGAGTAAAATGCAGTATAATGCTGCGAGTGAGAGGGAGTATTATACCTTTGGACTCCTGTACCCGTGAGGGACATTGTACTTTTTAATAATTCCCTACCATATATACCGAAATGCCATTTTGCTGTTTCCCACCAGTTTTTACGGGCTTGCTTTAAAGAAGTCCTGATGAACTTGTCAAGGCAGCTCAGTTAAAATGACCAGTATATCTGCATGTCTGACTTACTTCATCAAAGTTTTGGAAAAAGCTCCACAGGGGTGTCCAGAAGTCAGTGTGTTGTCCTTTATTATGAAAATTCTTAACTCATTTGTTTTCATGTTGAAGCTCATTCATACAGGATACCTCTGCTTCATTGAAGGAATTTCTCCCATTTCTTGACTACCAGCTTCTTGCAAGTGCTCTGATTCTACCTCTGATGTTTACACAGGGGATCAATGCTTATGAAAAGTGGATTTAGATGTGGAATTATCTGTGGAAAGCTCTAGATTTTCCGACCTTTTTTTAAGGTGTTCGGGAGAAGCATGAGAACTGGGAGTCCCTCCTTGAGACGGCCCTGACAGAGGCTTGCAGTGCACCAGCCAACCTGCTAGAGGGGGTAAGATAGCAGAGCTCTGACGTGTAGCAGTTTAAACATTGAAGTCTTCTGCTGAAATCTTCGAAAAACGGTACCTCGGTGTACAAATGGACCAAAATTTTTATGGACACACCCTTTGTGTTTGTCTTAGCCCCATCGAGGGAAAAACCCACTGGATCTGCTGGCCCCAGGTTGTAGTGTGGAACTGCAGGACAGCAAGGACCCGAGGGCAGCTTGGGTGGCAGTGATCGAGGAGAACGTTGGAGGTCGTCTGCGCCTATGCTATGCTGGTGCCGAGGGGCTGCCCCAAAAGCACGCCAGGCTCTGGGTCTTCTACCTGCACCCCTTCCTGCATCCCCTCGGCTGGGCTCAGGAGCATGGCTGCTCACTGGCTCCACCTGCTGGTCAGTGACAGACCCATGAATAAATGCTGCACGTTATCGTCTCTTTCTGCCTTTTCTTAATTCTAGTCACTGTAAAAGCTTGAGTGATCAGGCTGACATAAGATGCTATGCTGAGCTAATAACAGTGTTTTCAAACCAGTCCATCCTGAGTGCTATTAATCATCCTTAGTGCCATTCCCGAATGGAACATTTTTGCTGGTTTAATATTAATTGAAAATTCTAGTTCATAATTTATATTTATAATTAATTTCATCTGGCTGTTCATTTTGTCTAGCTATTCTTTTTCATGTATTTTTAATTCACGGAACAGCAATATAGTCGACAGTGAGATTACATTGTATTCGACAATAATCTTGCAACGCATCAAAGAAAATAATGACTGCAATTACAGCAGAGATTGTTCCTCTCCGGTGTTAAGCTCTGTCATATATTTGCATTGATATTATGGTCTCTGTGCTTTGGCCATACGGCTTATTGAGCGTGCCGTACACATATATTGTGTTCAATGCTCTCGCCTAGTTCCCAGTGTGAAAGAGGCTGTGATGTGTCCTAGCTTTGCAGGGACTCCGCAGTGAGGCAGAGTGGGATGAGGTTAGACAGAGAATCAGCGTGCAGCTGCAAGACTCTGCCATTACCGAGGACCTATTTAAGGTGAGTGTTACTCTGAGGGAGCTGACTGTTGATTAATGCTGGCTCATGTCTACATTCTGGCTCTGGAGACTCAGCTGTACCTTGGTGGCCTTGGATTGACCTGTAAATCCTCAGGGCGGTGCACAGGCTTGGGTGCTTTGTTCTGCCTCCTAGTTTCCTGTCAGGAGTTGCCTATTTCCGCGTTTGACTGCCCTTCAACGTCAGGGCTGTTAGATTTACTCGAGTTGGTGCTGGCAGGCTATTAATCTGCTCCCATGGTCCAGTATTAGCCTTTAAAGGATGTGGTACAGATCTGTTAGCCAGTTCAGCAAAGCACCAGGCACAACCCTGTTGGTCAATTTACTAAAGCATCTGGCACAGCCCTGTTAGCCAGTTCACTATAGCATCAGGCACAGCCCTGTTAGCCAGTTCACTATAGCATCAGGCACAGCCCTGTTAGCCAGTTCACTATTGCATCAGGCACAGCCCTGTTAGCCAGTTCACTATAGCATCAGGCACAGCCCTGTTAGCCAGTTCACTATAGCATCAGGCACAGCCCTGTTAGCCAGTTCACTATAGCATCAGGCACAGCCCTGTTAGCCAGTTCACTATAGCATCAGGCACAGCCCTGTTAGCCAGTTCACCATAGCATCAGGCACAGCCCTGTTAGCCAGTTCACCATAGCATCAGGCACAGCCCTATTAGCCAGTTCACTATAGCATCAGGCACAGCCCTGTTAGCCAGTTCACTATAGCATCAGGCACAGCCCATCAGTTTAGCCAGTTCACTATAGCATCAGGCACAGCCCTGTTAGCCAGTTCACTATAGCATCAGGCACAGTTCCCATCAGGCATTTAGCCAGTTCACTATCAGGCATTCAGGCACAGCCCCCTGTTAGCCAGTTCACTATAGCATCAGGCACAGCCCTGTTAGCCAGTTCACTATAGCATCAGGCACAGCCCTGTTAGCCAGTTCACTATAGCATCAGGCACAGCCCTGTTAGCCAGTTCACTATAGCATCAGGCACAGCCCTGTTAGCCAGTTCACTATAGCATCAGGCACAGCCCTGTTAGCCAGTTCACTATAGCATCAGGCACAGCCCCATTAGCCAGTTCACTATAGCATCAGGCACAGCCCTATTAGCCAGTTCACTATAGCATCAGGCACAGCCCTGTTAGCCAGTTCACTATAGCATCAGGCACAGCCCTGTTAGCCAGTTCACTATAGCATCAGGCACAGCCCTGTTAGCCAGTTCACTATAGCATCAGGCACAGCCCTGTTAGCCAGTTCACTATAGCATCAGGCACAGCCCTGTTAGCCAGTTCACTATAGCATCAGGCACAGCCCCCTGTTAGCCAGTTCCTGTTAGCCAGTTCACTATAGCATCAGGCACAGCCCTGTTAGCCAGTTCACTATAGCATCAGGCACAGCCCTGTTAGCCAGTTCACTATAGCATCAGGCACAGCCCTGTTAGCCAGTTCACTATAGCATCAGGCACAGCCCTGTTAGCCAGTTCACTATAGCATCAGGCACAGCCCTGTTAGCCAGTTCACTATAGCATCAGGCACAGCCCCATTAGCCAGTTCACTATAGCATCAGGCACGGCCCTGTTAGCCAGTTCACTACAGGGGCGTGTTTAGGGCCCAGCTACTGGGCTACAGCCCGGGGTCTTTTCTTACGGCTAAAAAAATAAGACGAGTATGAACTTTGAGCTCTTGCAACCGCTGAGTCTTTAGCCTATATTGTAATTTATTCGCGGCTTGCAGTAGTAAGTTAAGGTAGTTACGGGGACGCTTATGTGTCTATATCGTTCTCATAACAGCATCGCTTTTCCACCCCGAAGCTCGGAAACTTTATAAACCAATTTAAGGTCTTTGCACCCTCAATTTTCAATTTTCAATATTTATGCGTATACAGCAGTCGATTCTGCTAATATACCTCTTTAGGAAGTATAAAAACGTCAAGTGCGTGGCTTTGACGAATTGTTAGTGTGTGTGATTAAACCATTCAAAATCGGTTTATGGTAACCCATTCGTTAAATCTGTCGTTATGTCGGTTGTCTACCACGTTTTTAAATTCAGTTAAGTGGTAAGAACTCTGTGGCGGCACGAGGCTTTGATCAGTGATAAATGCTTATAGGGACAGCGAACTTTGCAGTAAATGTCATTTTGATATTTGAAGTCACACAATTAGAATACGGAATAAAGTTAATTTAATGTCTTATTGAAATAAAGATCCAGTTTGGAATGAAATGAGCAAAAATGCTGTAAAGCTTTAAATAGAGATTCTTTTAAAGAGAACAAAAATGAGACGCATAATTGCCAAATTTAAGTCCCAGAATAGTTTTTCTGCCTCAGCATTACATGCCCTCTAATGCCACTTGGCTTTCAAACGCATCACAGACTTGAAATTTTTTGGTATACAACTTGAGCAGTTACCAGGGAACAAATAAGGAGGAAATAAGGAATTAACTGCTTGTAAACCATTAGTTAAATGAAAGTTCTTGAGGAACTCATATAATCCCCTTTGAAAAGTAGCTAATGATTATTATTTGAGGAACAGAATAGGAACTAACTGGCAGTACACCATTAGTTAACCGGCAGTTCTTGAGTGACACCCAGTCAAATTTTATAGATCGGCTAACTATTTATTCCTTATTTGTTCTTCAAATCATTTTATAAAAATCTGATTGGAGTTACTGAAGCACTGCTCATTGTGGTTCACGGGCAGTTAGTTCCTCATTAGTTCCTCATTTTTCCCTGGTAACTGCCTGGTCAAATTTTGAACCCCTTTCTACGAAATGTTACCGATGACTCAGTGTTGTGCTGAAGAAGTCACCGGAGTATTATGGCTGAATTGAAAGAATCTAACATGTGTGCTATAGTGGCTGATGAGGCCAGGGGCAACAATTTAGAGCAACTGTCAGTTTGTGTGCGCTATGTCTCTCAAAAAGATGGTGATGTAAATGGGCATTTTTTGGCTTTAAATGATTTGGGAGCGCTTTAATACAGACACTATAGCAGGGTCATTAGAGCATACATTAAAAAGACATGGAATTGTCAAGGCATTTTTCATTTAATGTTTGTGTGCAGCACTGTATCAAATGTCACATACGGTTTTTGCATTAGTCACTTCTTTGAAATGTGAAATTTTAGGCCAATACGTTGGATTTGATTTTATCCAGGTGTGAGACTTCATTATACCATTGACAAATTAATTCCAATCTGCATTAAATCACATCCTGTCTTTGGGGCTCAGCCCCTGGTGTTTCAAATGTCTATTCATGCCCCTGGTTCGCTATAGCATGATCAGACACAGCCCTGTTAGCCAGTTTACCAAAGAATCTGGCGCAGCCCCATTTGCCAGTGTACTAAAGCATTGGGAACAGCCCTGTGAGTTTGTTTAGGAAAGCATCAGGTAGAGACCTGCTGCCAGCTTATCAGGCACAGCTGTGTTGACCTGCTTGCTAAATGGTGGAGTCGAGCCCTGTTTGCCTGCTGACTTTGGGACGTGGCACAGTCCTATTTGCCTGATTATTAAAAGATGCAGCGCAGTGCTGTTCACATGCTCAATCATGACCCTCTTCACAGGACAGGCCAGTCATCGGCACACACTGCTTCACCGAAGGGATGAAACTGGAGGCAGTGGACCCTTCTTACCCCTACTGCATTAGTCCCGCAACGGTAACCAAGGTAACAACCCTTTCCTGCTCATAATACGCCCACATGTTCCATATGCACCGCCAGTCTTGCCAATTCTTAACCACCTAGGGAGTTTTTGAGTCTGTTACAATGATGAACTTGAGGTTTAGGTATTAGAAGTTGGCCAGGAGACTTCAGAGAGAGTGGGCCCGCTGCCTCTAAACGCTGAAAATGCGCTTACTGATCACCTCATGTACATTCTGTGGCGGCTTTACTGGAGTGGGATTGATCGACGTGCCATTCAGTAAATGTTGTAACTTGCTATACGAGCCCTTGAGTGGTGGTGATTTATTTTGGATTATGCTCAGGTGTTTGATGAGAAGTTCTTCCTGGTGGAAATGGATGACCTCCGGGGGGAGAAGGCGGGGGCAGGACATGGCTCCGCCTTCCTCTGTCACCATGGCAGCGCTGGGATCCTCCCTGTGCAGTGGTGCCTCAAGAACGGGGTCCAGCTCACTCCTCCGCCAGGTAAAATAAGGAAATGTGAAGTTTTGAAATGAAGAGATTAAAGGCTTAATTTTCAACTTGTACAGCATTGATTTTGTCTTCTTACTCTATTCTGCATGGACAAAAAATGATTGTCCTCTCTCATTAGTATGTTGCTCGACTTTATAGGATTAAAATATGAAGTATAATTCCCAAGTCTGCAGCAGTGACTGATTCAAGGAACAGTGTTGTACAGCCTCTTCACTTAAATAGCTTCCTTTATTTACTCAAACAAAATTCACATATTTGTTCACGGGCACAAAATATGTAGACGTTTTGTGTGCGATTTGAGAATTTGCCAACTTTATAATTGCTGGATGTAAATGTAGAAATCTGCCGTCCATTTCATATTTATTTTATGCATGGAGTGACACAAAATAATAAATGCATTGCCATTTGCACTGTAATATGCTAATTGCAGACTTGCACAAACACATCGCTTAAATATGAATATTCCCAGATCTCTTCCAGGTACACTTAAAAAATAATCTCTGTAGTCGCTCGCAAAAATGCCTTTGGTGTTTTGAGCCGCATTTAAGTGCTGCAGAAAGCTGCTTGGTATTAAATAACAGTGAATGAATCCTTTGTATGTGTGTTTGTTCCATGTTCATGCACTCAGGATATCAGGGCCAGGACTTTGACTGGGCAGATTATCTGAAAAGGTGTGGGGCAGAAGCTGCACCCGAACACTGCTTCCCCACAGTGAGTCAGCATCACCCACCATATCACCCTCCCCAGTCACTTCCACTGGCTTCATGTACAATATTTTGTCGCTTAGTTACTTTTTCTTGTCTGACAAAAGAACACGACTTCAATGGCCAATACATAAGTCCTTTTTGAATCCCGTATACCAGTCCGTCATCTGATTTTTAATATAATAACTACTGCAAAGTGTGATCAATGCTCATATTATCTGGAATTGAACACAATTAAATTGTCCTACTGAGAGAAGATGCAGTTGTCAAAGGATAAATTTGCCGGAGAAAAGTGAGTGCTGAATCAGAGCTGCGTTTACAGCTGGAGCACAAATAGTCATTGTAAATGATGCAATTTGTGGAATGAATTTCATACAGTGGTGTAGATATGTGATTGAGTGTTCACCGGTTGTTATGTGTTTAAATTAATGGCATACAGCTTGCTTGCACATTGTCTGTACATTCTGCCAGTCACCCTCACCTTCTCACTATTCATCAGGAGGACTGTAATCACGACTTTGTGGAGTCGATGATGCTTGAGGCGGTAAACCCTCTCTCCCCTGAGGACATTCATGTGGCCGTGGTCACAAGGGTCAGAGGTCAGCACATCTGGCTTCGGCTAGAAGGTAATGGCGCACCTCCTGAAGATATCTTTCACCAATTTGTTGTGGACCTCTCCCACGCTGTCAGCACCGTTTTTCTGCAGATAATGTAAGAAGTGCAAGAAAGAGATTACACAGTGAAGCTGTAGATGAGCTGTTACAGTTGCGCTGTTTCTAAGGTATTGTGCTATTATTGATGAGTGTGCATTGTTTTTCTTTGTCTGTGCCCCATATTTTCAGGGGTAAAACAGGCTGTTCCTGAGCTGATCGTCCATGTGGACTCTATGGACATATTTCCAGTGAGCTGGTGTGAGACCAATGGCTACTCCCTTCAGTATCCCTCCAAGCCCCAAGGTCAGTGGCAAGACAAAGGCAAATATACGCATACATACATGCATGTACATATGCATGCAAGAGCACACAAACACACACACACACACACACACACTTATGACCTCAGTCTAGCTCTTGTGTGCGTGTGTGTATGTGTCAATGCGTATGTGTGTGTCGGGGTTAAATTATTTTTGGAAAATCAGGAATGACAATTTTCTGCCAATCCACGGATTTCCTCGTTTTTTAATCATTTTTGGTCGTTCTCCTAAATCGTCTAAATATGATGAGAAATTGTAATGGGTATATAGCGGGGTCTATCACTACGCGGACACTAACAGGTGACCGTGTGGAACAATTCGTCTCAAGTTTCATTCCCGCGGAATTGAGCGCTAAAGTAACCCAATATGAGGCATATTTAGCAAGTCTTTCGCGTTTAGTAATGCGGGCAATGACTGTACCTATTTGCAGGAAGTAAAAAAAAAAAAATCAAAAGTGGCGTCACATAATTACATACGTGCAAATGCTGAGATCGGGGGAGCACATAGTTCGCGAAATACAATAAACGTGGCGAAAGGTAAAGAAGAGGAATGGCGTATAGCAGAGATTGATAAGGCCGTTTAAAACAAGTTCAAGTGGATAAAAAAAAGTCACGTTGGATGTTAAAATTGGCAAAAGCGCTCAAACTATTATGGAAACACAGTCAGGTTTTGTGAAGAAAATGGACTTGGCTGCACAGGCCCTGTGCATGTACTGTAATGATTTGATAAATTATGGATCTGTAGCTTGTCGTCGGTCCAACTATTCCTTAGGACTGACATTCAACAAATTGAAACATGGTGCCGATCAGCGGAATTATCGAAGGATTTTTTTGCAATTGGGGGACTTCAGCTAAACCAACAGATGACAGCACGAACGACATCATACCTTTCACGCCAATTGCAGACAGATATGCCTATTCAGAGGTAGAATATTTTTTAAAAATGTAGTTGAATTAATTATTGAATCTAAGTAATAAACATGATAGATATAGGCATTTTACAAATCTGATAAAATGGATTTTAAGAAACTTATTAATTTAAGAAAGTGGACATGCATACAAATTATTATGATATGTTTGATTTATTTTATTTATAATTTGTGTTGTTTGATTTCAGAAATTTTCAGTAAGTGATCACATTTATCACCATGCAATAGCTGAAATATTTTTATTGTGGTTTTGGGAATTACTAACAATTATAAAGCTTATTTTGACTTGATTCTAGTTGCCATATTTGTATTGGTCCTTTCCTTTCTGCGTTTTTAAAATTTTCATTTCCTTTTAACTTCAGTCTTACTTCGTTGGTGATGGTCAGCTCATTTAAAAAAAAGAACTGATCCATGTATCAAAGCTGTTACTGTAATTTATCATAATTGTATGTTAATTTTAGTGATTGTGAGACCTGTTCCTATTTTTGTGTTTATGAACTAAGAGATCAAGAAGTTAAGCTTCTTTATGTTACTGAATATTTCCAAGCACTGCTAGGTGTCATAAAGTCAGCTTATTCATATGAATGGTTTTTCTTATACGTGTATTTAATAATTTCAAAATCTGTCACTAATGCCGATAGTTGTCCTTAAACCTAAATGTCACAAATATGTCAATTTAAGAACACTTTCAAACTTCTTAAAATGCAAAATGTCTGGAGCTTCTGGGGGCCCTCTCTGGCCCCCTACTGGGCTCTGCCCTGGACCCGAACCCCCTGCTTACTTTCAGCTGAAATCATGTTCAGCTGTTGTCATCCCTGGAAAATTGACTAAAATTCAATAAACACTGACACATACACACATGCAGACACACAGTTTTTTTGTCGGTAATTCGCCAACCCTCCTATTTTACACCCTCCCTCAGTCACAGCTTGATTTGGTATCACTTCTCTTGCCTGATGAGAAATCTGTGGGCTTTGGTGCCATTTGGCTGCTATCTACTCATTTGAATTGAAAATGTTTTTGGCTGATTGAAGCTTGGGCTCACTCCTTTCCACTAGGAGCAGAAGTGAGTTAAAAATAGCCTTGAAAATCCTGGCTGGTTGTGGTTGGCTGGGCATTGTTTGTTTGGTCATGGCAGTGAGGATTTCTGTATTAATTTCAAAGGATGGAAAAATTGGTAAACATGCAGCTGGCATTGTTCTGGGCCAGTGTTTATAATGTCATGCTCATCATTCTTCTTGATGTTTATCCTTGTGTCTACAGTCCAGAAGCAGAGGCGCGTAGCAGTGGTACAGCCTGAAAAGCAGTAAGTATATATGCAGTAAGATTTGTAGCATGCAGCGCTGTTTATATGTTTTGTAAATTATACCTCAGGCTACCCCATACCTCCTGACCTGTTTGCTTGTCCCTTCAGCAGAGCTCCGCCCAGAGCCACACCGCCTGAGACAATAAACCAGCAGGACAACGGCCAGTCGGATAACGGTTAGTGTTGTGGCCCCAGGGACTGTCGCCGTGGTCTGTGCATACTTATGCACTCATTTTAGGAGTTTGCCAAACTAAAAGATGTTTGGGTAGTTCTTGGCCTGAATTTGCAGATTATCGCTTTCTTAGTGTCACAGTCCCAGTGGGTCAGTTGTCTGGTTTGTCCAATTGCAGGGCAGGGCAATGGGAAGTACTGCTGCCCTAAAATCTACTTCAACCATCGGTGCTTTTCTGGGCCGTACCTGAACAAGGGCCGCATCGCTGAGCTGCCTCAGAGTGTCGGGCCAGGAAACTGCGTGTTGGTTCTGAAAGAGGTGAGGACCCAGCTGTGCTCAAAAGAGATGGATGTAAAGTGGGATCCCACAACATACTTCAGTGACGGTCTCTCATTCACCCCCTGCCTCTGTTGCTGTTCTCTTTACTAAGATTCTTTCTCACTCTCTCTTTTCCTGTCTTCGTTTCCTCTTTGCCTTTTCTGTTAACGTCCTCATTTCTCACTCCATCATTCCCTCGGTGTTCCTCCCTCTCTTTATTTCCCCTCTGCCCTTCTCTCGCTCCTGATTTTACTGTCCCTGGGCTTTATTACCTCTTTAATTGACTCCTCTCGGTTCTTTATCACCCCGGCTGTCCTTGTGCAGGTCCTGACTCTCCTGATTAATGCGGCCTATAAGCCCAGCCGTGTGCTGAGGGAACTGCAGCTGGACGAGGAGTCTCGCTGGCAGGGCCACGGGGAGACGCTGAAGGCAAAGTGAGTGTCGGCGCGCCTGACCTTTCTGTGCACCGGGGACTATTTTAACCACAGCATTCAAATGCTGTCGCTCTGAACTGACCGCGGTTTTACGCTGAAGTTCATTGGTCTGTGTTCACGGCCGTAATCTCTGTCGAACAAGGGTTTCAGTCATGAAATTAGACTGAAATTTTTTTTCTCTTAAGTAGGTAACATTTGCTTGTGTTCACTTACTGTTTCCTTGACAAGTGAAAATTCTTGCCTTGTTGGTACTTTAGAAATAAGACAAAAAGCTTATGTCATTGGAGTGTCTTATTTAGCAAATAACTGTTTAACACATTTAAATGCTGGTTAAAAAAAATTTCATCCTTAAAGGTCCCCTATTATTTCACCAGATGCACAGCCAATTATTACAAGTCATTACAAGCCATGTCAATATCTTTCCCCTCTTGAAATCACATGGTGAAGTAGCCAACCACATGCAAGAAGAACTGATCAACTTCAGCCAAGCAGTCAATCAGATTTCATTATTCTGGGTGGTCACTCCCCCTTGTGATGTCAGGAATGGGAGATTTTGAACTGGCACATAATGGCTGATTAGCTGTGTACCCGGTGGCATAATGGGGGACCTTTTAACATAAATTATTAAAATTGACTAAAATGGTTCAGATATGTTCATTTTTTGGTTTATGAGGTGTTGGACGGCTGACTGTACCCTGTGGTTTTGGCTGCAGGTACAAGGGGAAGAGCTACCGCGCCACAGTGGAGATCGTTCGCACAGCAGACCGCGTGGCGGACTTCTGCAGGAAGACCTGCATCAAGCTGGAGTGCTGCCCCAACCTGATTGGGCCACGCATGGTCCTGGAGCGCTGCTCAGAAAACTGCTCTGTGCTCACCAAGACCAAATACAGTCAGTGCTGACATTCAGCTTCCTCACACTTCCTGCCTTTCTGTCTTTTCCTCACCCTGTGAAATGCGGTCTCCTTTAAACCAGGAATCTCAAAGTCTAGTCCAGAGGGGCCAAAGTTTCTGCTGTTTTTTGTGATTCCTGTGAAGTTTAGGCCCTGTAAGCAAGATATGCAGACTCCTTCAGTAGGCCGGCTTAAAATAAACACTTAAGTGAAAGAATGCACCAAAAATCATGAGATACAGCTGGTCCCTATGCTGTGCATTTGCAACCTCTGATTTATGCATTCCCGATCTAATTAACTGGCTTTCGCTCTGCCATACCTCCCCACGATGTGAACCCAATATTAATTTTCATAACGCATGATTTTTGTGTGCCTGTGTTCATGCGTGTTCTCCAGCTCAATATTATGGAAAAAAGAAGAGCAAGCGCATCGGACGACCACCAGGGGGACACACTAACTTGGAGGGCGGAGTGAAGAGAGTGGGAAAGAGGAGGAAAAGGAGGAAGCATTTCTTCGTCCACAAGAAGAAGCGGTCCGCCTCAGTGGACAACACTCCTGCTGGCTCTCCTCAGGTACCCCTCCGGCCTCCCGAAAGCTGCCTCTGTTTGGATAGAAGTGTCTCTAACATGAGCTACCAAAATAAAAGTTCTGCATTCGGGGAAGGGAAGTGTTTACGCCATTGCTGACCGCTCTAATCTCATTCCTCAGGGAAGTGGCGAGGAAGAGGACTTGGACGAGGACGATTCGCTGAGCGAGGATTCGGGCTCGGAGGTGCAGGATGAGCTGCTGGACGATTCGGAGCAGTCGGAGAAAAAGTCTCAGCCGCCCTCGCCCACCCCGACGGAGACGGGCCGCCGACCACGACGCCGCCGCAAGCCCCATTCGCCATCCTATTCCGACAACGAGAACCGGCCCCCTTCGCCAAAGGTGACATGTTCTCATGGAATTGTATTTTACATGCGGCTTCATTCCGTTAATTGATAATCTGTCCATATTAAAAAAACAACTCTAGATTCTCACGGTCGAAGAAGGTATTGATTCCATGTGTTCGATTTCCTGAATTCCTCTTTTATGTGATATTATAAACTAGTCTTCTTTTGGTATGGCATTCAAACCACACATTAATTTTTAATTCCTCGCTATTTTGAGGGTAGATGGCTAGTGATTTGCATGATGCCTAAAGCACACACAGAACGATGCATGATGAATGCAGCAAACCGTTATGTTTCATATTTTGTTCAATATTATTGCATCAGACTGCATTGTTCGTCATGTCTAAACACTTTTCTTTCCCTGAATATACTACCATTAGAATCTAGGTTTTGCTATAAAAAAATTAAATGACTTATTTTAGTGGTTTGGTCCTTGTTTCAGACCCCAAGGGCTGAGGTGCCTGAGAAGTTGCTCTTGGACAGTAGTCCGCTGGAGTGGAGTGTGGCAGATGTTGTACGCTTCATACGAACCACTGATTGCTCTCCATTGGCGCGCATATTCCAGGACCAGGTACCAACTTATCAATTAAAACTTATCAAAATTTTAATTGTTTCCATCTCTATTCTGAGAACTTGGAGGTTTGTAAATTGTTTCTCTGAAGTCAGATCTGGGTTGCACAATGTAAATAAGTGGATTAGCTCTAGAACTGACCATTCTCATTAATGCCGCCTTATTATGCATCTGCCACACACCCTGTGTGTAGGAGGCATAGTGTCTTCTGGTTGTCTGTCTGTTACATCATCTGTCTGTCACTGATGTTGTGTGCAATATCTACTGAAGGAGTGGCTTGATTCTGACCAAATCGGACGTGGTGACCCCTCACTGAGGGTAGCTGAACTGATTAGGGTTTGGAGGTCATCAGGTCAAAGCTCAAGGCCACTTTCAGTCAGCTGTATGCAGGGATTGAAGATCAATTTTTAGGGTGTATGTAGTTATGGCAGGCGGAAGCATGGCCATCAGCACTTTGCATTGACTTCTACGTTGTCACACTGTGGGCAGGCACTGGTGACTTGAGCAGACTGTGACCAGAATTACTCGGACTAACTACATCAGAATTTGAACTGATAATTTGGGTGCAGTTGTTGGGAAAGGAAATCCAACTATCACTGTATATTTTATGGAGCAAGCATTTCTGATTAACGGAATATGAGAAGCTAGCCGAGCTTGTTACATCAGTTAACTGTGTCTACTGCAGTACTTGGGCAGTTAGTGAAAGTGCATGGATCGTATAAAGGATTCCCCAGAATTACTTACACCTTCCAGCCGGAAGGTAAGTATAGATGTGTAAAAGAATATTTGTTGGCCTCTTAGGGAATTGCGGGCAATAGCATTAGAAAATAGCCAAGTAACCCAATTCTGCAGATTATAAGAGCACTTCACCTTAAAATAAAATTAAACAATGTTGCCACTTAGAGTATTACTGTTCATTGTCTCGGTGAGAATTGATTAATATTTTCATTTTGCTGTGGCTCGTCCTGATACAATGGACTTCAATGGGACGAAACTTTAGATGCGCTTGAAAACTCAGAAATTTGTGTACAAAACTCAATCTTCTTTTCTGAAGCACAGCGCTATGTTTACTCGTGAATATCCACAGACCTTGTTGTGCATAGTATTGAGGAAAAAAACTACTGAAATATGCCAGTATTGTTAAAACTGTGTTGAGACAATGTTTCAAATTATGTTTTAAATCAATCAAAAATTTACTCTGTAGATTTTCCCACTGAAGCCCTTCTGTATGATTTGTATGAGTGTCTGTGTCTAACTGCATGCAATGGTGCTCATGTCTGTGCTGTTAGGAGATTGATGGACAGGCGCTGTTGTTGCTGACCCTGCCAACAGTCCAGGAGTGCATGGGCCTCAAGCTGGGCCCCGCCATCAAGCTGTGCCACCACATCGAGAGAGTCAAACTGGCATTTTACCAGCAGTTTGCCAGCTGAGGGTGCCAGGCATACCAGTGACTCACATTGGTACCAGTGCCAGAAGCAGAACTCGCACCAGTCCAGTTTCCTCATGGATTCTGGAGAGACTTGGGGCTTCACCAGTGCAGTTCTTTCATGACCTCATGCTTTTTTGCTGCTGCAGTGTGGACTATCATTTCATTTTTTCTCAACTTTGTTCACCAGCTTTGGAGGTGAAACCGTTAATTCAAGGATGAGCACAAAGGCTGAAATGTAGTAAGAGAAATTAATGGGGTAATTGGGTATTTGATACGCAGGGTATGTATAGTGTAATTCTGTGGGTTTTTTTATCCTTTGTATATGCCTTAATTGTAATTGCTTTAATGTATGAAAAATATTTGTTTATTTCAGAACAAATGGTTTGGGATTTTAACAAACATGTCATGCAGTCATCATATGAAGTGTTCCAGGTGCGAGATTTTTTTATTTGATATGGGGATCACTAGATGCTCTGTTTGTAGTTGTCAAATTTCTTATATCTTTGGTTTTTGCTGTCATTAGTCCAAGCTGTTGTGTAATCTGACTGCTTACCTCCCTGTTGTTGGTACTTTCCCACCTGCAGCTGTGACATGAAAGTTTGGTTCGGGCGCAACATTTGAGTCTTGACTGGCTGTGTTCTGGATTTCAGTTGCTTTTCTACACAGCTCATCTATGTAGATTTTCTAGCTTATAAAATGTCTTTAATGTCTACACAATGCAATAATGTTGCTTGGATGGAGAAGGCTATGTGTATCTGATAATCGGAACATGGATTCCACTGATTGTTTTAAATGTCTCTTTGCATGTGCTGTTCATTTTGAAAATGGCTGGCAACGTGTGAATGAGGAAGTGTTTGGAATGCAGAACTGCTGTAGTTCTAACCATACATACACTTGTGACAGGGTTGATACCGTGCCAGTCCTTTATGAAATCTGTTTAAACTTTACTGCAGCAATATTAAAACTTGCTCTGGGAGAGCAGCACCTTGGGAAGTTTTCTGATGATACTCCAGCACTTATTTGATAAATTCAAGGAATTTCACAGTTAACTTCCCTTGGCGGGGTCAAAGTGGTGTATGAGGAAAAAAAACTGCCATCAGTGAATACCTGTGCAAATTCCGTTTGATTAGGTTATTGAGTGATTTTTAAGATCACTGCTCAAAACCATTTTTGTTTTATTCATAGGGTGCTGGGTTAGAGGGGGAAGAATTAATCATTTTCATTAACTGAAGACAGCCTGGACATTTTCTTTGACTTGGAAACATGTCTGTATTCTGCCTGGTTGCACAGAATATAACAAGATGTTCAGTTGTGCTGCCATGTTAATTGTTAAGTTAAAGGGCAAGGCTCCAAGTTTATGCACTGACAGATTTAAAAATTGTTTTTATTAAGTGGTAAAAACCCTATTTCTGATAGGTCATCCTTTGAACTCATAAAGGACTAGTGTCGAGTTAATTTACTTGCCCCTCCAAAATCCACAATCTCACCTTAGTACGCTAGTAGCATTTATTACTTTTGTCATTTACAGTTCTGTTTCATTTTGTTATCTGTGACATGTCTGAAATTGTTTGACCATTCTCAGTAGATCTCCACATTAAAATTGATGAGAATGACCCCTTTATGTTACCACTCTCTCTGTGCTAAATTAATTGTGATGCCGTTTGTTCAGGCAATGAAAGATTTAGAAATGGAACAATTAGAAAATTCAACTTGCAGTATGAAAAATGTATTCATTCAGTCAATCTGGGTTTAGTAACATGAATTGTGTGGGGTTTTTTTTAGTCAGATAATCGATGCAAGTCTTGTCTTGCTATCATTTCTTGATTTTACATTCCAGCTACTTTTTGCATGGTTTGCAGTGTTTTATTTCTATTTCTGTTTTATTTTTACTTTTGACAAACATGTCAGTGTGTTGTTTTTCAAGTAGCACTGTTTTTGACATGTCATTTTGACGCAATCCCTCTGTGTTTGCCTTTGTATACTTGTTCTGTTATTTAAGGTTGAGAAAGAGTCCTAAGAGGAGGAACAAAGTGAATGAATTAATACTGGTTTCTGTGTAAAACAAGTTGTATATAGGTTTGTGGAATATAATTAATATTTAAAACCAAAACAAGAAAATAAAAGTAAATTTCATTTTCAAGAAATGAAGTGTGTTTTATCAAATATGGTTTGATTTTTCACAGCAATTATTGGAAAAGATTGAACACAAACTGCTGAGTGCAACCACTAAATGAACAGTGGTCATCAAGGAAGTCCTTTGTTATCAATTTCAAATCTCAGATTCATATGTAACAAAGAATACTATTTGAGCATATTGCGAAATCTGAATATATAATAATCGGATTGGTGTATTTATACAGAAGCCAAATAAAATGTATGTCATTATAGTTAGTGGTGCAATGTATGGATGAATTTCATTATAGTTTTTTTACACACACACACACGCAGAGAGATACGTACTTTTCCTACATTTCCCAGACTTCTATCGGTAATCCTGGACATCGTATGTCGTCATGACGTTCATATTTTGGAATGCATGCAGCTGGAACGAATGATGTTAGCTTATTCATCAATTGGTTCGTCAAGCGCCGTAAGACAAGGTGAAGACTGATCTCAACTCTGTTAAACAGAAAAGTTAATTCCGTACGGATATTATGTTGCGATATAATTATTTTTCTACGTGTCTGTGGTCAGTTGAGTGTAAAGCATTTACTACAATGTAGTCTGTATTTACTGCCCCTCTGCTGCTCAAAACTTGCGCTCGGCTAGCTGGCTAGCTAGCTAACTCAACTCCAAACTTCGAGCAACCATCTGCTGACGCAAACGGGTAAATCGAAGGCTGTGCTTTTTCATTATTGTTCGGGGAAAGACCTAGCTAGATAACTAAGTGAATTGCAGGCCACGTTTGTGACATGAGACGGGTCGATCGATTCATAGGGTACTTGGACACTCGTGCAAAGACGATGGTTCAATGCAACCAACCAGCTAGCTAGCTAGTCTGCGAGTTGTAACCGCTGTCTAATTATTGCATAGGCACTGATGCTAATCCAGACAGAATTTACAAACGTGTGGGTATGTACATGGGATGTATCCTGATATGAGCTCAAAATTACGCGTGCTACGCATTAGAAATGAACTAATGACGTTAAACTAAGCAAAGAAGCTGTCGTGACGTTTCATTTTTCATAAGTGGACAAACGTTATGTACAAACGGCTGACAACCTTGCTGGATAGTTAGCGTGTTGAATAAAACAATTTTGGGGTTGGCGAGCATAACGATAACTAACGTCAATGAATAAGGCGCTTCCTGTCAGAGCTGGTTATTCGCTTTCAGAAATTGCCAAAGTAGGTGTGATATCTGGGTGAATTCTGCATGAAAATAGTAACCATCGGCATTCAAGCTTGCTTGCTTGGTAGATCACAGCACCATGTAGTTAGTAGCTAGTTCGCTAGCAATCTGTCACATGCATGTACGGTTTTTCAAGTCTTGGTGATTCGGTGCCTCGTAGTATATGCAAGTTTATTGTAGTGAAAAATCAGTGACTACGATAGTTTATTATCACCCTTTATTCAGGTAGACGGTCAACTATCTTACTACACTGAAACAGTAATTTGACGAAGGAAAGTAAACACCAGGGTTTTGCTACATTGTCAGAGCTGTCATCCCACTTGACCACAGTGAGGATGGGTCAGTCTAATCAAGATGCATACATGTTGTGTTATTCCCTGGATTACGTTCCAACCATCCTTATGGATCATTCGAAGTAGCTAACGTTACAAATGACAGATGATGATCTGATTCGGGGTCGGAGTATTAGACATCCGGAAGAGGTCATCGAATTGACTTTGGCTCGTCAGTAGTCAATTGTAGCGGTGAGCTGTCCACCCATCTTCGTCTGTGTGGATATCATGGTGGACATCAGGGACAAGATGTCAACACGGTCCATGGACGGAGGCGCTCACAACGCAGTGGTCCCCGCTGTATCACCTCATAATTCTTCCATGTCTGTGACCCCCACGCCCGACGCCGACTATCGTGGCTGCAAGAATGGTGCCTTGATGGACTCCTTCGGCATATTCCTCCAGGGACTGCTGGCGGTTGTAGCTTTTAGCACTCTCATGTGTGAGTATAACGTCACATTCTGCATGGACACGCTTCGCGAATTCGTGGAATGCTTCGCATCAGCTCAGTTAGTCGGTCAATCAGAATGTCTTTGTGCAGTGGTTCTTAGTCCTGGGGAACCCCTGCGTGTCCTGGGTTAAGTGTCAGCCACCATCGCATTTTTAGAATTTTTTTACAAGATATTCATGTAAATGCATTAGGTGCCTTTGATGTTTAGGAGGATCATTTACCTTCCTCATACGCACAATACCAGTAGTTTATTAACGCGACAAATATTCCAAATGTTATATTGTGCTTATTGCACTATAGGCGAACAATTACATAAAGCGGTAACAAATGAATGAGGTTTATTGGCCAACTCAAGGACCTTAGGGGTGATTAGGTTCACTTATTTGTTTAATATGCGATAATTTGCCCTTTTTTTCCTGTACTTCAACGCAATGCTGATAGGCTTCATTGTCATTTGCGTTGTCATTGAATTTTTCATTATATTCCAGATGGTTAGGCTTGTTGTCTGGGAGTATGTGGTATTTAGGGGCTTTTTGATTGACTTCAGCCTCTAATGTCGTCATTTTTTGAAAATTTAGCTCTTTTTATACGGTTATATGCATTTTGAAGTAAAAAATTCTAGGATTGACATTGTGGTTAGAACGAAAGCCAGTGTACACAGGGGTCCCCCAGGACTGAGTTAGTATGCATTAGAAGGCGGATATGATCAGTATATACTGACTCAAATTGGGTTGCATTGCCCTGTAGCCATTTCATCGCATTTTATAACCTTGTATTGTGCAGGGCTTGCTGAAGAAATGTCAGAGGTCAGGGTTGGTGTGTTGTTGTAAAATTAAATGTGCAATTCACAAAGTATCATTTTTCTTCCTATTGCTTTTTTTAAAGCCCAGCAGTCAAAGAGTTCACAGGGTCAATTTAACGTTTCCCTGAAGGACGATGGCCCTTAGAAAAAATACAAATCTTGCATGTTTCAGAGCCTTCTTTTTATTACCAATCCAGTTTATGCTTTGCTGACTTGTATAGGAAGGAATGCAAGACACTGAAAGAACCCAACAGGGTAACTTGAGAAAAAATTCTATGCACTCATTCATCTCTCACCATTTGAGCATAGCACTGTCCTTGACTAGGGAAAAGATCTAATTGGCAATGCAAACTCTAGCATTGTCTACCTAGAGATTGCAACCACCAAAGCAAATTGTGTTCCCAATTAAAAACATTGATGTTTGGATAGTTTTTCATAGCACAGTGAAGATGTACAGGCAGGCACATGAATGGGTCTCAACAGAATAATTTTCAAAATGGGGGCAAAATCAGTGTTGTGGAGAGAGCACCTGGAAGAATTGAGACTGAGCACTGTGATTGGTTCAGATGTCCTAGTGTATCCTTGAACCCAGTCCCTGGAGCAATACCGTTACATCCCAAAACCAAAATCTCTGGAACTGGATTGCTCATGGAACATGTGCATGCTCAAACTTGGCTGGAATTTAGTGATTTTATACATGTTCATTTAGTCTTACAGAGTGCAAGCATATTAGTTTGTGTAAACCTGACCTTAAATATTAGTAACTGCCAGTGCAAAGTGAATTATGTTATCTGTGCAGTTCCTTGTCAGATTTAGAAAGAGGACAAAGATGGTGGTAACCCGGTTGTTTCCTCACCATTTGCATCTTCTGCTTTATGTAGAAATTTATTTTAATCCAGAACATCACAAAATGAACTGTATTAAGCACAGTAGATAAAATTATTTTGGGTATTAATATATGGCTGATGGAATTAATCAAGCATAGAAGTGCAACAGGGAAACATCTTGAAGAGGCCAGTGATGAACAGTATTTTGCAGCTCTGCTTATGGGAAGCAAAGCCTGGAAATTTGAGACGCCACTCAAATTTACCTTTTGAAATCACCTGTGGACTGGCCTCAGCCTGGAAGTGGATACAGTGTTCAATTTTTAATGTATTATTTGCATCCTCTCGTTTTCACGCCAGAAGTCATGGTGCAGGCAATGAGTACATCCAACATTTTTGGGCATTTGACAGACACAACACCTTTACCGTTATGAGCTAGCACAAATTGCATTTTCTGTATTGAGTTTTTGTTGTTAGTTTGATCTGCTTCATTGATTGGGAGTCTTGAGGATTTCAGACAGTTTATTGATCTGGGCCTAGGCTGACAGTTTCTGTATTATTGATCAAGTATTTTGTTAGGGGGTCTGGAATTGACCTGCATTATCCCCCCCACCTCAATGGCTTCTGACACGCACGGAATGGTGACCGATATCAAACTGGTATGTGTAATGTTGTATATTGGTTTTTCTATTGGTGCGCTCTTCTCATGTTTCTCAGTAGTCATTTGGCTTTGTAAGCAGATCCACCAAGTGCTGCAAAGTAATTGGCCAGATCTATCATCTCCTTGTTGACTCCACCACCTTCAGATAATGGATTTACTGTTCGCTGCCTAAGAGGGAAGAGGAGAGGAAATAAAAGGAATGCAAAAGAGTAAAAAGGGAAGGAAAGGGGTGTTGAGGGACGGCGATACTGTAGCGGGACCATTCAGGGGAAGGGACTCTGATACCGAAAAGGGACCATTCAGGGGAAGGGACTGTGATACTGTAAAGGGACCATTCAGGGGAAGGGACTGTGATACTGTAAAGGGACTATTCAGGGGAAGGGACTGTGATACTGCAAAGGGACCATACAGGGGTAGGGACTGTGATACTTTAGCGGGACCATTCAGGGGAAGGGACTGTGATACTTTAGCGGGACCATTCAGGGGAAGGGTCTGTGATACTTTAGCGGGACCATTCAGGGGAAGGGACTGTGTTACTTTAGTGGGACCATTCAAGGGCAGGGACTCTGATATTGTAAAGGGACCATTCAGGAGCAGGGACTGTGATACTGTAGCTGACCATTCAGGGGAAGGGACTATGATGCTGTAGCGGGACCATTCAGGGGAGGGACTGTCACGGAACCATTCAGATGAAGGGATGGTGATATTGTCGTGGGATCATGCACGCACAGAAAGCGATGTTGATACCATAGAGGGACTGTGCAGGTGAGGGGATGGTGATGCTGTAGCTGGACAATTCAGTGGAAGGGATTACAGTACTGTAGGGGGACCATTCTGGAGAAAGAATAGAGATGGTGTAGTGGGACCATTCGAGGGAATTGTGCGTTCAGGTGAACAGGTAATTTGAACAGTGGAGCAGTATCTTGCTCCGAGTTCAAGGTAGCGCACTGTTGCATACGTTTATGGGCATAAACCTCAAGCATCCCCAAGTGTCTGTTTCTGTAATATGCCTACCCGTGTAAACCCTCGGTTCAGAACTTTACAGCAGTTGCAGCTGTGTTCTAAATGAGACACAGAGAGCACAATGTCAGTTGCATTGGGTATGGGACATGCTGGCCCTGGTTGTGGAATTCTACTCTATGTCCTGTTCTTCTTCTTGACCTTGGTTGTGGAGCTGCGGTTTGTTGTGAGAAAACTTGGTCCTCTGATCTTTAATCAGACGGAACACAAACAGAAGTGTGGAGTTCTTGAATCGCGTGTCATGTGGCCAAATCACATGAAGCTGTGGTCATGCTATTGTGTAATTAAGTAATGTGGTGATGTTTAGCTGTACTTGTAGGAAGGCACAGCTTCCGTTTCTCTCCTCTTGGGCCTGGGTTATTTGGCGGGGAAGGGTTTATAAGGCAAATAGAAAAGCCGAATTTTATTCCGGTGCAGTTTTTAGAAATTTGTTATGTGAATGACAGCTACTTCGTAATGCCGCTGTGCTTCCTACACTGCTTTCGCACTGTGAAAAATTGGTCTTTGTCACATTGTAGTGCGCACTGGCTTACACCACTGTTCAGCATACGAAACCCTTCGCCCTTTTCCTGTGTGAGATCTCCAGAATGCGCACTGGTGCAGTAGGCTTTCAGATGCACATGCAATGCATTCACTGCCTCTGAGTCTGTTGAGCTTTACACTCCTCCCTTAAGAGCATTGAGACAGTTGGCAGTATCATAGTATACTACATCATAGTATCTTTCTGAAAGTTTACTAACCAAGAAAATGCTCTCCTGGGTATTTCTGGACTTGGAGTGACAGATGGTTAAAGGATGCTGATGGTTATCTTTGGGGGTTACTCCTTTTAAACTATGGACCGATCTGCCTGTCATTTTTTTTCTGAGCCCTGACTGATTCAAACATTATTCTGCTTGAGTCAGCATATTGAGCACCTGTGTAAATCCAGTGGGGGGAGCTGCTTGAAATAGCCAGATGGTAACAAAAGCAAAAGATCTATAAAGTACATCCACCAGGGAGGATTGTGAGCTTGTACATTCAGTTGAAGTTGAGAGGAAAACCTTTTACCAATCATTATCAGAAAAATCTTACCCTGTTTGTATGGGGTTATCACTAGCCGAGAAGAACTTCTCTGGATATTAAGTTAAAATCCTTTTGCATTTCCAACTATACCACTTTATGTATGATTTCCTCATTTGTCGCATGGAACTATTAAACTAGGAAGGCCTGGGGTTGCCTTGAATTGCAAAGATTAAGGGACAGCAGTATCAATATTTTAGTGTCAATAGTTTACCATTGATTGCTGCATCCTGGCAACTTCTTTTGTTACTGGTTATAAAAGCAAATATTACAAAACCATTTTGAAATGGCCTGACGGATTCGACTGAATCAGGGTCAGTATTTTATTTCTAAATATAGTTTTTCTTTTGTGGTTGTAATATAGCATAAGGGAGTATTTGTTTATGTATATCAGACAAAAGGCACACCGAGAAAAAGCCTGTGAAACAAACCGCAAGTGAACAGAGAGGGAAGTTCAGGAATGGCATAGTGCAGCATTTAAAAACAAGTAACTGATAAGCAATTTGTTCAGTCCCATAGAAGTTGACACACTTCTCCATTCCTTTATGTATCCATTCATCACAATGTGCTTTTACAGAAACTCTGTCTCTGTTTCCTCTTGCTTGTCAACTCCACAGAGAACAGCTTTGACTCCTGAAATTAGAGGTTGCATTCAAATCTGTTACATTTAACGCTGATGTCATGCAGCCTTTTTACTGGAGAATTGGCGTAATGAGAGCATCATATCGGAGTTGGCCCCGGAGTTACAGACTTTTCATATCTGTGTGGTCCATATTTATCCGCACCCTAACTTCTTTACCAACATCACATAATTACAATCTATGAATTTTGTGTGATCCTGCATACATTATTGGTCTCGATGGAGCTTGATTATACCATTCTAATCAGAGTAGTTTTGATGCGGTGCATGATTTGCTGAACATTGCGGGGGGAGCGAGACGTTTGGGTATCAGTGTCTCATCCCAGGTGTTTGATTCCCATTGGCTTATGAGCAGCTTTTGTGGAGAAACTTGCACAAACCGCAATACAGCCAACTATCATATCTTTTTTTTTTTTTTTTTTGCGACCCAGATTTTTTTGTTCGGGTTGGACACCAAAATATGCTTGACGCTTCAGTTTGGGCTGGTATTATTTTGCAGCTTCAGTGCTGATCATGTGTTTGGAACGGTTATTGGGGGCAGGAAGGTGAAGTCAGAGCTGTTGCCTCCAAAGTCAGTGGTACAGGAACTTTCCGGTAGGAAAGTGCTCTTTTATTTAAAGTCAAATCAAGGACGCGTATCCGGGCGGAGGAGGCCTGCCAGAGTTCGAATTGAACCCAGAATGACTTGTTTGACAGGCCAAGTACGTACCCTGAGTCAGACTTCAGGAAATATTCAGGCATCTCTGCACCAGTGTGTTACTCCGCCATTTTTTCTGCATTCTTTTGTGTGACGTGTGAGGTTGGAATCAGCCACATTATAATGGCAGACCTGGCCCTTCTTTCTCTCTTCACTCCATTGCATATTTACAATCCTGGATCAGAGAGGCAGCAGCTAACAGAGTTTGACCCTCTGACTGGAGCGTTGGACAGAAGGTTTATGTGCTGGGCAGATGATTGATGTTAGTTTAAGCTGTACAGTTTACAAATTGCGCTCTCTGCCACCACACTGGGGTGTTACTTGAACTCTGTGGGAAATATTAAATTCCTCCTCTGCTGTGTTAGGTCTGTTGGGAAGAGAAAAAAAAAAACATGATTAATTGAATATGGTTTGCGCTTTGGCTCTGGTTGAACGCAGGGCCATGGTGTGTTTCACACTGGTTACCTTTGTTTACTTCACTGAGGTCATCAGGAAGGGAACTCACTGGCTCCCTGGTTGCAGCCGGCTCAGTGATGTAACCGGCCTATCAACCCCGTGACCCCTCGCTCCCTATCCACTGGATTTACATCCCTGTGGAATCGTGTCTGTCGCTGGATGTGTGGAATTCCCTCATTTAAACTAAGGATTTACAGTATGGCTCATGGAATGTAATCCTCTGTGCTCGTTTCCGCGAGTCGTGACTTAAACTGCTTTTCTCCTCTTCTCTGGAAGTGAGGAACAGGCCAGTCCAGCCCGCAGGTGATCCATCGCATTGGCTGCGTGATGTGAATTATGGAGAGCTCTGCCTCCGCAGGTTGCACTGTGACCATGGTGCCAACCTCCCTCTTTTACAGGCTGAATGTGAGTTTCACGGCTCATGAGATCCTGACCAGAGCACAGCGGAGCAGAAATCGGCTGTTGCCTTGAAGTGAAAATGCTCTGTCATGCAAACTGTCTCGCAGTCCCACCTCCCTTTATTCTCTGTCTGTGAAGGTGCAGACAGGCTGGAATGCTCTCTGATGGATCCCTTGTTCCCGTAACCCTTCTGAGTTGTGCCCTAAAGGGTATCTACAGACATTGTCTCCAGGATTTAGTCTATTCTGCGGAAAATAAGTGCTATTTCACATGGTGTACGCTCACCTTTCATAAAGTGGCTGATTCATTACATTTGTCTTTTCTGACTCATGTTCAGTTGGATGCAGTGCGCACGGCCATTTAAAAAAAATACATTTTAGGTATGTAGCAGACTTTCTTGTCGCGAGTTGAATTTGGCATTTAGAAAGATGTTATCAGCACTGTTGGCATATTCTTTCAGCGTGTGGCTAGCCCGAGCTTTGTTTCATCCTCCCTGCTGATGTGTTTTTAAAACCTCGCCTGCTCCATTATCCCCATAAAGGGACTGCACAGAGGTAAAAGCTAATGAGCTGCTACGCTGATGTGGTGGTCAGGACCCCTGCCTCCTATTGCCAAATGCATCACCGTGCCTCCTGAGGGGTGGACTGACAGCTGGAGTTTGTTGACAGGGCGAGAGACACAACACTGTCTTGTCAAAAACCAGAGAGATATTTGAGGCAATTGAGAGCCAGTGGGGATAGAGCTGCGTATTTATTTATTTTTTTGCAATGTTTTGTCTGCTTTGTGCTGGTCATTGAACCACTGAATGTGTTGACGTTTTGGCGAGGTTGCAACCTCTTGACATGTTATCTACAGTATTTCGTCCCATGAATAACAAAAGGTCGCAAGTGACATTCCTGATGAAACCTATAGCCGCTGTAGTACTTCGTGATGCAGAAAAACAGGTTTCATCAGGAATGTCGCTTGCGACCTTTTGTAATTCATGGGACGATTTGCCTCTGGTCTAGTTTGAAGCAGACTTATGCGGAATTGTTGACTTGCGAATACGAGCTGCACCTGGGTTCTTGGAAATGAATACTGTGAATGATGGCCTCTCTTCTGTGTGCCTTTTATTACACCTGCTCTGTGTGCGTGCTAGGAGTACATACTTGTGATGAATATCGCAACAAGACACCTGCAGAAACCTATTGGAGCTCATGAACACACTTAAGACTTGAAGCCTGCCAGAATGGTTTGAAAATCCTGTGCTCACTATCTCAAGTGTTTTGGGTGTAATCTTGTAAAAAGGTTCGAAAATATGAGGGGACTTCGTTAAATTCATTTCACACGCGATATATAACATTTGTGCCAGTGAACTTAGATGGCAGTTTTGAATCCTAGCAGTGATGATTAGCACATCAGGCTAGCCCATGTGGTGGATGACTTGGGGAGACTGCTATGCATATCACTTCCTGACAGTTGAAAACGAGACCTAAGTGCTGCAATCTAAGAATCAAACCACTCCCAACAGTCTCCATAGTAATGAGTGGATCTGTTTAAACATGGTTTGTTGCATACAGCAATTTAGCCCGAATAAGTCTGCATATTTATTGTCTTTTTTTTTTCCAGTTCCACCTGGAGAAACTTCAGAAGACAGGCCTTTAAACTTTTTTTCACCTTTTAATAATTACTATGTGCTTCTTAAGTGGAATGCCCTCAGAAACAGAATTAATTGCAAAGTAAACATCAAGCCCGATTTGGTCTGGGAGTGTTGGTTTTGAGTAGTATCTGCATATGTTGGTTAGTGAAGTTTTTGAGCCAGAATGGAGAGCCATTTTCCTGTCCTCACTTCGACTGCTGTGTTCTGTCTCCTCAACAGTGAAGCGCTTCAGGGAACCCAAACATGAGCGAAGACCCTGGAGGATATGGTAAGGAGCGGCCTTTCATTTCATGCCTTTACAGTGTGTAGCGAGATCAAACCCATTTCATTTCACTGCGAGGCGCACCATTTATCAATATGGGCATGCTGAGGAAGAGGATCAAAGCAATCTTGCCAAGAGGGCAGCTTCATTTCTCTGTTAAATCTGCCGGGAAGAGAGCATCAGTCAACATGTACTTTTTTTAAAATGACAAACAAAACCTAGCTTGCCTTTGGGTAATAAACTGGTTGTTTTTATACAGCAGTTATTCGACCCATGTCCCTTGTAAATTAAATGTGTGTTTGTACGCATGCTTGATTGCGCACAGAAGTGTGTGTGTTAGGGGGGAAATGGAATAAGAATTTTGTGCTCATCTTCACCAGGGTGTCTCATTCATGTGTTATTACTTGAAAATCACAACAAAGAAAACCAGCAATGACAACTTAACTCTTTCAACTCGACAGCCCGCTACAGCGGGCTGATAATTTCATGCCTTTCAACGCGATAGCCCGCCACAGCGACCAAGTACAGATCGACCCGTAGACCCGTCAGCCGCTGCAGCGTCATATTGACATTTTGGAAAAAGAAACGGAGATTCGTGGATCGTCCGAAAATAAATGGATTTTATATCGAGGAGTGTGATTTATTTATTTTTTCTTATGAGGGTACAGATATCCGGAATGCCTGAGTTTAAAATTGGCTATTAATTTATCTACATCATATATTATCAATAGGGTAGCCAACAACGCAAACAAAATTATAGGGGAGTCAATAACGGAGAACTTAAATATTTTATGAAAAAAAATTCGATCACACTTTTAAAAAAGCTACCCAAGTTCAAATTTAGGCTCCCCTATGCCGTTTTTTGTGGTATAGCCTATTGCATGCGGCAGCTGAACTGTATTTCATACTTTGATAATTAAATTTTGCGATTAATTCACGATTTACATGTGTGCCAATTCCCGCAGATCATATTCCAACAGATCCAGCCGAGACCGTCATCAGAAACGAGCTTTGCTTCATATAGCCCTAACGCAACTGAGGAAAGGACGTCTCATGTCTCTTGAAACATATGTCCTCGTTTCATCTGTTCTCTCTCCTGTTTCCTCCATGCATTCTCGGGGAACTGGGATGTAATTTAAGAGACTTGAGACGCTGACTATTTCGATCGCTTAACCAGCACTTGAATCGCCAATCCAACCGGTAAAGGGTTTAACTGTTGCGCATTAAATGGGAACACATCGGGCAGTGTCGTAAATTTGAGTTAAACAATGCACATGCGCATTATATATGCAATATATATGTCCGTTTTCTTTGTTTTTGCTAATTATATCCAGGGTTCAATGGTATAGCACACTGTGTAATACATGGGGCTGAAGGGTGTTACATTGTATCATTTACTTAGGGGCGAAAGAGTTAAACAAATTTATTCTTCACTGATAAAAAAACTTTATAAATAAAACACTGTTCAATCCTGTAATACCACTCTAATGCCACTATGTAACTCTGTTGCCAAAACAAAAACTCTGCCCCCACTGACCAAAATCACAGCATTGATATAGGCTAGCAACATTCTGGAAAGATCTACCGGATTCCTGGGTGATCCCGCCCCCTCCAGGCAAGAAGATGCCAGAAGCTTCTAGAAAGCACTAGTCTATTACAAAGAAGTGATATTACATCAGATCATGTTTTGCTACAGACACACCACCAGAGGGTGCTGAAGAACAAAATAAATAGCTGACCAGCAAGGCAGCAAAAACAGCATGTAACAAATCTCCATTTACAAATGATATACAGTGCTTTACATAAAATACTCATACATAACACATGTTATTACTTGTATCTGTCTTTCTTAGGTTCCTTGACACTTCAAAACAAGCCATTGGCATGCTGTTCATTCACTTTGCCAATGTCTATCTCTCCGACCTCACCCAGCAGGACCCCTGCTCACTGTAAGCCTGTGCACTCATTCCTATCTACAGTGATCATTTTCCTCCATTTTGAACAAACCAAATGCATCAGTGTGCTTTGTAAACACAGTATGGGTCTTTTCCGCAGTTTGTAAGGTTTGGGATAGGGAAAAGCTGAAACTTGCATGTTCTTGAAGTTTGAATCAGAAATTCGGATCAGATTTTAGTTATTTAGGCTACCCCTCGCTTGTGTTGGCCTGTTTATTCTTTTTTGTGATGTTACTAGGGGATAATACCTTAGATAGCTCAGAATTCAAAATGGTTGCATTTATAAACTAAATATATCTGTCATTGCTGATTACAAAATTTCGGATCTAAAGCAAATATTTGAGCTTTGAATGGTTTGGTCGCATACTTTAATTTGCTATGTCTGTGTGGCCCATTAACCTAACTAATGCTGGGAGTAATTGGCTGGTTGTGCCCCCTCAGGTACCTCATAAACTTCCTCCTGGACGCATCGCTGGGCATGCTCTTGATCTACGCTGGGGTCCGAGCTGTCAGCGCGGTGGTCGAATGGCGTCAGTGGGACTCGCTGCGTTTCGGGGAGTACGGTAAAAGCCGCGCACCGAGGCAGAGCCTGCATACATCTTTCCTTGAGAGAGAAAAGTCTGTTGTGTCCATATGCATGAGAATTCTGGGACAGTGGGCATTGATTTGAGATCAGTTTTGCCTTTAAGCTCATTGCCTGAACTTGGGAAATCTTAATCCTCAATCAGTGCTCCTGTGCGGAGTTGCTTTATGAATATGGACCTACACCTTTTCTGTCTGCCTCTTTGCTGGTGTGAATACAGCTCTCCAAACATGGGGGTGGGGTGGGGTTTACAAGTTAACTATTACATTAATGTCCATATAGCTGTACTATATTTGCACTTGATATCGGTGAAGTTCCATTTTCTCATAAAATGGCATTGAGCACAGTCTCTTGTAACCCAGTCAACATATGCACATATTGGGCCGGTTGGTATGACAGGTTGACTCTAATTACATTTTATTGTAATTGGATTTACAGCGCTGTCCACTCCTATTGTTCCATGAAACTACAATACGGTCTTTAGAAATTCTGCAGGTTTTCACATTGAGCGACCAAGTTATTTTATGGTTACAAGCTGAAAATTATGAGCGGATATAACCTATTGTCTCTGGAGTTCAGAAATAAGATTAATCGTGCATTTTGTAATTTTGATTCATTGCATTTCTTTTAGTACTGTTTCTTGAAAAAAATTAATCTGGTTTCTTCAGGTTCCAGAGGGAGCACTTTTGTTTGTTGAATGCAGCAGTTTTGCAAATTATGTCCCCCTGAACATTAATTTTTCGATTATCTTAATTTTCTTTTTCAATATTCCTTCTTTTTTTGAGTTCTTTGTTGCATACTGAATTTAATTTCCTCGTTGAACTTCATTAGGTATTTGGTTGCTGATATGAGCTCAATGGAGAGAAGCCAGTAGTTTGGTTTATGGCTAAATTCCCCCAACCTCCTATTCTGTTGTGCTGTGTTCTCTGTTCCCCAGTCCATGTCCAAGAGTAAGGCTGATTTCATAACTTTGGGTAACATCCTGAAGCCCAATATTCTCTAACACCGGTGTTACGGGATTTTTTGTGGCGTGCCGTGAGCCTCTGACCCTTCAACGCATAATTAGTTTTAAGCTTTTCCTGTTTGATTGCTTGATTAATAATCACACAATTTATTTACTGAATAATCAAGACCAATATATAAGCCTGTAATTATTAAGATATGACGTAGATCACTGATGGGCTACATTGACAACGTACGTAACACTGATATGGTGGGGATGGGAAAAAACAATGAATTAATCCAATACTTTCTCTGAATTCCAGCTCCCATTTTAGCATTTTTTTTTTTTCCAGCATTGCAACCTAATTAGGGGTTTAAGCCCAAATGGCTGAAAACCTATTGTTTCCCTCCTGATTTATTATTATTAATCTTCAGAAACATTTGCGCTAATTCCTGTGAGATGGAATATCTTAGTGACATGAAACTTTCACCAATGATTGCAAAGTGCATTCATTACTTGCTCAACAAATGACTCCAATCAGCCTGATGGTGACACTGTAATTAAAAGTGGCATCTATTTTCTTTAAAATATCATAACTCCTATGCAATCCTATTGGATTGTGTTCCAAACCTATGACTAGCATGTTTGCCAGAGCTATTATTCCACTTCATCTCTGCTTATCTAATCAAGATTTTTCTGCACCATTTTTGATTGGATTAAGAGGCTCCTTCCAGATTGAGTGCCTTTCTTTGGCACTGATATTGACATCAGATGTTTCTGTTTTTCTTATTTTGGTCTTTCAAATGGCTGTAAAAACATTTTCCAGCTCTTGTTCTGTGGTGCATCTGCTTTTATCTTGGCCTTAAACACAAATGTGTTGTCCATTATCTGTGCCAAGATTGCCCTGATCTGTAATTTTATAAAATGTAATTTTTATTGATTTTGCTGAAGATAGAATCACATTTTTCTTCCTTTGGTGTTTGACATGATTTATTTATTTATTTAATTATTTATAATCAGCAATAGTTTTTGTCTGTTTTTCTCCAAGCTTTTCACATCAGATTTTGCTTTTTTAAATGGTAAAAGCTTATATTTTCATTCTTCAGTGCTTTCAGTCCCATTTAGTTTCAAATAAACATAATATACCCTCTAATAGAGGAAGTATCCATTGTGCCTGTGGTTATGCCCTGTGGCTGTTGTTTGGGGGCCTGTTCATCTCAGAGTAATATGTTGTCACTGATGTTGTGTTGCTCTTGTTGTTCAGTTCTGGCAAATTGTCTCTGTCGTTCTATCAAGTGCTTGTTTATGTGCTGCAGTTTATCCAGTTTCATCATTAGTGGTTTGACTGGATGAAAAAATGATCAGTACCTGCCCAGTGCCACATTTCCCTTCACATTCGTAGGGATGCAGATTATGAAATATTGCCACTTTTTTTAAATGTTTGATGTAAGTTTGGAAAAGAGCTTAAATCTCTTGACTTGTGAACTGTCGGACTCGTCACCCCCTCATTGTCCTTTAATGATCTTCTGCTGAAAACACATTTGAAATTTAGATGTGTGGTTGTTCTGCTTTTACACCTTAAACTCTGATTTTTTTAACTCGAATCTCCCCTTTTGTAGGTTCAAAAAACACATTTTTTCTGTATTGTAGGACAATGACAAGCGTATTCAGTATCTGCTGGTTGCAGCGCTTCACCGAAGCTACATCACGCTTAAGCTGCTTTCACACCGGACACGAAACAAATTTTTCGCACGACAGATTACATTCTAAGTCAATGCAAAGATGCTAATACGCGCAAAAAGCCTTATACTGAGAGAAATATCCAAACCCAAGATGCCATGTTTATATGAGTATAAAGTCAGTGTTGTTACAAGTTGTTATAATAATCAGTGTTGGCCGCTTCAGGAGAAGGTAGTTTGTATGAACAAAGAAGTCATCAGTTTTTTTTTTTTTTTTTTTTTGGGGAGTGCTCATTTATAGCAGGTGACCTGGCTCCTACAGTGGCCTCTAGGTGGTAGCATTTGCCGAATATTCATCGCTTCACTGTAGACCAGTGTAGATGGGAGCTAATGCTTTGTGCGTTAACTCCGCAGGTTTTGTTTGGTGCTGCCTGTGAGGTCGGAAGTTTGAGAGTATATTATTGCCTACATGAAGCGGTTTTATCTAGACATGACTGGTACGAGGGCAGAGCCCCCACACAAACTGACAAAAAGTGTTCTGTTGTGTACTGCTGGTAGATAAAATGTAACATTAGCATACTGTAATTGTCTAAGTCATATTTTTGCCAAATTGAGATGTTGGCTACCTGTTCTTTCGTGTTAGCGAAAAAAATGTGTTTTTCCCTTTTTTCTCAAAACCTTAAAAAAAAAAAAAAAAATCCATTCTCATAAAAAAATCTCTTAAAAAATTAGATGGGCAATTATGCTACGCGGCTAATGATAATCTTTACATTGAAAGTGGGTTTTGTACAAGCTGTAGAATATACAGTGAAAAATGCTATCATCCTTATTAGAATGATGCTGTACCTCATGAATCTGATTACTATGAGCTTCTCTCTGATGTGCACTCTGTTTCTTTAGGAGAACCAGTGCAGTGCACCGCTTGGGTTGGCCAATGTGCTCTGTACATCCTCATTATGATGTTTGAGAAGATCCTCATCAGCCTGGTTCTGCTTATGCCCCAGTGGAAGCAGGTGAGTTTAACTTGTGGACCCCACGTGCATGATGGGAAAAGCAGAGAACTCCCTGGGAAAGGGCAATGGCGTCCACCTTGCACAGAGGTGTTAAAAACAGCAGGAGCTGAACTGATTTACAGCTGCCTTGTCCTGAAAAGCTCTCCCATTCGCTCACTGTATTCATTTGTCTAACATTAATCAAGTCCCTCTGTCTAATGATGCGAGTGATTTAGTTTGCCAGCAGGCAAACTCATTTACATTTCAGTTTGTCGGCTATTTTTCCTTGTCCACTTTCTTATCATGTTGAGTCTGTGGATGGAAATGGGAGGGTCACAGTTGGTCAGGCACAAAAGCGCTGACGCAGCAGTATTTTTGCACATGGGATAAATGCCTTATGGAGGTGTTGAATATTTGCCGGCCTCGCTGCCACTAGATTTAGTTTTTACCTTGGTATATTAAGCTCGCCCTTCAAACTAACCTAGAGCAGTCTTCTGGCATTTGAGTCCGTCTTCAGTGTATACAAAATGGCATTTAACAAGATATAGGATCACCCCCCCCAAAGAAATTTCATTGTCTGTGTGTGTGTGTGTGTGCGTGTGCGTGCGTGCGTGTGCGTGTGTGTGTGTCTGTGTTACAGCTGGCTCTTCTTAACCCCATAGAAAACCCAGAGCTGGAGCTAGCCATCGTCATGCTCATCGTCCCCTTCTTTGTGAATGTAAGTGACACTCATCTGCTCTTACATGTTATAAGCGCTGGCTGTTTTGCTCATAGTAGAAGACCGTACGGTAGAATGCTGATGGCTTTTTCTTAGAAAGCTAATAAATACTATCTTTACTGATGTATCTGTTGCTTTATGTGCAAACTGCAATTGCACTGTGGGTACAATTGTGAACAATGGTATAATCAGGATATGCATGTTTCCATCTTAACAGCAATAATGCAGTTTCAGCATAAGTGTTTTTGTATTTGAGCGGATGTGTTTATCTTGACGCAAGCATTGGAGGATGTGTAAATGTGAGCGTGGAAGTGTGTGTGATAGAATAAACTGTAGACTGCATTGAAACGTTGTGGGTGTATACCTGTTTGTATGGTCCGTAGGCTCTGATGTTTTGGGTGGTGGATAACTTCCTGATGAGGAAAGGCAGGACAAAAGCCAAGCTGGAGGAGAGGGACGGCGGGGACGGTTCTCGTGGCAACAGTAAGGTGCGCTACAGACGAGCGCTCTCCCACGAGGAGTCAGAATCTGAGGTGAGCCCCCAGTTTGCTTCTGTTCAGGTATGGAGGAAGGGGCATGATGGCGCTCAAAATGGATGTCTTGACTTCTTTCTAGAAAAAAGTAATGTCCCTGTCACTCACAGCCAGTAATAATAACTTCATATTAAATCCTACGGAACTAAAACAACTTTAGCATACTAAAGTTATTCTCCAATTAATTGTATCCCCGGATGAGCCAGGGATACTGTGAATCTGAGATCGTCACACCGTGTCTGCTGCCGCGTCCTCCACATTCGTGAAGATTTTCTTGTGAGCGCTCTACAGGCCACACATTTCAGCTGGATTTGTTTCATTTTTGGCTTGGGACTTGTGTGTGGTAAGGTCATGAAGCCTATCCCTTTTGAGAGCAATTTCTGTGGGGAGTTCGGGGATACACATTGACCAGCGGGCGGGTATCTACTTTATTTGTTCATCTTATGCTAGTCATGTATTTACTTTTATGTGTTCATGTAACGTTATCCTGGCCAGGGAAAGTGTCAGACAGTTTTGGATATTGGTGGCACTTTTTAAATTTACTCTACTGTAAAGAGCGTTTTTTGTAGTACCTCGAATGACTATTAAAGTGCAATACTTCCCACACACTTGAGAATTAAAAAGTAGTTTAGCAATTGCAGAGTCTAGCTAACAACCACGAATTAGGAGATCAGTGTTCCCTTCTGACCTGCAGCAACATTGGAGTCGTGCAGTATTGACTTGCATCTAAATGTCCCCCCTGACAGAGTTGAAGTCTATTGCACTCTGTGGATTTGGACTTGTTACCTGGATACTGAGTTGCACTGCTGACGAGTGGGCCCATGCATCATATACTCACCACTCATTTCCTTTGTGAAGCCTTTCATTCTGTCCTCATTGTTGATGTGTCTGTTAGGCAAAGATAAATGAACAAAAAATAATTACGTTAAATAAATAAGTTTGGAATTGAGGTATTGTGTTTGGATAAATGTTTTTAATTCTCAGTCTAAATTTCAATGAACATGTGTGTTATCAGCTTCTCGTGGTGTTATTTATGATGTAGTGTCTAGCCTCAAGTGAGCCTCAGTCCGTCTCAATCTGTGGCTTTTCCCCTCCACCTCAGGTTCTGATCTCTGCCGATGACGAGATGGATGAGTCGGACACAGAGGAGGACATGCGCACGCTCACTAACCTCAAGCCCGTGAAGAAGAAGAAGCACCGTCTCGGACTTCCTGTCTGACTAACCCGTTTCACTCTGCCTATGCTTCATACCCCAGCCGCCTCCATCGTCACGCCCCTCCTTCACTGGCTTCTAGGCTCTGGAGGGTACTGGAACCTTCCAATACAACGCTGACAGAACTGACACCCCCGGTTTGCAGCGTGGAGGTAGAGGGAGGTGCATTTGTATGTGACGGTCAGGGGAGCCAATGGGAAAAGTGTCTCCTGTCTCCTGGTTTTTGTTGTATCCAGGCAGAATTTACAAAATCTGGAGCGGTGGGTGAAGACTTTGTTAAATGCCACTTCTCAGAAACGAAGGGACTGTTGATTTTTTTGGTTCTCTCTCTGATGCCAGAATGTTTGGGACAGAAAAATGAAGGGAGAGTCTGACTGTGTCCTGTGTCATCATTGGAGTTCTCAATCTGTTTGTCGTGAAAGATCTTTTCTGGATTGGTTGAGGGAGATTTTGTAATATGCATTGTTGTTATCTGTTCTCGTAGCTTTGTGATCAATGACTTGAGGGGTATCTATCATGGTTTGTAGGGCTTCTTTGGTCAATTAGGTGAAGGGAAGTGCAATGTTGTGATAATGTGTGGACGGCAAGGGTTATGTCTTAAGTTGGTTTAGTAAGTCGGTCCGATTTATCTTTCTCATTATACTCTGTTGTCTCTAAACTGTTGTCATACTTCGACGCCTGCACAGAATATCTATTTTACCCGTACTGATTTGTCCAGCCTAATAGATGTATGTATGTTTAGACTGATTGCAGATCCATTTCGGACCTGTAAACGGAGGTACAGACTCCTCAGTTTCATCACTAACACTGAATGTAAATTGTATTTGGTGATGTGACCAATTATTTCGAATGCAGAAGGGAAATGTGACCAAACTCGAGCACAAAAAGAAATGGAAGGCTCTCCTCTATGTTGTATTCAGTAGTCGTTCATAGAATTTTGACTGTTGTAAATGCAACATTTGGGAGTTGGTGGTATCAGAATTCAGGCAACCCTTTGCACGTCGAACTCGGGTCTGAGAGAAGCTCTCACTGTGGACGGAATGGAGAAACATTTGTCTCTGTCGTCCTTACATGCCTTTTCTCAATGCTGTAGGGCATCAGTACGGTTTTAATCCTCTGTGTGACAGGATATGTGATAATTTTGTGTTATTTGACACTTCTTTAATGTTCTAACATATGGGAGCTTCCAGGGATTCTCATTCCATAGCTAAATATACCTTATGGCCTTGGTGTCCTGAAGAATGTGATGGATCTGATTCTGGTTGATACACTGTGATCCATAAGTCACTGTGTCAATTTTTCTGTGGCTCCTGCCTGTGTGTTCTGCTGATGTGCTTCAGTTTGTGTGTGCGCACATGTTCACATCATATAACTTTATTTGTACAAGATTACCCAAGTGGGAAGAGGGTGCTTTGGGAACCCATTTAAAATATTAAGGGTTATCTGGGTTAATGTTAAGGGTTAGTGCTCAACAGAAGGTTGTGATTCTTACCATGTTAAATCAGGAAAGTGATATAGCTGCTGTTCTCTAAAGACATGATGTAATACTCAAGCAACGTGATATCATCCGAGACAGAAAATGTGAATTGTTACTGAAAATTATCATGAACGGCATTTGCTTATTTCAAGTGTCCAACATCTCAAAGGAAACAAAGGAGTCCAACATCCCCATCACCTCAGTCAACTAGCCCTATGTTCCATGGATCCTGCACTTATCATTAATGAAACATTGTAAAAATGTGAGTTGAAAGGTCTCAAAACCAAAAGTAAGTCTGCTCTGCTTGTTGGATGGACAGGAGTGTGGTATCAAGAATTGGACTTCACTGATACCGTAGAAAACCAGTCTTATTACAATTTCAGAATACAGAAGACTCTGTTCAAGACCATTGAAAACTAGTATTGTTACATTTTCAGAATACAGAGGACTCCGTTCATAAAACTTCTCTAATTTGAATATACAACCCCATTTCCAAAAATGTTTGGATGCTGTTTAAAATGTAAGTAAAAACAGAATACGATGATTTGCAAATCATTTATGCCCTATATTAAAAATAGTTCGAAGACAACATATCAGATGTTGGAACTGAATTTTTGTTTTTTTGAAGAATATCTGTTCATTTTGAATGAAATGCCTTCAACACGTTTCAAATAAGTTGGGATGGGGGAAGCAAAAGTCTGGAAAAGTTGTGATGTTAAAAAATACACCTGGTGGAACATCTAACAGCTAATTAGGTTAATTGGCAACAGTTCAGTAACATGATTGGGTATTAAAAGAGTATCCCAAACAGTCGGGGTCTTTCACCAATAAAGATGGCTAGGGCTTTTCCACTCTGTGAAAGACTGCATATACCAGTGCATGAATACCTTTTTCAATGTTTCTCAGGTGGCACTCTATTGAAAACAGCCAGGATTTGGTGGTGGAAATCACTGAATGGGCTCAGGAACACTTCTGAAAACCACTGTCAGTGAACGGAGTTTGTCACTGCACTCACAAATGCATGTTAAAACTGCCACATAAAGATAAAACCATGTATATACAAAATCCAGAAGCGCTGTCGCCTTCTCTTGGCCCTAGCTCATTTAAGATCAACTTGGGCAAAGTTGAAAATATGTTCTATGGTCTGGTCAATCAAAACGTGAAATTCTTTTTGGAAATCATGGAGGCTGCATCCTCCGGGCTTAAGAGGAGAGGGACCATCCAGCTCATTATCAGCGCACAGTTCAAAAGCCAGCATCCATGGGTAATATGGGGGTGAATTAGTGCACATGCCATGGGTAACTTGCACATCTGTGAAGACACAATTTATGCTGAACAATATGTACAGGTTTTGCAGTAACATACTGTATCCCCAATGGCTTTTTCAGGGAAGGCCTTGCTTCTTTCAGCAAGATGATACCAAACACCTCTCACTTCATGCATTTTATCGGCATGCGTTGTAGAAAAGAATGGGTGCTAAACTGGTCTGCCTGCAGTCCTGGCCTGTCACATACTGAAAACATTTGCCGCATTATGAAATGAAGAATATGACACAGGGTGGCTGTGAAGTGTTCAGAAGCTGAAATTGTACATCAAGCAAGAATCGGAAAGTATTTTGCTACCATAATTACTGCAGTTGGTGTCCTCAGTTCCCAAACACTTAGTGTTGTTAAAAAAGAAGTGATGTGACAGTGGTAAACATGCCCCTATCCCAACTTTTTTGGAAAAAAAAATCAAAATGAGCTGATATTTTTCAAGAAATAATATCTCTTCGTTTCATCATCTGACGCATATTTGTACTATTTTCAATTAAATATAGAGTTTAAATGCTTTGCAAATCATTGTATTCTAATTTTAAACAGTAACCCAACTTTTTTGGAAAGAAGATTGCAGCAGTAGGTTCATAAATGCAAAAAAACTTGATGCTGGTAGGTCATTGTTTAAAAGAGAAATTCAACACGGTGGACTTCTGGAAGATTTTGTTCCTCACTGTACCAAATTTTGTAAGTCTCGGCAAAACAGGGTGCAGGGGCTGGGCTCTTGAATATCTAAATTAAAAACTCAGGTAGCCAGTCACCAAGATTTTAAGAGACAGGAGTTTAGCCATGCACACAATTAATCTACCTTGAAAGAATGATAAAGGTCACTCTTACCAAGTTAAGGTTATGGATAAGTGTACTTATATAGCTATTCCCTGGATGATATTCTCGCTGTTATCTAGTTATTCATTGCTTTTCGCTCATCACCACTGAGCAGCCGGCAATAGTAGATGTCATCATTCTGCAGTGGAGCAGTTGGACCGTTAATCTGGACTGTCTGCCTCTCTCTTTCTCTCACATATACACACACACACACACACACACACAAACACGCAGTGGAGCATGGAGGCCAGGCCTGTGTGAGTTTCCACATCGTGTCTTGGATGTCTTGTTGAAGAAATTAACTTTCCTTCAATGTCCTGCTTCTCTGCCTTGTGGACAACTTTGACTGACAGGGACCAGGAAGCTTTTCTTTGTAATGGCATTAACCTCAAGGAGCTGGGGATGACTGACCCCCAAGTCAGCCTGGGTTCTGAATGATTTTTAAAAACTGGATGATGTTTCATTTGCTTGTGTGCTTCCTAGGAAATTACAAGTGGGAATCAGACTGGCAATTGGCTGGTAAGTTGAGGGTGAACAGATTTTCGAACAGATTTTCGTGGTCGTCCGCTCTTCTACCATTGTTCATGGATCAAGAAAAGGACATGCATAATGTGCTTACATTGCATATATGTTTGCAATAAAGTTACTCATAATGTCCATTGATTTTGGCTGCCTGGGTGGTTTTTTGGTGTAAGGCCTTCCTGTGTGTTCTGTTCTAGGGAGACCTGGGAAGAACAGTAATGGCAGTCCACTCATTGTTTTGCTGCACGTTACACTATATTGTCAATTTTGTTTGATCTGTTTTGCCAAAGTAGCTCCACAAATATGACTTTTTGAAGACTTTGGTAAGGGTGCAAGGGAAAATTTAGTTAATTGTAAGCTATTCCCCAAAGTGTTTTAGGTTAAAACTTTAATTGAAAAGTCAGTCTTGAAGGTAAATATTTTGACTCAAAGCTCTCATTTCTGGCCTATATGTCTGTAGTATGATTGGTTCAAAATGCCCAGTAATGGTGTTGTGGGTGGTCGCACTATAACTTGAAATCAGACAGACTTGCAGCTGCCACATGGGTCAACATTATTGGTGTTGGCAGCATTGCCTATTAGCTAGTGAGGTACCCAAGCTGGTGGCGTTGTGGCCTGATCTCAGGTGCTGTGGGAAAGTGGGCTTTAAAAAGGTAAAAATGATGCATCTAAACCTGGAATGAAACCACTTAACCTCTTTATCCATCCTGCAAATCTGAGAGCCAGTATTTAGATACTAGATGCCCAACCACATTGTGTGGTCAGTGTATAATTGACCTATTTTAGTCTGTGTCAAATTATTTATGCATTGGAACGTGAGAACCACATGCTTTTATAAGTGCCCTGCATGTACATAAATACTCTCTCTGCTTTGGAGCTCCTCATGTCCATGTTTGCCTTTATTTAGTGCTATGTATTAAGCCATTAAAAAGGAAAATATGTGAGTACTTTTATGAGCAAGGGAACAGTCTGTTCTGCATAGCATACTGAGGGGCCCCAAAGGAATACGCTTTGGCCAGCGGATTGTAGCCACTCCCTAAACATCCTTTTGCAGCTGTGCCCCACTACCGATAACACCAGCCACACCAAAGCCCTGGTCCCACCACAACCGTGGTTCCCCGGTCCATAGAGTGAGTTACTGAATGTCTGATTTGTGTGATGTGCAGGCAACCCCAATTTGCGGTTTTTTTTTTTTTGAAGATGACTTCTTTAAGTGTTCGATACTCTCAAACTTCAAAGATTTCAAAGAAAAGGAATAGTGGCAAGACCTGGGGCCTCATTCGCAAACAGTACATTTGCACACAAAAAAATATGCATTCGCCTCTTTCTTTGCAGATTTTCGATTCATAAAAACAAACTTTACGCTGAAAAAAACATGCAAAATAAATCAGATTATGCACACATGCAAAATTCTACGTTTATCCCAAGAAAAATTGCAGCAATTTAGCTTACCCAGAGTATTGTAAATTAGGATATTTTACATGTGCTGGCCTTATTTTTTTGATTCTACATTAATATTTAAGCATGAAGTCCATGCACAGTTTTATGAATCAGACCCTTGAGGCTGAAGGGTGGAGAGGAGAGGTGATTGATGGTACAACAGCAGGCAGGCTGGTGCGTTTCCATGGAAGTTGTTTGCTTGTTTGTTTGCCTTTTAATGATCTTGATCTTACAGGCATGCCTGTTTGTCTCAGAGGGCCTTTTGAGTGTTTCTCTCTCCTCTGTTCATAATCCCTCTCCCCTTTACTATGTAACTGCAGAGGAATGCAGTAGCGCTGTAGGTTTATGAGAAATGGAGGTGAACACTGAACAGGACGCTGAGAACAGCGACAGCCGTGGCAAACTTGCCAAACTCTGGATAGAGGAATCACAGACCGTGCTCCTGGAAGAGGGGGTGGGATCACATTCGGTTTGGGATTGTCTTTTTTTTCCCTTTTCAGTTGTCAAAGTCATGGGAATGCCATTTCATGGATTACGTCATGCCCAATAATGAACCAGGATAGCAGACAGACGGAGAGAGGAGAGGCGGAGTCCACTGCTTTTTCTAACAGACCGATTAGCTGCCACTGAGCAGGAAAATACAAATTGTCAGAGAGGAGAAGAGAAGAACCCACGAAAGCTCTGGAGAGGAACTTTTCAAACTGAAGCCTTGGATTCCCTGAAGTACCCAGAAACCACTATGTCTGAGGTAATATGTGCTCTCTGATGAATGTGGAGACAGGGAAGCGGCTCAGTTAGCATCAAAATAACATCTTTGTAAGATCTTCATTACAATGCTAGATGTCCAGGCTATGCAACAAATACTGTAAAACTGTTATTTCTTGCTCTTAGTACACATAGCCACGCTGATAGAAGTTAGAGAAGATACTTTGAGCTGAGTCTCTTGCGATAACTGCACACTAGACTTGCACTCTTAGTGCAGCCCTCCGTTCAGTTGCTGAAATGAGTGAAATGTCGCAAGGGGTCAAGGGAGGGACAAAGCTGTGACACTTCTCTTTCAGTCCAGTGAGGAAGAGCAGCGGCCTGTGATGAAGGAGGAGGAACTGAAGGAAGCCAAAGACAGGCTTGGAATGGGAGGAGAGGTGAAGAGCAAGACCTTTGAAGTCATGGAGGAGTGCGGTGAGAGTTTAGCATCGATTCCTCACTAAAGCAGCCACGCTGAGTCAGCTTTCAGTGCCCTCGTCAAGGGTCAGGCTTGCTGACAAGTATTGTCTATCCATTAGTAGTATATCAAGAAAATGTACTGTGGGGCCTACAAGTCTGAGGACTCTACCATTCCTGGTTTTCATTATTTATCAAGCAGTATTACAATACTATTACACTTTTAGAAGAATATGCTTCTGAACAATCATAAATCAGAACTACAACATTCAGTATCTCTGAAATGAATGTATGAAATGGGAAGGTGTTAATTTCTTGTTTGTTCACCATAAATATGTAAACATTTTTCTATTAATGTATGCAAAATATATTGTATTGAAACTGTGAGCAAATATGTATTCCTGAAGTGCAATTTGCAAATATCCTACTAACAAACCGTACCAAACGTTCATTAAATAAATCTTCCTGCCAGTTAATGTCACTAATAGGAGGGCTTTTACATGGTTTTATAAATACCTGCACCCTTCCCATTGAAAGATAATGAATTTCTAATAAGGGAGTTTAAACTGAGCATTGTAACTGCGCCATGAAAATAATCAATTCTTGCTGATGGTGTACTGAGACTTTTAGTCTTCATTTATATGTGGGCAGAGAAAAATAGTGCTTTTAAAATTCAAATGTGGATTAATACTTTTATGAGCTGAGACTACTTTTTTGAAAAATTGCTATTATTCACACGTACCTGAAGGACATGTTCCAGGTGTAAAAGCCTTGTAGTCACTATTTCAAGTATTCATGAACAGATGAGGGTTTTCTGGTTGAAGAAAGGATGTTAACCTCAACATTTCTTTCAGATCCACTCGTGAAATAATGAAAGGTTATATTGCGTTTTTTGGCGCTGAAGGGGAATTTGTGGTTGTTTATTGGATTTTCATAGTATTTGTGTTTCCTCTAAGAGTGTTTAAGAGTGCCCTCGAGGAGGCATTTGTCCTTCCAGTTTCATCCTGATGCAGTTAATTCTCTGGTGACAAAGGGTGATCGGTTGTGGGGGAAGTAAGTTGTGCGTAAGAGAGAGCGAGAGATTCAGCAAGCCAATTTCCACTCCTTCTTTAGAGTGAATGTTATTTACCAGAGGGCAGAGGGGATGTGGCCGTCTGAATTTGAGGAAGCACCACCCTCTGACTGATCCAAGAACAGGGAGAGGAAGTGGCACTTCTGTAAATTGGAGTACGAAGGGCTTTGAAAAGTTATTGGTTGATCGTATTAAGTATTTAATTGAATGAGAATCCATTTATATGCTGTGGCAGTCAGTACAAATCTTTTCTGGTAAAATAGGATGTGGGTTAGGGTACACTTGGCATCTTTTTGCTGCTATTGGTCTGAACTGATAGTTTCCTTTTCTTTGATTTGGTTGCATTAAGAAAAATTGATGTGGGAAACAAAATAAGTTGAACAATTTGAATGGTTTTCATTTTGTTTTCAATCTTTTTTATTATGGGTGTATGATTCTGGTTGATGCACAACTGCAAGACAAACTGTCTCTCCAGGGTTTCGTTGACCTCATGCAATGCATTATATAGATTGGTTATATCCCTACTTCAGTATACAATATTTTCTTATCAACCACTGAACCAAGTAACAGGTACATTACTGCCACCTACTGTTGTGAAGTGTGTTTTTCATGGCTCTCTGACCTCTTTTCTCCAGAGCGGATGGGAAAGGTGGCTCCCTCAGTGTTCAGCGGCTTACGGTCCGGTGGAGAGACTGCCCTAAAAAAACCTCCGGCCAGGGTGTTGAGGAAGTAGCGCGTGGAGAGAGGCTGTCCGTCAAAAAGCAGGGGGATGGGCATATGGACGGAGGCTGAGAGGGTGCATGTTGCTGATGTGTTGGATTAGTATGTGTTTGTGACAGGCGGATCACAGAGCACCGAAGTGGATTAATGTCTTGCTTAATTCTTGAGTGATTACTGTTGATCATGTGACAATTCACATTTGAAGCATCGTGTTGTGCAGAGTAGCTGATTGTACAGGGTCAGGGTGTAGCGATGGTGGCATGGCCTAACATGATATCACGATAGAGGAAGCATCACCAATTCAACACAAACAAAAAACAGCAGCTTCCCTCTCTGTATTTAATCTCAAGCACGATAATAGAGTGTGAATCCATTCCCTGTTAATTTAAGTAACATTAGGTCGTACAAATATCTTTGTATTCATGATTTGAGTTATATAATTTTATTTCTGACTTTGGCTGAATAGCAGTCATCCCTGCACTGTACCACCAGCTCTTTGGTGCTGATTGCTTTGGTGAGCGAGTGTATATCCTGTAGAGATCTTTTCACTTCGCACTTTAGCCAGCGTTAAAGCGTAACTGTCATTTTTATCACTGTGTTAAATAAAAACACAATACGAACAATCTCCGTCCCAGCCTTTGACAGTTTGCAAAAGCCGGAATTGAGCCCGGCACAATTGCAGATCAGGGGTTTTAATCATATTTTCATGATTTTACGCCTTAGAGGCTCATTGCCTGTCTGCCTGGCACACATGGTTCCACAAGACAAACTCATAACAATGTGGAGTTTAGAAATCACCTTTTATTGCCAGAAAATGTGTATTTATGTCAGTGATGAAACTATTAGAATCTATTAATCTCTTAATGAGTCTGTTAGAAATGCGGGCGCTACAATGGCCGTTTATCACAGTCTAGGATGAATCTTTGCCAAAGGGAATCAATCACCTACACTCAGTTTACAACCCCAAATCAGAAAAAGTTGGGATGGTGCGTTAAAATCAAATTAAAACTAAAAACTGTTAATTGCAAAAAAATAAAAAATAATAATAAAATTGGGAAAAAAAACTACACAACGGCACATTTTTCAGTGTTTCACCATGTAAATTTTGTTGATTTTTCAAAATAAATGCTTTTAAACTTTGATTTTCGCAACATATTTTTTAAAAAGACAGTATTCACCACTTTGTGATGTCGCTTCTCTTTTTCACAACACTTGATACATGTTCAGGGATTGAAGGCACTGAGTGCTCTATCTTTCACACTGCCCTACCCATTGCCACTACCCGCTACCCGTGAATTACGCATTTAGCAGCTTCCACTATCCCTAAACGGTATCTTGCGGCCACACTACCCGCTATACATTATGCCGACTCCTTTATTTGCGCCAGGAGGTGTGCCCGTGGGCATGTTTATGCGCTTTCCCTACAATTGCTATCTTGACCACACACGTTAGGGAAAGCGTATAGCAGGTCCTCAAACCACCCTCTACCCATTTGGGCTTTTACAGGAGTGCGCCCAGGCGGCTTCAATGCGCATCCACTTGGACACATGTGGACGTGCACATGCGACTCCACTTCCCGAATTAACTCGCCTATAAAAAGCCACCTTGCTTTAGCCTCAGTTGAACCCCTGAGAAAATGGCAGAGATAGTACTAAATCGCCTTGATCGCCAGTTAAATAATAGAAGACGCCCAGAACGTGTGTACCACCAGCGCACCAGCTACCTGGGCCTTTCAGGTAAGTCTATATTGTTTGTATTTTGTATCAATCATTTTTTCCGCCTTTATAATAATATATAATTATTATATATAATATATATTAATTATATATATTATATATAATATTCAAAAATTATAATAATACAATACAAGTGTTATTTCCCACAGAACGAGAATGCGTGACAAAACTGCGCCTCTCCCGTCAGGCAGTGACGGAATTATGTCACTTGGTTGCAGATGACGCAGACACCGCTGCCAGCTGTCCGTATGCCTTGCCTCTTGCTGTTAGGGTTACTGTGGCACTATTTTTCTATGCTAGTGGGTCATTCCAACACCCACTCAGCTCAATTGGAGGCATGACCCGATCTGCCGTAAGCTCGGCTATAACTGCAGTCACTGCCAGCATAGTCCGACATGCCTGTAGGTACATCACTGGCATCCCTGTGAAACCCGAGAGACAACGCAGGGTAAAGCGGGATTTTTTGGCAAGACATGGGTTCCCTAGGGTTCTGGGTGCCGTCGACTGCGCACACGTTCTGATTCGGGCTCCGGCTCTGAACAGTGGCGCCTATGTGAATCGTAAGGGAACCCATTCCATCGATGTCCAGGTGATTTGCGATGCATGGGGTTACATCTTGAATGTATACGCAAATCATCCTGGAGGTAGCCACGACGCTTTTATTATGGAACAGTCGGTCATTCCCGCAGTCTTCTAGAGGGACCCCCCTCTGGATGGGTGGCTGTTGGGTGACAATGGCTATCCATTAAAGACGTGGTGCATGGTGCCATACATCACGCCAACAAGTGTGCGTGAGTTCGCTTTCAACAGAAAACACTCACGTGCACGAGTTGTCATTGAGCGAACATTTGGCATGCTCAAAATGCGGTTCCGCTGCTTGGACAGGTCAGGTGGGGTCTTACAATATGGTCCTCAGAAAGTAGCATCTTTCTTTGTGGCATGTTGTGTGCTGCACAACATTGCCCTACGCCATGGAATGATGCTGGAGTTTGAGGATAGATTATTACCGGACTATAGAAGGCGGCAAGCTGAAGTGCAGGTGCCGACTCCAAATGCTGATATAGTGCCAGCAGTAGCAGGGGCAATGAGGGACCAGCTGGCAGCGGAGCTGCGACACTGCTAGTCATGTCATCTGCAGCCTGCCTGGTAAGTAATTTGTGCAATCAGTAGGTTACTAATAATGTAATAATACATGTAATTCATATAGCGTTTTATTAAATTCTCAAAGTCGCTTTATAAAAAGTGTAAATGGTTGCAGTCAATGTAGGCATTTATTTGGCTGTGGGTATTTTCTAAAATGGGATTTTGATCCTCCCGTCTGGATTTGACCTCATGCACGAGCAATTTAACTTCATCTTCGGAGAAACGCGGCGACCTTCCTCTCTCCATCACAGGTTTTGGTTTGAGGATTTGGGATAGTGCAGCCTGCTCTTAAAGGCAATGGCACATGGCACACTGATTGGTTTAACAGGCGTAACGCCCAAACCACGCCCATGCATAATATAACAGGTAGCGCAGGTGTTTTAGGGATAAAGGCAGGTGTGCAAGATAACAACTTTTGCGGGGGAACGCCTCTTACGCAATGCTAAATCCCCAAATAACGGGTTTAGGGACTCTGGTGTAAGATAGGGCCCTGAGTGTTTAAGTGCTCAAGGTGTGATTCTGTACAATTCTTTCTGCAAAAGTCTGAAGGTGCGCAGCAGCATGGGGTCTTACTCATCACATTTTGTGTTTCAAAATGCACCACAGGTGCTGTTGGGGAAAATTCAGGCCAGCAGGGAGGCCAGTCCAGCACCTGCACCTACTTCATATGCAGCCATGCCTTAGTAATGAGTGCAGAATGTGGTTTTGCTTTGTCTTATTGGAATATGTGTAGGAAACGCTCTAAAAGATGTCATTTTGAAGACAGCATATGCTGCTCCAAAATGTTAACATACTTTTCTGCCTTAATGCTGCCTTGAAAGTTACCCTGGGCAAGGGCTCCAACACAACCCCATACCATGAAAGAGCATGGCTTTCAGACTTCGTGCTAGTAAATTTGGATGGTCCCTCTTGGGTTTGGGGCAAACACACTCAATTTCATACAAAATTCAATTTCATACATACCTGAAATGTTGTTGTCTAACCACGATATAGGTTTCTGGTGTAATGGTCCATTGCAGATGCCTTCGATAAGACCTCCTTTTTGGACAGTAAAGTTCTAACTGGCATTTGTGGAGCTGACTACATATTGTAGTACTTGACAAAGTAATCCTGAGCCCATGTGGTTATATCACTTCAAAGTAAAAGACAGATCTCGACGTAATGCCGTATGCGTGATCGGTGATCACGGGTATTCAGCTTATGCTTGCATCCTTGCCCTTCATGCACAGAAATTCCTCCAGATTGCTTGAACCTTTCAATTGTGATTCTCCATAATGGGTGCAATATCCAAATTGCTTCCTATTCATCTTTAAGGAGAACTGTTGTCAAACCTTTAATGACCATCTCACACATTTGTGGGCAAATTGGCAATCCTGGGCCCATCGTTGCTCCTGAAGGACATCGTCCTTCCAGAAATACTGCTTTTGTAACAAACCATGATTGTAATTATCTGCTGACATCAGCAGTGTCAAATCACATCATTATTAAAAAAAATTTAGCCCATTATTAGTCCTAAATTGCCATATCCCAGCTTTTTTTGGACTGCACTACAGGCCTGAATGGCAGAAATACATGTATATTTACAAATAAAATGAAGTAGATCAGACAAATCATTCTGTCAGCAATGAAATCTATGTACATCAAGAAATCACTGCTTTCAGTTCTTGTGTATTTTCCATTCTCTCCCAACTTTGAACATGAGTAAGCCACTGTATTGTTCTACTAATAAAATGCCTTTGAATTTAAGGACTGTACATCTTGTGCACACAAATACTCAGACCTTGAAATTAATTTCATTCGGGGAGGATATCTACATAGCAAATGTTTTCATTGGTTTTCCCTTAGCAGTGCTCTCTAATGAATGAAAACATCCATGCACAATGACATATTCCACTCGCCTATGAAGTTAAACAATGAACAACAGAATTGCTCTGTGCCCTGCAGACAGTAACAAAGCATGCATGAAAATATACAGTATATTGGTTAAAAAGGAAGTGTAATACACTGGCTTAATATAGAGGTTATCATCCCAAAAAAAAAAAAGTATTTCACCAAATGAACTTGACCTCCTTGCGTTCTGGGCTAGGCAATTTAGCCCAAATAAGTCCGCACTATTTTTTGACTGAGTGGGGACCTACCTTTAGAAACTCACTGCTAACTCAAATTTAAATTAATTTACATCATTCCAATAAAAACCACATTGATGCTGCAAGTACAAGCTACAAATTATGCATTACAGCTGGGATATTTTTTTGCCGTAGGAGCAACCGCACTTGCCACATATGCAAGGTATACGAGTGGGGCACACATACATGCAAGGGGGTACGGTCTTAGAGGTGCTGCAGCACTGTCAGGCTTGTACAGCAGAGAGGAGCATCAGTCATGAGGATACAGTCGTAATAATGGAGTGGAGAGGACTACCCTATCAGTACCCCTCCATACTGATAAGACACTGCTCTGAAGGAGGTAAAGGAGGAGACACGAGGAATCGATCACGCTGCACTGGGTTTAATGTGCCACTCTGCACGTGTGCTCATCTTCAGCTAACCCCTATGCCCACACCGCTGGATTCAGGAACACCAATCACTGGGAGCATGCAGCAATAACAACACTGCAGTCACTGCTTTTTACCTTTTATTTTAATCCTTTAGTAAAGCAAAAACCAGTACAAAATTAATTTAACAGAAAAAGTAAAGTACGGTATGGATGCTGAAGAAGAAATCCAGAGCTTTGAAGCAAAGGATGACCAAATGAAAGGGTGGGCAGAAGAACGGGGGATGACGGAGGAGGAGGAAGGAAGGGGTGACGGAGGCAGGCCCGTTATTTCATGAACTTGTCTTGCTGGTCCTGCAAGATCTTGGCGGAGGACTTTGCATCATAGAAGAGCTCGTTGATCTCCTCCACCTGCTCGCGCTCCACGCTGTCCTTCCCTTGAACTCTTCCCAGCAGGCTGGCGGGGGTCAGTAGCTGCACTGCATACCTGGGGGGGGGCAGAATGGGGTAGTATAAGCACAGGAATCCATGCGTGTAGAACACATTAAGAGTTGTGAACAGGGCTCTGGAAAATTCTTTACATTTCTCTTGTGGACAGTGCGATGAGTGACTGCATTTTTGCCGGTCTCTCCTGCACATGGCGATCAATCGGCACGCCGGTCTCTCCTGCATATGGCGATCGATCAGCGTGCCGGTCTTTGTAGAGTGAGAACAGTGCGCCAGTTTCTCTTCTAGAGAGATCAGTGTGCTGGCCTCTGTGTAGAGTGTGATCAGTGTGACGGCCATTGCACTAGGCTGTGTGTCGTGTGGAGTCCTGTTAGATCAGTAAGCTACAGCGGTCTCACCTCAGAGTGGTCTTGGTGCCAATTTCTCCCAGGTGATTAAGAGCTTCGTCACTGATACTGATCCCCTCTGTCTGAGCCCTGATCTTAATGATCTACAGACAAAACAAACAGGATGCAAATCTCACATCAGCCTGAACCATCGACAATGTAAACAGCCTTTACAAATGGCTACTTTGTCTTGCCAAGCGCACAGAATGCAAGTATTCAGCTGAGACCTGTTTCATCTCCTGAGGTGTGTACAGCATGGTGCGAATAATCATCACTCTGTCCAGCAGGTCCAGGGGAATCCCATGGGGCGAGGAGATGTCTTCTGTCCCTCTGAGAGTCAGAGCGGTAGCGAAAGAGATGGGGATGAGCACAATCAAATACTTCCACCAGATCTACTTAGATAAGGTCACAGCCACAGCTAGACATAGTACAAAAGTCCAGTGGATTTAAGTCACAGATAAATTAAGCTGATGGACCAATTTTGAATGTAGCATGACTCAACAAATATGAAGAAAGACGCATCTTCAGCCAATTTAAAGGGCACTTTGATTGTATGGTGAGATTTTACAATCTGTACATAAAAGGGCTACAGGCCTCCAATTGGAGAGAGATAGAGTGAGGAATAAATTATGGATGGTGCATGTGCAAAACACTGGACCACAGGCCTGTTTGAAGTCTGTCTAACTATGCCAGCCCTCACCTGATGAGGCAGTTTCCTCGGTTGGATGCGAACACCACGATAGGGGCGATGGAGCTCTCTAGGGCTCGGTGCAGGTAGGTGAAGCACTCAATGTCCAGCATGTGCACCTCGTCCACAAACAGCACGCCTGGCACCAGCTCAGCCACACCCTGATCAATGTAGCGGTTCACTACCTTGTTGATCTCTGCACGCAGTTTGTCTGAAGGAGAACCAGACAGGTCAAATGTCAGTGGGATAATTACAGGGACAGGTCATGTCTGAAACTCCTAACTATTGTGTCCTTAAAATCTGTACTATCAGCAATACATACCAATTGCTGCCTTCCTGAATAAGGACCTTTTCCAGGACCAGCAAATTGGTTTGGGATGTGCCAATGTTGAGTTTAAATTTTTAAAAAGCATAACACCAAATGCCACCATGGGGCGTGTAGGCAATCGACTGCCATTTCTTTTTCTTGAAAATGTGCCTTCATACTCAAAGCTGGCTAGAACAAACATCAGAGGCCAAGTGAAATAAATGCGTCCTAGAAAAAAAAACAAAACAAAAAAAAACTGTTGAGAAGTAACAAATCTTGCCTTTTAACACATGATGACCCACCAGCTGTTCCCTTTGTACTTTGCTTGCATGAAATTCAAGCTATTTAATTGCAGATAAATCAAAGCTAATGTGTAAACAATGTAGTGTGCTGACCAAGTAGTGATACCAAGAAGCGAATACGACAAACCAGGACATGACGCAAGATTGTCAGAGTGGCAATTATTATTCCCTTCAATCAGCATGCAGGGCTTTCAAAAGTAGCCTGCGACCGGCAATTTTCGCCGTCTACTCAGGACACGACGACCGGCTACTCGGAAACTCTGATTCTCCATATTACGAAATTCTTTTGGTCACCTTCCTCATTTCTTTAACCCGGAGTGAAACCATATTTTCGATTAAAGAATGAGCTTTTGCGCCATTTTACGGTTGTCTTCATCGCGCATGAACGAGTCTGGCGCAGCCTCCGTATGCTGTGTTCCTATTAAATTTTCTCCTGAAACAGTGTTGATAAAAACTAGAGGTGCTTGCATGGGCAGCCAGCCATTACATCGCCTGCGTTTAAAAATTAGCTTCGCCTTTTGACCGAGGATACAAGATGGCTGAACCCCCAAGTAAAAACTAAAAAACCACAGTATTGTCCTTCTTTAGCAAGAAAGGTAATGATGAAGTATGTCTCGCCAATATATCTAAAAAGAACCATCATTTAATGTTGAACATTTTTATTACCATCAGCTAACAGAACTGTTACCTGAGTGGGACACTTTTTTTTTTGCAGAAATTCAATTGAAATTTCCCTTAAAATACAAATATAAGATTATGGCGTAATTTTTTCAGTCAATATAATGCTGTGAAAGTAAAGTTTAATGGGTTATCTTTATAACCAGACATCGTTTTCATTGTTTACTGGAGCTTTATCTTTACATTGGTCAGAAAAAAGGATGCTAACGCCTGTGATTCAGCTGTGCGCTGACTGCTCCCTGGGTGGGACACCCATAACGTTAGCTCTTCGCTGCAAACCGAGCTACTCGTTATGCGGGGTATTGGCAAAGGTTAATCCTGTGTCAGCAAAATCAGCATCGATATTGGGTTTCGTTTAGCTTACAAAGGCATTAAAACTCTTGACTCGCTTATTTAAAAATGGTTTAACGTTACATCTTTATGCGTACGGTCATGTTTCAGAGATCAGCTCGGGCAGTGACTTTTTTTCCCCAGGACATCCAGCATATCTGCTTCCCTCGGTCCTTGACAACCAATAATGTCATGCAAGATTCTATATTTTCCATGGCTAGACAAAGCAGAATAAAAACAGTGTAAAACTAGCTATAAAGCAGTACAGTCAGTGAAAATACACACTTTTTAGGTGTGAAAGAGCGTAGCCCAAGGGTGATTTAAGCATTTTTGCGGCTTTGTCTCGTCAAAGTCACTTGGTATTCATACATCTTAAATTTGACAAACTCTTAAGCCTGTTTAAATTACTCCCACTCGTGCTTCGTTCCGATCATCAATTACGAGGCCCCTAACAAGGCTGGGAAGTGGGTCAGGCTGAAAGTGTCTCACTCAGGGAATGGTTATCAAATGGTGTCCCACCATAGACTGTATAAAAAGATGGACGCAGCACCCGGGTCTGAAAAGTGAGGCCAATGCGGAAATCTCAAAAATATGCATTATATTAAATGGCCGGCAGATGGCGACGTCGGTGGTTGCAGAAAGAAGTTCAATGCTATTGAAGTCTATGAGAAAATTACCCTACTTTGCCACCTGATTTATTATGTCATTAATGATTTTCCACATCATTTTATCGCAAGTTTCAAGTCTCCTTTGGTATATTGTAATGTTCATTTTTGTAAATTATGGTCCCAAGTAGACTGGACTAAAGGATAAAGCCAGAATATGCTTTAGGGGCGTGGCTATCCTCTGGTCCTCATCCAATACGGTCAGGTCCAGAGCCACGGTCCTCCCCGGATCTTCAATTCACGCTCTCGTCCAATAGGAATCACATCCAGTTGCAAAATGACAAAATGGCGCAATTCAAATTGCCAAAATCGAGGCTTCCTAAATGGTATGCAGAAACCAATGGGTGATGTCACCGTTGCTTCGTCCATCTTTTTATACAGTCTGCGTCCCACTCAGGACACATTTGCTTTAACATGAATACAAGTTATTTCGAAAAGGTTCATTTGGTTCTGCGTATATATTCACATGTGATGTACATATACTTCTATGCTGAATTTTGATTAATTTTTTTTTGTGGCCCCTATTTTGTACTAAAATTATGAGAATAAACTGAAATGTGCTGACATTCTAAAACCTTCTTGTCTTATTTCATTTAAGCTAGGGGTTCCCAACCTTGATCCTGGGAAACAGTATGGTGGATTTCGTTCCAACCACAATTACAATCCTAGAATTGACGAGCTGTAAATTTTTTTTAATTGCTTTGACAAAAATAGCTATGCATTCCATGATGTCTAAAAGCTCTGCATTTATATTGTGCTTACTTTGTGACATTCCTGGTAAGGATGCTGAGCCAAGGCGGCAATAAGTTTTAAATGATCAAGATCAAGACTGTGGTGAATCAATAAACTGCCAATTAGGCTTCTGAACACAGGTGTTCTTTCCAAATGGTTTTCTTAAAACCAAGCAACTAAGCTAATTAATTACCAAATAAATGGTTAGTTTTAGTGACCGCATGTCCGCAGTTCCGACAATTAAAAGTCAATTGATTCTAAAGTTTTAAGAGTCACAATTTTCCTCTCTATTTATGCAGTACAATAATTTGTAATATAGTTCAATCTTATAATCAGTGGTGCACATAACTGGTGCGCTGGTGCGCATGCACGGAAAAATTAGAAATTGCGCGGCAGAAAACTTGAAGGGAAGCTCAATTGCGTACCAACATATTTGGCATTTTTGACTGGTTTACTTCGGCTACTGAATTAGGATTTTTCTCCATACATCTCTGGTAAGACAGAAAACATTATGACAAGTGTGTTCATTAATTATTAGCTTTTAAAGTTTACTCAGCTTTCACCCAAATTAGCAAAACGTCAAATCCATCAAAGCAGGGGAAAATCGGCATGGTCCGCGATCGGTTATTTTCTGCCCGAATGCGGTTTCAGCGCAAGAGAGCTGCCTGAACTTTGACTTGTCCCAGAAAACTCGCTTTTGTCGGCTTTTGTTGCGGTATTCCTAAGTACTATTTGAATATGGAGTAGCCGAACTGCCTTTATAGCCTTATCTTTTAAGTTTTAAGATCTGCGCACATTATCCGTTTCATGAACGGTTGTAAGCATCTGTCGTTTTCAAGGTGTAGGCTTATAATTTACACCAAATACTGGTCAGACACTGTTAAAAACTAATAGACGTGATCTTTAATATTTCCATTTAGATTCTGTGAAATTTTATTGATCAGAAACTTTTTTGACCGACCCGGTTCCGGAGGCAACTGGACCATAACTTGGCCCAAATCCAGAAACCTCCATTATGTTCATGGGCAATTTAATGCGACAAAAATTGCAGGAGCTAGCTAGATAATGCTTTGAAAATACCTTCTACGATCGACAATGTCATATAAGACATCAAAGCACACCACATATTAAATTCTGAAAATCTTCGCAATGGTACAAGCGAAGTACTTACTTTTTTGCTTAGATTTTATCGTTGCCCCATTTCAACGAGAGCACCGATGCATGCATATCCCTGTCAGAAGCTTCGTAATCCTACCTTAAACTCCGTTGCCTAATTGGAAAATTTCTATAATAAATATCTACATTTTACGTATTACATTTCCGCACTGAAAAAAAAAAAAAAAAATCTCATCCATTAACAATCCACTGTTCCCTTGGATTATGCGTCCGTGAACCAAAGGCTGTTTGTTTAAAGGTTGTGTGTTCTTGACTTGAGAGCAATCAGAGGCTGTTTTGACTGGCAATGATGCTTGTTTAAAAAACTCTGCAGTGGGTTTCCCGATAATGTTGGATCTCAGGATTAACGAGCGTGGCACAGAGATTCTTAAGCAAGGAACATTCTCTCATGTTCGTCACATTCTCCTTACGTGGGTTTCCCAAACACAGTCATTAGACGGGCCTAAAGAGGAATTTTTGCGGAGAGAGTTTCTTGAGTCCTCGCTAAAGCATTAGTTGTTAATAAATCGATGCTGTGAGATTAAACGTCCCTCGTTTTTAACCAATCAACACTGAAATACAATATTTTAAAACACACTGTCATCATCATTAGTATGACTAAATTGATTTAGAGTCTTTTTAATTAAATTAGCTTACAGAAATATTACAACGAAAGATTACAAGAATAGAATTAAGAAAAGGTTTAATAATGACGTAAAACTCATTTAACCTTTGTCTGCTCAGTTCATTGTTCAGTTAAACAATCCAGAGCCTGATTGCTCCAATAAATTGGCATGTGGCAACACGGTGTCTGGCAATCGGTCATGGAGGGGAAAAGGACACGAAAGTTAGCATTCACAAAGGAAGAAATCCTCCTCTTGCTTGATGAAATTGAACATAAGAAAGATTTACTGTTTTCTAAGTAAAAGTAAATATACATTAAGAAATATTTTAATTTTTTGTTTTTGCTCAACTTCCTCGTTTGTGGGCTGATTTGCATCAGCGCGCGCATGCGTTTGAGTGCTCTGCAGGAAAGGACGGCTGCGATGATGACACCTTGTAGGATGGGCGCTGCGTAAAGAGTGAGCACCAGGGAGCATCTCCAGGTGCTCCCTTGAGAACCACACCAAAAAAAGTTATGTGCACCCCTGCTTATAATGCAGCTCTTCAGCAACAGCTCAAATAGCTATTTTTGATAATGTGGCTAAACAGTGTAAACAATCCATATGAGGAAGGGTAGTGCAGTTAAGACAAATTAGCAACTCATTAAAGATCTGGGACTGCAATTGTGGCTGGAACAAAAACCTGCAGACACAGTGGGTCCCCAAGACCAAGCTTTGGAACCCCTGATTTAAGCCATTTTCTCCCTCCCTGTGAACTTTAAATCTTGAATTTTAAAGCCTTAAACAGAGGAACACGTACATATCCAGATGTGGCTTCCGCACAAAGGGGTTTGTTGCATGAATCTTACTGATAATCAGAAGTGACAATACACATATACAGAAACTCAACATGAGCAAATTATGACAAGTATCCTCAAAATATACATAAGTTGAAAATAAAAAAAAAATATTAAAGTCACATCACCAAATGACAAGGAAATTAGATGCTAGAAGCCACTAGAATACATCATAGAGCTTCGAAGTTTCAAAATTCTCTGGGGAGAATTCCCCCTGGAGGGCTTTGCGCCCTCAGCGCTCGGATTCTCGGCACCTCCACTGCCAACCATAGCTGCCTACTCTATTCTGCCAGCCGCCTACTCTAAAAACTTTTGAAAGCCCTGAGCATGTCACTGATAGATACTGATTTTACTGAAGGCTTTCACCCAGAAGCATTAAGCCTCACATGATGTTTGGTTGAACACGTTTCAAAAACAGTGTATGATTGCCTACATGTCCCATGGCGGCCATTGGTCCCATTACGCTTTAAAAAACTGAAATTCTAAATCACCACACCCCCTAAAATTAAGTACACTTGATGAAAAGTTCAATAATTTTTTTCCCCCAAAATGCAATTTACTTAACATCATGGAGTAGACAAAACTTTTTCTGGGGGTTCACTGAAGGCATTCAACTGAAAAACTTTCACAAAGTTTAGAATATGTTTAGAAGTACCCACAAAGGCCAACTGCAGTCTGTCAAACATATCAGAGATATCATATGTAACCATCTCATTCTGTGCACTCAATGCACCTATGGAAGCAGTTTTGCATATCTCAACAGTCTAATGACTGCTCAGCACAATGTGTGGTCAAACTGGCTCACCCGATAGCTAGACAGATTCAGAGCAGAGAAAAAAAAAAAAAAAAAAAAATGTAGGAAGTTTTGTCTTACCTGTGATCTCTGTCTTCTTGGGCTTCATCAGCTGACCCATCATAGACAGGATGTCCTGACCCCCCTGGGATAAAACAGCCAGAATATGTGAGGACCAAATGCATGATATCTGGACCAGGTCACGGTCAAACCTACTGGGTCTGGCATGTGAACATTACACCAATAGGTTTCTTTAGAAAAAAATGTTTGTAGACACTTGATTTTCTGGGTCGAAGTTACTTGGATTTTAAAAATCCCTCAAAAATACATTAGGGAGTGAAAACAATGGGACACCAGCAGAGGTCAGGGGGACATACCTGTGGTCGAGCATTAGCCACGTCCAGGTCATGTAGCGTGACGTCCTGGACAATCTCTTTCTTTTTGTGCACGTCCCCCTTGGGCAGCGGGACATACTCCTCGGCCTCCAGGTCAAACTCTGTGGCGAAAGTGTCGCAGCGGCCTTGTCTCTGCAGAAGAGGAGTGCGAAAGGTGGGTTTTAAACAGGGCGAGACAGAGATAGGCCTGGAATGGTCTCCAAAAGCCATTCACTACAAGGAGGGGGTCTTAATAAATCAGCAAATAGGTAAACTCAGAAAGGGAAGCAAACAGTGTGGTCTGTAAGTATTGGGACAACGACTAATTAGAAGCATTTCATTCTTACACACTTAACTGTTACAAAGTTGACATGATATATACGAGAATAGTCAGTCTACACTTTGATTTTAGGGCATTCGTATCCTAATCAAGCCCTCTAAAATTGTGCCACCGTCCAAGTACTTATGGTCTGCACCTCATGTAGAACTGGAGCAAAGGGCTTATGTACAGAAGTGACAGCCAGAGATTGGAGAGGGAGAGGGAGAGAGAAAGAGGGAAGTACCACCGCAGGTGTACGGCTGGAGTTGCTGCCAGCTGGATTCTAACGGCTCTCCAGGCAGGGAGGGGGATCAAACGGTGAGGGGGGGGGGGGGGCAGAGCGAGGGGTGCAAGAGGGCTGTCAACAGCAACAAATGTTACGTCCACCCGACCGCCCCCCCGCCCCAACTGCGGCCCTGGCAGGCACCCCAGCCCACCTGGGCTGATTAAAGAGCCCGTCGACACACACTTATCAACACGGGCCGCAGGGGAGAAGAAAGAGAGAGCGCGGAAGCGAGTGAGATGGACAGATAAGGGGAATAAAGTCAGGCGCTGAGAAATGAAGGACTGAGAGAAATCCATTTTGAACACAACAGAGGACTGGAGATTAAAAAGAAAGGGGAGCGGGTTTAGGAGGAGAGCGCGAGGCAGGAGCGTGTCAGAGAGCGAACACAGGAGTGAGTGTGTACTAGAGGACACAGCCTCAAAGTAAGGGCACATGAACATGGGCTTTCTGCGTGGTGCACTTTGTATATTAATACAGGCTGGGATATATACTGCATAAACTGTACTACACAGCATATACTGTGTACCATGTATGACAGTTCTCTAGATGTACACAGTACGCATTGGAAGCAATGGGCAATGCAGAGGATGTTGACTATACAGCAGAGGTACAGAGGGAAAAGTGAGACACACTGACACGGATGCATTCTTACCTTGACTGCTCCGCTGTTTGCCTCAATGTAGATGACGTCGCCCACCTCCACGCGTTCCTTTTGCAGACTTTCATAGATACTGGGGTCCAGCTGCAGAAACAAGGCTGTTACACATGCTGCAGAAAGAGCGCGAACACACACACACACACGCCCACTGGCATCTAGTGTAAAAAGAGTCATCAGGAGATGGCATATCCCTCCGGCCCCCCATATTGAAAGAATGAAAATGCCACCTGCTCCAGAAACAAACCAAACCCCCTAAAATTCTAAGTTCAAAATGTTTCCATGGAAACCAGAAAAAAAACTCAATTCATCAACTTCAAATTAGCAAAAGGCACCACTTCAGGTCATGATTAATGTGCGCACCAAGTTTTGTTAAAAAATATTGAACGGTTTTCAAGTTATGCTCCGGAAACTAAATGTTCAGACAGACGGATGGACGGGCGGACAACCGCTCCCATGACTATATCCCCCCCGCATTATATGCCGGGGGGATAATAATAAGCTCATGAACGTCGCAATATAGATCACATCCTCCAAGTGGCAAAATTATTTTAGTTACTTCTATACTTGCCCAAATTCCTGCGACCTCACCTTTAGTTGCTTGGTGCCCTTGCCCGTCTTGAGGCCGATGATGACGTGGCTGATGGTCTTGCCGTAGCCTCCCATTGGGTTCTCGGTCTCGCACGGCGTGAGCTCCGTCACCTCGCCCTCATACACTTCCTTCGTCTCCTTGATGCGCAACCCTAAAGCGGGGGCAGCGGTTAATCACGCACCTCTGTGTACGCCCAACAGGAGTCCTTTTAAATAATGCACAATAGGGTCACAAGGGGCCACTGACCAGATCAATTATTACGCTGTAATAACCACATGCTTTTGTGAATGGGAGCGTGCAGGGGTCTGAGGTGGGGCCGTAACACTGCGGCCGTTGTCTCTCCCACACTGAACCTCTGTTTCTGTGCGAGGTGCAGGTGGCTGGGGCAGAGGCACACTTCTGAGAGACAGGGAAGCGGCCGTCTGTCAGGGGCGGCGTTATCAGAGCCGTTGAGGAGGGGCGGGACCGCTGACAAGCACAGAACGCGGGAACGGCTCTGCACTCGCCGCATGTTCTGCCCCATTAGGGGACGGGGTTGGGGGGGGGGGGGGTTTAGAGGTGCAGACAGACACCCCTCTGTCAGTGGGAGCTCCATTTCCAGGCAGCGACAGGTCGCTTCAACACCTGCACAGGCTGGTTCTTACTCTCCCCACCCCTCTCTCTGGCAACCCTGCCCTGCCTTCCCCTCAGCCCCTCCCCTCACATTCTCACTGCCAACACGTAATACCACTCATCTCTTTGCACTCGCACTTTTACCTGAGACTGAGAACCCTTGGTGCTCCACTGCTCCCCCAAAATCATGACGGGACAGTCCGTGTGTGTGTTTAGAATGCCCGCCAATACAAACCACTCTAAATTACAGGATACAATGAGCTTGCTCATCTTAAGAGCAACGTCCCAATTAAAATGGAACAGCAATTTATGTCTCAAGCCCCTAAAAATTTTTTTCACAAAACACAAGTTCCCTATGACCACTCTCATGCATTACAAAATATTTTTTACGATGGACAGACATAAAATCCAAGCAGTATAACCTAAGCTTGAGTTAACAGGGTAGCGCGAGTCTTGATTTAGTATGATTGCGGGCATCTCGAGTACAGTAGCTGCAGCTGCTCACCAATAGCCCTGCGGAAATTCTCCATCAGCACCTCAGTCTTCTTAATCTCTGAGGAGTACACCTCACTGCCCACCATGGGACAGAATGGCACCTTGTTCCCAAGCTCCTGAGCCATAGCCAGTGCCAGCGCAGTCTACAAGGACCCAAAGCAGAACAAAATTATAATTATCATAGCAAACTATAAGCATCCTACTTTTATGGATTTTGGGTAGTGGTGGGACACAAGTTCATGAATTGAAGTTAATGTCTGAACTCATGACAAGGGGTAAATGCAACAACTACCACTAATAGGGTAGATTCTTTTACACAATGGTCAATACCTTTCCTGTTCCAGGAGGTCCAGCGAGTAAAACCGCTCTCCCTGCCATCTTCTTTGACCGGATTAGTTCCACAATGATGCCACATGCCTGAGACGAGCAGCAAAGTTTAATGCAATCACCGGAAACATCAATTCTGTCACTGCTTGATCAATGATATTGCAAATACAGCTACCTCTGAACACAGAAACAGTTTCACAGACACAGATTAAGCCTAGCCCAAGGCCCAATAAAACTTTCAAAGGAGTGCACGAGCAACGTTACGTGACCAACGGCTACCATTCAACGGTCGAGGCGGTTTAGCCACCTGAGTAACTTAACTTTCTTCATGGCGTACCGTTACTGCCGTAGCTTGCTAATTATTTAGCGTTAATACCATTAATCTTTGCGAAGAAGTCACTCAATATTTACTTCTAATCACAACTCGTATATCTAACCATTCTGACAGGTTGTTATGTTGACATCAGTCAACGTTAGCAAGAAAGCTAACAGTAACCCAATTTCTCCATCGCCGAAATTTCTGGATAATTAGGTAAGCGGCCGGCGTTTTAAGACCCAAAGGAATAAGTTAAACAGTTTCAGCGTTTGAAATAAAAGTGGCTCACAAGATGAAGAAACATCACCTCTCTTGCCGACTCCTGTCCCACTAAACCAGACGCGGACTGCTTAGCGATCCCGGCCTCATCAAGCCCGAGCCCCTTGACGTGACTGTGCGAAGCGATGCGCTGGGTCTTTGTGGTACTTTTTACTTCCTCAATCTTCATGCTTAAATTATATGAGTTGAATAAAACTCTCCGAAGATTACAGTAATGTTGAAAAGGCTCTAGAAGTTTCTGGGAAGCCGAAACCCTCGGTTAATCATAACAGGTGGACACAACAGTGCAAACAGAGCACAGCGTGAGCGCGTCTCCATGTGAGTTACTAGGGAAATAAAGGAAGTACCGCTCAAATAAATTCGCCAGCGATTGGACAACGGTTAGCGTTACGATATAGTGATTGGCCAAAAGTGCTGCTTATCAGATAACTGTTGTTTTCTCCCCGCCTTCCTTGACATTTATTTCCGCTTGTGTTTCAAACGTTAAAGTCCGGTAGAAACTAGCTTGTCAATTATGCCCTCTGGTTTGTGATAACGTTCACAGGCGATTGAATGAAAAAATAAAGTAATTGTGATGTATAAAAGCAGCTTTTAACGGTAAATGTTATTCAGTGCAAAGCAATCATTTGATCATAGTGGCGTCAATGCACGAATTGTCGGAGACTTAAATACGGGAGCAGTTTCCCCCGCTGCACAGGAAGCATATTACTCATTACAGTCACTCTGTACACCATTGCTGTATATGTTTGTTGGGCAGGTGAAATTTGAATAACTGGTAAAACTTTAGTCGGTTTTTAATTTCTAAATATAGCACATAGTGTGTTTTACGAAGGGTCAATGCAAATTTTTTGTAAAGTCGGCGAATAAAATATATTTGCATCAATTTCTAGATCCCGCAAGTTGGAATCCCCCTAGTTTGAAGGGAGAATCGTTTCAGCGAGGTGACAGCAATGGCAAACTCGGGAAATAGTCGTAGCATTCTCAACTTTAATGTTGGGGTGCTGGGCCATGTTGACAGCGGTAAAACGTCACTCGCCAAAGCTCTGAGCAGTACAGCGTCCACGGCTGCTTTCGACAAAAACCCACAGTCCAAAGAACGAGGTATCACTCTTGATCTGGGATTCTCTTCGTTTACCGTGGACCTTCCGGAACACCTTCAGGGAGAGTGCGGGGCTCGCGGGTACAGCAGTCTCCAGTTTACGTTGGTGGACTGTCCTGGGCACGCATCGCTCATTCGGACCATCATTGGAGGTGAGACTCAAGACTAAATGCATATGACTCTTATTCAGTTGTATTACTCGGTACAGTCATTAACTGTTTAACTAATCCCAGGGGACTGATCTTTGATTGGAGGAGACATTGTGGATTGTGTTCTTCAGCGATATTTCAGTTCTGAAAAATGTTTTGGACGAACGTCCAATGCTGTTTGGGAATCGCACTGGCTGATGTAACTCAAAAACCGTGTCCATACATAAGACATACAGGGGCTCATATGGGCAATTCCACAGTAACTCGGGCCATCAATGCTAGCTGATGTGTCTTCAGCCCTGTCTTTATTGTGTTTGCATTAGTGTGGTGATTTGCTTAATTGCACATGATGGGCAAGCATCATGAAACACATCAAGGGTCTATGTCCAGAACTTTGTGTGCAGCATCCAAGTGTTTGAATTTGGAACATAAATTTGGGTCTCATTAAAAGTTATTATTTGACTACTTGTACATATGTTATATGAACATGTTCTATGTTTGTGGTCTAGTCTCAGCGGTGTTCGCTATTTTATGTTATTTCTTTTTCCTTGTTGATTTTGCTCTGTGTTTCCATTTTTTTATTGTCGACACCAACCTGCCATAGGGACTAAAGATGGAAATTAGCCTCTGGCTATAATCTTGCATATTTACATTTTTCTTTTCTTTTTGAAAAAAAAAAAATGTCCATCAATATGCACTGTCCCTGTTTTAAAAATAAATAAAATAAACAATGTACCACAATAAAATTGGGCGATATTCCCCAAAAGCATCTGCCATCAGGTGTGGGTCAAATGTGCATTTTGCCTCTTCCTCATTTTTGTTTTCCCAATTTTTTTGTCCAATATGTCCACTGACTCATGGGATCATAGCTGATAAAAAGGCATGAGTAGAAACCAATCAGTTTTCAAGTACAGACAGTACATCAGAAGATTTATCTGAGGAAAGTTCACTGTTATTTATTACTGGGGACTTGCAACAGGCTACTTCCTGACTAATCAAAAACTGTCCATCCAAGTATGTTACCTTTGACATATTCATGCTTCTACATCTCACCTGAATGAATATCTTGCTGTCGCTGTGGAGAGACTATATTATACGTAGCTTGATAAGATTTACATTCATTAGATATGAGGTTCAAAGTTTCAAATTGATTGGAATCTAAGCGATGATACAAATTTAAAATTTTTGACCTTGTGAGATACCAATCGCAAAGATTACTGTCAAATTGCTAATGAGTTGATTCTGCGACACACTGATTTACTTCTGCTGTTATGGTCATAATTTAGGTTTGAAGGCAGGATATGCCTCCATTTGATGAGTAGCTTGAATTGGGCAGAGGAAGTGCAACATCACTGTTTGCTGATGTTCAGTTGCGGTGGTCAATTTATATGTGCCGTCTCTCATAAGAGACCTGTTTTATGCACACAGCCCGTGAATTGCACTCACCGTCATTGCTTTCGCCAAGGAGTTGAAAGGAGATTGTTTTTGCCCCATCTGTCAGTCTGTTGGTCAGTAAATTAGACAGCCAGTCAAAGAGTCTGCAGGACTGTGGAAAAAAAATCCTGGATCAGTTTTGATGAAACTTTGTGGGAAGGTTGTACATGGAGACAGGAAGAGGTGATTAGATTTTCACAGGTTAAGGGCAAAGGTCGCAGTAAATAGTAAAGGTCAACTAGATTGCACTTGGCACTGTATAACCCCTTACAGTTGAGCGTGGCTGACCTTTGTCCTTCAAGAAAATTAGGTCAAAATTGGACTGACCCATGACCTTGGCATCAAATAGGCTTCTGGAGACACCCATTCAAGGACTGTCCCTGTAATGCTTCCGCAGTTTGAGAGGTAACAAGCCACGGATAAATAGACAGACAGATGGACGGTCGGACGGTCGACGGAGGGGTTGACAATATCCCATCGGCAAGAATCGCGGGGGGTAAGAAGCGATGGGGTAGGCGGAGGTATGCACTCTATCAAAAGACTCTCTGGAAAGCAATGCGATTAGTGATATCTATTCCTACCAATAGATGGCAGCATCGTCCTACTGTGAATTCCTTCATTCATTTCATATGTCAATCTGATGTAAAATTCTGCATTGCAACCAAACAGGATAGTATCATTAATATGCAGTGTTTCCCATACATTGACGAGACTAGTGTCAATAAGCGCAAATGCCGCGTGTAGAGATTACATGCGCGCATTAAAAAAAAAACAAAAAACGGAAAAATAGGAAAGGTACCGGAAGACGCGGAATTTGCGCAATACACCCCCCGCCAATCAAAATGAGAATAATCCCCCCCGTTCAACCGAATAAGAATCATCACTCCACTCCGCCCCCCCCGCTCAATAGAATGAGAATCACCCCCTCCAGACATCAGTCTGCCACCACACATGTGCCCCCATAGTCTCCAAAATTCTGTGGGAAACACTGATATGCCTACTTTTGTTGCATTCTTTGAACTGGTCCAGTGGAACAACTGTTGATTATTCCCCTGTTAATAACCTATATGCACGGGATTCTGTTTCAGATGTTTCGAAACTTGATTTAAAAATTGTGACTCAGCTTGTTTGTACTGTACACCCACCCAGTCCTTACTGCCCCCCTGCACAAACTTTGCTCTTGGCACAGGGAAGCTCGGAAAGGAAGAGAAAGATAGAGTGAGGAGGAAGGAGAGGGAAGGGCTGCTCCTGGGGGATCATAGGCACTTCCTCAGCAGCAGGGCCCCGCAAATTCAATCCCTTCTCTCCTTCCTGCCTCCGCAGCCCTCTCCCTCCTCCCTCTCTTTAATACATGCTTTTATTATTTCTATTAATGGTAGGAATAGACAATATATCCTGTAAGCGGAGACGCTAACCTGGGGAGAGAGACATGGAGCGGGGGAGTGAAAGATGAGAGAAATGGAAAACAGGAGACCGATGGAGACAGGCTAGACGTCTGGTCGTTAGAATGGCTGTGGATGTTAGAACGGCCGTTTGTTTGACTGGATGGCACATGATGTTAATTAACGCAGAAGGTGTGCGTTTGGTGGGGTATTTTTTTTTTTTAGTCTGTTAAACACTTCCTCTCACCTCCCAGTTGGCGAGAGCGCAGGAAAGAGACAGAGGATTGACACCCGAGCGAGCTTAGTTTGATCTAATCTTTTCCGTATCGCCTAACTTAACCTCACCTTTTACTGTTATCCTTCGGAATTTAACCGCAGTCATCTGTGGTTCTCTCCTCCTGTTGTCTTTGTAAAACAACCCCAATGGGCTTTTCCCATAATCTGAACTGAAACATTTTCCAGTGTACCCATGTATGAGCGTGAATAAGATGTGTATTGGAATGTCACGTAACATGTGACTCAAATCATTACATTGTCATGGTAACATTCGTTTGAATTTGAATTATTTACCCGAAAACCAGTTCTGTTGAACGCACTTCGCGCGCCTGATATTGTACCATTGCTAGGGGCAGCACATACGTGCATGTTACACTTTGTGTAGGTGATATCTCTATTAGTCTGTGGCACTGTACTGCAGCGCAGGTGCCTGATCACGGCATTGCTCCCCTGTACAGGTGCGCAGATTATTGACCTGATGATGCTGGTGGTGGATGTGGTGAAGGGCGTGCAGACACAGACTGCGGAGTGTCTGCTGATCGGGGAGCTGACCTGCCCTCGAATGGTGGTCGTGCTCAACAAGACCGACCTGCTGCCTGCTGCCAAGAGACAGGCCGCCATTGAAAAAATGACCAAGAGGATGCACAAGACCCTGGAAAACACCAGGTAACGGGGCACTCATGCAGGCATGTCCTCTGAAACACTGCTGTAATTACCAGCTTTGTGAAGCTCGCAACATACTGCTTTTGTTCAGTCTAGTACAGATTTGGACTAATTCAGTTCAGAGTTGATTTTTAGAGCTGGAGTTTTGAGGTTATTAGCTGCTGTCTGCTAATACATCTATCCCTTTTGGAGAGCTTTAACTTGTAGCCAAATTTTTTTTTTTTTTTTTGCCATTTATGTATTTTGTGTTTGGCACATGTTGTCATGGTTTATAATTGAGTATGCCATCCCACCTTTAATAATTTTACCATTTTTCTGACCGATGTGGCTGCAGTTTGGGCACCAATATGTGTCCTTCTCTTGCTTTGGAGCCGTAGATAGCATAAATACTGCTGCTGGTTAGACCTCTTTAAGCTGACTTGTGAGTTGGAAATCAAACTGAACTCTCTGGAATGATCTGTGTAGATGCTTTAGTAATTTTGTGGTAGAAAGATTTAAAGTTAAATCATGTTTCTGGTGTGCTTTTGATAATTTGTCCACCCCCTTCATTTGTAATGTATTATAGAATAATGATAAACTTAAGTTATTATTACTGCCTATCCTAGCTGATTATTAAAACAAAAAAGCATAGTTTTTCATTATTTGTTCACATACTTCAATCTAATTGCATTTATCTTGGCATTTCATTACTGAAATAAAATGTATTTCCATTCAAGGTTTTCCTTGGCCTGTCTTAAAAACTTTTTGAATGTTGTAGAAATATGTAAGATGGGATGCTTTCCCATGTTATTATGCAGAATAACATGTTTAAGTTCTTGCCATTATCCTGTCTGGTTTTTTTTTTTTTTTTCCGGTAGATTTAAAGGGTGCCCTGTGATTGCTGTGGCAGCAAAGCCTGGGGGTCCTGAAGCCCCAGAAACAGAGGTGCCCCAGGGAGTTTCTGAACTGATTGAGGTAAGGAGAGAGAGCAACGTCATTGTGTGTGGATCCTAAAAGACTGTTCTGTGTTGATCATTATTCTGGGGAGACTCTCTGGAGTTCAAAGTAAGGACAAATTCTGAAGTCAACTGTTGCTGGCCCTTGAAAAGCAAGGAAATGTCACCCTTCATTTCAAACAATATAAAAACCTCGAAAGGTACTTTGACGCACATCAGCATTTTATAAGTTGCAGGAATGACTGTGCAATTTTATGGCCATTGATTTCTCTCATTTGGCTCAATTTGTTTGTGGTTCAAAGTACAGTTCTTAGTCGAGTTTGACTGTGTGAGGGCTGTTGCAACGCTTCTAATCCACTGTCGTTTGCGATTTGTGACCCCCCCCCCCCCCCCCTTATTCCCGCCTCCCCCTCTAGCTGCTGAAAGCCCAGACGTACCTCCCTCACAGAGACCCCTCAGGGCCCCTTTTGATGGCTGTGGATCACTGCTTTTCCATCCGCGGTCAGGGCACAGTCATGACTGGCACCGTACTACAGGGGGCGCTGTCCCTAAACGACACTGTGGAGATCCCTGCTCTGAAGGTACTTCACCTGTAAATGACTTTGTGTTGTACCGCATACATCTGTGACTATGCCAAACTATTTTAACATTGGCATTTGCAAATACCTATGCCTATGAATGTGTCTTTTGCATGCAGACATATGGGAATGAGTGCTTATTTGTATGGGCCTCCTGCTGTAATTAGAGCTCTGTAAGTTTGCTAATGGGCCAAGGGCAGGAGAACAGGCTCCGGCACAGTCGGAAGTTCAGGAGTTGACTGGGATTCAGATCTGGAGGAGGGGGTGAGGATGGCTGCCTGCGTGTGTGTGTGTGAGTGCGCGCGTGTGTGTATGTCTGTATGCAAACGCGTGTGTGAATCATTCAGGGAGCACAGCAGCTTGCTAATTCAGACCAGATGCATTCCGACACACGGATGGTAATTTACATTCAGACATAGTGAGGGATTTTTGCATCTAGGTCCTGGTGTTCTAGAAGTCTCCATGCTAGCATCTCCCCTAACCTTTCTGCTTAAGAGAAATATGATATGTCTGAAGGTGTCCCAAATAAGATGGCACGAAACTCTTCTGCAGTTCAAAGGAATGCTGCGCTCAGACTGGTGTGCTCTGGGAGCTCCACGCATTTAGTTTATTTACCCACCACAAGGTGGCAGCAATGTCCTGCGCAAAATGGTGCCCGTACCTCTAGATGTGGTTTGAAACTGTATGAATGACAAGACATACTGTATACAGTCTCCCGTTTTATTTTCTTTGTTGCTCATATCCCACCTACAGAATAAGATAAATCAAAAATGAAACAAATGACCACTGGCTTAGCGCTGTTTAAAAAAAAAAAAAAAAAAAAAACTCGCCAAGTGTGTTTAGTGAATTGGGATGAACTGCAGGATTCTGCTGGTCAGTGCGTTCATAGTGCGGTGTGCAGACAGGTGGGAGTGAATCCCTGCTCTGGAACATGCAGTGCCTCGCCTGGGTTACAACGCGCCGAGCTTCTCTGCCCTAATCTTCCAGCGGCCTGTCCTCGGCCTGCCTCAGCTTCTGGTCTTAGCGCCAGCTCAGCTCAACACACAACACTTGCACGCGTATATGAGTGCTAATGCATACAACTGCGAGTCTTACAGGGTCATACCTGGATTACTTCATGGTATTCATATTTCCTTTATGATTTGCGTGAAATATCAAGGCATGAAATATGAAATAAATTCACATACTGCTAAGTGTTTATGCTCATTTATTTTGCTTTGAAAAATATTTGCCCTTCCTGATTTCTTGTATTTTCACTTGTCATATTTAAATGTTTCAGACTATCCAACTAATCTTATAAACCCAAGACAAAGTTAGCGAACAAAAAATTCAGCTGTAAAATGATCATTGTATTTAATTAAGGTAAAGAGTCATTCAAAACCTTTATCGCTCATGTGAAAAAGTAATTGCCCCCCCCCCCAAAATCAAATAACTCGTTGTGTCACCCTTGGCAGCAACAACTGCTACCAAACATTTGCAATAACTGGCAACAAGACTTTTGCATCACTGTGGAAGAATGTTGGCTGACTCTTCTTTGCAGAATTGGTTTAATTCAGCTACAGTGTAGGTTTTGGAGCATGATCTGCCTCTTTATGCTACAGCTTCTCAATCAGATTCAAGTCAGGACTTTGACTAGGCCACTCAAAACCCGTCATTTGTTTCTTTTGAGCCATTCAGAGGCAGAATTGCTTGTACACTTCAGATCTTTGTCCTGCAGTAGGACATTGCCCCTCAGTATTTTCTGGCTGAGAGTAGAATTCATGGTTCCATCAATCATGGCAAGTCACTCAGATCCTGGAGCTCTGAAATGGTCCAACCATCACACCAGCACCACTGAGTTTGACTGTTGCTATGATATTCTTATTGTGGAATGATGTGTTAACTTTTTTCCTGGTGTAATGGGACCAGTGTCTCCCAAAAATTTCCACTTTTGACTCATCAGTCCATAGAATACTATTCTTCAAGTCAAGGGGGCCATCAAGATGTTTTTTTGACAAATATGAGGTGAGCCCTTAAGTGTTCTTTTTGGTTGGCAGTGGTTTTTGCTTTGCAGCTCTCCCATGGATGCCAATTTTACTCAGTCCCTTTCGTATTAAGTAGTCATGAACAATAACCTTGAATTGGGCAGTTGAGGCTTACGTTCTTTAGATGTTAGTCTGGGTTCTTCTTGTGACCTCCTGGATGAGTCGTCGATACGCCCTTGGAAGAATTTTGGTAGGTTGCCCACTCCAAGGAAGGTTCATCACTCCTCCTAGTGTTCTCCATTGGTAGATAATGGCTGTCTTACTGGGGTTGCAGAGCTTTAGAAATGGCTTTGTAACCCATTGTACACTGATAAATGTCAGTGACTTTATTTCTCATCTCTTTTTGAATTTCTTTAGATTGAGGCATCATGCGCCACTTTTTGCCTATTTTACACTACCAGAAAAGCTCTGTTGAAGTGATGTTTAGATTCAACACGGCTGGCAGTAATCATGCCTGGGAATGTCTGGTGAAATTGACCTCAATTATTAATTAAATTTGTTTAATTGGTTGACTTAGTAACTAAAAGGGCAGTTACTTTTTCACATTGGGTCTGGTGGGGTTGGATGGCAGGTCTGTTCCAATAACTGAAATTATCATTTAAAAACTGCATTTTATGTGTACTCAGGTTATTTTGTCAAATAATAAAATTAGTTCTGTGATCTGAAATATTTAATTGTGACTTAAAGGCAGAAATATAAGAAATCGTGAAGGGGGATAATTCTTTTTCACAGCACTGTATACAGTATTGTCTAAATTTTAATCCGGGTACATACAGTAAAAGATAAGAGGATCATGGAATTATAATCAAAATATTGCATAGTGATAGTCATTTACAATTGCTGAGACCAACAGCAATTGTTTGTTTTGTAAAACTTATCAGTCCTCCCATGCTTGCCCATTTTGGTTGGATGCACAAAACGTAACTGGGGAAAGAGGACCTTTCAACAAGACAAACATTCCTCAAAATCAGCTGAGAACTTGCTTATTTCTGCCCTAACCTGTTGTCATAAACATCTTACGTAAGCATCAATCTGCAGTTGCTCTTTGTATTGCTTGTGCTGTTTGTCAGCTACACCTCCCTGTAATGAGTGGATGTGTTCAAGCTCATATTTGTAATTTTAGAGGCACAATTTAAGGGGTAGTTTACAATTTACAGGCAGTTGCAACTTCAACTTAACATAAACCCTTCGCTTATCCATGTGGTCCCCCGGCATTCCCCCATATTTGAAACCGATATTATGCCCCTGTATTTAACGCCTGTTTAATGGTTTGTCATGCCGTTTGGAAAAATGTAATTACCAAAAACTGGACGGGCTAACACACATTGCACTTGTGGAAAATAAATCTCCACCGTGAAAATACCAAATATGTCCCTGAAAATTCTGAGTGAGAGATCAGAGGTTTGAATTTTATAGCCCTGGTAGAGAACTTCTTCAAAGATTTGAAAGCAAAGTATGTGAATTTGGAAGACAACATTCTATCAGTAGTCTTACATGGGTTTTTGCTTAAAAAGAGTAAATTAATAGTTTTATCAAGATGCACATGTGGCCACAAGTATATGGACACCTGCTCATCATTTGTGTCATTCCAATATTATGGGCAATGGTATGGAGTTGGACCCTTCTCTGCTTCCCTAATAGCACAGGCTCCTCTTGGAGGGCTTTTCAGTGGTAGTCTGCTTTTTAGTTTATGGTAGTCTAATTCATCTGCACTGATCTCCACAGACCATGAGTGGACCTAACTCTGTGCAGGGGGGCATTTTCATTGACCAGGAAAAAGCTTTCCTGACAGTCTCATGATTTCCAGGAAATAGAACTGGGCGGCAGAGCCCAGGCTGTGAAAAATGGCCCTTGGCCACAGATTGTCCATATACTTTTGGCAACGTGGAGTTTATCGCATGGTACTCTTAGCAGTAATAGTTGTTTTCATTAAAAGTGTTGTTAGTGCATGCAACACAGCTGGGCCCATGTAAAATGTGGGCGTGTCATTTTGGCCCCCAGGTGACTCGGAAGGTGAAGTCCATGCAGATGTTCCGGCAGCCCGTGAGCTCAGCCATGCAGGGAGACAGAGTCGGAGTGTGTGTGACTCAGTTTGACCCTAAACTCCTTGAGCGAGGCGTCATCTGCTCCCCTGGGTCCCTGCGCACTCTCCACGCCGGCCTCATCTCCGTCTGCAAGATTGGCTACTTCCGGGGCGCGCTGGCCACGCGGAGCAAGTTCCACATCACCGTGGGGCACGAGACGGTCATGGGCAAGGTCTCCTTCTTTGGACTGCCCCCCTCCAGCTCCTCAGCCTCTGTAGCTAATGGCAAGGCACTATCAGAGCTCAGCTTGGACCAGCAACCCACTAACCCTTCCTCTGAAGACACAGGTCTCTCGCAGCCCTCATCTGACTCAACTCCCCCAGATAAAACATTCTCCTTTGACAGGGAGTACATATTCCAGGATGAGTACGTGATTGGTCAGCCTGGCACGGAGGGGGCATGTGACCCAGAGCAATGGGCTCTGCTGGAGTTCGAAAGGCCTGTGACCTGTCCCAGCTTTTGCCTGGTGATTGGTTCGAAACTGGACACTGACATCCATGCCAACACGTGCAGACTGGCCTTCCAAGGGCGGTTGCTGGAAGGGTTCGAGGATAAGGGGTACGCAGAGAGTGCCCTCCCCAAGCTGAAGGTGTTCAAGACCAAGCTGAGGGAGGGCCAGGTGGAGAGGGTAAGTTTCTGGCTGCTCTGAGATGGTTCAGGGCAGCGTAAGGGGATGAGGGTACTGCAGTTTCCGAATGAGCCTCTTCAACGGTACAGGGAGAGCATAGTGCAGGTTCTGGCATGAATGTTCTGAGTGTTGTGTTGGTTTTAATTGCTTTCCAGCACCTATTATTATCCCCCACCATGACATGGAGTTGAGGATATTGCAATTGAGCTTGTCCGTCCATCTGTCTGTTCATCTGTCTGTCCAGAAATGTGGGGACAAGTTGTTTTCAGAATCTAATTTACCAAATCGATTCAAATTTTGTATGTTGGTGTTATTAATCATGACCATGATAGGGTTAAAAAATGGGATTCTGTGATGGTGGGGGATATTGATGACAATGCCTTCTTGTTGTTAGCTAAATGGTTACTTGTATGAGCATCTCAACCTCACCTGGTTTCTGTGGCGCAAGCTCATTATATCCCCGAAATACGAGTTTCGGGGATATCATGGTTTCGCCCCACCCGCCGCCCCCGCCACGCCCGCAAATTTTAGCCGTTAGCGCGATAACTCATAAAATACTTTACATTGGCTTCTCATTTTTAGCATATGGGTAGATATGGTAGAGAGGATGAACTGATTAGATTTTGGGCAAGTATGCGCTCCTAGGTTTGCCACCAGGTGGCGCTATATATTGAAAAAATCAGTTTTTTAACCATATCCCTAGAACAATTACTTACACAGACCTCAAATTTGCCTCATATTGTAGGTCTAGTAACGGGGAATCTAATAAAGGGGGCTTCGAGGATTGGGGAATATCGGGGATATACCCCTTGCTGTCGGCCGCCGACAGCGTAGGCCTAGTTTTGAGATAATGACCACCTGACAACTTGGGTATTCTGAACTATGGTCAGTTTCACTCCAGTTGAAAATGACTTCTACTCAGTGATTTAAAAGTCCCCACCAGAACATAAGACTCAGGAACATGCATTGCTGCTGTTAACACTAACATGTCATTGAAACGGGCTAAATGCGCAAATTCCATAAGTGCAGTCCTAACCTCTGGCCTCAAAGGGTCAACATTTCATCAGTGATGCCCAATCATGTTCAAGGGGAAGCTAAGAGTATGTTTTTGTGACGATTCTCTTTCCTACTTACAACTTCATCTGCTGATTTTACAAATTGGTTCCCTCCGTTCTGGTTGAAGGTAATCAGCAGACATACTGCACAGTTGGAAACCAACATACACTTGTCCCTTATTGGTGCATATTTTTCTGCTTTTGATGGCAAATGTTTTAGTCTCACATTTTAAAGAAAGAGTGTAAATCTTGGTTGTTAATTTAATTTTAGTGCTCATATCCAATGAAATTTAGGCCCATTATTTGGGCCTAGTAGAGATACTGTGGATCTTTCGTGGATTCTTCCAGTTTCTCATGCTCTGTGTGTCAAATATGGCAACAGTGAGTAACACTTTCATATTAAATTGAGATCTTTATTTTTTATTTGTGGCCATGATCTTACAATGGATGCTGCCCAGGTTAAGGTCAAGCTCAAGCAAAAACAAATTAGCCATGTCGTTCTTTTGCTGTTTGTATCTGAAGTCATACTTTGGCATTCTGGTGCTGGAGCACGTAGTTAATGTTTATGTCGCCACCATAAATTGCACAGATTTCTCTGATCTTGAAATTATCTGGAAAGTCCATCTTGTGATGCATGCCTACTCTGACCTAATCCAGATAAAATACGGATCAGTGCATCTGTCTAGCCCTGTCCTGGCTCCGTAGAAGTGCTTCAGTTTGGAATTTCTGGGCTCATTCTAAAGTCAGTGCGAATAAACAGTTTGTTAACTGTAATACACGGCTTTTCAATGTAAGGAACCGTATTTCAAATGTCAGCTCTCTGGCGTGTCCATTTGAATGTCATGGGCCTGCAGGTTATTTTTGGTACTTTGTGATTGCAGCCACTCTGAATACTTGCTTTTTAACTTGCAGGTCACATGCTGCATGTAGGCAAGTTGAGTTCAGGGTCACACAGTACTAATCTCACTGGTGGAGAAAGCAGCTGGCGCAGACGTCAATATTTTGTTTGTTCCATTTTGTTTTGGTTGAAGGGCTGTTTATTTTTTTTATCACTGTCTGTACGCCCCTCTTGACACTCGCTCCACTTGGTTCACCCTTTCATCCTCCCCCTTACCTCTGAGGGCTTACCCCCCCTGGTTTTCATGTTTTTGTCCTTGTTTGAATTTTTGGCATTTCTCTTGCTGGTGGTGCATGTTCCTCAGACTGAGCCTCCATTGTGTGCGCGCGTGTGGGAGCGGTATGCGGGCCCTTGGCGTGTGCAGCTCCGTGACACGCGTGTGGCCCCTGACGCCAGCCCGCCCGTCTGTCTGATGTTTGGTCACACCTGACCGACGCAGGAATCACCCACGCTCTACAGGCATGCGTTCTCTCTCCCTCTCTACCCCTTCTTTGGTTCATTCACCCTCTCTTTCCTTCTCTTTCTCTCTGAGGTTCTTGCTCTTTGACCTTCTGTTTCTCAGTTGAGCTCTTTTTGGCTACTTTCTCTCATACCCTCCAATTTCTGCACATTGTCTTTTCCCGTCCGAGCCTTTTCTGGCCTGTTCTTATGCTGGTCGTCAGCTTTCATTGCCTCTCTGATGTTTCCACCCCTCCCCCATACTGAAAAGATGTAAAAGCTAATAAGGGACCGGGCTCTCTTCATAGTGAGCGTGTGCTAATAGTGAAGTGTTGAAAAGTGTGTTGATTGGACTGTGTCATGAAGTGGTATATCAAGACAGTGCAAGTGTCACTCAATGTGCGTTCTGTGTAGCACATAATTTCTGCGCAAGCTTGGGTTAGTAGAGTCTATAACATATTTACAGTCATCCAATTCAAGTAATCAGATGAAAAGTGCAGGTCATAAAGTGAATGTCATGGCATGCACTGCAGAGGCACAGTACTAATGTCCTGGATTCTCACTGGAATTGTTGTCTCGTTCAGGTTTATACAAATGTGTAAAATATTATCACTGGTGTGCAGCTTTAGGATATCGGTTTTATATTTTTTGGTTAGCGTTCATTTGAGTGGAGAGGCAGGAAAAGCTAGGAGAGAGGTTTCTGACAGCTTGTACTGTAGAACTACATCATAGTCGTCAATATGTAGCCACTTTCATGCAGCTTTGTTGCAGATGGCCAAATGCATGATCAACGGAGGGATATAACCTTTAATGTACTTATGTGCTTTTGTAAATTAGGAACATGGTTAACAGGTACGTGTTTGGATACAAGTACACAATGCAGGTGATGGATGGCTTGGCATTTTTTATCAAAAAAAATAAAAACCAATATGGTCTCTGCTTCATGATGGAGAAAAGTGTACTGCGCCAGCTTGCTGTTTGGGCCAGTGACTGTTGAAGTGTCTTTTGTTTCTGAGTTAAGTGTCCTGCCACCAAATCCATCATTCAGCACTAGGTGATGTTTGAGATGGGCTCCAATATGCAAAGTTTTTTTTTATAATGCTTCCTGCTATTCTGTCCAAAGTTTCAGTCTATTTAGGAAATATTTAAATATGAGTCTTATCGTAGTTATTATCCCCCACCGCAAAGTGGAAGGGGGCTGTAGGAATGATTGATGTCCTTCAACTTGTCTGTCCAACCCCCCATCTCACTTCTTTTCTGGCCCAGAACTTCTAAACCGTTCAACATTTTCACAATGAAATATATAGATGCATCTTATAGTATAGATGTGCCTTTTCATATTTCAGTCTGTCCTCCTGCCTCTCTGTCCATCCCTTTGTTGCATTTCTTTTCCAGGCCAAAATGCCAGAACTGTGGTGAGGGCTCTGACTATTTTTTCAGAGCAAGTCTTTCAGTAACCATATTTTGTAGTTGCTTATTGTCTTTGTTTACTATATTTTTGCTTGGAGATAACATGATGTACTCTCCTGTGTCCTGACTCCTACTGTAAAATATGAGGAACTCTGTGCTTCTGCCTGAATCCATTTTTCTCCTGAATTGTTTGGGCAATCAATCTGGCACTGCTCATGGGAATGAGCATGGGCATAGTCAGGGGCTGAAAAACATGATTTTCCATTTTCCCAATTGTAAGCTGTTCATGAGCAAATTTGACGTGTTAATGAGCATATTTGGCTAGTCTGCTCGGAGTTGTGGCATGCATTCTCAGGTTTGGACTAGTAGAATGCATTTTGCCAATTATTGTTTTGTTAGCCTCATAGCATAATTGCCTCTCTAATTTTCAAGGTTTTTTTTGATCTTTTTTATTTTTATTTAAGAGAATGGATTTTTTTTTTACTTGTTGGAAAAAAAAGGAAAACACATTTTTTTTTTTTGCCAACATGAAAGAATAGGCAGCCAGTATCTCAGTTTGGCAAAAATATGACAATTTTGCTATGAGGCTAATGGTTTAATAACCATGTTTTTGGCTATATGCGTTACTTTTTTTTTGGGGGTGGGAATTTATCTTCGTAGTTAAATCTTTGGTCATTTATCATAGATCTATCCCTCTCGAGATTCAATGTGAATATTTATATAAAATCTGTTTATAGTATTTATACAGTATTCATGAGTCTCATCGATCACAGTGACCCGAGAGCCATGTGAAGCTGCAGCGGAGTCAAATCTGAAATCTCTTTATCACCAATTCCAACCACCCATGCAAAATGAGGGAAATATCTTACCTCTTTCATAAGGTGTAGTCAGCTGAAGAAAATGATGGCCTTTGGGTTGATACTGTCCTTAGTGGGACACTTTAAATGTGGGCATAGCCAGTGTGATTTACTCGTATGAATGGTAGCACAGTGCCCCATTCCAGGCTTAGTCCTGCTTAGCAATGACAATTGTTCTATGCTGGAGATGAACTGATGTTATGATGCCAAATCGAAAGGTCACATCTGATTTTTTTTTTTTTTTTTTAAGCAAACATTTGAATTTGGTGCATAGGAAAAGAACTTGAGATAAAGGTCATATTTTATGGAGAATTTTGTAACGTCTTGAATATAAAAATCCTTGAAAGGTTTCACCAGAATGGTGCCAAATGCACGCTGGGTGGTTTTTAGTCAAACAGCATCCCTGGCTTTTATTTTTTTTCCACTGAGCGACCCCTGGTGTCCTTTCTACTCAGATGCTGAACTTAATGGGAAGAAAATGGGGGAAAAAGTTCACTCAAACTTCATCATTTTGGGATAATGTAGAGTCTGTGTGTTCAATCCTGACCTGGGGCAAGAGTTCAAGTGTGGTCTGGGTTTTCTTGAGAATGAGTGTAGCTCTTATTGTGAGTGGCACCTGAGGGTGTTAACTGCAGCTTTGCAATGACTGGGTGTTGACCCTGACGTTGACCTCAATGTGTGGGGTCAGGCCATGTCAGGCCAGGCACAAGGTCCTCTGCGAATTATGAATTTGTGTCCTTTTTTTAAATTTCTGCTGTTTTGTAATGCTGTTTTGTAATAATATTTTTTACAGTTTTAGAGATTTTAGCGAGGCCATTGTGCTGATTTGTTTATTTTTCGCATGCAGAAAAGCGTGATGCCTTATTGGCGTCAGCCCTGTACACTGTACAGCACTGCGTCACGTAGGGCACAAGGGAGCACAGACAGAGAGGTGCCCGGTCTTTATCAGCTCTGTGGGGGGGGAGTCAGACAGAATTTGAGATGAAGATAAGGAGGGAAAGCAAACAAAAAACAAGAAGAGAGAGTGAGGGAAAAGAGAGGGCAGCGAGACTGACAATCAGCAGGCAAGGAGGAATGCTGCGGGGCCAGACTGCGGCCTTGGCCAGAACCGCGAACCTCCCTCCTTAACACACCTCCTTCACACGCACAGGACCCAGCACAAATCCTCAGCTGTTGCTAAGCTATTTATTTCACGTAAATGGTATCCTTTTCAACCCTCTGCCATATTACCAGGACCTTTGTGGAGTATCAAATGAACAGAACGTAAAGTGCTTAAACGTGAAAACAAGAACCTGAACTTGTACCCCACATGAAACCTTTTTTTACAACTTAGTATGTCTTTCCAAAATATGAGGGTGGGTGGTCATTCTCCCGTCCACTGCCTGTGAAAATATGTCTGAGTTAAGATATACTTAGTTTATGAGATTTGAGTTACAGTTGTATATTCGGTGACCTAAAATATTTTAAATGTCATTATCTGAACTTTGCTTGATGGATGAATTGTGTATACGCGATACTGCATGTATTGCTGAATGTAAGTGGCCAGCTGCCTCATTTTTGAGGCTTGTAGCAGTGCACTTGTTTGACAGCAATGAAACTGGTAATTTCCAATTGAACAATGGTCACTCGCTACTGCAAAGCATTACCTTGCGTAGGCAGGGCTCCTTATTTAAGTTGTAATGTCAACATACACTCTCACGTCACATTCATGAGTGCCCTCGCATCAGTGTAATAATACAGTCTAACCATGCAGAAACATTAAGATGTGCACTTCAAAACCATACATACTAGGGATGTCCCGATACCGATACCAGCATCGGTACTCGCACCGATACTGGCCTATTTTGCTGTACTCGTACTCGTCAAATACACGCTCATGACAGCACCCGATACCTACTATACGTCAGTGACGTGCGGTGGAGGTTAGTTTGGTGAGGCAGAATCCTTCCCTTTGCTTGATTAGCAATCAGACGATTAACTAGTTTAGTAAGACTATTCGGCAGAATGACGGGCCAGTTTAAGTTTCCGCGGCGTTATTACTCAGAATATCGAACCTGAAATGCTCACTACACAGCAGATTTGCGCGTACTTGCTTCCAGGAAGCCGAAGCAATGTCATCAACAAATATTAAAACAGTTCGAGTTTTGCAGACTTCAATGCTTAATCAATATACAATGTATTCACCTTTAAATACGCGCTTTTACACCCAAACAAAAAGCGGCGTTTATTTTCAGTCTTCTTTAAGTAATCCGATTAACAAAATGTTTAAACGATATACAGAATTACCGAGAGCCGAGAATTTTTCCTAATTGATTATTCAGATTTCCATCCTCGCAGTCTCGAATTGCAGCGTATACGAGAATGAATCTTTTTGTCATTATCTCCTCTATCAGTATCAGGCTTCCTATAGGCTTGGTCTTAATTGTTTTGATTGTCAATCAGGAATAGTTCGTGGGAACAGGTTCACAAAATCCTGTGATAAAAGTTTGGGTCACTGCCTCACCTCACCGCACGCCTCTGGCTTCCTGTAAGCAAATACTCGCAGATCTGCAGTTTAGTGAGCATTTCAAGTTCGATGCAGCCTACTGAGTAATAACGCCGCGGAAACTTAAACTGGCCCGTCATTCTGCCGAATAGTCTTACTAAACTAGTTAATCGTCTGATTGCTAATGAAGCAAAGGGGAGGTTTCTGCCTCACCAAACTTATTTTATTTATTTTATATTATCAGTACATGCATAGATTGCCCAGGCTAAACTTGAAATGTTAAAAGTGAAATCTGTGTGGCGGTGGTGTCATGTTTGTTCAGGGAACATGTGCTGAAAAAATAAAAAATCATAATTTAAATTTGTTGTTATGGTATTATTAATTACTCGTATCGGTACTCGGTATCGGCAAGTACTCAAATGTCAGTACTCGTACTTGTACTTGGTCGGAAAAAAAGTGGTATCGGGACATCCCTAATACATACTGTATGTGCCTAGGCACCCACGCGCAAATATAACCACCCAGCTGCCCAAAATAATGCAGACAGAAATTTTCTGTGACTAACATAATTACAGGAAAGCAGCCTCACAAACTAACTCTTTCCTGAGACAGAAGAGATGAATGAGTAGGATTGAGGCAAACTAGCAATAATAACTAGCAGCTAACTCCGGAGTCCTCTCTACTGTATCTGTATCATGTTTTTTGCCTTCAAACGCAAGACAGACTGGCCATCACTTATGTCACTGTTAGTGCAAACAATATGTCACAGACTTGCATCGCTTCTGAAATAGAATTGTTTGACATTTTGGAAACTACAGTTGAACTTTGTAATTTTTGTCTCCAGTGTGGTCAAACCCTTCTTCTCTCTCCGGCTAGGTGATGGATGACTATACTCTGATTGGCCGTAATCTCTTCAAGAAGGAGACCAACATGCAGCTCTTTGTGGGGTTAAAGGTCAGGCTCTCGACAGGCGAAGAGGGAGTTATCGAGGGCGGCTTTGGACAGAGTGGGAAGTTCAAGATCAGAGTACCAGGTGAGACCTGTGTGTTTTTACATGAACACAATTAATTGCTTCTGCAGTTTCATCTGTGGTGTGATGGACATTTAACCGCTGTGCAGTTTGTAAGTATTTTAGCTGTAACCATGAATGCATCTTCCAAACAAGATCACCCAATATAGATATGAGCACGACGTACATATGTATGGTTTCATTATAACTTTCTGATGTACTGGTCCAAACCTAAGCAACCTGCATTATTGTACAAATTATGTAAAGACTCCTCTGCATTTTATTGTTACAGTCTTGTGCATCGTACAGAACGCCAAGTCTACCAGCTTTATCTAATGAATTCCATGCGACTCTAGAATTATCAAATGGCATTCCACACATTTTCCTGCGTAAGTCTTGTGTTACAGATCCCGTCTCGCATTCAGGTTCCACCAGCCGTCACAGACTAAAATCTTCACTGTCATTCCAGCTCCACTCCCACACAACTCCACCCCCGCCCCCCCATTCACATACCTTATGTTTTTTTCTACCTTGCGTTTCTCTCAATTTCTTTGGTTCTCTTCAACTCCCCACCTGATTCGGTAGGATGTGGTAAGGGCGCTGGGCCCGGTATTCAGAGGAACATTCCGGCCATTCTTCATGGGGGATTTTCTTGTTCCGGGGGAAGTCTGCACTGTGTTTATTCTACCTTCTGTTTCTCGGTCTCTGTATAAGTGAGGGGGAAAGCCCTGAGGTTGTCAGGAGGGTTTTCTCCCCAAAAGTCTCTGGGCCTTATGCTGGACACTCCTGACCCCTCTGCTGCTTGATACCACCAGGAGGGCCGCGCTCACATTGGGGAGGATAACTGAGAGATGTCCTCGTGGGACGGGGCCTTAGGGACAGAGGGTCCCGGATATGGGCTGTAACTGCTTTTCATTTGTTTCAGAATATATTTTGGGGACCTCCCAATATATTTTGTCCCAGCCCAGAGAGTTTACTTCAATGGCCCTTACGATGAGACGGCTGCAGTCTTTTCTATGCAGAACCTTGTAACACTGTTGCTGGTAAAAGAGGCTTTGATTAACAATCGTAACAAGCATACGTATGGATGGATGCGCTGAAGCTGCAGCTATAGCATTGGTCTCTGTGGGGGACCTGCGTAAATTGCACACTTTGAATTTGTAGTCAGCAGGCCACCTACCAGAAATGTGAGGGGGAGGGCTTTTGGATTATTGAGGGCAGTGGGGGGTCCTAAGGATGAAGAGGGGCAGCTATAATTTTCTGTTGGAGCCAATCCCCCCACCCCCCACCCCCACTTACAGCAAATTTATTCTCAGACGGCCCACCACTTCCTGAGAGGAACTGTAACATTAGCCAGGAGTCGGGGTGTGGTCCCAGCATTTGGGTATGGGGTCTGCTTCAATTACAGCGTTTAGGAAGGAAACTTACTAAAGGACAGGCTGAGGAGAAAGGGGCGAGGGTAGTCTTTAGACTGCGCATTTGGCCGTTAGGGTGGCTGTTAGGGTTTACTACACATCATGACATTATTCATCCTCTCCTCTTCTTCTGTCTCCTGTGAGCATCGCTGGTGTTCGCTAGCCCCTGCGCAACCCTCCTTAATTCAGTCCTGAGAACCCAGCCCTGGGAGCGACAACCAGACTCTAAACCAGTGGCAGACCTTTCCTGGGATGTGCCGTTCTCATTATCTGACGGCGTGAAGGCAGCGTCACTGTTTTTCTAGCGGATTCTCTGTCCTGCACTTCAAAACCCTTCCAGCCTCTCCCCCTGTTGGACCCACTGTGTCTCTTGCCCTCCTCTGACCCCGCTTTGTTTGTGTTTTCTGTTTCCCATTGACATTATTTTTCTTGCCTCTGTAGCTGCTTCTTCGAAGCGTGTGATCAAAGGTGCTGGAAGAGGGGCAGAGAGAGGGAGCGGAGAGAAAGAGGGAGGCCGAGAAAAGTGACGGAGGGAGAGTACCGGCGAGTGAGAGCAATGGGTAGAGATGAAAAGAGAGAGAGGGCTTTGTCGAGCTCTCCAGCCGGTGCTAGTCTTTGAAGTGCCCCCCACCTTCCTTTGCTTGACCCCACCACACACGCTCCACTGTCCCTTTGTGTTCACTCCCCGTTACTGACCTCTGACTCATCCCACACGAGTCCCGATGCTCAGCAGCCTGACAGCAGACAGTTATCCCAGCCCTCAGGCACGCAGGCTACTGTAGGCTGCAGGAGAGGAAGGGTTAAAAGGCCTTCAATATTATTTAACTTGCTCATAACTGTTAAAAATACATGAACGCGTGAGCAGAGTTTTCTGGGTCTTCTGCTAATCAGTAGTAAATGCTGGTCTTGTGCTTGCTGGTTTTCCACAGGAATTGAAGAGAGTTTCAAGACAATGGGAGTGTTTGTTTCCCCACTCAGTGTGATTTAATGCAATGAAATGGCTCCTAATTAATTTTAAAATCTTTAAAGACTGAAGAGTCACAAAGGCTAATTCTCACAGCCTGCCTCCCAATCATGCCCTACAAATACAATTTTGTTTCATGATTTCTTTTTCTCTTTTTTTATGTTCATATATCTTTCCTTGCTCCCCCTCCAAAGCCCAGTGCTTGAAAAAAAAACTGTTACGCGAGGATTTATGAAACAAATTGCATTTTTATTTTATTTCTGTTTGAAGCGGATGAAAAGAAGAGGCGAGCGCTCTGATTGAATTAAATTTCCTCTTTGTAAACGTTGACCGGAGCTTTTGACAGTGTTCGCGGCCCCATTTTAATTAAGCTTTGGCGTAAAGGAACAAGGAGGGAGACAAAGACGACGTTAAAAGAGAGATGCTATATGAGGGTTCTGTGTTTGTGCGCAGGCCTGGTGTCTGTGTGTCTGGTTTTTCTTCTTTCGAACTACATGCTTTTATATTTATCGTCGCCTTCGGTAGCTGCTGGCTTTAAGCTGTCCTTTGAGGGATTAGCGTGTGGAGTTCAGAGCATGCGGGGGATTGTGCTAGCACAGGTACGGATCGCTTTAGCCTGGACCCCCATCTTTCCGCTCTCTCTCCCTTTATACTCTGTGACCCTGCACTTCACAGAGGGTCTGCCTGGGGTCCTCTGCCCTGTCTGTACTGTGGAGAGCCTGTCTAACAAGAACTCCACTGCAACAAACATGCATTTTATTAGATTACATTTTCATTTAAGCATTTAGCTGATGCGCTTATCCTGAATATTGTGGATAGTTTGGCTAAATGTCAGAATGAGTCCTTAAAATTGTTTATGTGTGTATATGTGTGTGTGTGTATATGTGTGTGTGTGCGTGCACCCGTAGTGTCGAGGCCAATGCATAAAAACGCGTAGCATTGTGTAGCAACAAAAAACCTGGAGGTTTTATGTTTACAGAATGCCAAAGGAGGCATTCAGTCCTCAGTGTTGGTTGGCAATTGTCAAGTGCGGTGGTGTTGAGTATGTTATGATATGGGCAGCCACTTCGTGGGGCTTGGATCTAGGGGTTTTGTCTTTATGAATTTGAAAGGGGCAAACAATATGAAACCAGTTTTACAAGACCAGGTGCACCCTATGTTGCAAACACTGTTCCCTCATGGTGTCTCTGAATTCCAACATGATAAGGATAATGTACCCATACAGACTGCTAAAAATATAAAAGTTGTTATGTGCTATTAGAGGTACAAAAGTCCCTCAGAAACTTCACCTTTTAATGCATAATTACTCCATACGAGTTCCCATTTACTTTCCCTCATCAGTAACCAAACATTAATTCACTCAGTTTCAAAGACTAATTGGTAGAGTGACTGGCAAGTTTGTTTCTGGCTGGCATTATTGTTTATTGTATCACAAAGTTATCAGGCATTTTCCTATCCACATTACTGATGACGTAAAGCGTCGATATGTCTTTCAAAGATTCTGAATTCATGTATCTCATAAAATTGCACATATTGGTTAGCTAGGCTTATAAATGACGCTTTTTTGCACCAGTGCTCAATAGTTTTTGGTACGCCGAAGATGTTTTTTATTTAAAATTTTTTTATTAGCACTGAAAACATTTTGAGTAAGCTAAATGCTACCTTAAAATAAATTGCACACCTGAAAAATGCTAAAATGGCGGACTAAATTCAGAGAAAGTTTTGTATTAATTAATTTTTAAGATTTTTGCCATTCTTACAGTTTCATATGTATTATATTTGCGTAGTAAATGTAGCCTGTTGGTGAACTCTCTTCATTTCTTAATTAATACTATTTTAATCACTATAGGCTTATGTATTGGTCTTGATTATTTAGTTAATAAATAGTTTGATTCTCTATCGGCCGATCTTATATGGGAACAGATTGAGCAATCATGCATTGCTGAAGGGCTTCTTTCCATCTGACGGCATGACATTGTAGAAAAGGTGGTTCGAAGAGCTGAATCATGAAGTCAGGCACTGTCCATGGCCTGCACAATCACCAGGTGTAAACTTTGTTTATGGGTACTTCTGCAGCACAGAGTGCAAACTACTTTAGATTTACACCTGTGTCATCCCTTGAACTGGACCACTCATCTTAAAGAATGAGCCAGTATCCCACTGCTCACAGTTTGGAGACTTTTTGAGCATATTCCTTGGATTGAAATGGTTATGAAGATATTCGTTACAAGCTATCCAGTTTCTGTGGGTATTTCCACTATAGCATGTGCATGCTTTTGTTGTTTGTAAGGGCGCGCAGCATAAACTGTTGCCCTTAAAGTTGGACTAATTTTGTAAACAGATATTTTATCTATCATGAATAAATCACATTGTCACAATCATCTTATGAAGCGAGGTAAAAAATATTTTATTCCAAATTTTTGAGCAGCAGTGTATTTGCATATTTTCAGGCTTGGAGCGGGAATGAGCATGTAGTTATGAGGATGTGTACATATTTATGGTTGTGTGTGCATGAAGGCATGCAGAGTGCACAGGTAGGTATTGGTATGCGCACAGTCTGCTGACCCTCTAGTCATAATACTGCCTTAGACAAGCGTACAGATGGGTGCACTGATTGGCCTCCACTGGCGCCTCGTGTTCTGAGCCCGACATGGTCTCCAAAACACAGAAGAACTCTGACAGAACTACCCTTTGTCACAAGCAGAACCATATCAAAAGAATAAAAGATTAATGGAAAGTGAGCAGGAACAGGAAAATCCGGTCTTGTATAAAACTGCTGTAGACATTTAGCATTTCAGTTATTACCAAACTCCATTTCCTGTCCCTGCTTCGACGCTAAGATTCAAATTTGGTGTATTTGCCGGATCCTGTTATAACCAAGTATTCCACCATAGAACCAGGACAGGGAAAATGGAGTTTGAAAACCTTCTTGGTTTTCCTTGGCGTTCCTTGCATTCCATGACCAATGGCTGGATGCCCTTTGACAACATTTCTTTTACGCTTTTGCTGCCCATTTTTATTGCATGTTTACCACAAAGTTATGCCCATGCGGAGTATGTTTTATGTTAGTTTACATAGGCATTTTCCTCTTCCAGTATTGGTGTGTTCTTGTGCATCTTGTACGGTTTGTGTGAACCTTTCTTTGTGTTGTACAGAGGGACTTAATGAAGAGACTAAGCAGCTCCTGTCTTCCACCTCGAAGAAGAAATCAAAAGGTGGGAACAAGACAGAACCAGTCAAAGAGGAGCCCAAGACAGACTCCCAGCCAATCAGCATCGACCTCAGCTTCAAGAGATACGTCTTCGACCCCCATAAGAAGATGGTGCAGTCCTGACTAACAGATTTCCGAGTCTATTAGCGGAAGTGGCTGAGACGAATCAATGGCAGAAGGGTTCCTGGAAAGCTGGCTTGGGTCATGATGCCACGAGCTCTGCTTTATGAAATTAATAACCTTACACCAATGTGCAAATTTAGTCGTAATTACTTTAGATTGGATGAAATATGCAGAAAAAGAGATTACAAGTGAGGAGCCATGAGACATTTGTCAGGCTTCCAGCGAAATCCCAGATGCGCAAGTTTTGACACCGTCCTGGATCATTGGTGTGAGCAGGCTGGGGGTCTTCTGTGCTGCTTCTTGATGTTTTCCTAGTTACTCACTGCAGAGTGTCAGTCAAGGCCATGGTCCCACTATGTTAACGAGCTCCTTTGAGTTATGGTCAAAAAGAAGTTATTTTTGGAGCACAGTCTCTTGATTTTAATCATAGTACATGTCCATCTGGCACTACAGTTTCAACACTATAGCAGTCTTGGCCCCTCCCTCGCTGACGTTGTAACCTCTATTTGCTCAAGATCAGCCACACACTAATTTCTTCATTGAAAGCTCTATTTTATCTACTGAGTGCTTTGGATGTATTTTTAACTTTTCATTTTTGCAATTTTCTCTCGGCTTTTTTTCTGAAAACTTTAAACAGTTTTTTTTTTTTTTTTCCCCAGAAGTTCACAAACAAAGCTGCTCGACTTCAGGAGGAATACCCCTGTGATTGACAAGTTATAACCTGTAGTGTGATTCAGCTGTAATTGACGCTTAAGGATGCGCGCAGTGATGCAATCATAACTGACATGCAGCGATGAGCGAGTAATAATATTGTGAATGACGCTTGGCATCATGCGGTGATTGATACTTGAGTAAGGGCTGAGTGATGTAACACAAAATGGCATGAAAGTAGGCTCAGATTTGTGGATCAGTCAGCAGTGCAGTTGGCTGGGTGAGAGCGCAAGTCAGCATTGTTTTCCCCTTGCTGATCTAATCTCTCACCCAATACTTCTGTATCCCAACACTCTGCTTCAATTCGAGCCAGAAATTTTCCCAGGTTGCGTGCCTTACATAGGTGATTAACTTCCTGGGTTTTTTTTTTGTTGTTGTTTTTGGGAACATTGTGGTTGTAATGACAATCAAGGCAATAAATTCAGATTAAACCCAAATATTTTTAGTTTGAAATTAAAGCAGTGCTTTTGTCTCGCTTTACTGACTGTGTCCTGCCTCAGCACATTGGTCAGATGTGATACCACAGACGGTAAAAGTGGGTATGAGAATTAGTGGGTTACGCGTAACTGTGCCAGGTCCTTCGCAATGGTTGCTTCCCCCTATCCAGTTTCATTAACAGACAAGACATGGAGCAGATGGACTGAACTGTTCTCCTGTTCCCCTTTGCAATCCTCAGTGACAGCCCCTGTACAGCAGACATATTGGATGTACTTGGAAGAACAGGTAAATTTCTGTTCCCACCAGTGTTACCTGCGAGTCTGTGCCATATCAAGATATTCACCTTTACTTTGAAAACTGCTCTCTCTTCTACTTTGACCATCAGTACCAAATATTAGCAAGTGGAATTACAAATACAAGGAGAAAATGCGGCCTGCAAGACCTATTTAGCAATTAACAGTCTCATTTGTTTTCAGGTGTCCCTGTCGTGTGGCGAATTCCCAAAGCAGTTGTGCCGGCCATATGACTTGAATGTGGACTGTCGTAAAATTGTTGTGTTGTGAGTATTTTGCAGTTCTGCAGTGAAGAAGTCTGGCAGTCACCCGCTGTTAGGAAAATTGCACAGAAACTCAAAACCCTGGTGCTAAAAGCGTTGAAGTCACAAAATGTCTATTTTTAGAAAGTAAGGTCCGAAAATATACAAATCTGGAAAATCTGCCAATTAAGATTTTGATATTTTTGAGCATTGCTTAATATTCCTGGATATTTGAGGTTTGTGCATACAGGATTTCAGCATTTGAAACCTGGGCAGTTTTATTTTTGGACATACAGTCGGTACTTTTTGCACCTGTCTAGGACTTGGATATTTTTGGCATGAAAAATACTTGGTCAGAAAAAAAAAACAGTTTATAGACAAAATTTTGTAGCTGAATTAATTTATTCCACCTCAGAAAAACAAGGTTTTCAGAAGCAGTGAAAGCTGTGTAAGTTGAAGGCATTCAATCATGTGGCTATAAACATTATTACCGGACATTTGTAAGCAGAACAAACATACACAGGAAGATAAGAGAGAGAATGTAAATATAAGTTAAGTTTCAGAGTTGGCTGCGGTGTGTGAGGTTGTGTGCAATGTGCCATATATTGGGTATGTATACACTTATAATGGGAGTATATCCTGGAAGTACACCGCAAAAAATGAAAAATAAGCCGATCAAACCAAGCATTATAACCCTGTATTTAGACTTAAAACACTTATATCTATTACCTTTTCTCTAAGACAAAAACTTTGCCAATGAGATGAGATAATTTTGATTCATTTCTAGATTTGCCAATAGGATAAGAAAATTTCACATCAAGCAAATGGTAACTTAAAATAAGCTAATATTTTCCACTTGAGAGAAAAAATATGGGACTTAAGTCTCATAAGATTAAAAGGCTTGCTAAGACTGACTTTTTGCAGTGTATGCAGCGGGTGAATTAAGTCATTTACAGATTGTTGGTATACTGGTATGAAAGCTATTGTATAGATGGGCGATTATACTAAATACTACCGAAGTGCACTGGTGTGCATTATGTATAGGGTAACTATGCATAAAACACACTGGGCTCAAGAATAATTGGCACCCCCAACTGGAAAATGCACTAAAAATACTACAACCCCAATTCCAAAAAAGTTCCCGCATTATGGAAAAAGAAGTAATTTGAGATGTCCATTCACCATATCGGAAACGCTAAAACAAGATTTGATGCTTCAATTTGTGAATTAAATTGTTTATTGAAATTATACTTTTATTTCAAATGTCATGACTATAACAGACTACAAAAAAGTAATGGGGGCAATTTAGGTGTAATAATAATGATATGAATGGTTGCAATAATATGGTAAGGTTAAACGGGTGATGTTTAGCAGGTTAACTAATTGTGTTATAGTCACAAATAAAAAGAAAAACGGGGGGGCGGGGCATCAAAAAAGCCCTAGTCCCTCGAGTAAAGATGGCTATAGGCTCACTGCAGTGCCATGATCTTCAGTGTTTTTAGTGCCCAAAACAAGTGAGATTAAAAAACATAGTAATGTTGCTCAGCACTGAACGGTTGACGGTGCCAACTTTCTTGGATTCTTTGGCAGTTACTTCCACATTGTACATTTTCGATAAGCAGTTCATCTCAACTTCAAATAATGTATTGCTGGACTGTTTTTGATATATAGTTGAGGATAAATTGATTTTTCAAGTAGGTTCTTCTCAGTTAAGCCGCTTTAAAACGCATGTATTCGCATCTTTGCATTGAATGTAATCTGTCGTGCGAAAAATTCTTTTCTCGTCCGGTGTGAAAGCGTCTTTATACTGTATTTTCATTCTCCTTGGTACGCCAAGTTTTTCAGAATTGGGTTGTATTTAAAATAACATTACAGAGAGAAACTCAAGTTTCAGATATATTGTTTACTAATTTTCCAATGGAACCGACCAAAATCATAATTCCGAAATAGTTGGGACAAAGTGTAAATTGTGAATAAAATCTAAATGCAATGACTTTCAGATCACATGAGCCAATATGTTATTTACAATAGAACATAGATAACATTTCAAATGTTGAAACAGACATTTTACATTTTTATCCACAAAATGAGCTTATTTCAAATTTTCTGGCTGCAACAGGTCTCAAAAAAGTTAGGACACAGGCAAAAAAGGGCTGAAAAAAAAAAGCAACTAATATATAAGACAATCAGCTGAAAGAACATTTAGCAAGTAATTACATTAACTGGCATCAGGTGTGTAACATGATTGGCTATAAAAGGGATGTCTTAGAGAGGCTGAGTCTCTCAGAAGTAGAGATGGCCAGAGGCTCTCCAACCCTGTGAAGGCTTGCGTAAAATTAATTGTGGAATACTTTAAAAACAATGTTCCTCAATGTTAAATTGCAAAGGCTTTGAAGGTCTCATCATTGACAGTGCGTAAAATCATCAAAAGATTCAGAGAAACTGGAAAAGTCTCTGTGCGTAAGGGACAAGGCCGAAGACCTTTACTGGATCCTTTACTGGATGCCCGTGCTCTTCGGGCCCTCAGACGCCACTGCATCACTCACCGGCATGATTCTGTCATTGACATTACTAAATGGGCCCAGGAATACTTCAAGAAACCACTGTCTGTAAACACAGTCCGCCGTGCCATCCGCAGATGCCAACTAAAACTCTATCATGCAAAAAGGAAGCCATTATTGAGCATGATCCAGAAGCGCCGCCGTGTTCTGTGGGCCGAGGCTCATTTAAAATGGACTGTAGCAAAGTGGCAAAGTGTCCTGTGGTCAGGCAAGTCCAAATTTGATATTCTTGTTGGAAATCATGGGCGTTGTGTCCTCCGGGCTAAAGAGGAGAAAGACCACCCCTCCTCTTATCAGTGTTCAGTTCAAAAGCCAGCATCTCTGATGGTATGGGGATGCATTCGTGCATATGGTGTGGGACACTTGCATGTTTTAAAAAGCACCATGAATGCTGAAAGGTATATAAAGGTTTTAGAGCAACATATGCTCCCCTCCAGACGACATCTATTCCAGGGAAGGCCTTATGTATTTCAGCAGGACAATGCAAAACCACATACTGCAGCTATTACAACAGCATGACTTTGTAGTAGAAGAGTCCGTGTGCCGAACTGGCCTGCCTGCAGTCCTGATCTTTCACCGATTGAGAACATTTGGCACATAATTAAACGGAAAGTCCGTCAAAGGAGACCCAAAACTCTCCAGCAGCTGGAAGCCTGTATTGAACAAGAGTGGGATCAAATTCCAATGGCTAAACTCAAGAAACTTGTCTCCTCAATGCCCGGACGCCTCCACTCTGTGTTTAAAAAAAAAAAGAGGGGATGCTACACCATGGTAAACAGGCCCCTGTCCCAAATTTTTTGAGACCTGCAACAGCCATCAAATTTGAAATGAGCTCATTTTGTGAGTAAAATTGTAAAATTTCTCAGTTTCAACATTTGCTATGTTATGTCTGTTCTATTGTGAATAAAATACTGGCTGGTGTGATTTGAAAGTCATTGCGTTTTGATTTTATTCACAATTTACACTTTGTCCCAACTATTTCAGAATTGGGGTTGTACATTTATTTCATGAGAAATTTCAGCATAATAAAGGTTTCATAATAATTGGTAACCTTTGTGTTGTACGTGGTAAAACCACCTTTGACAAGGATAAGACCATGGAGTTTTTTCCCGTGCTGTTTGACAAGATTAAGGCACATATTTAGAAGGACTTTACCCTATTCCTCTTTGCATATCTTTCAAGATCTATCACATTCTTGTGTTTGTGCTTATCCACCTGCCGTTTTCAGTTCTGCCCACAAGTTTTCGATTGTATTTAGGTCTGATGACTGAGATGGCCATTGCAGAACATTGATTTTGTTGTCCCAGATCCATTTCTGTGTGGATTTCGATGTGTGCTTTGGATCATTGTCTCGCTAGAAAGTCCACCTTTGGCCAAGTCTCAGCCTTTTGGCAGAGGCAACCAGATTGTCAGCTAAAATTGCCTACCAGTGCCCCCGGATGTCTGGTATTAAAATGGCCCCAAAGTTGCAGTGATCCGTCACCATATTTCAGTGTGGATTTGAGGTACCTTTCTTGGTTTAATTTTGATCTCATCTGACTACAGAACCTTTGTCCAGACATAATTTAAATAATCTTTGGCAAACTGCAAATGCTCGCTTCTGTGTCTTGTGGTTAGAAGAGGCTTTCTTCTTGCGACCCTTCCAAGCTGCCTGTTGTTGCAGGGGTGGCGTCAGATGGCTCTTTTTGAAGCCAGGTGCCCCCAAGATGCCATCGAATAGGCTTTTTGACCAACAGAGAACCGGTGTGGTTTGCTCTTATGAACAAAGTTTAGGGCATTTTGATCAAAAATAAGTTGGATAGGAACCTAAAATATTGGTTCCCTGCGAGAATCTGATGCCAGTCAGATCCAAACAGGAATCATGACGACATAGGCGTCATGAGTGGGCATGTACTCAACCTGGCAAAACAAACAAGCGAACTGGACTGGAGGATGGAACTGATGCTGTGGTCAAACTGTGTTGGTTTGCAACATAACGACTTGTTCTGTGGTTCCTGACCAGACCTGGTGCACCAACGGGAACCACAGGGGTTCCCTGTTGGTAGAAAAGCCCCATCGGTCTGCAGTTCTGTGATTGTAATTCTTGGAGATTTTTTTTTTTTTTTTTGCCCTCCCATCCACTAGTGGAAAATTTATTTCATCCTTGACTCATCAAGTTTTCAGCAGTTTCATTCTTTCAACATTTTTTGATAATTTATTTTACAGTGCAAAGGGCTGTATTTAATCTTTTGAGGACCCTCTTACAGCCATTAATAGATTTGTGAAGGTTTATGACCATCTGCTCCAAGAACAGCCAGCTCTAGTTTTGTATTCTTCTTGGTGCCGGATGACACAGGGATTTTGCATGCGATTTACCTCATTTGCTGGCGAATCAGAATGTGATGTAATGACTCAATATGCAAGTAGTTCCTTAAAACTAAGATTAAGTTAAATAAGTGCTCCATTATAAATTTACTGAATTTAACAGTTAAATAACGCATTGTCTCCTTGTTATTTTAGCTGCAAGTAGAGTCCTGCGCGCATTTAACTGTGGTTTACAGTTAACATACACAGAACCTCTGTTATAAACTGATTGTAAAATTACAGTTGAAATAACTGGCAAAAAAAAGGTGCCAGTTTGTAACAGTTTAGAATTTTATTCCAGCCTTAAATTAGGTGAATTTTATTTACAGTAATCTTTAGGGGTGTCATTAATTGCGGAGGAAATTGATTTTGAATTAAACTAAGCAATAATTGTGTTTGTTCCATTGAAACATTGAGAAAGTGCAGCATTTCTCACACCGGCATTTTGAATGTATAATGTCATTATTTTCTTATAGAGCATTTCCAGTCATGGATGCCAATAATTCTGAATCTCACTTTATATGGTGAGTACATTAGTATGGTATCAGTGTATGGTAGCCTATTTCATATCTGCACCATGCTTTGTATAATGTTGGTGTACTGCTATACACAGTATACACGGATTCCTACTTGGTAAATACTGTATGGTATAAGCTCAGCCACTATGATCTTTGTACACCACATGGGTTTTTCAGCAACTGTTTTTTTTTTTTTTTTTAATGAAAGAAAATATGGCAAGTGTGTACAGTTCATATGTTTACAAAGGCACGAACTGAGCCGCTGCACACCAGGTCCATAGGAGCCAAAGATGTCGATATATAGTCCCTGTAGACAGTGAGTGTATCAGCTTGGAGATCACTAGAAATCTGAGTTGTGCCATTAGCCATAGAGGGAGACACCAGGAGAGGGGACAGTGGTGGGATTGTTCCCAAAGACTGACAGCCTTTTAGTCTTATCTTCCCCAGTTACTCTTACAGAAACGAAAGTGGAAAAAGCCCTCTCTTTCTCTCCTTACTCTGTCTCTTTCTCCAATTTCTCCTTTTCTCCATCCTGTCTCTGTCTCCCTCCTCCTTTATTTCTGCCTCTTTCTCTCTGTCCATCACTCTTCCATCTCTCTTGTTGTTCTCCTCCCATCTTGGCCTGTATTCTTTCCATTTTTCTACCCCATTCTAAATATTGTTCTCCCTGACACATCTTTCAATGCCAGATTGACTCTCACTTTTTATTCTATTTTCTGCTCAAAATGGGCAAGATGGAAATTGTTTTCCCTGTATTGTGGTTTGCAGCGTCACGGCATTTAGGCAAGGAGTATTATAACAGACTAGGCCCTGTATTGACATGTATTCTGATCTAGGGTCAGTTTTTTCCTTTTTAGCTTTTAATACATTTTGGAAATAGGGGAAACCTGATCATAGATCAGCATGAATAGATAAATGGCACCTAACAGCCACACTGTCATCGGTGTGTGTGTGTGAGAGCAAAAGAATATCCCATTCTCGGCAGATGCATGTGCGTATGAATATGGGTGTGTTTGCGCGCATGGATTGCAAGTCCTCAAGCATTTTCCCTTTACAGAAATGAAGAGAAGTGGATGGATAGAATAGATATTCAGTATATAAAGGAACACGCGGGAGCAGAGATGCGGCAGCAGGCGGTTGCCTTTTCATGGTAAAGCGCTCATTAATAAGATAGGGCTTATCTGTACTGGTCGGTGAAATTCCAGCTTTGATGGGCAGTTTACAGTTAATATATATTTGATTGATAAGCCAAAATGAGAGAGAAGGAGGGAGAGAGGGAGAGAGAGATATGAAGCAGGAGAGGCAGAGGGAGACAAAGGGGGAGGGGAGGGGGGGCCTGATGGGTAGCCTACTTTAGGGGGAAAATTCTATCCCTGCATGTAACACAATGTTACCCCGTAGTCCATAATCTGCCCTCTTCCTCACAGACACACCAAAGACATCCACATAACCCATTCGCATTGACTTCAGTAGATACACACAAACACACACACACACGGATGCACGCACGCTTGCGTACACACACATTTGCGACTTAAAGCATCAACCCATCAGGAATGTTTGCTTGGGGAAGAGCGTAGAGATAAGAGAGAGATGGAGATGAGATGTGGTGTGTGAATTATAGCCGACACGAGAGGATGTGGTTGTCGTCTCGCTCGGCCCTTCTTCTCACTCGCGCCATGGGCGGGATGCGGCGTTATCGGGGAGAGACACCAGCAGATAAGGCCGCCTCCGCTCAATAACATCAGTCAGGCCGAGTGGGCCAGATGGGCAGGGAAATATTGAGTCATATTGCATTCTGCATTATACGTTGACCCTTGGACACCTTTGATTAAACATGACAATTACAGCGGTGTGTCTCACTGGCATGCGGCTAGTGGCACAGTTAGACTGGGAAAATGATTACAGGAAGGCCTTTACAGGAGTAATAAGTGTTTCGCTAAGGGATAAGTGAAACTATCCCTCAGCTGTCCACTCTGTCATCAGCCTGAGAAATTTATCAAAATGCAGCAGGAGACTAAAATGAATAAATTATCGGTTAACATAAATGGCACCGCTAAAAAGCTAATAAATTATAAGAGTATGTTTCCAAAAATTATGCCAGCTTTGAAGAAGAAGGAAGGAAGATGAAGAGGATGGGGTGGGGTGGGCGTGAATAAGGATGACCTTCAGGATGAGAATGTTTGATAGGGGAGAGGAAACACAGGCTCACCTGGAAGTGTGTGAGGGTGAGACAGAGAATCTGGTTGGGAAGGACTAAGATGCTAAAGCTGTCCTGCTCATTCCCCGCTCTCTGTTTGCCCCTTGATTTCTATACAGATGTAAATCTCCCTCTGCTTCGTTATGAGAGACAAACAACCATGGGCAGTGGGTTTTTCTTCCCTGTGTTTGCGTTAACGCGCGTGGTAATCCTGTCTGTCTTTGCTTAGAGCGCCAACGAAGCACAGTATGAGCAAGAGGCAACGGGGGTGGCGTTTTGGGGGGGGGCTGTAATCCCATCTTCAAGGCTATGCTTAATTAAGTGAAAAACAGAGATGGTGCATTCTCAGGGCTGTGTGGCAGGGTGTCTATGGCTGGCACAGGAAACGATGCCTCTTTCAGGCACCACAAGAAAAGTGTGCCCGTCTGAACCATACGGTAAGAGCCTGTACCACGCTGTGCCATTGAGCATGTCCATGAGAGTCCAAACACACCTTCAAAAAAGCATTGCAAACCAGTGCAGCAATCTGTCAGAGAGGAGAAAAAGAACACAAGTTCAATTGTAGAGAGGCGGACTGGCGAGTGCTACAGCTCCAGTCTGGCAGTTTGTTTGGGACAGACTGGATTGCTTAGAGTTTCAGAGCAGGCTTAGATGCATAGATGCTTAAAGATACGCAGCTGAGCAATGACAATTAAAATGGTTAATAATACATCATGGATGAATTTGGCAAAGAGAAATTCTAATCGGCACAATCTGATGGCAATATTAAATGTCCATTTAACAAGCACTATTTTACTCATGTTCAAATGTGGGAACAGAATACAGTTCAATACCGGTCAATATCTGGCGAAGTAGCAAGGAACTTGATTGACTGCATGCTTAAATGTTCCAAACAGTGGCCATGTCAGTGCCCTTATATCAGTGAATCAAGAATTTACAAGGAAAGATACTGGGGGGCCTTCCAATTTCATATAGATACTAATATTTTACAAGCTATAAGTTTAAAAAATTGATAGAGCCTGTGTTCATTTGCATACACTCACTGCAAATAGGTCAGAATGCACATATAAACAGATACACCAGAGTTATGTAAATTTAATCATTTTCCATGGAAATTTTGAAATAAAATGCTTTGAATTTTAAATTCACAAATCATTAAGCATTCAAGACCTACTCTATGGATTCTAGTTCTGCTCTATGACGTGCATAGTTTTAACTTGGTTTTAAAATAAATTTTCCATACATGTACTAATCTTATTATGTAGCGAAGTCAGGTAATGAAAAACATTACCTGTCTTTGGCAGAAATCCCCAAAACTCAATTATTCCTGGCTTGATTCATAGATGAGAGGTGGAACGGTAAAACGTGGAGGAAAGATACAGGGACAGTTAAAATTTGAGGGAAAAGAAAGGAGGAAGCAAGGGATGAGAAGAGGGGGATGGGTAGAGGCAGGTTAATTGACAAGGGAAAGGAGTTGAAAAGAAGAAAAAGAGGCAAGCGGCAGAGAAAAGAGATTAAAAAGAGTAATTAGCAGTCTGGTGACTGATAAACGAGCAAATCATTAATTACAGTAGTTTAACTCTTGGGGATGTGGTGAGGCTACTAATGTCCTCATCTGATTTTTTAATTCTCTCTCCGTCTCAATCCAGCAGCCCTATGCCTTTACTGAGATGGCAGTTACTTTATAAGCAGAGCTATTTAATTTTATTTCACATCTGGGCAGTGTTATTAGGGTTTCTCCCTCCTTTCGACACACAAGATCACAGCTGAGAGACAGGTTTATTCAGAACGGTTCATGCTGCTCCTTTGTTGTGTTCTCGTGAGATGTGTCACGTTTCACAGCTCTAGCAGAAATATGTGATTACTCACACTGTTATATTCCATTATCTGTAAAACTATGAATGTTAACAGAATTGATTATATTAAGATGGTAATATTGTGTCTGTTTCTATTGCTTAGTTCTGCATTGTGCTGATGCACGCCAATGATCAAATAATATTCGTGTCAAGATAAGCCTTTTCCTCTTTCACTCCCTCGCTTTAGCCCGTAAATGTAATTAACTCTTATTAAAATGAGCATTTTTAATTAATGCAGTTCTGCATCAATTTCATCTCCTCTGATTCCTTCTCTCCCTCCCATTCTCAGTCAGCCTTTAATTTCTGTCACTAACACCTCAGCTCTTCATTCTGAAATCACATTCATGAAGATTCACTTATTCAAATGCCTGGGGTAATGATGACAGAGGTTGTACTGCTGCATTGAGGTCATGTCTGTATCTGGCGGAATCCAATGCAGCCATTTCTGTAACAGGCTTTCACAGTGAGTTTTCCGATAGGGATAGACAAGGGATAAAAGTAGGGCTAATGACCTTGTGTGACAATTCTGTAAAGGGAGGCCATAGGCTGCATGGAGAAATAAAGTCAATATTGTCTACAAGTGATATTAGTTCTCATGCCTGGTCCAAGCAGTGATTTTATGCCCTCCATCCTTGAATTTTGTAATACGGAAGAAGGATAGTGATACTAACCAGAAAAAAGAGAAAGAGTATTGGAGCTGAAGAATTGTTGCTTATTTTGTGCCATAAGTAGGAATATTACATTTTTCAACAGTTTTCTGTAGTGTAGTTTGGTACCTGCTTTTAGAATGTTTATGCAATGCAATTCTATATCTTTTTATAAACTGTCCCCAGAACAGCAGAGCAGCGTGCTGGCATGTGGAGAAATATAAGTATTTTTGACTTAATGTATACATGAATACAAAAATACGCTCCCTCAGAGGATTTGTTTTCATGGGGAACTTAATATGGTGGTATGGTTTCAATAAAATTGGAGAGGTCATTAGGAAAATTAGCATGTTCCCTTTTTTAAGAAAAAAAAAATGCATTTTGAAATTTTCTTCAGAAAGCTGGAAACGAGCCTTTGCAGAGAGTGGCATGTGCATATGCAATAAGGTTTTAAAGTCAGGAGAAAGAGAAGGAAAAAAAATTAAAAACCAATTACCGTAGGTTTTTTGTTTCATGGTCCACAAAAATGGCTATATCCCTGAGCCTACAGTTCAATTCAATCAAATTCAATTTTATTTGTATATCACTTCACAGAACTGTTAAAGAATACCCTTTACAGGGTAAAAAAAAAAAAAACTACAGTGCCTGACCTAATCCTCAAAATGGCAAATGAGGTTAGAGACTCTCAGTAGGGAGAAACATCCTCAAACAGTGGTGGAAAAAAAACTCCCTGATGGGAAAAAATCTCTGTAGGAAGCCGGCTATAATGGGAGAGCCCATCCTCCACTGGCTAGCTAATTAATGAAGGTTAAATTAAAGGCTGAGTAAAAAAAACAAATCTAATAAGAAATTCAAACAGTAGCATCTGTAGCTCCAGGATGTGATGAGGGATGAGTGTAAACCAGGAGTAGAACCAGATCAGAACGGCAGCAATCAGCAAAGACACAGTGTGGGACAGGGGTTGAGTCGTCCATGGACTCCGGATAAGGGAGGGAAAGGATCTCCAGAGGGAAAAAAAAACACACACACAAAGGAGGAGTTTAGGTACAGCGTGCATCAATAGTGCACTGAAAAAAATTCCGTCCAGCACCAGGTTCCAACTTACACTTAAAAATTTTGACCCTGAAGCAACTAGACATAGTCATGCAGTCTAGAAACAATCAACCCCCCTCCCTCCTCTTATTGTACCTCAGATGCCCTGCACTTACAAGTACTGTATGCTGTATCACTAATGTGCCTCTAGTTTACCTTGCACAAAGAGCCGGCACTGTGTACTTCATGCAATTCACCTGTACCATGTGGGCCTCCCCAGTGACAAAGGACGTAACAAGTCCCACTAGCTACGTTGAGAGTTTGTATTAGCCTACTGTACTTACAAATAGTGCTGAATGCTAAGTGAAGAGAATTGGAGTTCCATGCACATTGTATGATAGTTGAGTTCATTGGTTGCAAAACCTATTCTAAAACTAAGTACCTGCGCTGAAACTCAATGCAGCTTATCCAAAGATGGAGAGGCGTAGGGCCTGGACTTAGCAACTGCTGTGATCTGACATGAGGAGAGGTGTGGAGGAAGAAAGAGGGAGTGAAGAGTTTGAGCGTGGAGGTGAGCAGAGGAGGTGAGTGGTGGGGAAGTAGGCCTGAAGAGAGGGGCGTAAATCATGTTTATGGATTGAACGCCGCTTCTGGATGCGTGTGGCACACTGGTGACGGCAGGGCTCATAAACAACGGCCTGACAGCACACTCATCACCGAGGACAACCCTGCCTGCCGGCGCACAGATAAAGAGGGGGGAGGGGCCAGCACGGCGGGAGACGCACGGTGCTCATATCAGCACCATCATCCATCTCCTCTCCATCACTCGCCCTCTCATCCCAGTGGCTGAGAGAATATCATCCCAACCTTCTTCCTGTTTCCTCTCTCTCTCTTTCTATCTGTCTGTTTAGAAAAATGAAAGCCGCTTTAACCCACGTGCTTTTCAAAACTTAAATGAATGTTGTTTCCAAAAGGAAGTTATAACTTCTGTCTCCTCCAGGCTCTCAGTTTTCCCCAAACCCTGGATGAAACAATGGAGCACATGCCATTTTTCCATATGACTGTACATCAAGCAGGTAATTTCCTATCTGGCCTGGTTTATAGCATACAATTACAAACATTTATTGTGAAATGATTGTAGGCTTTCTGAGTACTAAAACAGACAGTGCTCCTGTGCAATGGTAAATTGTCATCATATCTCAGAGTTCATGTATGGAAAACTATAACAGGCCAACCTATTGCATGCCTATAAACGTGATATAATATCACTGTTAAAAATTCCAGCTTCAAAGCAGATCACACTGGCTTAAGTTGTGTTTTCAACTGTTTTAGTTGGTCACCCACCTTCCACCAGCTTACTTTAGCAGGTTTAATCTACTTTCTACAGCTAGGGACCAGTTTCAACCTGCCGCAGACCAGCTATGTCCATACAGAGGTGTTGAAAACACTGCATGTTAAACCCGCAAAGAATTCAGGTGGACTTTTCGGCAGAGATACTGTATATCCACAACGAAAACAGACATTAAAACGGACAATATGAGACTTCAAATACGTAATTCTAATTAAAACCAAGATTTTGAAAATTTAACGGTAAAAATCCAACAATGTTTCATCCTGATATATGCCGAACATATGAGTGTACCATGTTTCATGATGCATGTATCTACCTAGATTACTTTTTTTTCGATGCTGGTTAGCATTTGAATTCCCTCTTGTTGCAAAGCGAGTAGCAGCAGCTCGCGCTGTAGCTATGCTCTCGCTAAGGGCGCCTGATTGAGAGACAAGTCAACGTGGTAACGTGACTTTCCCAATAAGTCATAAGTGGACATGGACATCTCCAGAAGAAGTAGCCAACATGCCTGGGGGAAAAACAGATTTCTCAGTTTTGCTGTCCTAGCTAAATCAAACTAAATCGACCAGCGCGGATAAAAGGACGCCAGCGCTTCGTAAGCCATTCAAACGGCGATTGGAGATCCAGCAATAAGCCAAGTTTGTGTTTCCCTGATGCCAGTCTTTAGTAAGTAATATGTTGCGCAATTCATATACTCGTGTACTTGCAGAACGTAATACAAGGCCGCAAGGGATGAATTCATTTAAAAACCATGCGCATTTCACGAATTAATTGCGAGCTCATAACATTGTTTGCTGTTATTAGGCTTGTGTGAGCCTACTGAAAATCAGAAGGCCGAAAACTTCGAAAAATGCCGATGTCACTTGAAGGCCACAGCTCATTAGCTTCGTAGTCAGATGTCTTTCTGTAAACGGCTGGGTTTTCTTATTAATGAACTACCCGACGTCAGTTTTGTATAATGTCACTGCTTTCCCATCAGACAATGACTTGAAATTGTTTTGAAATACTGAGGTGAGCTTTAGTTGAATTTATGTCTGCGCTGTATTATCATGAACCACAAATACGATGCATAAAAAACTGCTTGTTTGTCAAAATGTGTGAAAAAAATCCTTCACTATGCTTCAGTTATGACTTATGAACATGTTAATGCATGTTGAAGCCTTTGGGCCAGGTCGGGTCACGCGGTAACGGAGTTACAAAATTGGTGTATTTTGTATTATTGCTCCAAAACTGAGAGAGTTACAATTTAAATGGCTTTTTTTTTTTTTTGCCGTTTTCATTTGTACTGTAACGCTACTTTTCCCCCATATTACGCGCAGTCATTTTGTCTGCTGTTTACATATCATCTAATGAGATCATTTACGTGCCTGTTATGGGCTATGGAGCAAGGATGTGAAAGCGAATTATGGGACCTTCCGCAGCTTTGTTTCGGAGTATCCACGTAACAAAGTTCTGACTAATTAAGGGTAAAAGTTACTTTCCTTGACTTTAGGATGAGTTGTAATGGAAAATTTAAGGAAATTCAAAACAAATACGTATGAACTCAGTGATGCAGATTACTACCAATCAGTAGTAATATTTAATGAGTTTTTGTTTGTATCGTATATGACTACCAAAGAAGGAAAAACATCTAAATGTGTGGGAGAATTTTTTTTCTGGCGCCCAAAAAAGCTGATTCTCAGTGAAATATTTCAGAGTAAAAAAAAAAAGAAAACCTTGTGCAAGAAAAGATGACCCTTCAAGGCCACCATTGTTCGCTCATCACTGCTTGCTTGTTTGCATATCTATCCGTGCCTTATTATTCACAAAGAGAAAACATTTATGCAAATATGTGCTGGCACCATAGCAAAGCAATATATTGATATCCTGTTCCCCCTGCCCCTCCTTTGCTGGCCCAGCATTGTGTTTCTGCCCGTCTCTAGTGCATACTGGACCTGTCAACACCCTTCACCCAACCTCCCCCCACCCTTATTTTAACAAGACAGCAAAAGAGAAAGGGAGAGGAGAAATAATGAAGGGGAAAGAATAACCGCCAATCACTGTGGCCAGCAGGACCCGACAGGCAGAGGAGGAGGGTGGGAGAAGGGGTCGGAGGTCAAGAATTGCGGCACCTTGAAAAATGCCACACAGCGTTTGCTCGCTTGACCGCCAGGTCCGTCACATGCAACTGTCTTCCCTTGACAGGTGATTGTAGGTGTCTGAGCACACAAAGGTGCATCTAGCGAGGGGTCGAATGGACTTAGTGGCCCCCTGGTGACACACGGGACAGGGCGGCATGGGGAACTTCACGTCTGCGAGTCCAAGATTGGGGTGCATGAATATGGTGTGGCATAGGGGGTGTCATAGTGGGTCCTGGCTAGCACCTTCATTTAGGTAATGGGATCAGGGGGTGAGTAAAGCACTTTGTCAGGTGCTTTATTCCAGCTGTCTCCTGGCCACCCTAACCCCTTCTCTCCATCATACTTAGGTTCATATCTCCTCTTCCTTTTCTCTCCGTTTCATTATCACTTCCTATTCAGTATTAAAAGGAAAGTTTACAGCCTGACAGCTTGACAGGGGAGCTGTGGAAAAGTTTAGCGGGCAGTCCTCTTCGGCTCAAAATAAACATCAACGTAGGACGGTGAATGTAGTATGTAGACCACACAAGATCATTTTTTTGCCACCCACCTTCCAGATCCCCAGCCCCTGCTCTCTAAGTCTGTCCCACCTTCGCTGCACTTGAGGTGCCTTTCACCCTATCTGCCTTTACCAAAGCAGGCTGACTGAGTTACTGTCTCTAGTTTCAGCACAATGGGAACCAGGACAATAGCGGCTCAACGTGAAATGAATCCTGACAGTTTGGCATGTTAAAGGGATTACGCCTCCTCTACACAACGATCAGCTTTTCCTCTCTCTTAGCCTTTCTCAGCCCAGATATACTGTATGTGTACCTGCCTGTTCTCCACACCCTCCCTCCCGCTCCCAGCCTCCACTTTCCACCTCAAACCACCACCTGTCTGGCTGGGCCCTGTAAGCAGATTGGATTCACTGCGCGATTAGTAAACTGATAGCTCTTTGTTGGCTGTGCAAAATGAAATGTTGCTAATTTGTCACAGACATGTTTCGCCCTCTGGGTGGACAAACCGCAACTCCTTGTTGAAAAGCCACTGAGTTTTCCAAATGAGTTATTTATATATTTATAAGTTGAGGAAGCTATTGAAATCTAAATGTATCTAGAAAAAGCAGTTATTAGTGCTTTTAATTGGCACAGTTACCGAACGTATTTCTCACGTTCTTTTCTGTAATTACATTTTCTCAAACTGTATGCTGTCATTACAATGGAAGCTCTATAATTAGTCCGCTTGCAGTAGTCGAGCAATGGTGAAACCAGCACTCAGTCATGGAACCCCTGACCCATAATGAATCTCATTGCTCCCACAATCGCGAGCAGCACTCATATACAGTGCAGTCTTTGTCTATCTCATTTCAAAAATGCAAAGATCACACACAGCGTTCGGCCCAGTGCAGGGTGTAAAGGTTTCATGAATCTCTTAACACTTTCAACCCAAACGCTGTTGTGTTATACGATTGTATGAGCATTGTTGCTCATGTAGGATCATTGCACTATCATGAGATCACAAAGACCGCCAGTGTTTGAAGTTTTGAGCTCTACATATGAGCTTTTAAATGGGTGACTCACTGTGGGTCACTGGCCAGCCTTGCATTGACAGGAGGTCGGCGGGTTGATGCGTGTGAAGGGTTGTTGCTAAATGACCATTCAAACCATCATCATTAACCACTCAGTGACAAGTTATTTTCAGTACTTGTCTAATCTGCGGAGTTCAAAGGGGAAGTTGGGAGTGCCTGTGTTGTGGCTCACTTCCATGCTACTTAGTGGCAAAAAAACTGAATATTGTGGGTCTGGGGCTTGATTTTGGTGTGGAAAGGTCAGGAAATTTGAATTCAAAGATCAATTGGGCAACAGCCATCATGGCAGGATATGACATCACAGGGTGGAGATGGTCCTGCATTATTTCCTCATTTGTATTTCTTAATGTTTATTATTTGTTCCTACATATTCATCTAATCATGTGTTGCAGCTTGAATCTACAGTATTCAAGTTATTACTGATATGTCATGCATGTTATTAATTGAAAAAAAAAATTGTTTATGTCATGTTTGAGAAATCTATCACACATCTCACTGAAGATGCATAAAAAGTTGTTTGAACAAACCCACTTCCAGAAAAGTTGGGACGCTGTGTAAAATGCAAATAAAAACAGAATGCAATGATTTGCAAAGCATTTTAGGCCTATATTTCATCAAAATGGTTCAAAGACAATATGTCAACTGTTTAAACTGAGGAATTTTTTGTTCTTAGAAAAATATTTGCTCATTTTGAATTTGATGCCATCAACGTTTTTCAAAAAAGTTGGGAGAGGGGCAAGAAAAAAATTGGAAATGTTCTATAATGCTAAAAAAATGAACTTAGCGGAGTGAAAAAAATAGTGCCCACCGGAGAATTGGCGGGAGTGACAGCTAGTGCCCGTGCAGTTCTTTCCTGGCACGCACTGTTATTTGGATGCCACGTCCTCTAGGCCAAGAAAGAAAGGGAACATCTGGCTTTTTATCAGTGCACAGTAGAAAATCCAGCATCCATGATAGTATGGGGGTGCATTAGTGCATGTGGCACTGGTGAGTAACTTGCACATCTGTGAAAACAGCATTAATGCTGAACAATATATACAGGTTTAGGGGCAACATATACAGCCATCCAGACATCTTTTTCTGGTAAGGCTTTGCTTATTTCAGCGAGAGAATGCCTAACCACATTGTGCGTGTGTCGCGACATCATGGATTCAAATAAAAGAGTCCGGATGCTTAAACTGGCCCCCTGCAGTCCAGACGGGTCACACATTGAAAAATTTGGTGCACAAATATGACAAAACAGTCTGCAAAAGTGTTAAGAAGCTGAAATCTAAACTCAAGCAAGAATGAGAGAAGTAATTGGTCTCCTCAGTTCCAAAACACTAACAGGGTGTTGTTAAACGAAGAGATGATTTTACACAGTGGTAAACATGGCCCTGTCCCAACTTTTTTGAAACATGTTGCTGGCTGCAAATTCAAAATGAGCAGATATTTTTCAAAAACAATGAAATTTATCAGTTTCAATATTTGATATGTTTAAGTGATTTGCCAGTCATTGCAGTCTGTGTATTTACATTTTACCCAACATCCCAACTTTTCTGGAAATGAGATTGTAATTAAATTAAACTTTTTATAGAAGGGGAAAAAAGCTTCTCCTGATGGATTAAGAGCTTATAAACCTGCTGAGGTTGCTTCATCTGGATCACATGTTAAATAAACAGTTGATGCTCAAAAATGAAAAGCTTTGGCTCCTGACAAGTTAAGTTAATGGGTGAAAATGATTAAATTAACTTAGTAAATTAAATTTGCTGGTAATTATTTTTTCAGAAAAATAACCTGGAGAATGATAATTGGATACAATTATGCTGGACAGCACAGGGAAATAAAAGGTGAGTAATAACTGTTTTAATTGCAGCCAGCTTCACAGATGAAAGGAGAAATGGAGGGAAGAGTAGGAAAGAGTTGGGTTCTGTTGATGAAAGGAAATTCACCTTAATGGTCCTATATGGGAATGTTTGAATCATGTTTGATTATCAATTATATTGGCTGAAAATTATATTGCATAATTTCAGAATGAATGTGAGATTAATCACAGTGGTAGGGCTTTAGGCTACTGAAAATTTACAGTTTTCAAGGTATAGCCTGCAGACAGTAAACCTACTTAAAATGATATATATTGTATTACAATTTGGTAGCGAACAATATAAGCTGCAGTCCCCCTGGTGTATACAATGATGTGACATTCGCAAAGAGCAAACCTCCCTCCCCACTTCCTCAATCCAGCTCCTGAATCCAGCTCTCCCGCGATATCTGATTGGAAGCCAGCCACTGTTTTCATAAACACAATTTTCAGGGGTTGTGTATTTACATAAACATTGGCACTTCAAGTCAGCGTGTCAAAACTCCCTAAACTAATGTCAGTCTTGTTCAGTTTGAAAAAGCCTGATAGTTTCTGCTCTGCAAGGTTATTTAAATGCATCTGACAGTGTTCCCTTTTTAGAAGGCTGTATCCAGCACTAAGAAATGGCACATTATTGTGCATGGGTTTGTCGTAGTCCAGCGGACAACTAAATGCAACTCCAGTCTAACCAAGTCCAACCAACATCTGCATCATGGTTAGTTGAAAAAAACAGAGTGAGGACCCAATGAAGGATCACAGCAGACATATGGCCTGCTGACTCAGACGCTAATACGATTCTAGTATAAAATGAGAAAAATTCCTCAAAACTTTGTCCTGTCTGAATCCATTTTTCTCCTCAATCAGTCAAGCAGGAACTGCACATTGGCATTGAACATTGGCACAGGTTGGGACTGACAAAGCTGATTTTTCCATTTTCCCCAAATCTGAGCTGTTTACAAGGATTTTAGGCTAGTTTGAGTGGAGATGTGGCCTGCGTATCGCCTGAAGTCTGTACTTAGTTCTTTGTGATGCGTGCATCCACCATTGTGGACTAGTCTTTTTTTATCAAAAAAAAAAAAAAATTCCTGTGTTGTGTCTGCTGAACAATAGATTATAAATCTTTGTTTTGCGTTCAAAAAATCCGGTCAAAATTACAGTGGCCCCAAAATATTGGTTACAAAGCATTGTTACCACATTCTTTGAGTCTAGTTTTGTAATTTGGTTGCATTCTTGCATATTTCTGGTCAACAGTTTTTAATACGCACATTTATTTTGTACATCCAAATGGAAAATACAGAAAACAATTTGGAGAGTGCAGTAGACAGATTGATGGAAGGATGGCAAGAGGATGATGCTGACAGTTCTATAATAATAATAATAATAATAATAATAATTTATTTGCACAGAAAAAGTACAGCTAAGGTAAGTAATTAACATGATAGTGTGCTATAGCAGTGCTATAGCAACTTAGCGTTAATGTTATGAAAAGTAATTAGCTGAGAGTAAGGACCTTGAAACCACAGTCAATTGTTAGCGTGTAAAGCCTCTGAAAACATACATTTCCAAAAAAAAAACAATCTACAAGTGTTGTTTCTTGTTTTAAACCACAAATCCCTGAATGCTTTATGACAGCCATAGATACTGCTTCAGATATTTAACATCCTGATTGCATGGTCTTGGCCAATCAGAAAAAAGATCTTAAAGTCAAAATAACATTTAAAAACCTCAGAGAGAGGGTCTTGACTCCTTCAGTTTTCTGGATCAGTAGATTGATCTCGGATTGCTCTCAGTAGCATGCTATTTTGATTATACCTTTACCTTGTGTTCAGTGCATATCTATATTGTACATGTGCACTAGTGTTTGTTTGTGCCTTTGTATTTGTATGCTGCATATGTAGCGTATGTGTGTGGTGTATGAATTTGCATGTATGTTTGTGTGTGTGTACCCATATCTGAGAATTGTTGTGGGTATCTGTGAATTGTGCGGAGGTAGGGAGGCATTTGTGCAATCTTGTGCTGCAGATTAAAATTCCATATCCACTCCAGAACCTTGCAAATGCAGCAGCTGTGTTGCATGTCTGGTGCTTTGCAGGTTGCATTATCTGCAGTTTGAAAACCAGTTTGCGCAAGTATTTCCAGGACAGGAAAGCAAATTCCTGCAGCAGTGCATCCCTGTTCTAATGTGCCTCCTATTGTGCATAACCTGCCCGATGTTAACATGACACTGTTCCCTCAGGCGGTGTTGCTTTGCTTTCCTCTCCACGCTACGCATTTTGATTATCCTGTTCCGTGCCATTTTTTTATGCTCCCGCAAAGCCCATTGCTTTCAATTTAGCTGAGCGGAACTGTGGATATATTTTCAGTCGTTTAACTCAGTCATGTAATTTGATCATTGAACAAGTCTTAAATACAGAGTGCGTCTCAAATGGTTTTTTGCTGCATTTTCAATGCTCCATTTTAGCCAGTGGGTGAAGCTGAATGCTTATCTGTGGTCAGCTCATCTGAGCCAACAGTTTATTGGGCAACTTCGCACAGGACAGTAGTGGCACAGAGTGCAAGTGACTGAAGTGGGCACAAGTATGTCTAGCATTACAGTGGAACACAAATTGTCATTAACAGTACTTACCCTTAGGTAGTGTGGCATTGTTTGCACATTACAGATGATATGCGCTTGAAATGAAGCAAGCATTCCAGACAAAATAAAAATCACATTTGCTGCATCTGAATATGATCAGTGTAATTTGCCGTGACATTATGTCATGACTTGCTTTGTGTTCCCTTGGCTATAAAAACCTAATGAGCCACATAAGTTTTGCAACCGATCTCGTACAATAATCAAAGGATAAATTTGATATATCTGGCCTGCATACTGCATTGGGTCTCATTTACAGCGAACTCTGAAGCAGTTGAGATAAGCTGTAAATGAGGTGCAATTTGCTAAAATGCAGACTTTCATGTCACATCTTTTCCAGTTTGCATCATTGGAAACCAAGTTTTGGTAACTTCGTAGCACCTGCCGAGCTCTGAACAGATGGTCGCTTCTCCCTTTACTTCCTCAGGTAGGTTATTACTTAAGCTGTAACCAGCTCATTTTTGCCATTAGAATTCTTATTTCTTTTTTGATACATCTAACTTTACAAAGTGCTGGCCAGGAAGAGATGCCATCACTATAGCCGGGTTCTTTCTGAGATTTCGCCGACTATAGCTTTTTACCCTGTGCTTCCCATTTTGGGGCCTGTAGTTGCCCCTTTCTGCCCTGTCTTTAATACTGTGAAGCATTTGTATGATAACATTCTTTTCAAAACACCATCAAAATAAATTTGACATGACTTGCCAGTCTCTGTAAGCTTATACTGCACAGTTTCCTCTCACAAATGAGGCTAATTTTGAAATAAGCTCTGTATCTGTGGCAGAGTGCCAGCCATTTTGGCTCTTTGCTTGCTTGTTCTGCGACATGGTTGAGCTGGAGCTGAGGAGCTCACCTTTAATTACTGTGTGGGGAAGGCAAACAGCAGGATTAATCCGCAGAGCAAACAACCTGTTCGTAAATGAGAAGTGTGTAGGAAAAATTACTCCGGGCAAATCCATGCAAAGGGAGGTACTGTAAGAAGAGGTTGAGCTACATCAGGCTCATGCTTGTGTTTAGCCCCTCTAACACTCCTCCGATCTGTCTTTGGCCTGAATTGTTCCTTCCTGGTTAGCTCTGACTGGAATTGCTGGTGAACATTAACGACAGCTGTTGTCACTGGATGCAGTCAAAGACGGTCTTGACCGGTAGATGCAGAGAGAAATTTTTTTCAGACCCAGTTGTGGGCAGTAAGTGTGGTTAAGATGTCTGTAAGATGAATAAGCTCTGGTTGACCATTGATATAGTTCACTACGGCTCACTGATAGTGGTTCTTCACTCTCATTATGTATGGCACAGTTTAAAAGTCATCAAGCTTGTACAACATACTTGAAAGATGTACTTGCCAGCGAAGTGGATAAGACTCCTCTTCAAATAGAGTTCTATGTCTACAGCTTTAAAATAGACTGAGATGAACTCAGTTTTGTGTCTCTTTGGGTCAGTTCCCATATCTCTACTCTCCTCCAGTCTTTAGTTTACTCTCTGCTCATCTCGCTCATTGGCGCAGACACATTCAGTCCTTACCGAAGGGTAAAAAAGTTTTGATAGCCTCCAAATTTGATTTGTTTCTCCTTTATTTCTGCAGTCTTTTTTTTTCCAATTAGTTCATTTGTCTCTGTTTTTGAAGATTGGGATAGTCAAAGTGTTGACTGTCATAGGGCAGCGCCTCAGATCAAGTATATCTATCTTTAAAAAATTTTCCTCTCTGCAACACCCCCTCCTCTGTCACTCCAGGAGGCTTGTGCACGTCGCAAAGCCCTGCCTTCTACCCACTGGCTGCCTGAAAATCACTTCTTCTCCCTTTGAAGTGGTGCATGCAGAATGGAGATTCCTTGCATGTTAAATTTGCCCATTGCCTGCAGCGTATCTGTTACACAAGTTTTAAAAATGCTTGGGAGAAGCAGGGAAGCCCCCTTTCTTCATAACTAATTTTTCTGTGTTTTGAACTTGGGCAGTCATGAGCCGTGTAATCTCTAAATTGTGCCTCTCCTCTGAATGTTGCTCTCATAACTGTAGCGTTTGATGTACAATTATTTTGTTCATTACAAGTTAATTTTATTGTTATAGTTTTGCAAGTGTTTCCCGAGGTCATAATGTTAAAAGTTGGCAGAAGAAATGAGAAAGAAATGGAAACAAATAGAGAGAGTTTGTGCAGGATTTTTGCTTCTTGTAGACCAAGAATGTCTAGTTCATGACTGAAGTACAGTGGTTTTCTTGTGTTTATTTAACGATTAGTGTTTCATTTTCAGTTGATTTTATCAGAATTATCATTTTATTGGGTTCATTGGTTGGGCTGATGGCAGTTGGTTGTGTCTGTTGTTGCATCTATAACTATGGTAGCTATCACATTTTCTGATGTAGTGACTTCTAGGGTTCCTGTTGCTTTTAAGTAATTGATCTCAAATCATATCTCTGGTTTGTTGCAGTTATATGTACATTACGTCTTGTTGAGATCATGAAAATAGTAGTGGGCGATAGGGGTCATATCTTGATCCATTTCAACCTTTCAGACAGTTTCTCTCTACTAAATCTGCCTCCTCTTCCTGGGCTGTTATTGCAGACTGGTCAGTGGCATGTCCCAGTAGATTTTACCCATTGTATATTGCCTTCATCATCATTGCTGATATCAGTGCCTAAATGTGTACTACAATGCTCTGAAAAGGATAGTATTCCCCTTTTCCATGTCTTAAATTTTTATCCCCCAGATATGTAATGCAGGAGGATAAAGTCATCAGTATGTCCGTTCATGTATCGGTTTGTTTGCGTGTTTGTGTGTGTGTGTGTGCGCCCGTCCGTCCGTCCGTAATTTCGTTTCTGGACCAGAACGCAAATACCGTTCAATATTTTTTCTTTTTTTTTTTTTCTTTTACAAAACTTGCTGTGTGTATTAATCAGGTCCTAGACTGGTGCCTTCTGATATTTTGGGATTTCTGAGGATAGATTATGGGGGCCGGGGGATATGTCATCTTTTGATGACTGTTGTTACGCATTTGTCACATTTAATTGTTTCAGATCTTCAAGACATATTATTATAAGATAAAGACAACCTGACTGAACACAAAATAACATTTTTAAATGATTGTTTCATTTTTGAAAGGGAGAAGTTATCTAATGTGGTCCTGTGTGGAAAGGTCATTGCTTCATTGGTTACTCATTCAACTAATTGCTCAGATGTAATTGATTACAAAGTAAAATTAGAATGGAAACATTCAGGCTTGATTACTAAATCTAGACATCACTGAAACTTTTCCAGTGTGAAGTATAGCTAAAAAGTCTCACGCTATGTTGCAAAAGAAATTCAGGAGAGATTAAAAAGAAAGTTGTTGAAATATATTGGTCTAGAAAGAGTTTCAAAGCCATTCTTAGGCTCTCGGGCTCCAGCAATCCATTGTGAGAGCCATTATTTCCAAATGGAAGAAACTTGGAACTGTGGTGAATGTTTTCAAAAATGAATGCCCTTCCAAAATTACTCAAAATGTGCAAGAATAGAGAAAATCAGTTGGTGGAAAATACTTTTTCACAGCACTGTGCGATATATATATCATATAGTATTCACTTAATTCAATTCATATTTTTATTATATTTGATATAAATCCTTACTTAATTCAAATGAAACAAATGTTTTGATAAATAAAATAATTAAGGTCATTGTGCAGGCGATTATTTATTTTTTTTTTTTTTTTGCGGTGTTTAGATATGCACCACGTGCCTGAGCTCATGCATGTGCATCTCTCTGCAGTAGCCTTGGGCCTTTCCATCGCGTGGGAGATATGAGGGATGTTACCAGATCAACGCGCAGAGGGAATCTGAATCTGTCACAAAGGAAACATTTGTTTGCAAAAAATATACAAAGTTTGATCAGTGCAACCCAGTTATTTTTCAAAGGACAGCTTTTGGGCGCTGGACCAGGATGAAAATTTATGTTTTATATTTTTTTACACTGGAAAATTAGGAAACAATATTTTTCATTATATTACTCAAATCTAGTTTAAATCAACTTAATTGCCTTCCATTTTAAAATATCTTTTAATCACAAAGATTAAACCACTGAATAACATTAATAAACCAAATGGATTCATTGTGTAATTCAGCAAGTACCTGAGATCATAATCTTTCATAGTTAAGCAATAAAGCACATTGTGTAAAAATGTGGTACACCTTGATATTAATTGAGGACAAAAATATGTACTATACAGTACAAAAAGAGCTGTGAAAAATGGCATAGGTTCCTGAAAGAAATTCAGATGTATGGTTATGCCAATCATTTTATTTAAAATATAAAACTACTGCTAGTTGCATCAGATAATATTAATGTTGCCACTTTGACTGGGTCTTGTGGAATTGAGTTATTTAGCCATCTATGCGGAAGCCATGTCACTGATGCTTCTTACTTCTGCTTCATAATTCAGCTTCAAAGCAGAAATCAATCATGCCTTAAAGAAAATGAGGTAATGAAGACAAGAAATGGAAATAAAATAAAATTCATATTAAGCTCTTGAAGATGTTTGTAGTTGTTATCTACTGCTGGTTGAACAGAGCCTACTGAAGGTGCTTTCACAGTTGGGTGTGTGTGTGTGTGTGTGTGTGTGTGTGTGTGTGTGGGTGGGGGGGGATAACTTTTGAATTAAAAAATTTTTATAGGCAGCTCTTTCTGCTAATTAAGCCTCCGTATGGGAATGCACACGCAAAGTCTTCAACACATAAATGGAACAAACAGGCGTAGTGACTTTGATGGCACCTTTCTCTTTCATCTGTGAGGGAGATACGGATGTGTTTTCGGCTTGTTTTGTTTCTCTCATTGTTGACTTGGAACTTTCTCCATTCCAAAAGGCATGTTTCATTCAATTCTTTGATTGGTTTAATACCATCAACACCGCACTTTGTGGCATTATAATGGCATTCTTCTGAGCCCCTGCAAGAACAAAAAGACACAACAGTTTCAAAGGCAGTGTATCTCCTCAGCTTCTTAGTCACAATGAATCCCTCTGTGTCTTTAACTGTCATCCTCTCTCTGTAGCGCAGGCCTTGTTCTGTCTCATCTTCCTCGCTCGTTTTTTTTTTTTTATACAGTCTTTGTCTCATGAAATGTTACATCGTTTTGATACAGGCGCTCATTAGCTGTTCAATTTAATTAAAAAGGGCCATTCATATGAAAATGCAAGACTGATAGTGATTTTTTTTTTCCTAGCAACAATCATTTACCTCTTACAGCAACTTTTAATTAGAACCCAGCTTAATTGACGTCAGGCTTTGTGGCTGCGTGGATGCGCAGTGACAGACACACACACGCACGCTCACACACACACACACACACACACACGCACACCCGCACATGCGCACACACACGCTCATGCATGCAAACTAGTGCGCACACACTGACAGACACACGCAAAATCACTGTGATATTTTACAGTACATTTCCTCAGTAACACAGCACATTGTAGTGCAAACATGCAGACGCACACAGACATTTAGTGACCACTGGAGAGCTAAAGGCTGCTCTTAGAAATTAGAAAAATATCTGTGCAAGTGTTTCAGCTCGCCATCAGTAAATGTTCTCCATGTCTTCTCTTGGGCTCAGGAGCATTGTGGTACTTCCTTGATGCACAAGAACAATACTTGTCAGGCTCGGGGAAAAACTGTTCATTGTTCAGTCATGGCTTAGTCTATATTTGTAGAGGTGGTCCTAATAGTGCAGATGTGTATCACAAGAGAGGCAAACATAAGCAACTACTCAAACATGAAATCACAAAGGAATATAAAGAGGGGGATGGAATGGGGGAAAAAGTTTTAAAATGTATAGAAAGGAAAAATGACTAAGTGGACTAATTGGAAAAGAATTAAAGAAAGGTCAGAGTAGTATTTGCCTGAGAACCTGTTCAAATATTTCATCCTATCTTTTTTATTGGACTTTGTTGAACATGACTCTTAAAACACCGTGTAGTGGAAAAGCGCCATTAGTTCAGTATCCTCAGCATGTACGCTTCCAGCATTGATTTCTCTGAAAAAGGTAAGCTAGATTATTGAGCAAACTAATGTAAAACATTACGTGGAGGCTGTGGTGAGGAAATGGGCAGGGAGTGTAGCAGGTGGAAGTAATTAGCAGTTTCCCCACCTGAGAGAGTGACAGGCCCGATGAGCTGCCTTGGCTGTCGAAGAGTGCGGGGCCCTGCGTAGCCACAGAAACATCAGCCTGTTCTGGAATTCACATCAGCTACCGTTCCTAACAAGCTGACATGCTTTTGGCAAGCACTTGGGCAGACCTGACAAGATGCCTGTTAAGAGGAAGAAAGGAAAAATGGATCCCTTTGTAATCGTACTGTTCCGATGGTACTGTGTGTCCACGGCCAGGTGTGGCTGCGCTCTGGTAGAAGAGCAGATGTACTGGAATTAGGAGCTAACCTCACCCAACCCCACACACACTCATTCACACACACGCGTGCGAGCACAAGCTCACACATAATACTCTCACACTTTCCTCAGATATGGGCTACATCATTGATACTCTCTTCGTGCTTGCCTATGACTACAAATGTCTTTCCTTGATCCTACTGCACTAACTGAAAGAGCTTTCAGATAATTGTGCATTATTCCCAAATCAAACATGAATGATGCTTTTGGCTGAAGTACCATGTTCTTTTTTTATTTTATTTCACTTCTATTAAAAATTTGACCCAAAATTGTAGTTTGGCCAGCCGAAACTATAGTTCACATGTAAAGAATTAATTTCAGTATTAACAAATAAATACAATCTTAGTTTGGTATCTAGGCTGTGACTTCCTGGCCTTGGCTTCAGGAGAAGAGAATAGGGATTTTCTGGATATCTCACAGGTAGAAGCCGGGGTGGAGGTGTTATGCTAACTAGCAGCAGGCAAGAGTGATGCAGCAGCAGGCAATATTACTAACTGCTGCTGAGTGTGATGCAACGCAGCCAACACAGTCGCACATTATAGCAGCTGTTACTGAGCAAGAGAGCAGCGTAAATAGCCCACCTTAGGTCAGAGGCACTGACAAATATGCAAGGGAGTGTCGGTGAACATGAGGTCACATTTCATCGCATGAGGGCGATCCTTATTTTCTGCCTGAGCTAGCGCTGCGAGCTGCGCACCATTAATTTATTAATTTGTAGTCCTTATTTGAAATGATGGGTTGGGTATAATTATGTATTCGCCTGCAGTGCTGGTTCTGAGTTTGCATCCACAGTATTTGTGAGTGGCGTCTGGTTCAGGGTGTGTGGTTTGTGGTGTGTTTGGGGTTTAGACAGGGCCATGTCCTTGCTTTAATTCTGTTTTTCCAGTGTCCTTCTGCATCCTCTCCCGTCTCCCACCCGCATGCAGCGAGGACTTCATCTGCTTTCTGAGCGCGCTCCGTCCGCCTTCCCGCCAGCACAGTTTATTACACTGTCAGTGCTCTGATGGATTTATCCTGCCTGTGTTTACTGTAAGTGAAAGATGCGCACCGGTTGACCTTTCTTTTTATTTTTTCCCCCTTTTTTGTTGTTGTTGCCGCATCTTAATCTGTTGTGCGCGGCTTCATCTCGGGGAACAAACAGAGAGGCTGCGCTTGAGGTATGGGGGGGGTTGTTGCTGGATATGCTGGGTAACTGAGAAATGAGCACGTCAGAGTGAGGGATGGGGAAGGAGAGATGCGGCTCCTTTCCAGAGTGACGGGTCACGGCTCGATGTCCTGGCCTCCTCTCCTGTCCTATTGGGCTGCTGGAGGTCTGGGTGCTGAGCTGTCCCGGCGATGATGTGGTCAGGCTGCCTGTACTAGCCCCTGCTCTGGGACACCGGCTCAGTGGTGCTCAGTGATGGAGTGGATCGTGTCCTCACGGCAAATGGTTCTTGGTTCAGATCCAAGTGCTCGCATGCTCTCCCCATGCCCACTTCAGCCCCCCCGGCGTTACTCCTTACTCCTGCTGTTTCTAAAGTTGACATGGTATATTAAAAATCTGCATTCACTCTCTGCTTGAAGGGGAAAGGGTGTGTATTTATGAATGAACTTCAGGTAAAGTGCAAGATTCAAAACCAGGAAATGCATATATTCTGCAGCCTTTTGCGACGTTTACTCTCAATATTGGCTTGATGCAGTCACTGAAGATGTGCACTAGCTGTCCAGGTGTATGGCTTTCCTTCCTGTAGCCCCAGTGCTGGCGTAGTAAACTGGGCATCAAGACATCAGGCCTTGTTCCTGTTTCACCTGTCTGGCTGCCAGCAGCCACTGGCGTGCGTCCGCTCCACGGGAAGGGAAACTCAGCAGGAAATTCGATTGGACACACTCGGATTCGTGTTCATTAGTCTAAAAAAAACGGAACACGAATGCCTCTCAGTCGCCTTTCCACTCAGCGCTGGAGCAGGGCGTCCCACGGAAATGGCCGATCAGAATTTATTTATTTCTGTGTTTTGCCCTCTTTTGGACGGGAAGGGAGTAGGGGAGGTTGAAGTTTGGGAATGATTTGGGAGACAGGCCCTACGGCGATTGGATGTCAGAGTGGGACATTGTGGGTGGAAATGTTGTTCCCATTACCGTGTCTTTATTATTTAATTAAGGACTCGTCGTTGACGTTTCCGACCCCTCTGCCCAGGGTTCATGGCAATGCAAACACTGCAGTCTGCTCCTTTCATTCAGGCTTCTATTGGTCCTGTTAAGAGTGCGGGATTGTGGGAATTTCCAGTGGGACAGGAAGTGGGACGAGAGGAGGATATGGTGAGCGATCCTTCAAAGATTCTGAACATTGAGCTGCTAGAAATTGAATTTTTTTTTTTTTTATAAATATTAAGGTAGGGAATTCAGTCTGGCTTTCATCTCTTAAATCAGTTGTACAACCCTTTGAAGTACCAAGATGAATAGATTGTGTGGTTTTGTTTGCATGTGTACAGTAATTTGCACAGGTCGGCGCTATTGATGTTTTATGTAAATTTACTTAGATTTTTATTTCCTTGTTTTTTTTCATTTGCGTGCTTGTGAAAAATGGCACAGTTTGGGTTTGCAAAACATACATTTTTCAAAAAATATTAAATAACAGAGAAATTTTTGCATTATATTATAGAAAGTGACAGATGGTGTGGCCTTCATATCTCCCTGATCTAAACATCATCAGAGCTGTCAGGGATTACCTGGGCAGCCAGACGCAGGCGAGACGGTCTAAGTCTGCAGAAGAACTACGACCCGTTCTCCAATATGCTAGGAATAAGCTAGCAATTCATTTTCTTTTAAAAATATCTCATGTTTTTCCTAAAAGAATTGATTCAGTTTTAAAGACAAATGTTTATCACACAAAATATTGATTTAATGTAGGTTTTAGCTGTTTATTGCTCTCCATAGTCAATTTTTCAGTATTCAGAAACCATTCACATTATTTAAAAAAAAAAAAAAATTTTTGTACAAGTGCCAAAAACTTTTATACTGTATGTGCACACACACACGCTCTCATTTGTCTTTATGTGGAACCAGCTTGTGCTTAATTTCAGGTGACCTTGTATTTGACCATTCAATTTCAATTGTAGGTCATCAGTTTTTTTTTATTTTTTTTGCCTCTTCTGTAATTTGCTTTCTTTCTGTTTCTCGCTGATGGTAACTTTCCACTACAGCTAAACCAATACACAAGGGGCGGCTGGTTACAAAAGGTGGACACAGAACCTGAGGTTGCGGGAAGCAGGGCGGGGTAATCCTGCATGAGCTGGACCAAGCCTGCAAGATGGCAGCAAGTTCATGCGCAATGAGCTGATCATTACTGCAGTATCTCCCCACACCAGCATCTGTTTCGCTCGTCCGCCACCCCCGAGAACTTGTGCCATCATGATAAGGACATTTTTAATCAGCTAGTTTTTTCTTCTGTCTCTCTTTCTTTCAATTGCTCTCTCTCTCTCTCACACACTCTGACAGACGGAAGCCTCAGCACCAACTGTCGGAAATGGAGACCAACGACCGACCGTCTTTTGGGGCAGGTACACAGCGTGGTTGTGTTTTTAGCAGGAACTAATATAGGGCTGGCAGTTTGTGCAGGGAGAGCCTGCCTTAGTAACCTCTGTCTCCTTGTCTTTTTCACTCATAAAACTGCCACTGCGGGACAATAACTGGCACTTTTCACCTCGCTTATACATTTGACTTTGAGGTCTTGAGTTGACTTTTGTTCCTTTTGTACTCTAGACCTGCGTATAAATAAGCACACATGAGTTTGGTGCCGTCGAGAGTCTCAGACTGCCTCCCTTGTATTGTTGAGCAGCTTTGACAAGGGCAGTATCTCGAAGTTACGGATGAGGGGGTCTCTTATCGTCTGGCGCAGCTATGATCGCGGCGAAGGTTTGAAGTTATGATGGAGGGGGAGTCTCCCCTGCAGCTGATAGATGCCCTGATGTTCATTTATGTAGCGGATGGGCTGGGAGGACTGTGTGCTGTCCTAATAGAACCAGGCCTTGGCCCTGCAATACTCGGGTGACATCGGCCAGGTTCTGAGTAAGACCGGTTCTGGCCGTGTCTGAGGAAAACTGATGCAACGCACCCCCTTCCCACAAATCTCATCTCCGGCCCCCGGTTTCACGCTCTCCATTTATTGATATTTACAATCAAAATATTTTTAATGCATCACAAAGTTTGCTTAAGGAATCCACCAAATACAAGAAAGGGAAAGAAGAAAAACTGACATCAGAACACATTTCATCTGGAAGTCATTTCCAGCTGCGCAGGTCATCTGGATGTAGTTTTGTGTTATTGAATATAAGTTTTCATTTCATTCATTCATTTATTCATTCCTTGTTAATGTTCTCTCTCTCTCTCTGCCCTTCTCTTCATTTTAATGAATGAAGAAATGTCCGCTCTCCAGAAAAGGTCCATAAACACTTTGGACTCCTCTGTGTGACAGCTCTCTCTCTCTCTCTCTCTCTCTCTCTCTCTCTCTCTCTCTCATTTCATTTGAGTCCCTTGTGCCCCTCCATACCTTTCCATACCTTTTTTAGTTTTGCTTCCAAACTGGCAGCTTGTCCTCACTGGCAGGTGGCACTGCCACAGAGCTGCCGTCCGCTACTGTTGTGGGAACAGGATAATGGGGGGGTGCATGCTGCTCGTCCTCTTGGAATTACGCCGGCAGGGTGTCTGGATCAACAAGTCCCTGGCAACTGTGGGCAGGGCCACTTCAGGCTGAGGGCTGGCTCCCTTTTCGCGGCGCTCTGTGCCTGCTTCTGATGTTCCTGTGATGTCAGTCCAGCCCGCTGAAGCAGCGAGGCTCGCCTGATTGGGCTGAAGCCCTGAACACACGGACTGTATGCCTGAGGGGCTCATTACGGCGGGGCCTTTTGTGATCAGGGCCCCACGATCAGTGGCAGTTTAGCGGAGGGAATTGTCCTGCTTCCGGCCCACTGGGCCCCTTGCTCCACTGAGGAGGGGAGCCACGCATTTACAGTTGATGTATTCAAAATGGTGTGATGAGACAAAATAATGCAGTATTTGGCATGGTTTGAGAACGATTCTCTCTCTTGGTCTCGCTCTCTCAATCCCTCACTCTCCTGTCCAGGTCTTATGTATAAATTGTGATCCAGACGTTTGGAATGCGCTGGCCGGAACCGTGGTCCGGGGCTCCAGTTCCGTTCCTGTGTGGCGTGACTCGGTCTCAGAGCCCGAGCTCCCTGCAGGGTTCTGCCTTTCCTGTTACTCGAGTATAAATATGAATGTATCGCCACAGTTCAGGAAAGTGCAATTTCATTAATTAGAACATGTTGAGTAAAGAAACCTTTTTTTCTCTCGTTGCCATTTTCACTCCTTATGTAAACACTGGAGGCAAAGGGGATGTGTCTCCTCCTCTCTCTTAAGCACATGCACGCACAACATAGGAGCAAAAAATATCCTTTTTCTTTTTTTCCAACTGAGGTTTTCCCTCTGTAACTGATCCAAAAGATCTGGAGGTCTCCCTATCGCACAGATTGGCTCCAGTGTCAAGTGTTTTCAAAGGTAAGAGAGCATTTGTGCTTAGTGTTGCGTACCATAGATAGGGTTGAGTAGGGGTTTATGGGTTAGGAGAGATTTTCCTGAAAAAAAAGATTTCTTGTGGCTGCTGCTTATTTAGCTTTAATCAGCAACATGGACCCTTTGAGGCCGTCCAAGAAGCCTGCTGGTTGGGCCGATCACACTTTGCAGACTGGGCACAATAACTACTGCTGGGGTGCAGTGTGGGGAGGGGGTTCATGACCTTTTTACCCCAGTAACACTGCCACTTTTTCAGCATAAATATACACTCTCTGGGTGCTTATGCTACGCAACCTTCACAGGGGCCATCAGCAGCTTCTCCTCAACATCCTGAGATGTCCCCAAGCCTTTTCTGACTGCGGTAGGCAAGATGTGTGCAAGGTTCAAATGTGAAGTTGCCCTCATTGGGCCTTTTGACCAACAGGGAACCATTGGAGCGCTCGTTTGCGCGCCAGTTCTGTTCGGGAACCGCTGAACCGATCGCCATGTAGCGAACTGACACATTCTTACAGCAGCACCAGTAGCAAGCAAGACACCACTTCTCCATTTTGCTTCTTGCATCCCCAGTCATGATGCACCTGCTGTAATGACTTTCATCGGGATCCAACTGCCATCTGGTTCAGGCTGGGAACCAATATTTTAGGTTCTGAACCAACCTATTTTTTGTCGAAATGCCTGGAACTTTGTTTGGAAATGGGAACCACACAGGTTCTCTGTAGGTTGAAAGGCCTCTTCTGTAGCTAGTTTGTACTGGCTGTCTGCTCGACTGTGACATGGAAGGAATGTCTTCTGAGGTCACATAATGGGTCGTAGACATGAAGCAAGAGAAGAACCAAGATTCTAAGGTAGGTTCATTGCAGTGGCAAGGTAATAATTTACATTATTGTCATCATCAACATCATCTTTATTGTCTCGTATTAAAGTATTTGGGGATATTATGGATCATCAGTTGTTACGCATATCTGCCAAATAGATTTCCTCATAATTGCTTTCGTGCAAACAATTTTTCTCATATCAATTTAATATTTGGTGTGGACCTGGCCATAGACGAGGGGACAAAACCTTGTGATTTTGGAAAAAAAAAATGCCTCACTGGTAGCATTTTATGAACAGATGAGGCCCATTTCTCATAATTCCCCTATAAATCAGAAATTTTGAGTGAACTTGGAGTGAGCATTGTCTGTCCTGTGAGGATCAAACCAAGTGATTTTTGTTGTAAATGCATATACCAGTAAAAAGTATTCCATTTTTAGTTACATCTATTCCAAAAATGGTACACCTGCGGGAACATCTAACATCAAATTAGGTTCACTGGCAGCAGGTCAGTTAAATGATTGGGTATAAAAATAGCATCCCAGAGAGGCAGGGTTTTTCGGGAGTAAAGTTGGTGAGGACTTCACCACCCTGTGAAAGACTATGAATAGTAATTTTTGAATAACATACCTTAGTGTACAACCCAAAACCAGTGAAGTTGGCACGTTATGTAAATCGTAGATAAAAACAGAATACAATGATTTGCAAATCCTTTTCAACTTATATTCAATTGAATACGCTGCAAAGACAAGATGTTTAATGTTCAAACTGAGAAACTTTATTTTTTTTTTGCAAATAATCATTAACTTAGAATTTAAAGGCAGCAACACATTGCAAAAAAAAGTTGGCACAGGGGCCTTTTTTACCACTGTGTTACATCACCTTTCCTTTTAACGACACTCAGTAAACGTTTGGGAACTGAGGAGACCAATTTTTGAAGCTTTTCAGGTGGAACTCTTTCCCATTCTTGCTTGATGTACAGCTTAAGTTGTTCAACAGTCCGGGGTCTCTGTTGTCGTATTTTACGCTTCATAATGCGCCACACATTTTCAATGGGAGACAGGTCTGGACTACAGGCAGGCCAGTCTAGTACCCGCACTCTTTTACTACGGAGCCATGCTGTTGTAACACGTGCAGAATGTGGCTTGGCATTGTCTTGCTGAAATAAGCAGGGGCGTCCATGAAAAAGACGTTGCTTGGATGGTGACATATGTTGCTCCAAAACCTGTATGTACCTTTCAGCATTAATGGTGCCTTCACATATGTGTAAGTTGCCCATGCCTTGGGCACTAATACACCCCCATACCATCACAGATGCTGGCTTTTGAACTTTGCGCCTATAACAGTCCGGATGGTTCTTTTCCTCTTTGGTTCGGAGGACACGACGTCCACAGTTTCCAAAAACAATTTGAAATGTGGACTCGTCAGACCACAGAACACTTTTCCACTTTGCATCAGTCCATCTTAGATGAGCTTGGGCCCAGCGGCCGGGCGGCGTTTCTGGGTGCTGTTGATAAATGGCTTTCGCTTTGCATTGTAGAGTTTTAACTTGCACTTGCAGATGTAGCGACGAACTGTAGTTACTGACAGTGGTTTTCTGAAGTGTTCCTGAGCCCATGTGGTGATGTCCTTTACACACTGATGTCGGTTTTTGATGCAGTACCGCCTGAGGGATCGAAGGTCACGGGCATTCAATGTTGGTTTTCGCCTTGTCGCTACGTGCAGTGATTTCTCCAGATTCTCTGAACCTTTTGACGATATTACGGACCGTAGATGATGAAATCCCTAAATTTCTTGCAATAGCTCGTTGAGGAATGTTGTTTTTAAACTGTTCGACAATCAGCTCACGCATTTGTTCACTAAGTGGTGACCCTCGCCCCATCCTTGTTTGTGAATGACTGAGCATTTCAGGAAGCTGCTTTTATACCCAATCATGGCACCCACCTGTTCCCAATTAGCCCGTTCACCTGTGGGATGTTCCAAATAAGTGTTTGATGAGCATTCCTCAACTCTCTCAGTCTTTTTTTGCCACTTGTGCCAGCTTTTTTGAAACATGTTGCAGGCATCAAATTCCAAATGAGCTAATATTTGCAAAAAATTACAAAGTTTACCTGTTCGAACATTAAGTAACTTGTCTTTGCAGTGTATTCAATTGAATATAGGTTGAAAAGGATTTGCAAATCATTGTATTCTGTTTTTATTTACGATTTACACAACGTGCCAACTTCACTGGTTTTGGGTTTTGTAAAATTGCTAAGAATTTGGGGGTTTCATCATTTTTGCTACATAATAGCATTAAAAGATTTAGGGAATCTGGAGAAATCCATTGTGCATTATCTGTCGTGGGTAAACATACTCCTCTCTGGAACCGCTGGACCTGTGATGCTTAAACTTTGCTGACATCTTCCTACAAATGAGGATACCTGAATTTGTCCAAGAGGTCCGGATCTAATTTCAAATAGGGCTTCCTCGGCAGCCATCTTGAAAATGCTATTTTTACTCATTTGTCATTCATTTCTGGAGGGATTCAACTGAAATTTTAAAAGTAGATACTCAGTAATAAGACTCAACGCACATATTCCAGGTTTGGATATCCTTTCCATTTTCATCCCGATTTCACCTCTGTCATAAGGCCACACCTTGAAATTTCATTAATACTTTTCAATATCTTTTTCTGCAAAACTACATGTCCAAGCTTGTAGCTTGAAAGTTGGCATGCTTATTCCTACCTATGAGTTCATCAAATTTTCTTTGAGGCATTCTGATCAGATTTTGAATGTGGAAGCCATGGCAGCCATCTTTTGAATTCCCTTTTGACCCATATTTTGAGCATTTCCGCAGCAATTCCACTAAAGTTTGGTGTGTTGGTACTACACAGTCAGACATAAAATGTATAGTCCGGGTTTTGCTCTGCAATGTATTTCGACCCTCATTTGACCCTTGTCATGAGGATATGCGGCTGAATTTCTTGACTAAAGTTTAAAAAAGCTTTCATTATCCAGTCTCAAGTGACATTTCTGATGAGATTCAGAATATAAGTATGGGGATATATGCCTTTTATCATCTAAGAAAGTTTCTTACTTTGCTGAAGAAAACAACAGAGTTTCTGACTTTAGTCATTAAGTGCCTGGTGAGTGTTGAAGTTTTGTAATCCGCAACAAGGTGCCACTTCTGCATGCTATGTTATATTTTGAAAGGCAGAGCCGCTACTCTTATTTGTTCCTACAAGTCACACTGCAAAACAAATCTTATCAAGCATTTTCTAGATTTGTCCATGGGGTAAGTGAAATGATCTTACCCCATGGACAAATCTAGAAATGAGTCAAAATTACTTGAAAGCAGAATTTCTTTTTCTAAGAAAAAAGGTAATAGAAAGAAGTGTTTAAATCTAAAAACAAAATCAAAATGTTTGGTAAGATTTTGTTTTTGCAGTGCGGTCTACTTCAATATGAATGTTATTTTTTTTATAATAGAGTGGTCGTATTTTTTACTGTTTTCAAATTTAGGGTACATGTGCTTTTCATATTGTTGGCTTTCAGAGTCAGAATGAATTGCATTGGCTTATCTTGATGTGTCCTTTTCAAAATGACAGCAATAAAGTATAAAAATAATTGAAGGTTTTGTGTTTTATATGGATCTGATGTTAGTACCCTTTTATGTGTACATTTGCTTGAGCAAGAAGAGTTATTAGATATGCTTTCTGACGGGGCTTCACCAGTGCGAGAGGCCAGGATGTGCAGTGGATAGAGCCTCACGCCATATCCAGTTTATAAATTTGAATTTCTGTCCAGCGACTCGCCATCATCTTTCTGGTAGAGGAATCAGCCACAGATAGTTGCAACATTACTGAAGCCACGTAAAGCAACAACCGAATCCTTGAACAACTTTTCTTAGCATCTTTGAGTTGGCATGCTACATCACCATCTGCATTTACAGCATCACAGACTGCTGCCAAAGCATTTTCTCTGTAATAAAATACATACCATGATGGCTGTTGAAGCAACATAGAAGGTGTCTGATGTATGCTGTTCAATACCTGGGCAAAACTACTGTAATGCACTATATATTACAGTATGTCTTAATCTGTATATCGTAACATACTCTGCTCCTTTAGTCTCTCGTTGAAATTTGACTTACATTCCAACATCCATATTGGAAGCAGTGTATTGAAGCATGTCTTGTGTGTTCCTGGTGCAAACATGCTCAAAATTCATGTGAAGACTGAAGATGTTACTTCATTATTTGTTGTTATGGCAACCTGATTTCAAACATGGCTGCCATGGTTACCATATTGAAAAGGTGACTTAAGCCTATGTGTCACCTGCTGTTGCTTCAAATTGGATGAGTTGACAGATAGGTCCAAAAAAGCATGCTCAATGCCAAATCTTGCAGATTTTACCATATTTTATTAATGTGCTCATTGATATCCCGTGCATTGATTAATCTTGGCGTCCAGGTGAGCTGCAGTGCTGTAGCACTATTTTAAATACCTTCTGTTTAAAACATTCTCCTAATATGTTCCACTGTGCATATTGGTTTTGTGAGTTTGCCATGAAAGGCTACCTCAATAATGGCTTATATGGTCTGCTTGGTGAGTCAGGTCTGTTGAAGTCTCAATTAAAAGCAGCCTTTCTATTTGGAAGAAAAAGAAAGTATGAATTGCAAAGAGGCACATTAAAAGTGACTGGAGGAGAACTCCCCTCTTCAGACCTGCCCAGGCCTGCTCATTAAACTGAATTGTTGTTTTAGTGATTAAGTTGCCTGTATGTAAGTGTGCACTTAAAATCACACAGGAGTGCTCTGTGTGTGGGAGCATACAATAAGCATTTCTGCGTGCTTTAGGTACCGTGCTGCTGTAAGTACTTGTAAAGAAAACTGCACGTCTACGTACTGTAAGCATGTGTGTGTGTGTGGGTGCATGTATGTATGCGTGTGTGTGTGTGTGTGTGTGTGTGTGCTTGTACAAGTGCAGATTTTCTTTGTCCGTAACCTTGCATCCTAGCCGTATTGTGACACCTTGGTTTCTACAGGTGCGTAGAGGAGGGGCAGTGAGATGAAGGGAAGCAGGGCATGGTTAATTAGATTGGTCACTGTTGTGGTAATGGAAGAGGAGGTCCCTGCATCTGCCCGAATGTGAGGAAATGCCTTGTGGCCAACTGCCACCCCCCGACACCCCCCTGTCTCCACCATCAGCCTGCGATGGGCTCATTAGTTGCTGGATGCTTGGCGGTAATTTCCCCATGATTGCATACACCTGGAGGACTTGGCTTTGAACGGCGATCCAGATTACGCGTGGGGTAGCGATAAGAGAATCATTAGCTCCGAGTGATAATTTCATGGCTACTACTGGAAAAAGAAATCTTGTCCTTTCTGTTAAATTCTGGGTGCAGATGTTGTGCATGCGTGCATTTAGTATGTGCATGACAAATTAATGTATGTGTGTGTGTGTGTGTGTGTGTAGTTACCTGGATCTCATATGCACATGCAGAGGTGCGTAGTTTACTTGTGCTGTGCTTGTGAATTGGTCAATTACATGTTTAACGGCTCTTTCAACACTTTCTTTAGTTCCTATTGCACCAGTCTTTGTTCACTTATCTAAACAATGTGAAGGTCACACTCCATTTATTCACAGACTCTAATATGGCCAATTTTTGGAGTTTCCAGTCGGCCTGAGATGTCTTCGGACCTTGGGAAGAAACCCACATGAACTGTGGGAGAACATGAATACTCCAGGCAGATCAGCTTGGCTTGCCTGTGCCACAGCTCTCTCCAGTCCTCTGCAAATGCGGAAAAGCAAAGGAATGATTTAGTGTCAGATTTGGCAAGGGTAAAGACAGGAGGGAGAAAAGAAAGAAGAAGAATGAAATTTCAATGGGGAAACAGGGTCAAACAACAGATGAGCCACAGAAAATAAGCTTTCAGAAATGAGTGGGGCTATACTTCTTGGATATGGAAATGGATATACTCGTCACAGAGATGTTTCTTCTGTCCTGAGACTGAACACAGGTGTAGTGTGGAAACATCATTACACTTGCCTCCATGGCAGAGCCAGTCTAGCCCATTTAACGCAAACTGTTCTCACGGCATTTTTGGAATGATTGTTTTCTGCTTGATTCTGCTGTAAATCATTTGGTCTGCATCCATGATTGTGTGACCACTTTATATGGCTCTAATATTTCAGCTCTGCTAATGGTGTCTCCTGCTCTGAACACAGAATGGCACTGTCCAGAAGCACTTATTCATTTCTCCCTTTCCTGTGCACTGTACATTAATACCTCTATTATGCAATGATGCTACACCAGTTTGCTACTCTGCTATAGTCATCCTTGTTCTACTGGTGCAGAAATGTGGTAATGCCATTTTACTTCTTGAAACTGCGTCTGGATCTTGCGGCGTTTATCTTGAAAATACAACGTACTTGTGCGTGACTGAGCTTATCTTAATCTTCAAAATCTTAGCCTTTATGACCTAGGTTTTGGAGCAGTATATAATGCATAGGTCTTGGACACAAATTCTCAGCAGCATTCAAAGATAGTACTGTAGCTACAAAGTTCAATGCTTCACTAGTGTTTTTTTTTTTTTTTGTGCTTTGTTTAAATTCGCTGATTGCATGTCAACTCTAGTCCCAGGCACGCAAGTAAAACTTCATTTTTAAAATAAAGTAGTTCTATCAATATCGTCTGACAACTGAGTTTAGCTGAATTCAGTATTGAGTCACCGGTGAATGTCAGTTGATGGTTAGATTGTCACAGTGCAATGGCTTTTCTGTGCACGTAAGTATATTCACTGAAAAATAACAAAAAAGGAAGGCAGGATCCAAATGCAAAGAAGTGTTTGGCTTTATTTACCTTTGTGGTGAAGCCACAAAGGTTAAAAAGGCAAGTACACAGCAAATAGGAAACACAGTTCCCATATGGAACAAACAATGAGCTGATTTAGCAAAGTCCGCTATATAAAGTGGTTTACATTAGAATACGGGAAAACGCTATGGCAAAAGCCTATACAAGACATGAGCTTTACAAGACTTTGCACCGTAATGGTGCGAAGTCGGGGCTTTTATGCGGTTTACAATGATGATAGATTAATTGAAGCCAGGTGGAGCTGATGAGTGGCAATTGCGGGAGAAGGCCAGGGGCCGGTTGCACCAAACGTATCTTAAGTGCTTGTCGTAAGACACCAAACTTAGGACAGCGCTGAGACATGTCGTAACTGCCGTTTCACCAAAAACTCTTATGCGTGTCATGAAATCCGTATCTTAAGATATGTCTTAGGACATGTCCTAAATGACATACACAAACATCCCTGGCCGTGAAGTCCTGACTGGTGTCTCCAACTTCGGGAAGGTCAAATCTGAGTGGCAAATAGTCAATTTTGGATGGTGTAATGTATGTATGTATGCATGCATGAGCAGTTTATATGAGATGTACAATAATATATAAATAAACATTAGTATCATAGAATGAACGGAACTAAGACAGCTACATATAGCACACACAAAAGCAAAGAGGTAGTTTTTCTCTGAAGTATAGCAAAAAAAAACAAAAAAACAAAAACAGCATCCCGATGCAGCCTTGAATGAACGACCCAGAAAGTGCCAAACATCAGAGGGCGTGTGAAATTCTTCTGGAAAAAACTTGACTGACATCAGTATTTTTCGGCGACGTACTGAATGGAGCTAAGCAAAGGGCTACAAAATCGTCTCTGTTTAACCAATGAGGCTACTCTAAGCCTGTCCCCGTTTACTTTGCTCAATCAGTAATCAAACAGTAGATTTGCTTATTTCATAAGTTGAATGAGTAGATACTCCAATTTATCAAGATAGCATGTTTGATTATCGCATTTTGAAAATTAAATGGCCATAGAATGGCACAGTTTTGCAAGAATGTGATTGCACGATTTTTTATGGGCTTATATTTGGCCATTTCGCACGATTGCGATAATTTATTTCTCAATGTCAGGTTTCTTTTGTTATACAGAATGTTTTCCAGCTTGTGTATTTTTTATATGCCTAAAATCCACGGCGATCTTAAAATGAATCTCTTTGTTTAATTAATCTGTAATCTCCTAAAAATGCTACAATGAGAGATGAAATTCAGAGTTGGGATGTGGCAATGTTAAACCACAATTTTTTTAAAAGCGTGACCACTTGCCGCCGTGGGGTATGTAGACAGTTGCGTGCAATTTCTTGAAATGTACATACTTGAAGTGGTCTCACTAGCAATTTTAGGAAATTATTACATATAAATTAAAAGAAAGAGTTTTATTTTAAGATCACAGCACACTGAAGTCACCTCCCACCACACGTAGGTATCTGTCGTAATTCCGTGTCCTAACTTGTGTTGGTGCAACGGCTCTTTTCGCCGTTGATAGCCATTGCACCAATTTGTCTTAGGACACAGCACTTAGGACAAGGCTTGTCGTAAGTAATCGTTGGTGCAACGCATTTTCATGCGTAACTTTAGGACAGCACTTAGGACGGTTGGTGCAACCGGCCCCAGTTCCTTAGAATTCTGGAGATGGGAACAGTTAGAGGCGTGACATGACCCACAGCTAGCTAATCAGCTGCAGCAGATTTGCTAAAGTCTAGTGAGCTGAAGTGGTGATCAGTATCCAAATGCTCTTTAAAGGGCATCTAAAATCGATTCCCATTGTTTTTGTTTATCGGCCAATCAGCGAGCCGCACCTGCGTAAACGAACCTAAATAGAAGGATTATCTACACATGTACACAAAACATTGGTTTATATGTATGAAATTGGTCATGTGACAATGCAAGATGTCAACAAAAGCAAGTGATTTGTTTGTAAACATTGGACGTTCAACGTCCCGTCTGAGAATCGACTGTAGATGCCCTTTAACACGAGATGTGTCCATGCATTGCAGCAAATGCTTTTCTCTGCCTTATTCTGACAGGGTATGCTGGCTTTCTTCAAATTCTTTGCAAATTAAGAAAATAGGTTGCTACAGCTTTGTTAAGATTTTATTTTGCTTCATTTTGGTCTTGAAATTTCAATGCTGACAACAGTTTGAAGACTTAGAGGGACCACTATGCACAGAACTCTGTGACAGACCACAAAACTGAGGTCACTCATAAAATCACTGATGGTCATTTCTCAAGGTTTTTCTTCTTTATCTTATTTTGGTTATTTTAACTCATGGCACAGACCTTACGCAGACATGTTTCAGCTTTGCCTTTGTCAATGTTCTGCATCAGTGCTGCTGACAATGGTGAAATTTGTGTTTGGGAACTTTAAAGTAGTCATGTAAACACTAAATGGCGAAAACTTTCAAAGTTAGTGAGAGAATGCTGAGTGAAATTTGTGGTCGGTCTACTGGTGTCCTCTCTCTCCCGATTGCATTATGTGAGCAGCGCATTTCCCAGTTGCTGGAGTAGATGAGCTACTACTTCGGATGCCGTTTGATAACGTAACTACAGCATTAATTTTACTGATTGTTACAAACTTCAGAGAAGGAACCTGGCACGCATCCACAGAAAGCCGTTAAGGAGTTTTATTGAAGGGTTAAAAAGCCGCAATTGGTGCAAACTGAGGGGGGAAAAAAACTGCTCAATAGGCTCGGGACTGTAAAAGTAGGCTGGGATGGTTCGAGCCAGGCAAAAGGTCCACAGGATCAAAGAGGAGGAGCAACTCAAAGTCATGGATAGGTTAAAGATCAGTTCTGGGAGGACCATCTGGGTTACAGGGCACATGAGGCAGTGTACGGTCTCAAATTCGTTGCTTGGAAGGACAGGCCGACTCACCAAACTGGAACTGGTTAGCAAAGGCAGATGCCCGCAATTAAGTGGTAAATAGGAATTCATAGGACTGAGAATGGAGGGTAAGGAGCTCTGAAGCCAACATGCTTGGAAGACAATGAAGAGAAACAATCCAGCAGGGAAGGAATGGAGAGCAGGAACTTAAGTATACGCCACAACAATTAACAATAGGTGACAGGTGGGGGTGGGTGCGCAGAGAGGAAGGCGATACACTAAACAATAATTGAATAATGAGAACTAATGAGGGGAACAAAGAAAAAAAAAACCTGATAAGGATGGCTGGATTGTGGGGAAAAACATTAACAATAAAGAGGACTCAGGATGTAAGGCTAATGTTCGCTACATGAATAATCATCTCTGGTCATCGATGTGCAATCTGCCCCTGGTTCATTCGTTCTGCTACCCTGGTAATTTTCAGCCTACATTGATTGTAATAGAACAAAGCCATAATGCATAGCAGAACTAGCAAAACTCATATTTCCCCAGCACATATACTGAACATATTCAGCATATAAAAAGCTTAAAATCTTTGTTACAGATTAGCAGAATGTAAACTGCTAAGGTAAATTGGCATTACAACTCTGCCTGGTGTTGACTGTCTTCGCTAAGCCCACACTTACTTAAACTGGCTTTTGTTGAAATCACCTTGTCTTGAAAGCCCAATTTCAAAGTCACATTGTTAGATACCTCGGCATATCAGTGTTAATTTTTCTTGCTTTTACAAGGGTCTGGTGAGTGTGCTGGGTCTAGGTTTTGAGTAGTGTAGTCATGACTCTTATTCTGATGACAACTCTATTGTGCTATGCTTTTCCAATGCAATACTGCTATGCCATTACGATGTCATTCCAGTATTCTAACTATACTGCTATACTGATCTAAGGGTATAATGTCGAGTCTCTGTCCTACTACACTGCTCTGATTTGAAATGGCAGGTACAAATATCTCATCCCTGCACTACCATTATGCTAAATATGCACATTTTCATGCCTCTCTGATGCTGGAAACCATGGATAAGCAGCTTCCTGCACAATACTGAGGCGCATTTGGTTTATTTCGACCCATATTGCCACAGTATTTTACCCGGCGTTGTTGTCTAGCTACACTGTGGCCTTAGCACTATACCGTTACACAGCTAAGCATCCCCAAATCCCTGGAATTGAGTGGCCCTGGTAGAGCCCTCCCTCCTCCACAGAAATATCACTTAACACAGATTAACCTTGGGCTGGAAAGAGCTGCCTTCGCCTGCTGTTCCACAGTACCTGCCAGCTGCCTGCCACTAGAGTCCTCCTTATCGTATCCTTCCATCTGTGTGTGTGTGTGTGTGTGTGTGTGTGTGTGTGTGTGTGTGTGTGTGTCTGTGCGTTCTTGTGTGCGCATGAGTGTGTATGAGGAGAGTGGTAGGGTTGGAGGTTGAGATTGTTGAACGTTTTCTTTTTAATAAACCATTACCTTAATACTTTTGTTCATGTGCGTCACATTAAACGATCCTGAGTTTTCTCCTTCATTTTCCGGTCCCTTCTGCAGATAGCTCCTGCGTCTGCACGATAACTGGGGCGGATGGGGGTGGGGTATGTTGTTATTTCCTCGGAAATCAGTTGGTCTCTAATTTCAACTGGATGATTAAGAAAAGTATCTGCATGAGAGTGTATGAGTGTGTTCACTTTTGTAATGTTCTTTGGGAGATGTTATCAGCCTTGTTTTTGAATTGCAATTGGGACACAGCTCATTTCTCCAGTGAAAATTCACCTGAGTGACCCTATTGAAGAAGCTTATTCTATAGTTAATATTTGGAGGAGTGCTGATTTACATCACTTGTTGTGATGGAGGTTCGAATGTGATTTCTAATACAGCATCAGACATGACTATTAATATAAACTGGCACAGTAAATAGCCCCCATAATGAGTTGTAGAGCATGATTTTGTGAGCGATGATGTGTGTGCTTATCTTTTCTCTTTGGGTAAGACTGTGTAATGTATGGTACTGTGCATTGTCATCTCTTCTTTCATTCATGTCAGGGTACATTATACAACTTTGTTTTGCAAATTGTTTGATGTTGAATTTATTGCCTGCTGTGGGTTCTGTTGGAGCGTGGCATTGTGTAATGTATGTGAATATGTTTTGTGTTGTGAGGTCGATATGCTCTCTGTCGCTTAAATGCTTGTTTGCTTTGCAATTGTGAGCTGTGTCCTATCATATTTGTTGTGTGATAATAAAGCAAATAGTGTTCATTGAATTTTTGTTGAAAGATGAACCAAATTTATGTTGAAATAGCAATAGTGCTGCGCATCACTCAAAAAACTCAATTTATTCTTCTTTTTTTTTTTTTTTTAGCTTACCGACCCTATGGGCCGATAAGCTATTGTCGTGGTTTGGTGCCCGACCATCGTCCGTCGTCTGGAACATTTCTTATCTTTTTTCTATGGCCTGATGAATTTTCCTGTAAATTTCCCGTAACATACTACTTGACCATATCTCCAGGCTTTTTTTTTTTTTTTTTTTTTTTTTTTTGATTGAATCATTGTATCTCCCCGATGACGATAGTCGGGAGATACTATGGTTTAGTTCTGGGGCCGCCGCCGCCACCGCAGAGTTTTTGTCTTCCGGGCTCTGGAAGCCACAATTATTACAGGAATTTTTCCAAATTTCACACAGGCGAACATATTGATTGTACAATGCTCAAGACCGATTTTTGCGAATTTTGGACGTCCAATATGGCTGCTGGCGGCCGTTTTTTCCGAAATTTGGGGATCTAAGAGATACACGACTCAGTCGCCGTTTTATGGGCTCATGAAATTTTGGCCGCAAAGATAGGACTTAGAAATAGAAATTTTAAAAAATTATTTCTCAAAAACTGTCGCATAAATTGTTTTCTAAATCAGGCTATCAACTAACCTTGGTACCCTCAATGTACAGTACAAATGGCATTTTGATTGAATTGACAGAAGTGGGTCTAGTGGGGGCGCTGTTCTTTAACATTGAGTCTTATGGAGAATATGCAAAGTGGCCTGTGGAGGTCAAATGGTTGCAGATAGAGATTAAGTTTGTATTAGTGGCATATAGGAAGTCATATATGGCCTATATTTTTGCAAATGTTAAATTTGACCTCGAATTACTTTGAAAGGTCAAACTCAAGGTCAAGGAAAATATTAACAATGTTAAAAGGTAGGACTTGAAATTTCAAAAACTTATTTCTCAAAAACTGTTCGGTAACTTTTTTTCTAAATCTAGCAATCAACTCACTTTGGTACACTTTATGTACAGTGCGAGTGCCATTTTGATTGAACTGATGGAAGTAGGTGTAGTGGGGGCGCTGTACTTTAACATTGGGTCTTATGGAGAATGGGCAAAATGCCCTGTGGCGGCTAAATTGTTGTTGATAGAGATTAAGGTTGTATTATTGGCATACCGGAAGTCACATATGATCTATATTTTGGCAGTGTTGACATCAGATGACCGTGAAAGGTTGAACTTGAGGTAAAGCAAAATATTACAATTTTCAAAGGCTTCTTGGCATGAAAATATTGAAGATGGAGAATATATGAAGACCACAATGAAAAAATGATCGGAGTCACATTGTCCTGTTGTGGAGAACTGATGAATTAAAAATTCAAAACGATCTTCGAGATAAAGCACTGAAAAAATATGCAAAAAATATAAAATATTATAATAGTGTATAATATTATTAATATGCAAAAATGCAAAATTTGGACTCTGATCATTTTTCCTTTGTGGTCTTCATATGTGTACTGAACACTAATAGGAAGTCATATATGAACTTTTGTTTATTGACCTTAAACTTAACCTTCGGTGAGCTTCGAAGATCAAACTTCACATAGTGAAATTTCAATGACCTCTATCGCCAAAACTATTTCAAATAGAGCTTAGGTTTGTAATAGAGGCCTATAGGAAGTCATATATGAAGTTTCATTTGGTGAGCTTGAACTTGACCTTCGGTGACATTCAAAGGCCAAACTTTACAGTGAAATTTCAATGACTTATATCACCAAAATCATTAGAGTAGGTTTGTATTAAAGACACCGGAAGTCATACATGAACTTTCATTTGGGGACCTTCGTATTGACCTTCGGGGGTCAAACTTGACCCAGTAAAAATTCAAGGACTTGTATCACTGGAAAGGTTGCAGATAGAGCTTAAGTTTGTATGACCAATTTACAGGAAGTCACACATGAACTTTCACTTGGTGACATTCAACTTGAATGTTGGTGACCTTTGAAGATCAAACTTGGCATAATACAGTTACACTGACTTGTATTGCCAAAATGGTCACAGATGGGGCCTAGGTTTGTTTTAGAGACATGTAGGAAGTCCTATAGGAACTTTCATTTGGTGACCTTCATATTGACATTCAAAGGTCAAATGTGACCTAGTGAAAATTCAATGGCTTGTATCACTAAAATGGTCACAGATGGAGCCTAGGTTTGTGTTATAGACATCTAGGAAGTCACAGATGAACTTTCATTTGACAACTAGACTGTCGGTGACCTTCGAAGGTAAAACTCGAAAAAGTGAAATTACAATGACTTATGTCACCAAAATGGTCACAGATAGAGCCAAGGTTTGTATTAGAGACATTCAGAAAGTTGTATATGAAGTATATTTGGTGACCTCAACTTGACCGTCTGTGACCTTCAAAGTTCACAATTGACATATTGAATTTTCAATTATTTTTATCATCAAAACTGCTTCAGAGCATAGGATTGTATTACAGACATATAGGAAAATGGCTCGCATATAAAAGCTATTTTTGGATGGAAATGCACAGATAATGTCAGTAGATTGTCATATGTGTATAATTCTAATAGTTTAAGTGCAATATACTAATCTATACCAATCTTAAAATTACTGCACACCAAAGTGGTTAATGGTCCAACGTAGTGTAAGACCTCAGTTCTAATAAAGCTGGCACATTATCCATCCATGGTCCAAAACATTATCCTCCACATCAGGGTCACTGGGGTTTTTTTTATTACTCTCACAAAGACATCATAAAATTTATTATAATAAAATCTAATATAACATCACTTTTTATGCGCTAGTTCTTTTTTATATATGAATACTGTGAATTCTCGGCTGAGAAGTGCTAGCTTACAGTAAGAACTGAAAGCCAGAGATACCCGTCATCTCCAGAACTGCGGACAAATGTAATGCAATTAATCTGCTCAGCTTAGGGAAATAAAACATTGCTATGCAAATATTTTTGGATCAGATGAAGTGGTTCTCTTGAATTCTAATGTCCTCCAGTTATTGGCACCCTTAACAAATATCACCAATACAGGCTGTGAAAAAAATGTCTCATCCTCTTGATCTTTCACTCAGAAATTTTCACAAAGATTATACCTTTTCATTTGATTAAAAATGATTGAGAGAAAAAATATTAAATATTTTCTCTAACATACTTTCCACAATTGTTGGCACCCCTCGAAGTCCTTTTGTTTGATTAGGAACTCTTCAGTGGCCAACCATGACTTACTGTTTCTCCAAGGTATAAATATGAGGTGACACCAGCCAAATTCCTTCTGTCATTTATCACTACAACTGAAAATACAATGAAGGTGTGCGACAAAAAGTTGTTGAGCTACTATGCATATCAGGGAGTAAATTTAAGAAAACCTTGAGGAAATACCCATTTTCACTATGAGCACATAAATTAAGGAGTTAAAAGTGAAAGGAGATTTTAAGAATCAGCCTGGAGGAAGGTGTGTGTGTGTACATTGACCTTACGTTCCTTGAGGAGGATGGTTCGACTGGCCTTAGAATTTCCAAGAATCACGTATCCCCCAATGCCTGTGCCACTCATAGTTAAGGAGACAGGTAATGCGAAACTTCTGATTGTGAGTCAAATATGTGTCCTTGCACCTAAAAGTTGCCTGGGACAATTTAAAAATGCCTTTCAGCTGTCTGGACCAAACATGAAGTATAAATTATACATGTTTTCAAGCCACAGAAAGTGACTGATCCTGTAATGTATCCTTAGATGTATTTCAGTTTAATTTTTCTTTATATTACAACATTATAGAAGGCATATTATTATCACATCATCTACCAGAATGATCCTTGGATAAATATATTGTCCAAACTTTGCAGCAGTACTGAGAATTGTGTCTGGGCTTACAAACTGGCTGCGAATAAGCTTATGTGCAATGTATTTGTTTCTTTATGTGAAATGTGTATAGAATTTTATGAAAAGAATGATTATGTAAATCTACTCTTGCCTGTCGGCCTCCTTTGAAGTGTGGGTGTTTTCCCATAACAAATGTGTACTTGTCTTGTTAGAGCATTTGAAAGGTGTGAATATTTGCTTATGTAAAGCGTGAGGGTGGTGTTCGCATGTGCTAAGATCTCGTGGCTCCTCCCTGCGGCGGTCACTCTATTGCTGCGGTCATGTCGCGTGGCGCCCTCCCGCCCCTCTTCCAATTATTTTTCTCACACAGTGAAAATACATATTGTTTGATACACCATTACCCTCAAAACAGATATGGGTAAGTGAATGCCAGTTTGTTTAGTTTATGTCTGAGGTATGTAAATGCTTAGTTTATTTCCTGCTGTGTGCTTGCCCAGGGCTGAAAGAACTAACTATGTACTCTTCATGCCTATTTTATCTGAGACTAAGAAAGAGACTGGAGGAGGGAGGGGCTTTATGACTCACCTCTGTGTGCTCTGCATGAGAAATGATGCAGACAATACCGTTGGTCTCAGAATTATTTGGGCAGGGACACAGTTTTCATTATTTTGCCTCTGTATGCCACCACATTGAGTTTGAACGGAAGCAGGCAAGATGTGATTTAAGTGTAGATTTTCAGCTTTAATACAAGCGGTTTCACAACCTTGTATTAACCTATAGGAACAGCAGCCATTTTTATGTATAATCCTCCATTTTCAGAGGTCCATAGTGGTGTTGATGCAGGTCAAGGTGGAAAAAACAAAACAAACCTACCAGACGGATAACAAAAACTTTAGGAGAGGTCAAATAAACAATTTGGTGCATTCTTAAAGAGAAGAAATGCACTAGCGAGCTCAGGAACACCAAAAGGCCTGGAAAGCCACTGAAGAAAATGAAAGTGGCTGATCGCAGAATTTTTTCCATGGTGAAGAAAAACCCCCTCACAACATCCAGCCAGGTCAAGAACACTTTCGAGGAGGTAGGCATTTGATGGTTAAAGTCTACAATCAGAGATGTCTTCATGAATGCAAATACAGAGGATTTACCACGAGGAACAAACCACTGGTAACACCTAAGAACAGAAAGGCCAAATTAGACTTTGGCAGAGAACATTAAAAAAGCCTTACCAGCTCTGGAATATGATTCTTTGGACAAATGAAACCAAGACCAACATGTGCCAGCATGATGGGAAGAGTATGGAGAAGAAAAGGAACGGCTCATGATCCAGAGCATAACGCATCATCTGTCAGGCATGGTGGAGGCAGTGCCATGGTATGGGCATGTGTGGCTGCCAGTGGAACTTGTTCACTGGTGTTTATTGATGGTATGACTGCTGATAGAGGTAGCAGGATAAATTCTGAAGTATACAGGGTTATCCTCAAATTCAGTGCCATTGCAGCTAAACCAAAGGGACAGTGTTTCACAGTACAGATGGATAATGACCCAAAACGTACTGTGAAAGCAACTCGAGGGAATAAAGTGTAATATTCTTGAATGGCCTCGTCAATCATCTGACCTCAACCTAACTGCACAGCTTTTTACTTATGGAAGGAAAAACTGAGGGCAGAAAGACCCACAAACAAACAGCTACTGGCAGTTGCAGTTAAGGCCCGGCAAAGTATCTCAAGGGAGCCAACTCAGCATTTGGTGATGTCCATAGGTTCCAAACTTCAGGCAGTAATTAAATAATTCTTATATGTATAATTGTTAGTTTGTCCAATTACTTTTGAGCCACTGAGAATGGAGGACCATGTGTACAAATGGCTGTAATTTTTACAAGGTTAATGCAAAATTTTTGAGAAACCCCTTGAATTAAAGCTGAAAGTCTGCACTTCAATCACATCCTGATTGTACTCAATCACAATGGATTTGAAATTAATCAGAGGTGAAATAATGAAAATTATGGCACTGCCCAAATACTTCTGGATCTCACTGTATACACACACACACGCACACAGACATAGATGTATATTATCCCTTGCTGTCAAGAGAGCATACTGCACTTTGTTGATCTTGTTTCTGAAGCTTCATCTCTGGCTCTATCGCGTAACTTTCTATGCTGGTATCACACCCAAAAATGGCAATATCCTGTCTTTATAGTCCTCTGCTGCTTAATAACCTCATTATGGCTTAATTTCGTAGTAAAGCTGACTTTTCACTTTAAGAGGTCTTGGTAATATTTTAGGGCCCAGACGCTTGACTCCTTGACAGCCATTGTCACTGTCAAACTGTGATGTCATGGAAGACAAGTTACGTACGTATTTAAGTGAATAACTACTACAGGCAAACATTAAATGTCTTGATATTTTCGATATCCATTACTGCAAAGTGCAAGAAGGAGAATGCCTAAATTAGACCAGGAGACAGTGGAAAAATCAATATGGCTAAGATGAAAATTGATTTGAGCTCTCTGATCGTTGAGATTATTACTCAATGAATGATGTTAGGCAATGGATGTTGGAATGCAGTCATATGAGTTCGCTCACATGAAAATTGAGTTACTTGCTAAGATTGAATGAGTCTCCTTTGCTTTTTATAATCTCATTACATATTCTGCCCTGCATAGCAATTTACAGGTATTTATATCCTGAAGTCTCCGTTAATGTGCAGAATTCTGCAAGAACCTGCGCTCGATCGGTCGAAGTAAAACTAGTCAAAATCCATATCTGTCACCCATACCTGTCTTATAAAGTGTGTTGTTTTTGTTTTTTCTGTTTTTTCTCTTTTTTTTTTTTTGGACCAAATACATTTTTTTTTTTTTTTTTCCTGGAGTAAGTGGTAATTTCATCAAATGCGCATCTTCTAATTTACCATGATCACAAAGTGCAGTCACGAGATTGCAGCGACAGACATAATTAAAAGCCAGTAAACTGTAAGTACTGGTCCGGATGGCCACATAGCCATTACATTACACTTTCCAATCACATTTCATGTAACTGAATCTTCTTCATAATGGACAGAGTTATTAAAATAGGGTTATGAGAAGCAAAGTAAAGGCCTGCATAGTGCACGGAAGCGTCGCCACTGGTCTTATCTAGATTGTAAGCATCCTTGTTTCTATTGTTTCTAATTTTTCCTCTTTGATCTCATGTTTAGGTAACATTAGTACTTCATTGATTGAAGTGGACATCTATGTTATCCATCTATGCTGTGCTGCTAACCATGTTGACAACTGAGCTTTTAATTTCATTTTCTTTGGATTACTTCTCAGGACAGGATCAATTATTGTGACAGTGACATGAGACCAGAGGAGAAAAAAAAAACATCAGTAATCAAGTATAGCTGCAAGCATTTCAGCTCCCCCATATTAGAAGACTAGCTGGTGTTGGATATTGTTATGTTCCCCTGCCAAACTTTTGTTGAAATATCTTTTTGTCTCCCGTCGCCTCTGGCGAAAGGGAGACATAGGAATGCACCCCGTCCGTGCGTGTGTGTGTGTCCATCCGTCCGTCCATCCGAAAAGTGGCGTTAACATGATAACTCAAGAAGAAAATGGATTACAGACCCCATGTTCTGCATATAAGAAGATTAGACAGTGAACCAGTTTTCTATTTAATATCAGTGACCTTGACGTATTATTTGACCTTGCAGTTAGCAGGTCAAATATTGGTACTTCACCTATTTTTTTCAAACTTGATTTACGAGCTCAAAATTGTTCACTGTGGTGTTCTGCGGCATTCTCTTTAACCTGATGGTCAAATTTTATAGATCCAGTTCCTTGCCATCTTTTACAAAATATCCACTTTCACGTTGAATAGAATTGACCTCCTTTAAGGTCACAGGGTACATATTTATTTTGGCGACGGGAGACCGTGGGCCTCGCGGCCAGCTCGTTTATTTTAAGAATGATTTGTTTTTGAACCTGTTTTGGCACCCAAATGGAAAAATGTCCTTAACCCTTGAAAAATATGGTTATTAAAGTAGACGGAAGGATTGAAATAACGGTGTTTCACGTATGTATGCTTGAGGAAATTAAGTGATCTGTTGTATTTTTTCTTTGGTGTTGTCGATCAAGTTCTTACATTTCATGCGACTTGTTCCGTAGGGTTCCTGCCAAAGAATGGTGCCAGAGTCGGAGCCCCTTCTTCGACAGGTACCGTAAGAGATGCAGGTATCTGGTTATTAGGGCTTCTCAGGGTGCAGTTAATTTAGCACCGACTTGCCTGGGAGATTCCTTAGAGGATATTTTCCCACCTAGATGGCTTAAGCCTCCATACCCCTGTAAAGAAGCAAAACTTGCTACGGCTCCCCAACCTTCATTGCACAATGTGTTGCTGTATAGTATACACTGTCTTCTCAAATGTCACTATAACAGGGCCATTATATAGAAAATGCAAATAACGGCACCTATAAAAAAGCAGAAGCAGTTTCACAAATTCTCATTCTGTTGTGAAAGTTTTTTGTTTATTATATACTTGCATCAGCCCTCTGAACTGAATGCATGACACATTGTTCCTAATCAAATTAGGTGGGGAGTGTGACATTACCCTGGGATGCTCTAGGCTTCTGCCAGACAGTGCCAGCACCCCTAAACATGCAAACATACCCAAATGTGGTCCTGTTTGTGGGTACTTCTCATAGTCTACCCCCTCCCCCCCCAACCTCATTCTCCATAAACCTACGTCCACTTCCCTTTTCTCTCCTGTTATCCCAGAAAGCCAAGCCGTTATAGCCGTGGGGAACCTTCTGGAAGAGATATGTGATCCAGCAAAAAAAGTCAAAGAAATGCTTATCTGCAGAAAACAATGACTCGTGAATGTTTAAATCCTTCTTATGAGTTTGCAATAAGCTCATCAATATTGATCGAGCTGCAGCCGAGTGTTAAGGCGTGGGAACACTGATACCAGTACTTTCTTACAGTGTAACTTTTCCGTCCCGCTCTCACTCAGAATCTTAATATTCCCTCGGGATTGTTGATTGATTAGCAGAGTTTCTTGGCTCCATTGCCACAGACAACAGAGATTTGCAGAAAATACAGTAAACAACACTTAAAGCAAAATTAATTATTCTAATTAATCCCCTTTTTCCTGTGGACAATGCTAATATACCAGTCTGTCGGTTGCACCCGGCCATTTTAAATTAGATGAATAAATTTGGAACCTAATTATATTTGGACCTCAGAGCTATTATTTTCCATTTTGGAAAGGGGAAATTAATGGAAGACGTTAGAGCCACGAGCGATGGGATTCTAACGCGTGCATAGGCAGGCCCATCTTGTATCTATGTATCTCTCCTGTTTACGCTCATGGAAGCGCAGCTCCCAGACCCAAACTAAATGAAGCTTTTTTTCTCTCCCCTTCAGCTTCATCCTCTGTGTGTTTCCCCTGTGCTCTCTGGTTGTCAGTGAATGGCTTCACCTTTGTTTTTCCTGTCAGAAATGAAAAGTAAACAGTTGCTGGGAGTCAGGTTGAAGAGTTTGGCTGTTACTCATGGCTGAGGTACGATGCAGTGCGAAGGGCACACAAATGCTGGTGAATGCTGGTGTGTGCATGGAGTAATTAACATGGGATTTGAGTCCTCAAAGTTTAGCTGCCCTCCCCCCTCCCATCCCTGTTCTGGGGCTGCCCTGTAATCTAATTAAAAGCTGAGCTGACAGTGGCTAAGGATTCCAGGGTCACGGTGCCCCCCACCAAACATCCCCCCCATGTCCCCTTCACTTTGAAGCCTGTGCTGGAGACAGCCTGCATTAGGCCTGTCTGCTGCTCAATTCTGCCACTGCCAATGCCTCCCATCGCCCCCCCAAGATCCTAAAGAAAGAGGGTCGACCAAACTTCAAATCCCTGCATGCTGCAGATCTCACAGTTTAGCGTTTTGCCCATTCTTTTCGAAGGTGAACTTATTTTGCATGATCGACATCTTGCTTTCCTTTGTGTGGGAGCTTTTCGGAGATCAGTGGAACCCCCAGTCAACGCCACACTCGCCCCTCTTCTCCCCCCTTTCCCACTAGAGCTCTTGTCCCTGTTGTAATTGCTAGGTCACATTTCCTCTTTCATTCCTTTAATTGAAGCTGCGCACTTGGTTTAGAGCAGGGAGCGAGGGGCTCCAGTGTCAGAGCAGGGCAGTCATGTGGGGAATATATTCCTCTGGTCTGGGAAACAATCAGTACCCCCCCCTCTCCCCTGTTCTTCTCCCTCTGCTGTGATTTCTATTCAAGTCGAGTCCTCAGGCACAAAACCTCCATTTATTTATGTATCCAAGAAAAGGAAATGGACTCCCAGCCTGTAGAGGTGGGGTGAGCAGGAGGTGAAGCGCCCTCTATGCTGTGTGCGTGTGTGATCTATGTCACTAAGAATTGTATCTGAATAAATTTGCCAGTAAATGTACTTAAATGTCCTGGGCTACATTACATACACTTTTACAAATGTACAGTGTGAGTACTATATATCAATGCGTGATTTGGTGGCCGTTTTGTTGTGGATCATGATGTAAACATTAGAGGGAGGAGTAGCTTTCTCTTCCAGACTTGCACAAGAGACCAAGATGCTTGTGGACATAGACCATATGCTCTTCTGCAGAAGGACTGCACATGCCTCAGGAGAGACACCGTGCATGTTCTCCTAGAGAGACCCCACACTTGTCATCGAGACCGTTGTGGTGTGTACTGTAAGAATCATTTGGTCTCCCATGGGTCAAATAAGAACTTCCTAAACTCTTCTCCTCCTTTGACCGTTTTACACTCTGGACTCAGTGAAGTATGTGGCCGCTCTGTGCAGGAATTAGAGTGGTATTAGTTGGCAGCAGGATTGACTCACCTTGGCTTTGATTTGCAGGTGTTACAGGTATTGTTTGCACTCAAGTACAGTTCATACCTTTATTTCCTGAGGGACAGGCCTCTGTAATGGCCAGGCCTGTGATCTGACCTCCGTTGGGTCCTCTTGTTTCCAAAGGTGACTGTCAACAGTGATCCTCGTGCTAGAAAAAGAATCCGTGCCCCGTCGAATTCAGTTGTATACAGTAAGACACGTAATTCAAATGAAGTTCAACATTACGTCCTTGCTACAGTTGCAAGGCTCCTGCCGGTCTTGTGCAGTTCAGCGGTTGGTAATGTGGGAAACGTGGCCCTTATTAGATTGGCTAAAGTGATCTGTGGAGCATGGACAGGGGCCAGCGAGGGGGTCTGTCTGAGGCCTCCATTAGCCGGTGGAGAGAGGGAGCGCTGACCTCGCAGGGCCGATAGAAGAGAACCGTCTCGGGCCGAGGGGGAGTTAATTCTCTGAGCTGACTTGCTTCCTTAGCCGCGCATTTATGTGAGCAGCGCGTGCCAGCCTCCCTTCGAATCGCATCGTGAAAAACGAACACGTCCCTCGCTCCCGCCCGTCTGTCCGCCGCCCGCCTGCTCCAGCTCTTTCCTCTTCTGCCCCCCTCTCCCCTGTTCAGTTTTAGCCTGCTTGTTGGGACGGGGTGGATGAGAGCGGCCAACCGGGAGAAATTAGCAAGTGTGAGGTTATGCGCTTGTCAGGCCCGCCCTGACACATTGGCCCACGTACTGCTGCCATGCCTGCTTACTCCCGAACTCAACACAGGGCCCTACATTTCACTGCTCACTTGGAATGTCAGCAAGAGGACTTGGCGTGCCAGTGTGACCTCCAGCTGCCAACTGCGGCGATGTTCCTCCCTCCCTGCGCCCAGAGCCATTTTCCATTTTTGCTTGCGTCCATGTTTGCCGTCCTTATTCTCCCAGTTTCTCCCGTTGTGTGTTTCCATTGGTCTTTTCCCCGTCTCTTTTCCGCTTTTTTTTTCCTCTATCGCTCTTTCTCTCTCTCTCCCCCTGTCTCACTCCACTCCCTCTCCCCCAGTGTTCCTGTTAGCTGTGGCTCTGGCTGATAGGCATCTCTGCTGGAGTCTGCCAGTTGTTTTGCAGACAGAGTTCCTCCATGCGCGGCTCCCTGGGAACATTTCTGTAGCCCCTCGGGCCCTACCGCTGCCCGCTTTACCCGGGCCTGAGCTCCGAGCTGCTTGTCTCAGCCTTTTAAAAAATATGTCTTTCACCCCATCATATCATTAAGTGTTGTATTTTCATGGGAAATCAACAGTAGATACAGATTATCGTTGTGCAGTTTAAATCTGTTGTGTCGTTAAATTCTGAACGTTTAGAATAATCTCTCGGCTAGAAGTTTGGCGCCTGATGGATAGAGTTTGGCGCATTGTGCGGTTCATTTATAGTAGTCTTCATTGTCCAGGTTTTGTCCCTTCTACTGGAGTGCTCGGAGGAACATATAAAGGGCTCTATATGAATCCACACTTTGCTGGATATCTGTTTCACTTAAAGCGTACAGTTACGCCGCTGCTTTGGGGAAACGACACTCTGTGTTTAACCACCAAATACACGTGCTTTAATGGTTCGCACAATTAACACCTTGATGTGGGGTTAATAATTTCAACGCGAGAGACGACAGCTCGAGTCTGTTCTGCTCAGTTCATGGGCTCGAGATCTGAGAGGGCTGTCAGTTTACCTTTTAAGCGCGCTCTGATCTTTTATTGCATCCCAGAAAAGAGGGAAAGGGATCGCTAAGGAAAGAAAGAAAACATTGAGGAGGGGAAAGGGGGCCCTATTAGAAAAGCTGGTGATTATGTGCTGTCCTCCCCAGCTCCTTCCTGTACCTGACCCCTGGATAACCTCCAAAACTTTCAAACATTTGAAAGGAGTCAAGGAGTCCATTTTGTGGCAGGGCCGTGGCGTGTGCATTCCGAGTACGCTATCACTGCCATCACTTGACAAGAATTATATAATTGCAGCCTGTGATCTCCTTTAGGCCAAAACGCACTCATTTTCCTCAAAGACCATTTTGAAGTTTCTTTTTCTCCTTTGCCCCCCTTCTGTCTTGCACAGGCACGCACACACACACACACACACACACATATACACACACACACACACACACACACACACACACGCACACACGCACGCAGGCTCCCTCCCTCCCTTTTTTTTGAAAGTTAAAATTATACGCATTAATTCACTACCTCCCCCCTCATCTCCAGCCTCCCACTCCCCCCACCCCCCCAGATACTGGTTTGAATTAAGTATGATTAGCTTAATTCGTTGTCGCCTTCATTTATTTATCAAGTTATTAGTTCATTTATCACTGCGGGCTGTGTGAATGTTGTCGGGTCAGCCTGTGTCTGAGGATGAGAGACCAGGCCTTACAATATTGAGTCCATTTTGCTTGCCCATGCAGGTTCACTGCTTCATAAAAAGTTGACTCTGAGCTCATGCATAATTCCGACTTGTTCTACCTCTCACCTGTTCGCCATTTTCCAGCCGTAGCATGCTGCTGGGATATCCAAGATTTCATTGGTTTGAATCCCAAGTTGTGTAGATTTATTGTCCCCCCTTGAGCACTTCTGCCTCACTTTTAACTTCACCATAATTGAAGCCATATTTTGGGGGAAGAGAATAATTAATATGTAAAATTAGGGGCCTCTGGAAAGAGAGCAGATCCTTGTGTGGGTGAGCTCTAGCTCTGAACCTGGGAGAAAGATTTTTTTTTTTTTCCCTAAGTGTCAAATGCAAACATTTTAATAGTAGTTGAAGTACTGATCAGCCATTTAGGCTGCTTTCACGCCGGACGCAAAACAAATTTTTCGCACGACAGATTACATTCAAAGTCAATGCAAAGACACGAATACACGCGTTAACGCGTGTATTCGTGTCTTTGCATTGACTTTCAATGTAATCTGTCGTGCGAAAAATTCTTTTCGCGTCAGGTCTGAAAGCGGCTTTATTCTTTCTTCTGTGATGATTTGTGAAGGCTGGGTTTCCACAAAATTTGAAATGTGTTAACTGTTTTAAAAATATTAGTCAAGTTTTTTTTCCGTATCAACAAGTGTGTATTTTACCACTGTAAAACCTTTTATGGGATGCTTGCTGAGATTTAATCATAAAATTAATAACCATTTATATTGTACGATATACATTTCCTATTTTGAGCCGTAATTTAATTCCATCATGAATTCAATTTGGCCATTTACCAATAGACACATTTTAAAAGTCATCCATTTTAGTAATATGATGAGCCCTTTGTATTGCTGATGTAAGAATCCCGATGTAGTACTGTATTTTTTTGTTCTGTGACCTTTTTTCCACCTGCAGCCATCTCTGTTTGCCTCCTTTATTTGCAGATATATTTTCACACTATATAACTACAATGTCCGTTAAATCAAGAAATCAGCAGCGCAAGCATAATTGCTTCTAGGTAAACCACTCACAAATGGAATTACTCCAGTTTCCTGCCTATATTTACTAAGTTCACTGTGAATACTTCTAATGTATGCCATAATAACATTTTTCAAAAAACCAATTCCTGTTGAAATCTTGCATTGCTTCAGAGTTAAATTAAGGAGTTCATTTCAGTAATTGATTTGAGTTCCATGGATGAGAGAATGCACCTTGTTCGTCCGCTATCTGTGCCATGTACTTACGCTGGCATATCATTCAAACTGGCACAAGCAGAGTATGTGCCATGAGCACACTTCCGCAAGCATGGTGGACTTCACAGATTATTTCAGCGGTGTTTAAGAATCACACAGAAATTATTACAGCTGTAAAATTTTGAATATTTCATTAATTTCTGTGTTTTTTGATGGATTGGGAACAGGCCAAAAGGCTCATGCGAATGGTTACTAATCTATTCAAATTAATTTGAAACAGTTGCAAATGTGTTTGACTATATAAATATTGTGTGTACAGAATTCCGACTGAGCTGTCATGCGCTTTAGAGGTTAATCCATTCTATTGCGTTCAAGTAAATATTGTAATTTATTTTAAAACAAGATATGCCTGGCATTAATTTCTGAAATAAAACGGTACTTCCCTCTCACTAGTTTGTGAAGATGTTTGATTGGTTGGTCCTATGGAGAAATAAAAAACGTGTTAAAAATAATATTCTGTTCATGTATTTTTACAGTTGCGCTTGCCGCTGGCATCTGCATTTTTATTGGGGCCTTTACTGTGATGTGAACAAGCAATTAATTTTGATTATATTACGTTCCATTTATCACTTTGCTGTGTTATCACACGGTAGCAATGTCCTGACTGTTAGCTGGTTCTGAAGTCTATGCTGTTGCGATGTGTGCTCAGCAGTACAGAAAGGCATTTGGAAAAATATGTTGGATTTTGCTTTAACATATCATGTGAGCTAGCTCATGTCCACCGTAATTTTCTCCCAATTTTATAGGATGAAAAAAGGTTATTTGTCCTTGCTGATAAGTCAAATGAAAAGTATACCGTCTTAGAACATTTAACCTACAGTTCATCATGTGGAGAATAAAGAAAGAACTACACATTGGCAAAGAGGCATTGATATTCTTCTAAAATGATCTCTAAGATCTATTTTAAATCATTTGTTTGCAAATATTGGTGGTGACTGCGAGCAGAGGTAAAGAACGATTTGGTAAATATTTGCAGAGGTCCAGCTAGCTGAGTGTGCCTTTGGCGACTGTGCTCTGGGAGGTGTTGATCGTGCCAGGGTTCAGGGAAGTTTGCATGTGGTTTGCATGGGGCCTCGTCCAAGACTGGCTGACTCATTTGCAACAGAGTGGAGATTCTTAACAGGGATTGAGAAAACAGGTAGCCCTTATCTTAGCCCACTGTGATCCAGGGTTATAAAACGTGCAGTAATGGAGCATGAATTGCCTGATAAACAGAGATACTGCGCTTTTTCACCAACAGCTTGAGATAAGAAAGTGGTATCCTCCTCGTTTGACCAAACTCCTAGCACTTCCTGTCCTCCTTTTCAATCCATCCTTTGCAAGGAAGCACAGGCACTGATACATTTATATGCACCTCACTTTATTAAATATTTTTCAGAATTTATGATTGTGGTGAATTCCTCTTCTGGCCGATGAAGTTTTGAAATGGTATGTGCTAGTTTTATAGGCGTACTTGTGCAGTTCCTCTTGTACAAATTTATATTTGCGCGAGGGCATTCTTAAAGAAAACAAGCAGCAGCAGTCGGCGGTGCTGGAGCCAATGATGTGCCAGCCTGCGCCTCCCATAACAATAGTCCAACCAGCCCTGAAGTGTTCTCATTTAAAACAACTGCATTGCACTCATTATACTAGTGCTTGAAGTGCTTACGCTAAACATTCACTTTAAATGAATCTTCTGAGCTCTACTTCTGATATATTCGCCAAGCTAGAACTGTGAGCGTCAGAGAAAAAAAAAAGAAGAAAAAAAACCGCAACGGTCATCATTGTTGTCACCATCATCACTGTGAATTATGTTGCGCTTACTGCGTTTGACATTTGTTCGGATTAAGTATATCAGTGGAGCGCAATAGGACTGAGAGTGATCTTGGATGTGACTTGTCGCATTGACTGTTCTGTAACAGAATGGAGAGTAAAATATGCGGTGCGGAGTGTATGCGTGAGCAAGGCCGAGTCGCTCTTCAGGCCAGCTGTAAGCCAAGAGACTGGGACCTGCATGCAGTTGTGCTGATCACTCACCAGTTAGCATTGAAAAATGTTTACTATTACAATGTGCCTTTCCAATCGCTGATCGTTTGGTCACATATTGACATTGAGTCAGATTTTAAATGTTTAATATTTAAGACATGTAAAATCTCGCCCAGTGTCTGTGCAAAACACCTTCAGCATTCTCGCTGTGAACAGCAATTTAGATGTGTCCATAGGAGGGCAGTAGTGATCTGCAGTGTGTGGCAGGAGGGGGGGGGTGCAGGTGGTGGTGGTGGTGGTGGGGGGGTGGAGGTACTTTGAGACAGGGTAGTTTGATGCTCTTTAACTGTTCAGAATGGGGCCGCCATGAAGACCCCGGCTAACAGGGATTTTGTAAATTTATAAGAAGGGACCTGCCATTTTTATATTCTCCTCACCCTGCAACAGAACAATCCCCTGTAAAAGCTGGTGTGTGGTTTATTGGCCATCCTGTTTTCTTCATCCCTTTGAGACCTCATGGGCTGAGATGGTCTGTCCTGGGTTGCCTTTCGAGGGCTTTTGCCCGGCTAGCTCAGTTCATTTGGTTTTGGTTGTGCAGAACCTAAAACTGCTTACCACGGCTTTGAGTCTCTGTAGGAGGTATTGTGTTTGTTTGGATTGTGAAGAGGTTCCTCTCAATGCTGCCAAAATCCTTCATTCTCTGAATAAATGAGTATTCGACAATTATTTTTCACGGCACTTGACTGTATTGTGGAGTCCATCACTGTCATTTTGCTATGAGTGACAGCCACTTTCGAAACTTTTTTATAGGGCTGTATTTTCTGGAAATATACAGTACAGTCAGATTTGTATGGATGGGTATAGACTGAAGAGGTTAAATACCTTTATTGTGGGTACAGCAGCGGCATTTTACTAGTTAGCCAAACTAGTAGTCTTTGGATTTCTTGTGACAATTATATTACACTGCCAATATTGTGTCAAGATTTTCTTAGATATTTATAAATGCAGTAATTCAATGGCAAGAGTGCTGTGATGTTATGTGATATACACCAGTTAGCCACAGCATTAAAACCACCGGCCGTATATTGTGAAGGCCCCCCTCGTGCCGCAAAATTTGTCTGTCAAACTGACGTCCGTTTTAATTCCCGGACTCAGGTTTTCCCAGCTGGACATTTCCCAGAGCGCTACAGTTCCTCCTCCAGCTTCTCTTCTCCCCCTCACAGTGCATCCTGGTGCCGTCTCTTCCACAGGTTCATGTTGTACACGTACCTGGCTGATGCTTATGATAAAAAATAAAATTGGGACTGACTGGACCAGATGACCTTCGTTTGCTGAAGTCTGCTTCTGACGCTCATGTGCCCATGGCATGCGCTTTCGGCGGTGGACAGGAATGGCAATGGGCACCCCAACTTTTCTGCGGCAGCTAAGCGCTATACGTAATTGTTGTTACACAATCCTCACGTAAGTATCATTAAAATTCTCTGCGACTTCAGCACAGTGGCCTCTCTGTTGGTCCTGACCAGATGGGACAGCCTTTGTTCCCCTTATGCATTGATGAGCCTTGGAAGCCCAACATTCTGTTGTAAGTTCATGGTTTGTCCCTCCTTCGACCACTGTCCGTAGGTACTCACATCTGCTGACAGGGAGCGCTCCAGAAGTCGTGTCACCTCAGCGATGCTGTAACTCACTCCTCAGGCCATACCGATTTGGCCCTTGTTGCCATTTCTCCCGCATCCAACATGTTGACTATGTGAACCGACTGTTCGCGTACAGTCTGAAATCTGTCTGCAGCCCTTGAGATGTGCCATTGATACGAGATAACGTTATTAGCGTCACTCGTGAGTGGTTTTAATGTTTTGGCTCATCAGTGTATATCTCTCTTGATGGTGCTCATGATGTTGATTATAGACACATATTGTTGTTGGCTATAATGACTGTAGGCAGTTTAATTCTTCAATTGATTTAGATTTTCACTGTTTTATGGGCTTGCTCCAAGATCTTGATGCTATCAGTGATTCAGATGAATAGTTGCCCTGTTTTATTTTCAATATTTAAAAGAGCAATTGTCTGCTGGGTTGTAAACTTTGCAAATAAAAGTGACAGTTTAAATTTCTTGCACTGCTACACAACCTTACCATTTTGGGAGAAGCAGCAAGCCCCCCGGTATGTTGACATAAGTCTTGAATGGACAAACCCATTAAATTGTAAAAGTTTTCTGTTTGATATTTTTATTCTGCTCTCTAGACTCGGCGAACGCAGTAAATAAAGAGTTTGTCTGATTTCGCGTGCTCAGTGAAGTTACCCAGCAAAAAAAACTTTTTTTTTTCCACAAAAGAGGAAGGTCGTCTCACTGAACGCTTCCTGCAGTTCTCCCTGCAACCTTCAAAGAACCTTCAGCATTTGAGTGGAGATTCATCATAGTGGAGAAAGAAATCTTTTTTTCCCCTTTTTAAATAATGCTCCAAATCAGCCTGAGGAAGATAGCGGAGTCAACTCATGAAACTGGAATGAGATTTTAAAATAAGAAAAGCCTGTGATATGGATTAGAGTGTGGAGGGGGTGGGGGGTTATATTCCTCTCGCTGTTTCACTCCCAGCATCCCCTGCAGTGGTCAATCAGAGACCTAAAGTGGGGTGTGTGTGTCCAGGCTGAGCTGCATTATCTCCCACAGCCTGTGGAGCTGGGTGCTCCTTCCAGACCTCATCCCCTCCCTCCTCACTCCTCCTCTCTCCCTCTCTCTCTCTCTCTCTCATTCTCCCACTCATTTACTCTGCTTATTATTCCTCTCTTTAATTGGGAGGCATTTCATCAGCGCTAATGAGATCCTGGCCGGTGCCGGAGTGGCAATCCTGGCGCTCGTACCGGAGATTATCAGGAGCGGTGCAGCTCTTCAATGCTTTCGGAGACTGTCCCCCCAAAGCAAGGGCCTGTATCCGCCCGGAAATCAGCGAGCGCCGCGGTTCCGCCGCCGACGCATTGAAGCCGCGCATCAACTCGCATACATCTCCACTCTATTCAAGACCATTCAACAGCACAGCGTATCCTGCACTAATATGCGTAGCTCTGCAAACCAAGCTGTGACCACATAATACGGTCAAACACAACTGTAAAACTCTATCAAAATATGAGCTAGCATTACACGGGTTTCGTTTATTGGCGTGTGCTTTTATCCAGTCCGACTTACTGGGCTTAAATTTTACACATCTATGGAAGTAGATATTTACGGAGGAAATTCAAATGAAAGACCCTGCTCAAGGTCGTGACAGTGATGGGTATTGAATACGAAGCTTTTGCTGTACAAGAGATATTCAACATGCTTTGCCTGATTTTGAACTGAACTGTGGCAAAATCAAAATATCACTTTTTTTCAAGCCGTAAATACTTGTAGCTACTCAAGGAGCAAGAATTACTGGACTGGGAAAAATCCAAAATAAAAAGCAATAGGATAAAGTTGGCAGGGCAAGATTACACACAGAGGCTCTAACATACAGTACATAATCTCAGAAAGATTTGCATGCCAGAATAATCCCACCACACATCGTCCCAAATATACTAAGGGGTGTGAGTCATGAAACAAGCTGTAAGTACATCTCTTATAAGTGAAAAACGATTCAGATTTACATGGGTCCAGGAAGATAATTTCACACGCAACATACATAAGCACAGGCTACACGGATATACACAACAACCGCAAATATAAGGTGGAGGAGAGAGCAGGAGGGAGGAAGGTAAATGATTCAGAAATATAGCCGTGAGCTGCCAAATATCTTATTACATAGGAGAATGATTGTGATCTGAGGTAGAATAATATTTAGCACATGCGGCACTTTTAATGAACTATTAATATCAGCGGTGGAATGAGAAACAGAGGGACTGAGGCTGCTCTGCTCCCACACGATGATTCTCTTTAATGAAGAGATGGGCAGAGGTTCAGGTGGGGGTGGGGTGGCCGCTCCGATCTGAACTGAGTGTCCTCTCTAAAGCCGTACACATGTCTCTGTGACTGAGAGCCACATCCCAGCCACAGGGGTCCTGTGCTGGCCTATGTGTGACTGTGTGTGAGTGTGTGTGTCTGTGCACGTGTGTGCACCTGTGTGTGCATGTGTGCATGTGAATGCACGTGCACATTTGCGCGTGACTGTGTTGATATATGTGTGTGTGTTTGTGCGCACGTGCGCGTGTGTGCAAGTATGGGTGCGAATGCATGTGCACGTCCGTGGGATTGTGTTGATGTATGTGCGTGTGTGTGCGTGTGCATGTGTGCTTGCGTGTGAGTGTGTGCTTGTGTAACTGCGCAAGTGCGAGAGTGTGTCGTGTATATTTGTATGCCTATTAGCGTGGGAGTGAGGTGTGCGTTTTTGTGGGCATCTTTATGTGCGTGAGGCTGAGCAAGTTTTGAATGTCCTCTTAGGGGTGGGGGATTTTGGAAAAAGTAGTTTGCGCAATGTTCTGTGGCTTCTTTTAGTCGAGAATAAATGAAGACCAATGTAAAGGTAAATCATGAAATACTTTTGTTCAGATTAAGATAAATAAGACACTGCAGATCAGTGTCAAACACATTTGTCCTTTTTCAAACCATTCCTCCTTCTGCCTGTAACACCATATGGAGACCAAGGGCCAATTAGAGTGGTGAAAAATTATACACATTATTTTACCATAAAATAGGTATATATTCACAAAAGCTATAAAGGCTAAACATCAAAAACAAAATTACATCTTGAAGTATGTTCATATCTGCTTGTATGTCTATGTGTGTGTGCATGTGTGTTTGAATAGTTGTGTTTACATGCATGAGAATATGGGTGTCAGTGCATGTTTGTGTAAATGTCCGTGTTTCTGCTCAAAATAAGTTAAAATTTGGAAAGGCGTTTATAAACTGTTGATCTTGAGCAGAAACGTCACCAGTCATTTTTAAATGACAATGTCAGCAATGATACTTCCCCCAAAATTAGGGGCCAAAAAAAGCAGATTTGGAATCATTTGATTTAGTGTTTCAAGTGTAATTTTGTCCCATTCTTTCTGTTGATAAGTCTAAATGTGTGTAACGGTACAGGGTCTTCATTTTTACATTTTGCATTTCAACATATGCCACACATTCTCTTTTGGGGAGAAGTCAGGACTGCAGGCAGGCTTATCCCGCTCCCACACGCAGCCATGCCTCTGTAATGTGTGCAGAATGCAAATTTGCACTGTCTCATTAAATTCTGTCCGGGCTTCCCTGGAAAGCATGTCCTCTTGAAGGCAGTATATGTCACTCAGAAATCCCAGTGTACTTTTCAGCATTAATTCTTTCTTGACGGTACTTCGAAATCCTGGTCAGCTATGACCGGCGAGAAAGTTTATCAAACTTTTGGTGATAGTATTTCCTCTGTCTTCACATTAATTTGTGTTGTACACCAAAAGAGAGGTTAGAATCTCTTTCCAATGATGCCAAAATATACTAATATTTGGCTATTGTCGGAATAGTTTGGCTCCTCTAAGCACGTGAAGTTATTTTTTGAAACTTCCTTTGTTCATGATCGCTCACACATGATGAAAGTTGTGCATAAATTGCAACCCATTAAGTTTTCTCATCATCCCTCATAAAACATCGATCAAAATTGAAGTGAGACTGAAATGGTATCTGTTATGAATGAAGTTGGACCAAAATAGTTGTCCAAAAGAGTTTTCTATTGGAAATTTTTTACAATGGAGTGATGTTTTGTCTGTAGATGAACAGCCCATGACATCAACAGCTTGCCCATAAAATATTTTCATAATTTTTTTTGTGTTGTAGTGTTTTTCCATAACCTTTTTGTCCTCATGTAGGCCAGTAGGGAAAGAATAAATAGTGCCCTCACAGAAGCGCAAGTTACCCTCGCCAAGGGCACTGATACAACCCCATACCATGAAACAGCATGGCTTTTGTACTTGAGATATTGCTTTGCCGACCACAACACACATTTCCACTTTGCGATTGTCTACTGCAGATGCCTCTGAGCCCAGAGAAGTCGACGGCGCTTCTGGACAATATTAGCATGAGGCCTAATTTTGCATAGAAAAGTTTATCAGGCATTATAGTAGATGCAACTATGTATTATATTGTGTGACAACGGCTTGCCACAGTAATCCTGAGCCCATGTGGTTGTATCACTTCTACAGTCCTTGATGCATTGCCTTCTGAGTTATTATTTAGCATAGGCTTGTATCCTTGCCCTTTGTGCACAGAAATTCCTCCAGATTCCTTTTTTGAGAAGCATTGTTTTTAAAACTTTCAATGAGTTTCTCATGCATTTGTCGGCAAATTGGTGATCCTCGGCTAATCTTGCTCCCTGAAGGACTAGGCCTTTTCTGGATATGGTTTTTGCGCAAGCTCATGATTACAATCACCTGCTGACACCAGCTATTTCAAAGTATGTCAATGTTCAATTTTTATTTATTTTTTTACCTCATTACTAGTCCTAAATTGCCCCGTTGTAACTTCTTTAGCATGTCTTGCGGGCCTAAATGGCAGGGAAGGATGTATACTAACATAAAATGAAGCTCACCTGACAAAACATTAGTTTTTTCATACCATATGCAATGAAATGCAAGTCGAAGTAAACTCAGAAATCGCTGCTTTTTGTTGCTTTATGCACTTTCCGTACCGTCACAACGTTCTCTGAATTGGGAACTTGGGTTTGTATATAAATGTTTTAAAAAGGGACTGTAGCCGTCTTCAGATCCTGTTTCTTTCGAGGACTTTTTGCTTTCAGTTTCCTCTTCAGCATGTGAAATGCATGTTCAGTTGGATTCAGATCTGGCTTGGCCAACAAAATCAAAATAATTAAAACGTTTCACTGTCTGTTTAATTATGGTGCACACAGTATGTCGGTAGGACCTGTTTGTGGTGCCTGCAGCTGTGAGGCTGATTACTGTGAGGATCTATCAGGGCTGTACTGTGGGATCTGAACCTGGCAGCAGCCTGGAGTTCCCCAGCTCTCATATGCTATCCTGACCTCTGTTCCGCAGCTCATCTTCTGTTTGAAGTCTATGATGGAAAACACTTGTTTAAACAACTGAGAGTGGCTTCACTTGGCTGGACTGGGCTGGACTGGGCAGGCAGTCGGCTGATCTGGAGCAGTCCATGGGACCACTCTGTGTCTGCGCTTGAGGACAGAGCTGTGACTTAATCAACACAGCAGGTGTGACTTCAGCAGGGCTGCTGGTCAGTAGGTTATTTGTGAATTGAGTCTGATAGCTGACTCTTCATCCATCGCAAGGAAAAAGACCTTTTCTGGAATTCTGTCGTCTTATTTGTTGAATTTGGGCATTTAGTTTCTGTTTGCGCATGTGTGTGCCTGTCTGCAAATGTGTGGATGTGCACTGATGCAATTAAGTCTTTTTTTGTATTTATTCGTACAGAGAGTAGAGAGCTTTTTCCTTGAGAGTTGGGACATGAGGGCAGTTTTTCTGCACAACTAGACAATCAATGAATTCCTTGGGTTTTCATTTAAAATGAATTACACATATTATATATGGAAATGCTTTTTGCAAAAGAATCATAGGCATTTGAATTTGCTTAACGGATTACATAGAAAATCCATTTAAATTTCTAGAAAAAGTATTAAATTCTGACAGTGTGTGCAACTGGCTGAAGCTATTTGTTAAATATTTTGTTAAATTTATTTATAGGGTTGATAAATGTGCACTGTTTCTCTCTCTCACTCACTCTCACACACACACACACACACACACACACACACACACATACACACAAATAACCAGCTGAACCCAGGCTCTCATGCCCCTAAATGTGTGTGTGTGTTCCAAATCAGTCCACCTATTTAAGGTCTAACTGGTAGAGATGAAGTATTATGTTCCTTAACAATTATTGTGAATACTTCAAAATTGCAATCAGTTTTTGACCACATGAAGTGTTCCCTGCTACTGCTCATTATTCAAATTACTACATAAACGGAGGCACTAATGTGGCTGTGTATTGACATATTTGAAAGTACTTTAAATTGCACTGTGGTCATCTTAATTCAGAGCATCCTAAACCACTATAGTGATTAATGCTTTTATAATTGTGTTAATCCTTAGCCTGGGATGGAGGCCAGTTAATAATTTGCTAGCATCAGGTTTTGAAACCACCACTGATGTAATTCTGCTGGCATGCCTACGGTTTCTTTTTTGGAATTTTGTAAACATACTGACATCTTTTTGCACAACCGCAAAGTGTCACATTGCGAGAAGTGCAGTTTTATCAACGTTATGGATCCTCTAACCCCATTCTGCAGTGCCTGCTCAGACCCTAGTCCAAGAATGTATGAAGCACCAAGAATGAAAAAGCACATCTCTTGTTCTCAGGTTACAGCTTTATAGCTTTATTGATTCATTATCGTTAGATGTTAATTGTCTGCCGTCATCAGAATATTTTATAAAGATGGCTCGATTGCATGGCCAAAACAAATGTAATTTTATAACTGAATTAACTTTTTTTGCATACAGTCCAAAGCTTCGCATGAGCTGTAAGGCAAATGTAGCACCGCTACAGTACTGATACAATGATCGCCTTTGTAGCATTTTTGCAAGATTGTCGATGAATATTTTTACATTTAGAATTTAAACTGATTTTTGCTTACTGAACAATTTCCAAAAGAAATTGAGAACTGCATTATTTTTCATAATAATAATAATAATAATAATAATAATAATAATTTTTTAAAAGTTGATTATCTTTTTACTTCTGTACAAACTATGATGCTATTGTTATTTATTATTTGTTCAATTAGTGTAAAGTGTCAGAAAATGGCTGTAAGTGACTTGTTACTTTGTTCAGGTGCTAGGTTGTGACTGCTTTAGTGGGGCGTGTTAGTGGAAGGATAATAATGGTGTGTGTGTGTCTGTGTGTGTGTGTGTGTGTGTGTGTGTGTGCGCTGGGGCAGGGGGGAGTGGTGTTTAAGATGAATCTGCTCTCTCTAGGGAGCCTAAATAAGACGCCTGCTAAACTGGGATTTACCTCAGCCCCTCTTCCACTTACACATTACTGCTAATCACAGCAGCAGCCCCCCGAGTGCGCAGCCCTATTTAGTGTCCTTATTGTCCCACTATGCACACTCACACACATGCACACACTCAACTTAGCATTTTACTCAAGTCATTGTTGACAACCCCCCCCCCCTTAAGTTCTTAGGAACATCTTAAGAGCATTCCGGTGCCATGATACGCTTAAGCTTCTTGATTTGTGCTTTATTTCATTTCTTCTCTAAGACAAAGGGCTTTTTCTCCCTACTTTTTAATCATGATCTGTGTGTTCATTTTCTGAGCATTGAAAAGTCTCTGCATTTCCAACTTTTTTTTTTTTTGCAATTTGAATCAAAATGAAGTTTATGTCTCCTCCTGTGTGGTTTTGTGACATATTTAGGGGAGACAGTCTGTAATATTAACTCTATTCAGTTTGGATGCTTTTCAGAGATCCAGTCATGAGATTATCGTGATTTATCGAACACGAGACTCAACTCCAATATCATTTTTTGTCTTGTATCCCTTTCAAACTAAAGCAAACAAGGGAAAAAGGGGGTGCATGCGTTTTAGAATTAATATTCACAAGAATAAGCACATTTAAGGATGTTGGTGAGCGCTGAATAATTTCCAGACGGGTGGTTTTTTACACTGAGGCACATGGCTATTGTTTTATTTTGCCAAGTGAATGCGCTGAAGAAAAAGGGAACGGCCCCGGATGCGGGGTTGACACAATTGCAGCTACGCGTGCTAAAGCCGCCCGTCGCCGTCTGCAAACGCGGTGTCAGCGTGTCATCGCCCTGGCTGAAAAGCGACAGTAACCCTCATCTCCATGCGCACACACAGTTACTCCCGCACGAGCGAAAGGGCACATGCAAATCGGCTGGAAGTTAAACATGCAAAAAGCAGGGGGCAGAGAAGAGATCGGGGCTGTGTTAATTTGTTTAATTCCGTGAACAGAAGAGGCCGGCCAGCGCACACACACACGCACACAGAGAGCCTGACACCTGCAGCGGAGCGGCCATTGTCCCGCCCGCTCTTCCCCCCGGAGAGCAGATTTGTGCGCCACTCTTTTCTTCTGGAGCGAGGCTTTCTTTCGGGGCCCCCGTCCCCTCGGAGTGCGCCCCTCGCCTGTCGCTACGCAAACACAGCTGACGGGGCTCTGCTCGGTCCTGCTCGCGTGCCGTCCCGCAAATCCTCCGCAATCCTGCTGCCTCTGTGTAGCAGCAGCCCTCCGTGTGGGTGTGTGTGTGTGTGTGTTAGTGAGTGTGAGTGTATCAGTAGAAGTCTACTGTTGCATTGTTAGTTATCAATCTGTGTTTTTCTAAGTGTTTGTAGGTACATGTGATAAAATGTGTCTGCAAATGCTGTGTGTGTCGTAAAATAGCACATGCACAAGCTCTTTAATTTAGTGGAAATCTACCTCAAAAGATTCTCAAAATGGCCCATTAACCCCAAGTAAAAGGACATACCAAACATGTATTGCATGTCATACTTAATCTTTATAATTTATAATTAATCAATAATTAGTTCATTTCTGTAGATACATTGGTACCACAGACTACTTTGCTTGCTGTATTCAGAATATTGAGTGTCCACGAGAATTTACAAAGTACATAAATGTTGATTTAAAAAATTGCCTCAAAAACGATACGGTAAATGGGGCATAAAACTGTTGTGACCACATATGATACGATTATTATGATAAGTTTTTTTTCTGAGAAAATGATCTGATTTAAGTTGACTGCCATAACGCCACTGCGGTAAACACCAAAGCAATGATGAGATAATGTTAATGGTGATTGTGTTTGCTTTTGTAGTAAACGGAGAACCGCTATCCATTCACATGCAAACTGCATCCACTCTCTCGCATTACAGTGCTTGGATAGCAACATGTGTCTGGTGTTTGCTGGATTACTCTGGATTGTATGCAGCTGTGTGTATTACAGTATGTATCATTGTGCGTGCATTTTGTCTCTAATTTTCTGTGTTTGTGTTTGAGCGCGTATCTATTTCAGTTGAGGAAGTTTAGTCTTACTCAAATTTTATCTGCATGATTGATCTCGGGCCTTGTGTTCGGCGGTTCTTCGCCTGCGTGCCTGTCATGCGCACACAAAATTGCCCATCAGAAAGTTTCCTCAAATTTGCATTTGCTCCAGTTCAGATTCTTATCGCTACGGCCCTGTAACATATATCTCTGTCTTTTACTTCCTAATTTAACATCTCTGTTTGCAAACTGTCCTTAGTCCTTCATTTGCCAAAAAAAAGAAAAAAATAAAATTCTTGAACAAATAGTGTGCCTGTGTCCGAAAACTTTAGTCAGTGGATTTCTGTCATTCACCATTATCAAAAAATACATCATTGAAGCCTTTTCATCATGGGTAATGTACTGAAACTCTGGGCCGTATGGTTTTTGCTAATATAGTGCTGGTTTGTAGTTTTTGGTTGTAGAGTCCGTCACTACGCTGTGAACCCTGGTAGTGTGGTGAACTCAAATGTTTTGTGGAATGTTTTTACAAAAAAAAATTGTGTAGACCAACTTAATTGCATTGTGTGGAAGGAACTTAAAGAAAATAAGGTAGAGCTATTTTTATGTTTTTAAGCGCTGTGAACACAAGATCATTAAATTGGCGTACTCAGTTTTTTTGAGGTAATCGGTTTCCACAGAACATTTGAGTTCACCACACTTGTCGGGGTTCGCAGTCTGTAGAACCATGATCCATATTTGGTCGTCCCAACAGGTCTGACTGGCTGATGGATGTGCTCTTCCTTGGCCTGGCCTGTCTTTCCCCTGTCGCTGCCCCGTCGGACATGTTTGCGTCTGACGCAGACGCGGTTCAAAGGGAGGCTCTGGGCTTGATGGATGAGGGCCTGTAGCAGCGGTCGCTGGTATTCTAACCATGCTGGCTTTTACAGCTCCGCTGTTCCTTCACAAAGGGGCCTGCAGCTGCCTCCCAGGGAACCCACACCCCAGGTTAAAATAAACACAAACACCCCCCACCCACCTCCCCATCCAGACCCCCACCCTCCGCCGGCTCCAGCAGCCCGTCCAGGGGGCAATAAACTCGTTATCTCCCCCATTCAGATCCTAATCTGACAGCGGCTTTGCATGTTGCCAGGTAACCCGAGGGGCTCAACCTCTATTTGAATTCACACGCCCCTCCCATCTTCGCCACCTCGGCCAAGTCCGGCCCTGATGCCCCCACCCCCCCTTACGTACCCCTCCCAGACCCTGAGGTGTGGACAAAACACTCTTGGCTCTCTCCTAACGTCCCCTCACTTTCATCAAGTAATCCAGGCATTGATCGCAAACTAGTGTGCTTATTCTGAGTGATAAATTAGTCCCGCCATTTTGTTTCTGCTTTTATTAAGCAAAGCCCATCATTAAATTGACTTTTGTGTTCAGTAACGTTACAGGTGGCCACTTTTCAAGGAGTGGGAGTCAGGGTGAGGGTGAGAGAATTAGCGCCAGAGAGCGAGAGATAGCTCAACGGCTAACACTTGGTGCAGCCATGTCATATTGGATTGTGGTGCTGTGCTTGAGATCGAATTACTGTAGCGTAAAAAAGCTTCAAAGCTTGAGAGGCGGCAGTGGATGCGGTCACATGGTTACTGTGCGGCTAATGCCGAGCGGGGGCATTGGCGGGTTCCTCCGACAGCAGACAGGGCGAGCGGCGGCCGGGTGTCCCACGCGGCTGAGGGACGGGACAGGGAGAGGGTGATGGAGCGATAAAGCCCGTCGGTGCCCTCGGCTGGAGTGTGAATGCCTCTCTTCATCGGCCTCAATGGGACATTATAGTGCGTGGCAAAGGGGATATCCTGGGCTCTGACCCCTGGCCTGGGGTCAAGGGGAACAGTGGGCGGATGAGAGAGCGCGTAATTACCGCGAAACAAAAACTCACCAAAACCCGCCACCGTCAGGGAGATCAGAGCCGTTATTAAGCGAGGGCGGGACGCGCTCAGGCCTTATCGCGATGGGCACCCCGTCATGTGACCGCCCCCGCCCTGCTCTTATTGGAGGATGGCTTATCTCTGATCTGATGGTGATTGGCTGAGGCCTGCAGGCACAGGAAGTGGCTGCCAGTTTCCCACAGTCCCACTCTGGCGGAAAGACGATTGTTTGATGGCTGGACTGCACTGTAGTGCCCACTCTGTTCATAGCACCTCAAACACTGTGTCTGTGTGTGAAAGCTTGTCTCGTAATTCAGTTCTCTGTCAGTCTGGCAGTCTGTCCGGCTGGGGATCAGGGCTTTCTCTCCTGATGTTCTTCGCAGTGAATTGACACTTTTAGAATTTGCAGAATTGTTGAGCCTCACTTTTGAAACAGGGATGCAAGTACCTGTACCTCTTTCTAATGCGTGAAATTAACTTGGTTTAATATCTGCTGAAATTACTATTTAGACATGGTGCCTTGAGACACAATGTTTACAAACCATTCGGAGTAGTAGTGTGGCTACGCTAAGAGACATTGAGGTATCGTGGTATCATGTGAAGCAGGAGAAATGGGATTCACATATTTAGTGCAGTGCAGTAAATGCTGCTGCTCACCCTTAGAGCAGCTCTTAAATCGGTATCTTAATCAGCGCGAGGACACTTAGTCCCATAATGCCCTGTACATTATTACAGAACACATTCGCTCTACGTAATGTAATGCAATATATTTTTTGTTATCAAATGAGTTTTAAGACCTCTTTTCCTTCACTTTTTATGGGTTCTGTCAGTCCTGCAATATAAAGGAAAGGTTGGATGATAATTTTCTGATTTGCTCATTTTTTGGGAGACGACTCTTCCAGTGAAAGTTAACTCTTCCTTGTTTCAGCCACACACACTGTCACACTTAACGGCCTACTGACCAAGCCGAGGCAAACACTACTGCAGAAAACACACCATGCTGAGGCACACCTTAAATTGGGCTTGTCTACTGGGAGGTGAAGGTTTGGCACTGGGAGAAATGGCCACTGGAAATTTGGAAGACCTGTGCTTCTTTTAGTGTGACCAGGGGTGATCTGTGCTATTCCGATTAAATCACTCCAAGATGGTGGCAAAGTGCAATGCTGTGGAACCGTTATTGTATGATGTCATCCTGGAGTTACATTTCGTATTTCTGTGTGGAGTGTGAGGGTCTTGTACTTCATATTTGAGCTTTTCATTGCCATCTTTTACTTAAACAAGCAATTAAGTCTTGTCTTTGAATGCTAGCAGCCTTCAGCTGTTTGTACATATGGACTTTCTAACGGAGCTGTGATTCTCTTGAGTGGTACAGGGATGCGATGCCTCCCTCTCTGCATTAACAGTGATTTAATACCCTATCTCCTTTCTCCTGCCTCCCACTTGCTGTATAGGTTCTGTTTTAGAGCAAACAGCCTTTAAAGAGTCTTTAAAATATGGGTTTGGGGAATTGTTTTAAACGCTGTGTATTTGCACTCATTTGGTGCTGGGGACGAGGTTTACGATGGCCACAATGAGCCGGAGAATCTGTTTTATTCATTTGATCCCCGGTGCAGGACGGAGATTGGAATCTGGCTGAGTGTTATCTGCCGATCTGAAGCCACAGGCTGAGACACAGTGCTGAGGCACAGTGCTAATGAATCTGGTTTTAATGGGGGGCACGTGGTGGCGGGACGGCCCCTTGATTTAGGACGGAACGAGCGCTCCCCTCTGGGTGATGGATTGCGGGCCAAAAGGCTTGCTCTTGCCACCCAGGTGTAGGTGAGCGTGGGCGGGGTAAAAGGTGGGGGTTTGGTGATTCCCCTTCTCTGGGTCTGCATTCCTGGTAAGACGCCTGCCCTTTCCGGAAAACTCCTCAGATTCTGCATTCGGAGGGGGGCGGTTGTCCTGGATGTTTCTGTCCCAATTGGAAGGTTCTATATGGTCCTACCTGTCCAGTACAGCCAGTGAGCTGTCCTCCTGAGTTCTGCACGTATGTTCACACCAGCTTTGGATCCAGCTGTGTAAACCTGGCCCCCTGACCCTAAACACAACCCAGATTAAAGGTTCAGCACCACAGCCTATGAGGGGAGAATTTGTGGATAAAGCATTCTGGGAAATAAATGCTCAAATATGTTAATTTGTGCATGTTAAGAAGAAATTATACGTTTCCAGTCGGCCAAATACTGTATTTTGTACAAACTGATAATATGATCTGTTAACTGTACTTATCTGATATGTCTTAAATTCAATCATTCAAACACTGAATCCTTCATACCGGCATGCAAGAGGTCACAGCCATTTCTCGATATACCATGCACAGTTTAGGAAAATGCAGTAATATTTTACGTGGAATCCTAAAAATGTTGAATTAATAATCCATGTTTTATTACAACCATGTAATACCTGACTTGCATGTCATGGTGAGTTTATGTGTGGCTAATTAATTGCAATGTTGTTAATGAAGCATAGCAGTCTAATAACATTTAATATGTTGTGATTTTCAATAATTGTGAGTCTGAAACGATTTTCCTCAAGTTTTGGTGAATGTCAGGTCTTGCTAACTCTATAAAATGATGTGATGGTACAGGAGAGTTGTGCCTCCATCATATCAAATTGCTTCTCTCCAGAATGTGAAATGGTGTATAGCTCAGAGTTGGTATGACCTTTCCCAAAACTGTTGCAACTCCTTAATCTCAATGAGCTATCATTTACAGGTTTTAGAAAAACAGGAACTGAAACCATTGAAATCAAAAAATGTTGATGGCTTTGGAAAAAAAAGGACCTCAATACATTATTGCCTTTACTGTGCAAAATTACTGAGTGCATTTAAGTGGCTAAAAATGCGAAGTTAAAAAGAAGAAGCAGCAAAATAGGTTTTTTAAGGGGACAAAAGAGAAAATCTTGGAATAATAGGTGCTTAAAGGGGCTGGAGCCCATGAGATACAGTAAGAGAGAGACCAAGACCTTGGGAGAGATGCATTAAAACAAATGTGGGATCCCAGCATCGGAGGACAAAATCGCTCGAGCTCTGACTCCCAGGCTGAGTCGCCATGTGGAGAGGAGTGCTCCGGTTCTGATTGTTCCAGCTTGGATCGCAACACCGAGGAATAAATTTGAGAGAAAAGGGACAAGAATTTAATTTAACGGCTTTATTAGGAGTCTGAGATTTACAGGCGCGCCCCCTTTCAAGTCTGCCGTCGACGCTATAAAGTCAGGGCTCTTGCCGGCCTCAGTATATGAAATCAGACCAAAGCAGGAAAAGCAAACTTGTTAATATCTAAAAAAACAGGGAGGTCTGTGTGGGCTCCCACCTCACAGCTGTGTCCCAGAGAGATGAAGAGAGGGATGAGTGTGCTCTCCCTCTCCCTCCCTCCATCCTCTGTCTCTGATTTCTCATGTTTTATAGTGGATGTCTTCTTTCAGGAATGAGAGCATATTTGGGAAACTCCTCACTGGGAGACCAGGGAAATTTACAGCCCATTGAGGTTCAGGAGGTGGGAGTGATTCTTACTGAGATTCCACAGAGGGCAATGTCACACGTGCACATACAGGGATACGCACAGATTTGTGTATGTAATTCTGTATCTACTTTGGGTAATTACTGTAAACATCATAATATACACATAGCCTTGTACCTTCGCAAAGAATCATAAATACCTGTGCACCAACTTATTAATTCTGCATTCATTACATATACTTATGTGTGCGCACTTACACGCTCACACATTTATTCTAGTGTGATAATTGAAGTGCTAGTACTATTCAAGCTATTTCATTTTACTGCAAGCTTTCAGTGGTAAATTAAAAATATCTATTAATTTAAATTCTTATCACATTAAACTCAAGTACACAAGATCATTTTGCTTGAACACTTTAGGGCCTTTGAGATGTTTTGATGTTCGGTTTTTATCCCAGTAATTGGCTACATTTCTCATTGGATAAACCCTTCTGGGTCATTTCCTTTTTTTTTTCTGTGGCCCTAGCAGAGAACAGCTCAGTCTCAGCATATATTTCACGGACGGTGTACTTGGCCAAGCCAGTGTTTGTACTGTTATAAGACGAGAGCTCCGCAGCTGGCTTCTACTCATCACAGCAAGGAACATGAAGACTATAGTTTTTGTTCCTGTGTGACAGTCAATGAGGGTCAGCTGAGTATAGACCTAAAGAGGGGGCGAATTATAGAATATGCTGCATGAATTATTTTGACCCAAGTATTCCTCTTTATTTTTACTGAAGGGAAAAAAACCTCGAACTGCTTTCTTTCTTTGCTGGTAAAGGAGCACTGGCTTTCTTACTGTGGACCTGACTTATGAGATGTGAGAATAAACCAGTTGGTACAGCCTTCTTCCAGACTCTCACAAAGCAGCCCTGAGTCATTGTCTCCTTTGTTATTTTATGTTGTCTCCCCAGTTGACAGAAAGATGGTTGAGAAGTCCGTCTTGGTTGAGTTCATGCCTGCATCATGGCACTTAGCTGGGCACTAGCTAGCGTGTGGCCTCCTCTGTGTGGGACATGGTTGAAGGCACGTGCACCATCTAAAGTCCTCTGAAAAGTCCAGTTGTTGCACAAGTGAGCCATGTTCAGGCATTGTGGGATAGACGAGCTTCACCTGGCTGTCTGGGCACCTCAAGCCTGTGCCTTTTGAAGTCTGTGGGGAGAATGGACTCTATTGAGGTCCTGCGCCGTGGCTCTGTTAACATGTGAAACACTACCCAGACTCTGCTCACTGCACGGGCGGGGCGGGGGCCGGGGCGGGGGGGCGGCTGACACTCTGTCAGACTGCGAGGAGGATGAAAAAAGGCCAAGAGGAGGAAGGGAGGTGCTGAGATATTGGGGAGAGGTAAAAAGCTAGCAGGGGGAAAGAGTGAGCAGACTCGAGAGAGGATGGAGAAGCTGAGGAGTCAGGAGTGCGTCCATAGATGAGGAGGACGTGAAAGACAGCCGAGGGACGGGGACCCAGGATTTCAGAGCAACGTGTAAAATGTGATTCAATGAATTATTATAGGTACAGTGCACAAAGCGGGGGACATGAAGGCAGTGAACTGTTCAGATGGAGGACAAAATGGAGGAGCAGGAAATAAAGATGGGATACGGGGGGGTGCAGATTCAGAGATCAGAGAGAGAAGGTGAGAGAGAGGGGGGGAGAGAGAGAGAGGTGAGCGACAGGGAGTGTGTCTGGCCGTCTGTCTGCAGCCTCCAGCCTCACCTGTCAGACATTCCTGCAGTGTAATCCCATTTACAAAGGCTGCTGAGAGCGGCAGGAACTGGGTTATGGACCGGGGGCTGGCCTGTCGACAGCAGATCCCCATTACAGATAGCACTGACGAGCCATCATGCAGGAGGGGTCATCGCTGTCCCCAGTCTGGCGTGCACGTGCATGCGCACGCACGAACACGCTCTCACGTCCACACATGTACCTGCGCGCTCAGACACAAACACACACATGTACGCTCGCACGCAGCATTTTCATGTTGCACCGTAACCCCCTAGACCAGAGGTGCTGGCTTGCATGATCTATTGAATCCCCACATTATACACACAAACAGATGCACCATTTCTGAGGTACTCTAGTCTGTGAATAAGTTTATGGCATTAGTAAGAAATGATTGAAATATACGTGAACACACCACTGGATCCTCTCAAACAGGCTTGTATGTTCAATGTTTTTTTTTTTTTTTCTAGTGGCCTGGTTAATGGAACAAATGGCTGACAAACTGTCCAAAAATTGGCATTTTATTGCGGTTTTCTCGTGACTCGTGACTATATAAATGATTAAATTACTTTTCCCAGAATTCAAGGCCAGTTCTAAGTAGCATGCTCCTTTTCATGCTGTATTCATAGAAACCCTCTGTTCTTTGAATAGACGGGTGGGTCAGTGTCCTGAATTATTATTCATTTGCTTGCCAGACAGCTTTATCCAGAGGGATTTGAGACAGTATCTGTGAAATAAAAAGCTTTACTAAAAATGAAAGGCTTTTCAAGGAACTCAGCTTTGGGAGATGTGATGCATGTCGAGGATGTAAGATCTTTGCAGTCACCTGATCCAGCTGACTAGGGTTTACGCAAACGATCCAACAAAGGGTCTGAACTGCACAGTATGAATGCCTGCTAAGTCAGTAAGATTTACTCAGGAAAGTGTGTGTTAGCAGGACAGTAGAGCAAGTTGTCACAGATTTTGGGAGGGATGATATATAAGATGTACACTTTGAAAGAGCCTGCTCGGCAGAGGAGACCTGATCAAATAAGCTCTGTATTTGATTTGCTATAAATGGTACTCCTCGGGCTCTATCTTACACCCGGTGCAAAATGGCACCAAGCATAGTGCAAGTATCTTTGCTGTTTCAGATGGAAGCAGTTGTCATGTTCCTATACACCGCCCATGCTGTTTGAATAGCAAACGTACCCCCACTCATCTGAGCACCCATTGACGTGTTGGTCTCGAAATGAAGTGTGGTCAGGTACATTGTTGATGCATTGCTGTCTGAGGGCAGTGGAAAGCGATTGTGCGATTGACCGTGACCGAAAACCTGGTTTTAAGTCAATGGCCAGGATTTTACTGTGATTTTAAGGGCGCATTATTAAGATAGTAATTTGCACCTGCACAGGCGTAGGTATGATGCGCATACACTATTCTTTGTTAACATTTTTGAAGGTTAGTGATCAGGTTTCCATACTTTCAGCTATTAAAAACCTGCTGAGTTTACAGGTTAAGCTATGACTGATACAGATATTTTTGAAGAGGTCTGAAGCTATAAGTGCCGTTAAGAAAAATAAACCTTTTCAAAAAAACAAATGAAAACTTTCACTTCGCTTTCAGCTCATGTCAGCATACCCGGTGTTCAGCTTGTTCAATAACAGGATAAAGAAATATACAATCCATTTTTTTTTACATTTTTTGTGTGAATTACAAGCAAAAATGGAAATTCGTGCTTTTTGCATTTTTGTCCATAAATCAGCAAATATCGTCATTGGCTATGCTTACCATGGCCAAGGTAGAGAGGCGATTGCTGATTTCACAATGAATATGGGAAAAGTGAATGTATTTGCTGCTCAGCGTTCTCATCTACTTACTTCTGTCGAGTCAATCACAGGCAGTATATGGTCTTCATTCAATTTATTGGATAAATTCAAGCTTTTAATTTTTTGGTAGCCTTTTGCTTAATTTTGAGAGCAACACTGCTGTTTTTTCTGCTGTTAGATCTTTCTTAGAGCAGACTAAGCGTGTTGTTATTAATCACTAATATCTTACATGCACTGGCTCTTTTATTTATTTATTTATTTGTTTATTTTTTTCTCTTTTTTGTTTTGTGTAGTGTCTTTGTGGTCTATTTGAAATTGTATCTTGTGTGAAAAAAATGTGTCAAAAAAAAAAGAAGGAAAATATGTAAATTGAATATTTGTGGCATAAGTCCCCATGATGAGCCTAGCTCTTGGGACAAATGTAAAAATACTAAAATATGGTTTAAATTAAAAAAAAAATAGAAAAATGTATTTGCTTTAACTAACATGAGAAATTGAAAAAAAATGCATTGCGTATTTGTTTGTCCTGATTTCAATCAAGATTAACACAGCTTTTGAGAGAGAGAACTCAGACCACTTCATGCACAAGCTGATTTCTCTCCTCTACAGAAAACCCATATTTCCCTCTACTTGGCAAATCCTTCATTTAGCAATCTGCCAAGGTGCAAGCACACCTGGCTTTTAAAGGGAATGGATGATTACACTCTGATTGGTTTATTTCATGCTCAGTCTATGCCCAGAACACACCTACAGTATGTGCAAAAAAGTACATTCCCTTTGAACCATAGGCCTTTGTGCTCAGATCATCCGCCATTAAACTTGCAAATGTGGATCTGAACACGCCCTTAATGCACTTTAGACCATGTGCTCAGATCATTAAAATATAACCCATTATGGGCAGTACTTCTGCAGACTGCAGCGCAGTCATGCAAAATTTGTATTAACTGTGATCTGTGGGTGGTTTCTTTCCTGTTTTAGGGGTTGTTAGCCCTCAAACACTGGATGAAATGGCATCACCAAGGATGCCCTGTTACTCATAAACAATGGGGTTGCTGGCACTTAAAGCCTTGCCTGCCATTATGCACTGTGGCTCCCTTCTGTCCTGTGCTGTTTGCAGTAGAGAATCAGTCTGAGCAAAAGGTTTTACATTTTGTTTAGATGAAAAAAAAAATGGATTGCAGATAAGAATATAAATAACCCCTCTGAGATCATATTCAAAATGGAAGCCTTCCTTGAAATGGGCCTCTCTCTCTCTCTTTCTGTCTGTCTGTCTCTCTCACTCACACACACACACACACTCTTCTATCCATCATTCCCTTTCTCTTTCTCTCATTCCATCTCTGAATGACAGGAAACCAGTCTCCTCTTTGTGTAGCGCGGAGGAGAACGGTGATTTAACATGGGAACGAAAACCGAGGAATTTCCTCTTATTCTTCTACCCTCTGACCGCATCTTGTATTTCTTGTCTGTTATTCTGACAGCTGGCGAGTCCTAGGTTTATTCCCACATCTTTAATTTGTAGCTGTCATTTGTGCATTTTCTCTCTCTGGTCAATATCCAGTTCAGCAGAAATGTGGTGACCTCTTCATTAAGTTTGAATTGTCTCCATATCCCCCGAAGCAAAGCTGCTGATGTCAAAATACTGAAAAGCGCGTTTGTAGAAAAAAAAAAAATTAATAAGTTGATACCATCGTGTCTCTGACGTATTGTGTGATATCTATTGAACTCCTTGTAACTTGTTTTGTTACAATATATGAATTATGAACTTGGCCTGCTCAAAAATTGTACCACAGGCCTTTGCTATATGCCTCAATACCAACCATATCTCACTATCTGAATTGCGCCTGCTTTTCTCATATGTGGACTGGCACGGAGCAACTGACCGCATTGAAAATTGGCTTGACATTAACTGACATGTTCACTGAAGTACTGGTTGCACATTTAGCTCTTCTCAGTACAGAGGTGGAAGTACGTGCACTAAGAAAACCGTTGCAATGTTCGGTGGTGACTGTGCAGCTCTGCCGTCAAGTCAGTTGGCCATACTCCACAGAGCACTGCAGGCCAAATGGTGGTACTACTCAAAATGTGTGACAGCTTGCTGAATCAAACTCCTTTTTAAACAAGAATGTACTTTTATTTCTGGTAAAATATCACCTATTTTATACGTGGGAGTCGCAAATGCGAAGTCACCTGATATTGGGGAATTGAGGAAGTGAATGGTGGGGCCCTTTTTCTGCCTTCTCGTCAGATTCTTATCTGTTAACCCTGTGAACATTATCAACAGCTACGCTCAGGGCTTTTGCAATTTATGTTCCTTTGTAATGCGCAGGGAAATATTGAACATAATATTTGCTCGTGAAAGTGAACTGTCTTCAAATTACTGTGTAGGTCTTAATTGGTGTGTAGAGTTCCTATGCATCATTGAAAGGATGCAAAATGGCAGGTGAATTTATTGTCTTTGAGTTTCTAAGCAACATATAGCATGTGGGAGATTGTTTGTTATGTGTTGATTCTTTGAGTGAAGAAAAGATCAAGAGAAGGGTGGCCTCATGAATGCTGCTGATTCTGGCGTATCACCAACTAGGGCACACTCGAAAAAGTACAGCTTAGCTGTTTGTTCAATGTGTTCTCTTCTCATTAGAATAGCTGAAAATTATTATTTTGTTAATTTATACTATACTTTCTAATTTATGTTGAACCCTAAAAAATACAGTTTTGACTGAATCATTGCGTCAATGTCAAATATTTTGTTCGAACGATAACATAATGGATCAAATTTTTAATATTTATTTTTTTTCAGTGTGCAATTTCCATTGCTCTGCTAAGGTTGAAGTTCGCCAGAAATTTTCAGTGGGCTTCTGCGCTGCAGTTGGTCTTAAATAGGTGCAAGTTGCGGGCAGCGAATCTAGCAGCAGAACTACGTGTTTTGAAATACATGCCAAATATGTAGACATGTTTTAATGAGTATGCTCAATGTTTTGTATTTTGCAATTTACCATCTCCAGTCTCTTTGAGGTGCAAATATCTGTCCTCTTTGAGACTCAAAAAACTGGTGGGTGGGGAAAAATCTCTGGGCTTTGACGAAGATAACTGTGTACATGTGTGCTTAGTGGAACTCCAGCAGCCAGGGAGACGGAAATGCAATAACAGGAAAGGAGAGCTAAGTCTGATCTTGGCTCCTAGCTGGAATAGGCTCTTTCATGAGATGTGTCTCTCTCTCTCTCTCTCCCTCTTTCTCTTAGCTCTGTGTCAGCCAACAGGACTCGGGCCAACTTTACATGCAGACCTTGCCAAAGGCGCCTGTGTTTGAGACGGTGTGTTTGTGCTTGTGTGTTCGGGAGTGTCTGAGGCGATACCTCCTTGTTATGCTAATTTCAATTTGAATTTGAGAGAACCAGACAGTGTATCAGTTCCCTGGCAGTCATTGTTTGACCACTGAGGTCGTAGAATTACCAATGTGATTGTGGTGGCAGTGTGACTGCACAAAATACATTTATGTGCAAATCTGTGATTTTATGAAAATATGTACATTGAAAATACATTTGGTTGGAAACAAGTTGTCATTGTGAAATTGGCATTTTCAGTAAAAGCATTTTACAGTGGTAATATTAACATCACACCCATGCTCCTGGGAAGCATAGAAGTGATATATTTTAAACTTTGCATTCTCCAAATTAACAGAATTTGGTTTTTTGATGCCAGTCTTATACTTCATATAATCTCACTTGTCTCAACTGACTAGTCAATCAACAATTAAATTCCAAAATGCAGAAGTAACCATTTGACAAACTGGCTACTTGATCTGTATGCTTAGGAATTCACAAACATCCTCATGTACCCATTTTTATAAATGACCAAAAAAATAAAATCAGACAAAATTATTGCACAAACCTGGTTTAGCAAAATGTACCACACAAGATCTAGCTGGTTTTGAAAATGACGTTATGGAAAATAGATGAATTTCCATTAAAAAAAAACCTATTCAAAGAAAGACATTTGGTGTTATTTCATCTCCTGGTGCATGCAATGGAATCTGCAACACTTTATTAGCAACAATCAACTGATACGTATAGGCCTCGGAAGCAGAGATTAGTCTGGAATCTCATAAAAAAACATGCCATAACGGCCAACAAGGGATATTTGGATGTCTACGTGCAGAAGGACAAGGAATATAATGTTTATCCTGCTGTTCAGTGAAGGATGGTACCATTTACATTTGTGCATGTATCATTTACAGAATACTCTAATTCCAGAACAGACAAATTTTTCAAGTCCACACTTGAGCCACTGAGCGATCACTACAACAATGTACCCAGAACTAGAGACCAACGGCCACCTACGTTGTTCTGGTAGCCAGGTAACAATGCCATGACAAATTACCATTTGTACAGTAATTATCTCAACATGACTGACGGACAGAATAACTTGGGGCATGGGAACATTAATAGTACCAGTGGTACAATATCTAATCGGCCAATCATTTGGCTGCAACTCAATGCATACAAGCATGCAAAGTGGTCGAGAGGCTCAGTTGTTGTTCAGACCAAATATTGGAATGGGATCTCAGTAACTTTGACTGTACTATCTATGATTATTGGTTCCAGAGAGGCTGGTTTGAGTATCTGATAAACTGCTGATCTCCTGGGATATTCACAACAACACGGTTTACAGTTTACAGGGAGAGGTGCAAAAATGAAATACATCCAGTGCGTAGTGGTTTTGTTGGTCAAAATGCCTGGTTAAAGTGATAGGTCAAACAAGAACGGCCAGATTGGGTGGAGCTAACAGGACGACAACAATAACTCAACACACACATTACAGCAGTGCTATGCTGAGAAGGTTCTCTGAATTTGCATCATGTCAAACTGAAGTGGATGGGCTACTGCAGCAGAAGAGCACTTTGTGTTGAACTCCTGTCAGCTTCAATTAGGTTACTGATTCTAAAGTGGGCAAAGGTGTGGAAGCCCAAAACTGCCAAAATTAAAAATAAATGAATGAATAAATAAATATATATATAAATAAATAAATACATTTAAATGCAATAAAATTGCGAAATAAAAAAACATACATAAATAAATAAAATTTATGTATAAATTGGTCTCAACTCATTTATTTCTATATTCCATTTTCATTTATTTCTTAATTTATCTCCATTTATATTTATTCCCTAATTTATTTATTTCTGTATATACTTATTTAGGTATTTATTTATTTCTATATATATATATATATATTTATTTCCGTGGCAGTCCCGGACCAAGAAATCAGGAAATTTAATGGTAATGAGGGGGTGTGGCTTTCATCCCTGTCATCGCGTCGCATTATTCCCATTGGTTGTTCCATAATAGAGTGCTTAGATTGATTACACAGGCCTACCTCCTGCATCAGCCTGCTGTTTAGAATTGTCAATTCGCTAAATTTGGGAACGGCTTCACAAAGACGAGCAGTAGCGAGAGATTTGAGACTTTTAGCTGACATTGCAGGAAATGAAAACGCCAATTTTGATTGTTTGCTATTTTTAAGTGGAAGCCTCGAGGGTCCGTGTACCTTTCGGCCATTCGTTTTTCGTTTTGATTAAGGTAATGAAAAAACGGAGAACGAACTGATTTCCGTTTTTTGTTTTGATGTGGCAAACGAAAAACGAGCCGTCTCCTTATTTGCGTTTGGAAATTGGAAATCGAAAAACGGAAAACGAGTCGTTATCTGATTTTCTATTAAATGATTACTAAACAAAAGTCGGGAAACGAAATACAGCCAATATTCTTTTAATAGAGCTTGCTCTGACCTGAGCCGGAAGCGAAATTTTTCCCCCAGTCTGCTAGTAATGGAAGAATCACTATTGAGCAATCAGAGATTCGTGAGGTCTGTATAAACAAGTACACGTGGAAGCGCGGTGATGTCAACAAGCATTATGTTGTTAGCTAGCATCGTGCTGCTACATAAAATAATGTTCCGTTTTTATTGTACGGTATTGTCACTTGTAATCATATGTTCTCGCCAGCAATTGCCAGATGTCTAAACAGTGATATGTGATATGGCAGTGGATGTGTGTGCTTCTGACGAACACGGGTCCATTGCTTGACTCAGGTTACTTTAATTTTTAGCTGGTTAGCTAGGTAGCTACTCTCCCGCGAGCTGGCGAACATTACGAACAACAGCTGTATAAAACTTGCTTCCTGTTTATTTAACTTGACTAGATTGCCATCGGTAACCAGAAGCTACAAGTCAAGTATTTTTACATGGTTCGTAACGGTTTTAGTGACTCTGTGTTTTATCGGAATCGTTCGTAATAACAGACCGTTTTTCAGTTTTCTGCACAAAAAGTGCAAGGAACAATTCGGCTGTTCAAGAGGCGGGTAGCTATCGCGATCAAGTCGGTTAGGGCAAACCGGATGCTCGAAACTTCAGTTCAATAACAACCAAAACAGAGCAATGGATTTCGCAGGTCTTGCAATTGTAGCAGCGCGATGCTAACAGTAGGATGTGTCTTTCTAGTCTTCTGCCAGCTCCCTACTATGCTGCGATTCACCCACTAAATCGCAGTGTGGCACACGGACTGGAGGCCGTCATGCTGTTGCGGTCACTATAAACTCTATAGCGATAGCTACCCATTTCACCAACAGCCGAATTGTTCCCCACGCTTTTTGAGCAGAAAACTGAGAAACTGAATAAACTATACAGCGGTTGTTCTATAATGTTCGCCAGCTTGCAGGAGAGCAGCTAGGTAACCAGCCAATAAACTTAACGTGAGTCAAACAACAAAACCGTGGTCGTGAAAAGCACACACACCCATTGCATGAGACATATCAGAGCAACACTGCAAAGGGAAAGATGCATTATGTTGCTTGTATCGTGCGGCAACATGGAAAGACATGCGAAATCCATCAGTCAATGATTTCTGTTTTTATCGTACTGTAATGTCACTAAACAGTGATATGTCTCGGAAAATGCTTCTGCAGACTTTTCCCAAACACGGTTTTATTGTTTGACTCTCCTTCCATTGATTAGCTACTCTCTTGCAAGCTGGCGAACACGAAGAACAACCACTGTATAAAAATCGCTTCCGTTTTATTTTATCTCTCAGTTTTCTGCACAAAAAAAAAATGCGGGGAACAATTCGGCTGTTTAAGGAACGTGTAGCTATCAAGTTCATAGTAACCGTAACAGCTGCATGACGGCCTCCAGTCGGTGTGCCACACTTTGATTTAGTGGGTAAATCGCAGGCAGCATATGAGTAAGCTGGGAGAAGAGTAGAAAGACATATTCCACTGTTAGCTAACATCACGCTCCTACAATATGACCTGCGAAATCCATTGCTCTGTTTTGGTTGTTATTGAACTGAAGTTTCGAGCATCCAGTTTGCCCTAACCGACTTGATCGCGATAGCTACCCATTTCTCGAACGGCCGATTTGTTCCTTGCACTTTTTGTGCAGAAAACTGAAACACAGTCTGTTATTACGATCGACTCCGATATAACACAAAGTCAATAAAACCGTTACGAACCATGTAAATACTTGACTGGTAGTTTCTGGTTACCGATGGCAATCTAGTCAAGTTAAATAAACTGGAAGCAAGTTTTATACAGCTGTTGTTCGTAATGTTTGCCAGCTCGCGGGAGAGTAGCTACCTAGCTAACCAGCTAAAATTAACATAACACGAGTCAAGCAATGGACCCGTGTTCGTCAGAAGCACACACATCCACTGCCATATCACATATCACTGTTTCGACATCTGGCAATTGCTGGCGAGAACATATGATTACAAGTGACAATACCGTACAATAAAAACGGAACATCATTTTATGTAGCAGCACGATGCTAGCTAGCAACATAATGCTTGTTGACATCACCGCGCTTCCACGTGTACTTGTTTATACAGACCTCACGAATCTCTGATTGCTCAATAGTGATTCTTCCATTACTAGCAGACTGGGGGAAAAATCTCGCCTCCGGCTCAGGTCAGAGCAAGCTCTATTAAAAGAATATTGGCTGTATTTCGTTTCCCGACTTTTGTTTGGTAATCATTTAATAGAAAATCACTACTAAATTTACTATCTATTTTTAATGTACCGCACTTTGGAAACCTTGAGTTTATTTAAACTGTGCTTTATAAATAAAGATGGATTGGATTGGATTGGAAAATCAGATAACGACTCGTTTTCCGTTTTTCGATTTCCAATTTCCAAACGCAAATCAGGAGACGGCTCGTTTTTCGTTTTTTGTTTGCCACATCAAAACAAAAAACGGAAATCAGTTCGTTCTCCGTTTTTTCATTACCTTAATCAAAACGAAAAACGAATGGCCGAAAGGTACACGGACCCTCGAGGCTTCCACGCGAAATAGCAAACAATCAAAATTGGCGTTTTCATTTCCTGCAATGTCAGCTAAAAGTCTCAAATCTCTCGCTACTGCTCGTCTTTGTGAAGCCGTTCCCAAATTTAGCGAATTGACAATTCTAAACAGCAAGCTTATACAGGAGGTAGGCCTGTGTAATCAATCTAAGCACTCTGTTATGGAACAACCAATGGGAATAAGGCGACGCGATGACAGGGATGAAAGCCACACCCCCTCATTACCATTAAATTTCCTGATTTCTTGGTCCGGGGCTGCCACGGAAATAAATAAATATATATATATATATATATATATATATATATATATATATAGAAATAAATAAATTGAGAAATGAATAGATACCTAAATAAATGTATACAGAAATAAATAAATAAATTAGGAAATAAATATAAATGGAAATAAATCAATTAATAAATAAATGAATATGGAAATAAATATAGAAATAAATGAGTTGAAACCAATTTATACATAAATTTTATTTATGAATGTTTTTTTATTTCGCAATTTTATTGCATTTAAATGTATTTATATATTTATTTATTTATATATACATTTATTTATGTATTTACTTATTTATTTATTCATTTATGTATTTTTAATTTTGGCAGTTTTGGGCTTCCATACAAAGGCTCATACAAATTGGACAAATGAAGACTTTAAAAACTTCTGGGACATGTAGATGGTAGGGTCTGACCAAGGTGTGAACGTGAATCTATGAATTTATCCTGCCTTGTGTCCACACTTCAGGCTGGTGATGGAATGTATTTATGTGGGAAAAATTTTTGACCCTCAATACTAAATGAGAATCATTTTAATGGCAAAGCCTCCACAATTACTGCTGCTGGCCTTGTGCATCCTTTTATGGCCCAGGTCCTCAAATCACGGTCTTCGAGATCTGAGAACCCCGATTTTCCACCCTCCCGTTACCTGGGGGTCAGGTGCAGAAACAGTCGGCCAATCAGTGGCGCAAAGTGTTTATTTACTTTGCTGGGGTAAAAGGAAACCAGGGCTGGGTTTGGATTTAAGGTCTAGCTTTGATGATCACTGCTTTATGGCAACAGTGTTCCCACTGTTACTTCCAGCACGATAACATGCCATAGCAGAAATGACACATCATCTTAAGTTGGTTCCGAGAACATGGCAATGTGGGTAATGTTCTCACCAGATCTCAAAACACTGGAGCACCTTTGGGACATGGTGGACCAGAGATTTGAGCATGTCATGGACAAATCTGCCGCAACTGTGCAAAGCTATCATGTTGACTCAGACCAGAATCCCGAAGAAATCTATCCAGCTCTTCATTGAACCCATGCCACGAAAAAAAGGCTGTTCTGGTGTCAAAGCGGAAATCCTACCTGGAGTTGCACAAAAAATAACCAATAAAATGGCTATTGAGAGTACTTTTGGACTAAGAGTGTATGGTATATAGCAATCTACAGTGGATTTATGGTAACAAATGGGGAAAAAAATCAATGTATGCAAAATAATCGAGGTGCAGTCAACAGTTTGAATCTTGCATTCAGATCCAGAGTTTGAATCTAAGTGTTATCATGGGGAAGGGTGCACACAAAGGGTGTATATGCAGTGTTAAGAGGGCAGAAGCACTGCATTCCTTTGCCTCTTAACTCTGAGGTGACCTTGAGGGATGTTGCCATCTCTCTCTCTCTCTCTCTCTCTCTCTCTCTCTCTCTCTCTCTCCCCTTCCCTCTGGACTCGTTCAAATTGCTCATTTTTCACAACTTTTCTTCTCACCTTGCACCTGACCTGGAAATCACTTGAGGCCCACCATCATTAAAGTGATTCCAATCCATTAAATGAATTAGGAAGGCAGAACGTGTGAATGATTGAGATCAGCCATGCATCTCCCACACCTTAACTGTCTGTAACTGACATCACTTTGACGTGATGTTTGAAGGAGCAACGACGTTCAAATTTAACAAAAATTTACCTTCCTTCGATTGCATCATTTTCGCAAGCCCAGTCTCATCCCAGCTCATCGTACAGTGATGCTACTTGACCAAGCGTCAATAAATGACGATAGCGGAGGCTTTTGGCGTCCTTATTTGACGCCAGTTTAAAACAAACCCTACTCTCTAAACCCTAACTCTTAACGTCAAATACGGGCGCCAAAAGCCTCCTTTTATGTCACATGTTGACGCTTGGTCAGGTCCCGTCATTATATGACGAGTTGGGATGAGAATGTGTTGTTATTGCATCCTCTCTTTTTTTCTTGTCTCCCCAGCTTATAGCAACAAAAGGTAGGAAGGAAAGGAAGGAATACTGTGAAGAATCAGCCCTCTTTCTTTCTCCGACAATTAATCGGTTTATCACGTGGCACGATACGCTGTTTGCCGAGTTGGCACTGGGTCTCAGTGTCGGAAGCAGGGAAAAGAAGGTGGGAGGGGTTGATTTATGGGTATGTTGGGGACTGATGGCTATTGGCATTCTAATCTCTGTCTCACCTCTGACGATGAAACATTAGTGAGTTGATGAAGAGACGGAGTGACAGACTTGCCAGTTTTGTGTCATGTTGGGTCAAGTGTCCCTTGTACTTTAAACGCCTGTAGATCACCTCCTGTCAATTTCTGGAGACTGGTACAATATGTTACCCTCACACTCCATAGATTAAGATTGACAGAAAAGACTTTAAATAGCTGCTGGGTTCTTTAAAATAGTTCTAAACGGTACAGGCAATAAGTAATTGTTTGCTTTCAGGGAGTTTTTGTGCTTGTGGATTGAGACCATTGTTTGGTTATATGGCGAGGCTTATTTTTAGGTGAAGTTATTTTTTGATCTATGACATTTTTTTTTTTTTTTGGTTGGGTGCGGATTGTTGCTGGCATGCTGGGTTCCCTGGTGAGGCTGTTTTTTGTCCCTTTGAGTATTTGATATGAGGTACTTGTCTTGGGCTATTTGGATGTAAAACTTGTTCAGTTGCTAGTTTTCTGAATGAGGCTGTGGTTGGGATTCCAGAGCTGCTGTATTAGACTAAAGTGTGTTAGCCTAATCTTCGAGGGCTACTGAACTCAGGAATCGATGCCACGGCCTGAGACATCCAAGATTAAGAGGACTATATTAAATATATCAAGAGTGGAGATGTCGGCTATAAGTTTAATTTGTTTCATTTTTTTTTTTTTTAAGTTGATCGTAGGATTTAGCATCTACTTTCAGCAAGCCCTTTGACTTAACAGCATTCCTGACAGCACAGTCAACCAGTGCTTAACTCCCCAGCGAGAACAATGTCCCATTCTCCCTCTCATCTCCCTGCAGATCTGCTGTGAACATATCCTCACAGCCCAGAAATCGGCCAAGGAAAAACAAAGAATGAAAGGGGTAGAGAAGGAGGAACGAGGCAAAGAACAAGAGTGTGCACAGAGATGGAGAGGTAAGGATTTACAGTATACAGTCAGAGCAGAGAAGATGGGGGGGGGTCAGAGTTAATCTGGATCATGGCTCGCTGGCATACTGAATCCCTTCTGCACAGATTATCAAGTCAAGCAGGCCAAGCTTCCATTGAGCAGGAGATGCCAACTAAATAAAACTCTTCCCATCTGACATATGCTAATGAATGTGCATATTTTTAAGAGAAAGAAGAGGATATCAAAGGTGTGGAAAGAAAATCAAATGATAAAGGTATGTACGTGAGGTAGGGCTACCAGTTTGATCAAAAGCTGTAGTCCATGACTGAATTGTGAAGCACCTTTGATGTTTTTGGAGATTTACAGTTTTTGGATTTTAACGCAAAGAATTTATAGAGCTGCCATTTTTTGGGTCAGTGCATTTCCTTAGCTGAAAGGGAATATGTTGGCCTCCATGCGGACTTTTCACTCTCACACACACACACACACACACACACATACGCTTGCACCCACTGTTTGCTCTCTCACACTCCCTCGCTTTCCTCCTGACTTAGGGATGGGCCCCTCAAGGCAAAATAACAGTTCAGAATGACAAACCGTTCAATTCAAACACATAAATAGGAAGTGGCAGTATATTATGCTCTTTCAGTTTCTCTTCTTGGTTTCTCGTAGTAAGGGAATGGTGTTTTTTTCGTACAATGGGAGTTATAGAAACACATCACACATTACCAGTGTGCACATTAGTGTGCACTTGTGTCTTTGTTTCTGTGTGTGCGTGGGCGTTTGTGTGTGTGTGCTGGTATGTAGGGAACAGCTTGTTTGTCACTGAAGTCGATTGTTAGCTTCAGAAAACAGCAGGGTTTTATTGAGAGCTCCGCACCGACATCGGAAGCATAAATTGCCCAATAACGCGGTCAGCGGGAGCCGGTCTGCACGAATGGCGCTGGCTTAATTGTCTGACCCCGGCAAAGTGGGGGAAACACATGATCCCAGCTTCCTGCGGCAATGCTGTGCACTGATAACCTTCCCCCGGCCCGCTATCTGTCAGCCTCGCCGCACCACTGCGGGGGTAACCAGAGACACCCAGCCTACCTCTCTAAACAACCCTCTGTCCTGCAGCACTGGGAGTCGCTCAGGTGCCCTGATTAGATTTTCTCCGCCAATTGAATCTGCCCCGATCCCGGACCCCGCCCCCCCCACCTTCCAATCCCCCGACTCCTGTAGCACTTAAGCTGAAAAGCGATCCGGATGGACCTTTGCTGCAGAGCCAGGATCAGATACTTTTATGGTCGTGTTATTGAAGGTTTATGTGTCCCTGATCATTTCCTCATTATCTGTTTTTATGTAACCGCCATGCACATATATTGTTCTGTTGCCTCTCTGTGGGGCAGGAAAGAAGACATGGCCTTTCTTGATTTGATTTTGTTATTTTTAGTCACAAATTTAGGTATTGTTTGAAGAAAATGTTTGCTTTTGAAATTTTGTTTTAGGATTATTCTGACTTAAAGGTTTTGGGTCTCTGCTATAAATGGTGTGCAGGCGCAGAAATGATGCGAATGCACTTCCTTTGCGGATTTTGGATTTACAGAAACAGACTTGACATTATAGAACACACAAAATTGATAAGATTGTGCACATATGCAAAATTTTGAGTTAATCCTGATTAAATAAATAAAAATTTCACGCAATTTAGCTAACCTTCGGCTTCATAAATCAGGATATTTTGTATTATTTGCCATTTTTCTTTTTCGACCATACGCAATATTTAAATATGAAATCCATGCAGATTTTTACAAACATGGCCCTAGGTCTGGACAGGGCAGACAGCTTGGCTCCACGAAGTGAGATGATCCAATCGCTTGTGATTATGAAGATGGCAGGTGGTCCAGGTGTGCTTGTCCAGGTGTAGATGGCATTATGTGATTCTCATCAGATTGTTTCAGCTCAAACAAATCAGGCTCTCTGAAGGGCATGAGCCATCTCTACTGCTCAGGTCAGCTGCCTCTGATCCTGGACAACCAGCTTCTGCAACACTTAAAATTACACACACACACACACACACACACACACACACACACACACACACACACGCACACACAAGCAGGCTGTCGCGCGCACGCGCTACTGACTCCTACCCAGATTTACAGCGCCATTTTGCTTATTCACCCTCGTGCGCGCACACACAAACGCGCGCATTCAGAGCTTGTGAAATGTCACTAAGTGTCTTGTTTACACGGTGACCTTTGCTCTCGATAAAAGCCGCTAATATGCACAAATTACTGCCAACAACTTGGAAATATCAAGTGCTTGACTGCTTAACAATAATGACATCTGCTACTGGCCAATCCAATTAGACTCCAAAAAAGGCAGTAAGAGGTTCTGCCGAGGAGGGTATGGGGCCTGGGGGATGTAGGGGTACCTGGCTTTTTAGCTGGCAACTGTCACTGTCTAATTGGATTTGGAGAGAAAGGGCGGCTAATGCAGCCTGCTGCCATCAAGCCTCCATTTTAACTGGAAATGATCTGATTGTTAGAGTCTATTAGCAAATGGAGAGGACAAAGTGACTCTGTGTCACCCCCTATCTCTCTCTCTCTCTTTCTCTCTCTCTCTCACTCTATCCCTTTCCTTCTTTTCCTCTCTCTCTCATTGGCAGAGAGGGCAGCTTTCACGTCTTGACGGAGTTAGTTTGACATTAGTTTGTTGGGAAAATCTTTGAGTGAATAAGGGAGTGACTAAGTAAATAAACCAATTTGTCTATGTGTCTTCCTGTCTGTCCTTATCGCTTGACCATTTAAGCGTAATGTTTAATCATAAAATCGGAAACACAGGTTTTAAGCAGCTATGTCAGATGATATGGTTTATTTAATTATTGTGCTCCACTATGGTAGAGGGAATTATGAATCTGGCGCATTTCTTTAGTTTTTTGTAAAAATTTATGACACAATCTTATGATGGAGCCAGTATTGCATTCGATTTCACAAAGTTAATTTGGCAAGAATATTTGAATGGCTATGTTGTGTGTTATTTTTTGATGGAAATGTTGTATTGTAATTTGGAATGAATGTATTTTAAATTCTGCTAATATAAGTGTACTCTTTACATGACGTAAACATTTCATTTGGAATTATGATGACATGGGAGAAGTGAAATTCTCAATGGACACTACTGATTTGATGGAAAGAGTAACGCTTTGAATGACGGAAAATAATTTCAAATTCACCTTTAAAAATGCAAAAGCCCATCAGCTTAGCAGATTTATTACTCGGGTTACCTGTAAGCGAGCCCGAGTCCAGGTCTGCCGTTTCATCTATCTATCGTCTACGTCGAGAATTGGAAATTACCCAGAAGCCTTTCGGTATCAGATCATCAGAGTCCATAATGCTTGGGAGTTAAATGTCAATGGCTGACGGCAGAAGTGTGGAAGAAAAAGAATCACCAAATAAATTTTATTTATTCAGTACAATACAGCTTACATTTGGTACACATTACCATATAGTTATAACACTTGTGTCAGATTTAACCATTTATTATAGAACTACATTCATTTGAGTTTGACTGTGTCGGAGTAAGCAGGACACAGACAGTTCCTGACATCACAAACCCCCCAGGAGAGCCCGAGATTTTTTATGTTTAAATTAATGCATACAATATGAACAGATGCTACTTATAACGAGCGGTGTTATTTATGAAACAGGAGGCTTGGGCGGTGGGGGAGATGAGATGCAGATCTTTGGTAGACCACAGTAGGAGCAGTGTAGAGGACACAGAGCCAGAGAAATTAATCAACGTTGCTTCACTCATAAAAGCTTACCTATTGGGTAGGAGATTCTGAAGTCAAGAATAATTGGACATAAGGGGCTTGTGACTAGACCTGATTTCCATGCCTGCTATACTGTTTAGCTATTGGCCTATATTTTGCTTTCAAGCTTATTGCAGAAGTTTTTTGGTCTGACGGGACAATCTGGCATCTCTAAAATGCATTTTGTGCTATCATTCGGCCATCATTACGGAAATGATTTAAATCACTCACTTTCGGCAGTGCATATCAACCAAACAGGAAGTGACATCACTCTTTGTGAAGGCATGTGAGGCCAAAATTATGTTTTTCCTGTGTCCCATGGGATTGAGGGAGGGTCAGAAACAAAGGCGGGGCACCATTTAGCATTACCAGTCTCCCCTTCGAAATTACTGCATGGAAAATGGAAGAAAGAAAATACATGAGACATGGATCCCTGACTGGGAATTAATAGAATGACAAGAAAAATGAATGAGTTGTGCTAGTCTCTTTCCTCAGAAATTTTTTATCACTGCCATGTTGAGAAATAATTTTAGCGGACAAAGATGGTGTTGTTCCTACGGTCAGGTCTGAGACCATTTTTCCCTAATTCATCCCCTACTCCCAAACACAAAAAAACCCTCCGCGAGTGTTATCGCTCTTTCCATTTCATTTGGGAGTAGCAGGCATATCAAAAGTCAACATCTGGGCAGCCTCCATGGCAACTCGCCCTTCCAAATAAATGCCGGGTCCAATGGTGACAATGGAGAGAGTGCCAGACGAAAGAGTGAGCAAATGGTGGACGAGACAGAAGAAAAGGATGAATTTGACAGGTGTCCCCTGAGATCGAGGAAGAGGTAGACAGGCGGCATGATACTTAATGGTTTTGTTATCCCAGGCCCACGAGGGTCACCACCTGCAGCTACATCAGGCTACTGTCCTGCACACAGTTACTGAGCCGTTCCTGGAGGAGCTGGGAGCCCCACTGAGAAGGTCGGTTAGGTTGAATGTAGGTCGAGGAAGCGTGGCGAAAGTGAGCTTTGATTCTCTTCTCTCATTCGCTGTCTGAGGCTGCCCTACGTCTGCATCAGGTGTCAGACTCAAGTGGTTGAAAAGACAGCACCAAAAGTCACCAAGACTCAGAGGGACTGAAAGGGCCTGGAGAGCTTTGTGTGTCTGGAAATGAAGTCCACATTTCAGGCTTTAGTGAGAACATTAAGGTTAGTTTTGCTACATTGGGATCATAATTTTTATTCTGCCTCAATCCGTCTACCTTACATTTGAAAAAAGAAAAGTTTCCCTCTGTAATGTTTTTAGGTATTTAGTTGTGTTTTGCCTACAAAACAAATCAATTCCATTTTTTGAATAAAAATAAATAAAAAGTATGATTTGTGAAAAGATACATGGATGGCATTAATATTTGCCACAAAAGAAAACGTTTGTATATTTTATTGTGGATGTGAAAGGTACTGTGTACAATGGGAACCATGGAACTGCAGTGGGGCCTATACTTTCGGACATGAAAGTTAAATAAAATTGCAATGAGTAATTAGTAATACTGATCATGACAGGGGATCATTACTAAGTGATACTTTACAAAATTTTTTCAGGCTGATAACTGAGGTATACAGTGACAATGGGAACTGAAAGAAAATGCCATGTCTTGCATATAAAGATATAGATCACACATAAATGTCATAAAATTACAAGTCTTAACCAGGTAAAGTATTCATGTTCTGTTTCAGATTCAGAAGGTCTTAGAGACTGTCGAGGAAAGGTGGGCAAGGACAGAAGGCTAGGAGATTGCAGAGTTCAGCTGATGATCTGGTGTTCTTTCAAACATAAAGCATGGTTATCAGCAACAGAGTAGTCAAATAACCTATTATTAACCAAGGAAGGAGGAAAGAGTGAAGTATGAAGCTGACAAGGATGCATGAGGAAGAGAATGTGGCAATTAGTTTCCTGATAGAAGAATTTCAAGAGAGTCCTTTAGCACCAGATAGAATATTAGAGGGTAGAAAAGACTCGTTAACTGTCTGGCTTACAATATTCTGGATTTCATATTTCCATTTCAGTGGAAATATGTGCCACATCAGGTGATTGAAGTCACAAAGTCTCAAAAATGGACAGCAAGGCGTAGGGTAAAACAGAGGTACTGATCTCAGATGTGAGAGTGATTCGATGGCGGAGGTGAGGGGTTGATGGTTTGGGAGGAGGTGTGACCACAGCGGAAGGAGACTTGAACATGTATTGTGACATAAAATGACAGCGGGTATGGGTGCGAAAGGGTGGGGATAACACATGAGAGAAAAAGAGAGAACAAACTTAGTGCAGTTATCTAAGAATTGATGGGGAGTGACTTTGAAGTGACTGTGTTTCTCTTGAACATAATTTCAAGCTGGTTTGCTGGTCGTATTTATTATTTCATAAGACTGTTGCAGGAGGATTTATGGAAGCAGTTGGAAAGGGTTATGGAATGGATGCTGTTTCACGAGTGAATTGCCACATCCTATGGCAGCAGGATGAATTATCTCTGCTGGATAAGAATGGGGGGATCATTTTTGGAAATAAGGATGCCCATTCCCAAAATGGATTCCCTACATCAAAATAATCACTCTTCAAACAAAGAATGAAGAGAGGTTGTCAACATTGACATTACTGTAACAAAATAAACCAAATTTTAATGAGATTGTTGAATCTCAAAATTTCGGATTCTATGTTGTTGAACAGAATCCATATTTAAATACGTTGGGGGAAAGGGGGTCACTGTAGCCATTGCATTCTCTGATAAAAATAGATTAATGCTGCTCTGCATGGGCACTAGTCTGCTAGTTTACTATTTTAACCCATTTAAACCGGGACAGCATGTGCGCATTTTAAGAACGTGTCATTGCCGACACAGATATGCGCGTAATTTTGAAAGTACCATAATTACTGTAAGTTTTGCGCAATAGAAAAAAATTCCAACTGTTCCTGAAAGCTGAGAAGCTGTGCTTCAGCCCAAATACAGGTTACTATGGTAAACATGGCAACATGATTCTCTGCTGGGATTTTTGCATTAGGCCTTAAAGGGTTAATTTTCTAAATAAATATAGAAAGTCAAAAAGAGATTTTAAAAACTGCAATTCCATCATTCTGGCCGTGATTTCTTTTTTCGCTTTTCCACAGAGTAGCACAGTTTGGTATGGTATGCATGTAATTGCTACTTTTCAGTGTTCCATTGGCAATGGTTATGGGTGTTACCTAAAGAAACGGAGCCAGGTTTTCTGCTTTTCCGCTTTGCCTCTGTCGAGGGTCAAAGTGAACCGTACCATTCTGGTAAGGTGGAGCTGAAAACAGTGAGGACCACTGATTGGTGAGACAGAATGTTCCCTGAATCTTCACTTAGTGAAATGAAGGACTCTGATCACAAACAGCACCGCCATTTTAAATCTTTCCTGAACAAAGTTCAGTGGTTTTTTTTTTTTTTTTTTTGTTCATCTGTTTGATTTAAAAAATATAATGATAATGAATTAAAATGATTTCGGCTCAACTGTGGATGGCCAATTAGGTGCAAACTTTTCTCTGCATTGTGGGTGACGACCAGATTCAACAGCGGCTGACGGGGTAATGAGGGACGGCAAAGTTTTTCGCACTAGCTACATCACAGGGACCCTCCGGTAACAACCCCGTCCACATTTAGCATTATGATTATCAGTGGAAATGCGCCATTTCATCCTCAGCCATTTCAGACAGCATCTCTCAAGCTTGTGCCCCCCCCCGACTTTTGTCAGGAATAGGTCATGGAAGTGGGAGGAGGATACCTTTAAATATTGAGAGATCTGACGTATTTGTCCTGGATGGCTCTTATTTCATGAACTGCTTTGCTGCCCATTTGTGAATTTTCTGGCAAAAGATGCACTGCGGTACGGCCAGTGAAATACATTTTTACTCTTCTCCAAATACATTCAGCTACTCGGCCCCATTGTCCCGGGTAATTTCCCTCTCCTGCACCCCCCTCCGCGATCCCCCGCTCCAGCTTTCGACTCCATCTCCTCGACTCCTCTCTGGTAAACCTTGGCTCTCAGCTTCATTACATGCCTTTCCTCCAGGCGTCCCAAACCTCATTTGCACAGATCTGTTTTGCCAACACAGGAAGCAGCCCATGCCACTAACAAAATTAAGGACCGGCCAACGAATAGGCCGCAGGGCTGGTCAGGAGGGGCCAATCAGAAGCAGCCGGGGCTGTACCAAATTTGGGGTAAACGGGGAGGGGTATGTACTTTTCATTGTTTACAATAGATCTGGCTTGTGTACCTCAGTGGTTTAAATCAGTGACATGTCTCTATGGCTTGTTTAAGGAATAAATATTTCATTGCTTCCTTGCACCATTACTTTCCCTCTTTTTCATAAGATTAGCCATTTTCAGATTCAGAGGAGATTGATAGTAATAAAGATTCGTTGAGAAGTACAGAGCATATTGGCTTTCTGTTGTCTGATTTTTACCCATTACTTTGTGATCATTATCTCTGTTCGTCCCATTACTACATATTCCATGTGTCTCGGCAAAAAAGACATTTTTACAGCATATATGGTTTGACTAAGCTGAAAAAGCAGGCCATTTGAGTGCTGCACAGCATGTAGATTGACAATGCCTTCCAGCACATACTGCTTGTGTGCGTCAAAAAATATCTCCTGTCCTGGGGTGCACATTGAAACCCGAGCATGAGCCATAGTCTGTAGGTATGCAAAGGAGTTCAGCATTATTAAAACAGTCAACTCATATGTTCCTAAGTATTCGTCATACTCCACAATCTCTCTAATTTAGATAACTTTGGCAGAAATTAAATTATGGGACTGTGCAAATTTTGTGGAAGAATGTCAAAAATATGGTGAAACTTGAAGTCTGCGTGAAGAACGAACTTGACTGATAAGAGAATCACAATGAAATGATGAGAAATGGAGAGAAATTTGACCCTGACTTTCACTCCTAGTGACTCCCTTAATTGTGAGACAATGTTTATCTGCTCCACTGCTTGATAAATGTTTCATATCACCTTGTTTTTGGATCTTTATTTCCCAGGGAAACACAAGGCCATTGATTCACCATGTGATCCTGAATTGTGACTTTGTTTTGTATGCCTGAGATACCGCGGCGAGCAGCATGCGATTATCTTTCCCATCATCCCTCTCTGCTACCATTCCCCTCCCCATGCTCGTTGCTCAGGTAATTAACTTCCTTTCCTTCTCCGAGCATCCCCCCCCCACTGCTCTTTCTGGTCCTTATCAGTCCTCTTTCAAACAGTTAAAACTATCTGCCTTTTCCCCTCCTTCTTGGAGTTCTAATTCTCGGGCATTGATGTGCAGAATGGTAATTTGCTAATCTCAGAAACCTCTGTCTCTCTCTCTCCCTCTACAACCCTTCTTCCCAGCTTTCACCTGTTCTCCGATGAATAAATGACCTGTACAGGCTTTTCAGAAAAAAAGATTGTATTAATTAGAGGTGTTATCCCAATCTTTGCGAGCGAGACCCTTTACAACTCCATCCCGATTAGAGCTGGCCTCGCGATTACGTGCGCTCCCGTGTGAGCGCCTGTGTGTGTCCGTGTGCAGGAGAATTGGCTTCACAAAGCCTCGGCAGAATCAAAGAGGTGAACGCATGAGGTTAAATCTCTGACTTATGGTCCACAAGGAATAAAAAGAATCCTAATTACTTTTCATTCATTCCAGACGTTTTTATTGTAACCTTCCGACGTGGCAGACACAGAAAAAGGCGAACATGGAGAGGTCGTGGTTCTGCGAATAGTCTTGCCAGCCGCAGAGCATAAAGACATAAAGGAAGGTTTCAACCTTCCCCTCAGGATGAATGAAACCTGGGGAGTGAAACGGTCCACTCTATTCAGACGCGCGCGACTTATTTCAAATGCGGCGCTTAATGGAAGTAAGTGGCGTTACATTTATGAATAAAGTGCAGCGGCGGTGCGGGAGAATTGATCCTCCCTGATAATCGCTGTCGTAATTATGCGGAAGTGATAATGCTAATGTCTGTCCTGTTATTGAATGTCAAGAGTATTACAGGCTGGGCTAGCTCTTGCTGTCTCCCTCTTTCATTAATGTAATTTAGTCTTCACTTCCCATCTCCTGCCCTCTCAAATTCCGTAGGTGGAGATTTCGGTGAATTTTTCGACATTGTAGATCAAATGTGCACATTCTTTCGGTGAAGATTGGGGTGAATTTTGCAACGTTTTCAATCAAATGTTTAAATTCTTTAATGACAAAGAATGTGCACATTCTTAAATCGCTCATTTTCTTTTTAAGTGATTCTTTGTGTATTTTGTGTATTGTGTATGTTTGTGTTTGTACAGATACACTGTATTTAGCTGCATCCTTTGTGCAGGTGTAAACAGCTTTCAGTATCTTGTCTCGGTACAGGGCTTTTGATAGCCTTTGGGTGTGTTATTGACCATTAATTGTCTTCATGCGAATCCTGGCTGTCACAGTAGCCATTATAAGGCAGGGTACCAAAGTCTAGCTCAGGGGCCAACACTTGCTGAACTGTACATGTGTTTAGTGCATAACTAAAAGCACTCGTAAGCTCAGTAATCGTAAAAGCCAGGTTGGCAAGGAAGGCTTCTCCAGTTGATGACTTATAATGAAGAAAAAAAAACCATTACACCTGTCTGAAAGCTAGAATTAAGATTGATAGTGTAAGCTCTCTGAGACCTGTGCTACATAAGTGCACTTCATTCACCTAAAACACCTGCAAAGCCATTTGTCCCACACATTATGGTTCTTTGAAATATGGAGGCTGTGTACTAAAAGTGCAATTATTTTTACATGGTGTGAACAAACTGTGTTGGAAAATACCCTTAAATTGAAGCTTACGATCTGCATTTTGAGTCCACTGTGTATTACTTGATTACAAATCTAAATTTATGGAGTCCTAAGACAAATGAAGAAAAAATGTCTTTATCCCTAATATTATGTAGCATACTACATATTTTTTACTTGAAACTGGAAAAATTAGGTTTGTGGTGAACATGTAGCAGGTCTTGCATTTCTCCCTACCTAGTTTTAATCCTATAGCATGGCAAGCTAATAATTAAATGTGTGCATTGATGCGTGACAAATTGTTTCCATTTTTCTGTCTGGAGGAAATTACGTAGTTAAACCTTCAGTGCTATATCTGCTTTCACAGAGTACACGTGGTCCCTGATAGACATATATGGCCCTTTTTCAAGTAGAGTTATCACTACACCTGTTACTCTGCCTAGAAATTGTAACGCAGATGAAACCGTTATGTTCAACTTTGAAAGCCTCAGTGAGTATGCACTGTTTTGTGTCACAATTTCTGTAAATGTAATTTAAATCTGCCTACTCTTCCCTCAGATTCTGTCTCTCTCTCTTGCTGGCTCTTTCTTACCCTCACCTTACTGCATTAAAGTGGTCGGGTTCGAAGCACTGCAGTATGGACTGGGCGTGCCATCTTGTGTGTATGACCTATTTCTAAAGCTCCAAGGGCACTGTACCTGTTTTCGACTCCATTTAGACCCCACTGATAAGAGCTATAGCATAATATGTCATTCTCAAAGTAATTTACCGTCTAAACTTTTAGCTATGAATTGTTGCAGCTGCTATATTCTCTCAAGATACATTCTTTTTTTCACTTTACTGAGAAGCTGGAATGATACTAATTCTATTAGAAAAAAAGGTGACTTTTGTTCTCAATCACAAGTCATGGTTTAAGACTGATACCATTTTAAACCTGTGGAAAAAGTTGATAAGGAAATGATGTTCAGGTATTTATATCCATACTATCAATTATTATTAACGGTTTTTATTCATCTGACTTCTCTGTTGTTTCCAATTACCCTGAGAACCTGAGAGGTTGACTTTGACTTCGGAGACACCTCGTCTTAGCCGTTTGATGGCTCTTTTCCACTTTAGCATTTAAAACATGGTTTGAAATTTCAAATGTTTTCTACATCACAAACACTTGTTCGGCACAGTTCACGCCTGCGAGTTCTGTCCGGGCACCCTGCGCCCTCTTACAGCCTTGCGCAACGTCCTCACCTCTCTCTCTCCCCTGTCATGCTAATGTTATCTTTTTCGCATGTAGCTCTGTTTGCTGACCAATCAGCTCAAAACAGCCTGTTTCCAAGAGGGGAGAGAATGACTGGCAGGGAATGGCCAAGATTCTTTAGATTTTCAAGAGTTTTTTTTTTTTTTTTGCAAAAAATTTTATAAACCTTCCGTTTGGACATTCAAGAACATAAAAAAAAAAACAAAAGAACAGCATGATATGGGAGCTTTAAGTCTCGTTCTCTTCCTCCCTCTTTGAGAGCTCCAGACTGTGGTGGTATGTACCTCACCCAGCTCAAGTCGCTGTCGACTGTATCGTATTGCTGGCACAGTGCTATACAGAGCAGGGCTCTTTTATGCTTCTATTTGCAATGGCAGACAAAGGTTTACACACCCTTCATTTGAACCTCATCAAGTGACACTAATTTATTCATTCAGTCGGATAAATGATGTGGGATTATATTGTCACCCACGATGAGCAATCATACTGTGACCGCGTATGAGATGCAGCGGTGTGAAGGTGTTATGATTACCGCTTACATCTCATTTGCGTGTCAACAAATACATTTGGTTCCTTATCTAGTCTTGCTGGTTAAATTGAAACAGTATTTCACATAGGCCAGTATTTCCGTTATAATTAATGTGCCTCATTGTCCTTGTATTATGCCACTTTTAATGGAATAGTTATTCCATAATGCTCATATTTGTTTTGTTTTTTTTTAATTTGGTGCGCGCCTGTATTTTTCATTTTTTAGTGATGTCCTTCTGGGTCACAATAGCACCTGTGTTGAATGCTGGAGTGTAGCAGCACACGCAGTGGTGCAGGCCTCTGTGCTAACCTGAGCAATGCAGCTCAAAGACTGAAAGATAAACACAGAGAGGGCCATTGTATCTTGTTTAAAGGGAAGGAAGCAGGCAATGAAAAGACCAGCCACATAACATATAAGAACAGCATTGACAATAATAGCAAATCATCTTGCTGTGCAGTAACTTACATCAATAAAAAGACCATTTAATCTCGCACCGTGCACCCCTTCTTGTTTTCACCTCTATCAATCTTTCCCTTCTTCCTGCAAGAGAATATTTCTTCCTCTAGTGGTCACTGGCAGTCAAAGGGTCCTGACCTCCCTCGGCCCCACCAAGAAAAAACTTCTCTTAAAAAACTTCTCTCCGGGATTCCTTTACCTGATGAGCAATGGCAGAAGATATTAAATAGTGTCCACACATCTTCTATTTGTGCGAGACATAACCTCTTAAAGTGCAAAATTTTGCACGGAGTGTACTTTACTAATGCCAAACTGGCCAGAATCTATCCTGATAGGACGGATACTTGCAATAGATGCAGACAATCACCTGCTGACTTTGGCCACATGTTCTTGACATGCCCGCAACTGTCCGGATTCTGGACTGCTATCTTTGAAACAATTAGCAAGGTAGTGGGTCAAACCATAGCGCTTGAGCCCCTCACTGCCTTCTTTGGAATCACAACCTCACTTGGAATCCCTAAGTCCGCCCGGAATATCATTGCATTCACCACCCTACTCGCTCGAAGACTAATTATTCTAAAATGGTCTCACGCTGCCCCACCTACTCATAATAAATGGATTCAAGAGGTATTGCGATGTGTTACTCTAGAAAAGATTAGGTTCTCCTTGAAAGGTTCGTTAGACACCTTTCGCAAGATATGGCAGCCCTTTTTAACGTACATTGACACACTATCGTTGCAGAAAGTAACTGAGCCCCTCCCCATTCATTTGTTTACTTTTATTTATTTATTTATTATTATTATTATTATTATTTTTCATTATTATTATTTTTTTTTTCTTTTAATCTATATATGTATATATTTTCCTTTTCATCGGTGCTATAAGACCATGTCCTTTATCAGTACTCTATTTGTGCCTGTCCGACTGTCTAAGGCGTGTGTTGGTATGAATGGACGGAGCGTGTGTGTGTGGTAACTCAGGGAGGGTGGGAATAGTATAGGATGAATTTAAGAGATTTGAAATATCGTTTCATGACAGAACTGCTGTTTATTATGATTGTTAATAATATTGCCTGTTACTGTGTTTGGTTCTATGCAAAAACCAATAAAGAAAATTTGAATTAAAAAACTTCTCTCCTCTGAAAAAAATAATATTCTTTTTATCTTCTATCTCCTCTTTCTCCTCCTATTTGTCTGTCTTTCACTCATTACAGACATAAATTTCCAATATACTCAGTGGCTTTTTGGCCGACAAAAGTGACTGCCATGTTCTCCGATAATACAACCTATATGTTCCTCTGAACAACCACCTCTTGCACACACTGCCAAGAGGGCAGTCATATCAATTCTTTCTAAAACGTGAACATTTCCTGGTGACTGCAAACTCTTGAACGTACTTTATGTTATTTCACAGTGATTCCAAACTCTCGAACATACAGCATATTCAGGCTCTGTTGTCTTCTGTTGCTTGTATGCTCGTCACCTTTGTATACAACGATGCATTCGTTTTTGTGGCTGGATTTTTCATTGGACGATGTGTGTGATTAGATTTCTCATCTTTCCGCTATTGGTGCTTTTGAATGTACACAATCCAATACATGCAGTGATCCTGAGCAGCACAGATGCTCATGCATGTCATTATAGCAAGTGCCCCATGGGAAATGGGGGTCATGAATGTGAATGTGATGGGCAGTGGGAGAGAAAGAGAGGAAAATGGGAAACTGGTACAGCTTAGCTTCATGGGTAATGTGAGATTGACAGTCTGCGTCCATTAAAATCAGTGTTAATGATCGCTATAACTGTTATTTTCTCCTGGTCTGTACAAACAGTGACGGAGAACCTTGTGGATCCCACGGATACATTCCCACAGGCTTGTCAAGGTGATCGTGATAGGATTAGGATGGATGGACTTGCTTCTGTAAAGAGGAGAGCATTAGTGAATTGTATTAGTATGTATTATTTAGCCAATAGTAATCTATACAAGTCAGTCCAATTCTGTGTGGAAACCGAGAAGGATAATGCGATAAAAGTTGTATTCAATTGCTCTCCATTGAAGTAACAAAATGTTCTAATAAAACATAATTTTGCGGGGTTTACATGTGTAACATTAGCCATGATGTATGAAGCAAAAAACTACCACTTCTAAGAATCTTCGGGGCGGTAGATTATGATATTGCTAAAATGCTGCTTATAATGATTTATACCATGGAGAACTCTAATATGTGTGGTTGCTAGTGACCAAAAAAATTCGTTTTCTTATTTTTAAAATTAATCTGGCACAAGATTTTCTTTTGTTTTTCATCTTTTTGATTGTTGCTTTTTTGGATGTTTTTGTGAGATTAATTTTTATTGGAACACGTACCTCTATTTGTCCCTGGACTTGCCTAATCTGTAATAACGGCAAGGGAAAAAAGAACTGTGTTGGTGGAATGCACTTCTTTAAGAGACATATTCATTTGCATATTTCTCAAAGCTGTACTTTCCATAGATTCAGATTAATCCTGTTTTTAAATAAATTCCAGGGTAATCATTTGAGTACAGAATAAAAGACCATATCATTATTGAATTTATTCACACTTCATCCAGAATAATTTTTTGTAGACAATTTGGACGGATTCTTTGGATCATTACATGATTGTTGCAGCAGGGCAATACAGTATTTCCATTTAAAGCGGAGGTTACAACAGTGTTTTAACTGAGTATGCAATTAGGGATATGGAGTTTGGCAAATCAAGCACATGAGAAGGAGGAATAAAGCCAGTGAGTAAGTGAATGAGTGAGTTATGGTGAGTGACTGACGGCCTTCTCTGTGTAGCAATTACAATCTGATCAGGCTGATGGATGAGCAATGGGCCAGCCTCTCAGTCTCTGCTGTGCTTCCCCAGAAAGCAGAGATTTGGGTCTCTGCAAGAGTGAGTGGAAACGAGGGACTTCAATGAAAGTGTAGCCAGGACAGGGAATCAACTCGGATCTATGGCAAATGACAGAGAGAAGTCAGAGTCGCAGATAACCTTGGTGGCTAAAAGCATCCTCTATCAGTTAGCACGGCCATAATTAAATTAACGAGCTCTTTCCCTCTTCCGAACATCTGATCTCCCTATGATAAACTTAATTATTAATTAAAGAGCACAATTAAATCTTCATCTGATGGGCCGGTCACTTGGCAATTAGTTGGAGGACATTTTTTTGCAGGAATCCATTCATGTGTCCTCCCATGCATGCTGACATGATGTAGCGGCCCTATCCAATGTATTTTTACTCCCTCATTCCATCGGAAGTGTGTTAAGGCTCAGAATCTGCCAAAACAACCCCTAACACTGTCAATCTTCACACCCTGAAGGTTATGTGTGCCACTGAGCCTGTGGAAATCATGAGCAGGTGAATTAGTTGTGTGTCAAGTTGTGCTGGAAGAGCTACATCATTGGGAGATTCCTTTTAAAGAGGTTGTTTCTGGGCATTATGCATTGGGTGTTGAAGTATACAGTATCCCAATGCATTCTGATTCAGGTCCAGGTAAGTCATTTAAAAGAGAATGCAGTGAGCTCAGATATCTTCTCTGCACGCTGTCTGAGTGAGAATACAAACAGGCCTATTTAAGCTCACAAGGGGCACACAGACATTTTATGCCCTTTCCAGTAAATTTTCTCCGATAACTAGATTTTAGCTATGGAAAAAATTGAGTGAAGTATATTTCCCAATTTGTGCATCATTCTCAGAAGAATTTTTTAGGGTAAGTGGAAATCTGGACATCTTGCTGAATGAAATTGCTTGGGAAATTTCCTGTGAGAATGAGCGCGAATGATCATGCGCAACTGAAGGTCCTCTTCTATGAGGGGAAGTGAATAACATACCAAGAATATTCTTCTAAGTCTGTTCCTTGAAACACAACCGCATTCAACTGACATCCTGGGGACGCAAAAGACATCATTTAAAGGACAAAACCAAAGATCACAAGATAGAGCGTCTTTAAGGTGTGAACAGGCTTGGGATCGAATGAAAATGAGACAGTGCCTCATAGGTTGATTTGTAACTCCAGTCCCTTGTTGCCAGTCTTGTCTCTACTACAACATACAAATTATTCCTATCAACTAATATATGCCCTCTATAATTCAGTTCCCATAGGTTTGTTAGTGTGCAGTTTGTCCTTGGTGAGAGTTGCATTGTTTATGGATCGTGTGAAAATGCAGATTGATGATCGTCTTCGCTGCGGTAACCAGACATGGGGCCGAGGTCAAATATTATCGCCTGGTCGATCGGACCTGCGGTAAAAACAAATGAAGTGATGTACTTATCTGGTCATGATCGTGGGCCCGGACCACCGCGAGGGAGGTGAAAGCAGGAGAATTTTTAGAAGTGTCGGGGGTGGGGGGGCTGTGAAGGCTTGCCTTGGCTTGGCTTGGCTTGGCTGGACTGGGTGGAGCTGAGGGTGGGAGGGAGGGGGGCGTGATGGCCTTGGGGGAATGCTAGAGGATCAGATAATGGGCCGTTCCCAGGGCAGGACGGTATTGACAACATGTTTTAGAAAGAATGATGAGCGAGGGGCTTGTGAAGCACATCAGTGAGAGTATATGCTCTCTGTGTGGGGTGTTCACCCCAAACACAGCTCCAGCTCTCATGAATAAAGCCAGCCGCCCTGCCCTGGCCTTCAGCTGCTCAGGGGCCCAGCGCTGGCTCCTCTCTCTGGGTCTCCCACAGCCTGGAGGCTTGGCTGGGCTGGGCTCGGTCAGACAGGAGCTTCAGGGTGCTGGAGTTGGTTAGGTCTGCTGGTTCATCAAGAGGTAAAGTGTGTGTGTGTGTGTGTGTGTGTGTGTGTGTGTGTGTGTGCGTGGATTGTAGGTGTGGAAGTGGGGTGGTTGCATTCTTGACCCTTAGAGCACTGAATAAATTTTCAAGGAGGAAAAAACATAATTATCCTGCGGGGAGCTCTTTTAAACAAGTTTCCACATGATATGTTTTCAACAGCATCTGATTTTGATATCTTAAATCAGTGGGCAACTATAGTTGCCAATAGCGCTCTAAGGGTTAGCTATTATATGGACGGTCATTCAGTACAATTGAGCTGGGCTGCTGATCTCAAGGGAGCTGCAATAGTTACGGTTGTGTGGATGGGAGATGCTGCCACACTCTATTCCCACACAGTATTCATTGCCATAGATGCTTGGTCATCACCTGACCCCACCACACGGGAAGCATATTGCTGCCTTCCACTGGGGAATACTTATGGAATGATATCTATGATAGCTGCGCAGAGTCCTATGGGAATCGAGCAGACTGCAGAGGGAACAACAGCATCCAGTTGAGACACTGCTCCAGGATAAAATGAGAAGGCACTGGGATTCTGGTCTCCCCTTGGAGAAATAAGTTCCCGTTCGTGATGAGTACAGGAGGAACCCTGACCAAGATCTCAAGACCCAAACTAATAAGCTTCTTCTTCAACCTGCACCACGTTCCCCTGGCCGTCTTAAAATGTATTTTATTTTCGAATTGGTAGACGTGGACAGATCAGATCCAGAATGAAAAAGACCTCACTTTAATTTGCGGACAAAACACGTGAAAGACTTTCACTATCTGAACTCTGGATGTTCTTCTTTTTGAAGATAAGCTAGATGTTGTCTTGTGAAGTGTTCAGTTCATGTAATATCAATTATTCATTTGTTCAGTTGATGTATCTTTGACTTTTAAGTGGGTCAGTACCATCTTCTCTGTCATGTAATCTTGAGACAAACAGTGAACTCACAGTATAAGATCAGCTACCGTAGATTATTTTTTTTTACCCTTCAAGATATGTTCATTTTTAAAGCAAGTCACATGAACCATCCCTAATTTAAATTCTTTTGTTAATCAAATGTATAAACATGGTTCTACTGCTCACTCCGTTTATTACAAATGTCCTTGACAAAATCTGAAATTCAGAAGCACAAACTGGCTTGGTCACATATACACAACTAAGCAAGACATCAGATTCCAGACATCAGAAACTCAAAGATCAGGCTGACAGGGGAACATCTGATGAGGATGCTCGTGCACTTGTGCTCTCTGTCATATGTAGATGCAAAGAGACATTGACGACGGCTGCTATGCTCAGACAGGGGTGGCTGGACAGACAGTCAGCCTGGCTCCCCTGCTCTCAGGCTAATTGAGTTGAGTACGTGGCCCTGGGTGCCCGTAGCCTGACCTTTACGGAGCCTACGCTACCAGTGAGGCCCAGCTTTGATACATTCGATACGGTTTAAGTGTGGAACGGAGACCTAAGCCTGTTTACATTTGAACTGGATTAGTGTTAGGTTGACAGTGGCGTCATTTGAGAGACTGAAAGAGAGGCGAAAGAGTGCTAAGATAATGAGAGAGACTGTTTTGTCAATTGGTAAACACTAGTAATACGTACAGGCAGGTGATTAATGATTCATGACAACATTAGATTTTTTTTTTTTTACCAGCAGGAGATGTGTGTTTGTGCAGTATTCGTCACTTTGTGTTTCTCCCATCTCAGCTTTTCTTCTGTGGTATTTCCCTTGCCTTTTTCTATCTCTCTGCATGTCTTCCTCCAGAGAGTTTACAATGAATCATCTAAAAAAGTTACTTCATTTTCTTTATGTCTTTGAGCTTTATCAAATAATTGTAGTTTAGTGAAACTGGAAATTGCAAAGGCACTGTACAAAAGCTGAGAAAAAAGACATTTTGAAATTAAACCGAGAGGGCATTTATTAATTCCACTCAAAATTTGGAAAAACTTTCCATAAATTCCTCTGACGGAGTTGAAAGAGGGAACATAATGAAATGCTTTTAATTTAACATTGGTGCGGTAATTGGGTTTAAATTGATCTGTCTGTTGCAAAGGAATGTGGATTCTAAGCGGGCTAGACATCCCAGTGTGTGCGTGTCTCTGTGTGTGTGTGTATGTGAGCATGTGCGTGCGTATATGCGTGCGTATGTGTGTCTGTGTGTGCATGAGTGTGCGCACATGTGTGTGTTTGTACGGTGTGTGTGTGTGTGTGTGTGTGTATGTATATATGTGTCTGTCCATATGTCTGTGTGCGTGAGTGTGCATACATGTGTGTTTGTGTACGTGTGTGTGTGTGTGTGTGTGTGTGTGTGTGTGTATGTATGCCTCTGTTTTCCTGCCGTCTCTCTCTCCCTCTCTAACCCTAATTCATTGTGCAATGCAGTTTATTGTGGGTATCAGTGTGCTTTTATGCATTAGTTAAATGGGCCCCAGCACATTACAGTAATGGAGTGGACACATGAAAACATGTAGAAACCTGATCTACCTCTCTCCAGCTCTCTTTCTCTCTCGCTGTACTGATTTGATGCCGCTAATGGTTTCCTAAATTTTGTAGAAAGGCCAGAAGTGGTGAAGACTCAGGTTACAAGTGCCTGGAGTGAGCCAGAGCATTGGGAGAGGAACGAGGGAGGGAGGCAGATTGGAAGGGGACAGAGAGGAAGGAGGAGGAGGAGTGGGAATACAACTTGCACAGAAATAGGAAGAACTATGTGGAAATGACATTACTGCTCCAGTCCTACTAATCCAGTCAGACAAATCAGATGGGCCAGTACTGTTCTTCACAGGCTGGGGCTGAAACCTTCCCTAGCACATCGTAACACTGGAGGAAGAGTTGGTGTGTTGATGTGCGTGCTCATTTGTGTGCATGATTTGGTTGTGTTTGTGCTGAACAGCATGGTGGCACCCGACAACTGCTCTTTCGTGGCTCAAAATGCTTTTTACCAAGCCCAAGAAGAGTTGATAAGTAATGTCACGCCGAACATATTTTGCCCACAGTCGATGGCCCGGACTGCCTCATAGGTTGCAGGCTATATCTGTCCAGATCTAGCATTCTGTTCTGCTGTTGATATATCCAAGGGTTATCCATAGTTCAGCCATTAATGAAGAACTCCTCTCTGTGCATAGAGGGCTGACATTGCACCTGATCTATTCAGCACTTAGGATTGGGTCAGCGCTGAAGTCAGGGCAAAACTATTCAAGGTGAGAAAGATGAGGAAGCGCGCACTTGAAGGAGAGTCATGAGGAGACGGAAATTCAGAGAGAGGCTACAACTTTTCATGTGCCTGAATTTACATATTTTTGTTGTAAGACAGGTGAAAGAGCAAGATAAGATTCAGTAATTTGGCTGAGGAAAAAAAAGAGCATGTATGTTGTAAATCTTCTGTTGGGTTCTACAGCTTATTCTGCTGGCGTGTCATTAGCCATTAGCTATGGTTTACATGCTCATTATCACATGTCATGCAGAGTTCAGCTCTCTTACATAGGCAGAGAGGTCAGTTTGGTGCATGTTAATGCCATGGTGAATGGTGAATTGTGGACTTTATAAGCACACAGTTGCGGGCCTCGGCCTACTGAATGCACAATCATAGCTGCAAATGAGCTGGTTGTTCTGCGCGGCTGGCAGCGGGCACAGGAGCCACATGACAGCCCCCCTGGCAACCTTTTACAAAACCATGTTGGCGCCAGGAAGAGAGGGGGAGTGGTGTCTGACCTCGATCACATGAGCTTCAGAGTCTGCGACTGTATTCCGCCATTCACACAATGGCGCTTTAATAATTATGCGTGACTCTCGTTCATCGGGCCGGGGGATGGTCCATCACGCGCGACCCGTATGAAGCACTCCGAAAGCGTCCGTCCGTTACCCCTCCGTGCTCAGTGCACGGCCAAGGCGCACCCAATCTCTTGCAGATGAAGCACACGGCAAAATTCTGTGACCTTGATGAAAGTGTGACTTTGATCTTTCACTATCCTCTGGGGTGTTGTAGAGGCTCCAGTCCAAGAGAGTAACTGTAAGTTTATAAGATGGGGACAGACCAACTGATATACTTATGTCCGCAAGAATGCATTTTATTTTTTCATTGGTGTTAAGATTTTTATGGAACATTATTGGAGAGGGGACAAAATTATGTGATTTCAGCCCTTGCTCCTGTCCTTTAGTACGGAATGGCCTCTGCCTGAAGGTAGAGGTACTCAGCTGTGGGGCTCTTGAATGAGGAGAACCAAATGTTGTCCAAGCCTTGTGGTCTCCCTGGGGATATAGGTGGGCTGGAGGTAGGGAGTGCCGGAGCTGGGAGCCCCAGGAATCCCTCCAACCCAGCCTGGTCTCCGAGGTGATGATTTGTCCATTGAGTGGCCTAATGGAGAAAAATCTGAGGCATTGTAATGGTTCTAATATGCAGTATGTTGGAGAACGGTAACACTGATCTGAGGTGTGGGAGTGAGAGAGGAATTATGCACTGTCATTAACAGTTAATCTAAAGATGTTTCTTCTCCCTACCCCAGTTTTTCTTCCTTCCTTTTTCTTTCTTTCTTTCTTTACACACAAAATACAGACAAAAACATGCATTTTTATAGATTATAGGGAAGCATTAAGATGAAAATTAAAATTTAGATTTTAAATCATGAGCCCCTTGGGGAGGAAGGGTGTGTTTTCTTTAGGAAGTACATTTTACTTGTCTGTCTTCCCTGCACTGGTCCTATCTAGAGGTGGAACACATCGGCTTGACCTTTCTATAGATTGTAATGCCATTGTAACCTGAGCTCTTTATGTTATTAGTTTTAAGTGTCTTCACATCATCATCTCAGTCTTCACCATTCATTTTTGTGAACAAAAAAGTTTTTCTCTGGATATACACCACCAGCTATATGTCTCAGGTTGGCTGAGTGCCTCTATATAGTATGCTTAGCACTCTAATGCTTTCCCTCCCCTTTTTCTCCTTCTCTCTCTCTCTCCCTCTCTCACTCTTTTCCACTCACTCCCTCTCTCAATGCCTGATCATTAAGGGATTAACTGGGTAAGAGGAGGCTTGAAGTGGCCTCAGTACTGAATGACCGTCCTTGTGTAAACAGTCGGCGCGTGCCTTCTGCCAATCACTCACTCACTCACTCCATCACACTCTTCTGCTGTTGTCACCATGGGGATTGGCTCTTAATCACCTCTGCAAACTGCCCTATCTCAACCAGGCATGAAAGTGTACCCCAGAGAGCCTTTAAACAAGTAGGCCCTTAGTGAACTCCATTGCTGGCTTGCGCTCTGCAACCGTGTGGGAATGTCTTGCATGCCTATGGGAGTAAGTTCAGAGTTCAGAGTTGGTTATGTCTCTCTCCCTCTCTCTTTCTCTCTCCTACCTCACTCCCTCCCTCCCCCAGTGCCAGCACTAAGCCTCCCGCGTCCCAGCATCCTTGGTGTTTGCGTGTCGGCTCCAGCCCTACTTCCTGACATAGAAATTGGCGGAGCCACCCTCTCCACTTCCCCCAGGCTGGCCTGTAGGTGAGTAGCTGTGCGTCTGGGGGCCACTGGTGCACACAATAGGGGCTCTTGCTAATGATTTGGGCTGGTCTGTCCCAAAGCAGCCACAATGGATAAATAAATAAATACCAAAAACAGAGGCAGCAAGGGGGCCCCAGGTCACGGCAGGCTACAGTCTGAGGCCTCAAAGAAAGAGCATTGTCGTCCCACCAGACACCAGACATCAGCAGCTGTGCACCACACCTATTCACCACATCACCTGTCCTCTGAGGAGACTGAACGCCCGAAAACATGAAACATTTGCTTGTTCTGTCCTTCTACTTGATACTTGACTAGGTAGTCCCTAACTCTTGTTCATGCACCTACAAACTCTGTGGAATATTCCGTTCAAATATCATTTTGAGGTGCAAAACCTCAGGAATTGGCTGAGAACTAACTATTCTTTCAATTGTTTGCAAACCAGGTTAGCTACTTGTTAAATGAGTTAATAAATTGATTAATTGATAAATAGCTATTAAATTATTGAGTCAATTAGTTCACTATTGACCTATCAGTTGGTTAGTAGTCAAATAGTTGACTCTAATGACCCATCACAAAAAAAAAGAAGATGAAATATAAATTGTTTATATTTTGTCATGATCAACAGATTTTATGCTACTTACTTATTTTATGGGGAAAAAAATGAAGAAAAAACATATTACCGTTTGTGATCATAAACAAGCCAGTTTTTCCACGACCCAGTTCAGCAACACCAACAAACCAGTTCTCTGGCAGAGATTTAACTGCATATGCCTGTCAAGTAACGCATCAGTGCTCTTTCAATTAATAGCTTTGTCAAACCTAATTAAGGGTGCAAGCTGGAATAGAAAACATGGTCTCTTGGGTACTAGGGTTTGAGAGACATTGGGTCAGAAGGAGACATTGCTTTTGTGTTTTATCTTTTTCTTGTGTCTTGTTATTTTGACTCAATAAATGTGTAGCAGCAAAATTAAACACTCCAGAAAAAAGAATCTTTTACTTAAAATTGTATTAAATGTTTTGTTGTTTTAAGCAATTTGTGTGCTAGGCAACTGACTCGTTCTTAGCCAAATTTTGAATGAAATTAAATATCTTGGTCAAGTATTAGGCCAATGTGCTTGTTGGGAATGACTTTCGTGAAAATTTTGATGAAATAAATAATAAATCATGATAGTCAAGTAGATAATTTTGTCGATTTTTTTTGCTGGCAGAGAACTGTTGTTCATATTATTTATGAACTCACGATAGATGAGAACTTTAGAAGGGGGTCACACATTGCTGTGAGGCAAGATCCCCCCCTTCTCACCCTACCATTTGACATCAGAACATGACAGAGAAGCTAGAAAATATGATGGGGGGGGGTGGGGATGGGGGTGTAGGGAGCGCTCGGAGCAGCGGCTGATTGGTATGTGGGAAGCTGGCACTTGTATGAATAAATTTAGTGTGAATGCTCGGGGATTACCTGAGCACTTCTCAGCTCCTCTTTCTCATTTAAAATTCCAAAAGGAGTGACACTGAAGGTTACTGTCAAGTCGGAAGGACGGGTGGGTATGGCGCATTCAAGCCAGAGTAATGTCCGATTACGGTACGCAGAAGGTTGGAGGCAAAGCAATAATGAAGTGTGACTAAAGCTGGGATTGGGGTTACAGTACATGGACTAATAACTCCACTGTCAGTCAGTACGCTGTATTTGTGCTCGGGTTGTGTTGTCAAGATGATCTTCTGTGTCGCAATTCCTCCTGTGGCCCACGGGGCATCTTTTCTGAAGGAAGTATTTGCTTAAATGTCAAGAAAAATTTGACGAGCACTGATATTGAATGAACAGTTTGATCATGTTTGCCTGCATAGTATTTTAGGAGCCAAGCAGAGCTCAATGTTAAGAGTGTGCACTCTGTGAGACTGTGAATACATGTGTCTGTTTTGTCAATTGAATTTTTTTCACAATGCACCAAAACACTTGAAACAGACGTTTGACCCACAGGATAGTTGAAAAGTTCAGATGCACTGTAGATTATGCAATGAGTTTATATTACTGTGCTTTATTTGTTCATTTTTTGTATGTAGATGGCAACTATATACATGTGTCTGTTTTGTCAATTGAATTTTTGTCACAATGCACAGAAACACTTGAAACAGAAGTTTGACTCACAGGAGAGTTGAAAAGTTCAGATGCACAGTAAATTTTGCAATGAGTTTGTATTTATGTGTGATATTTGTTCATGTTTTGTATGGTTATGGGAACTGGGTTTGAGCCGAAGGGTGAGGCACTAGAGGATTTTTTCCTCACAGTGACTCTGCTTTGGGTTGCCCTCTGCTAATTTACGTTTTACAGGTTCTTAAAAACAAGCATAGCAAAAATAGAACTAATGTTGGTCGTACAAAATTTTAACCAAATTTCAATGTTATGTGCATCTTCAAAATCATATTATGTAAGATTCTTGACTTGTCGTAGTATTCTGTTCTCAATGAAAATAAATGCTGTCCTTTTCCATTGTCATCTTTAACCCTCGTCCAACCAAGGGGGGTGGTCACCCCCCCCCCCCTAACAGATTTTTTCCTGTCGCACAAAAATGTTAACAGATATGATCTAATGCTTCTAGGTAATTGTTTATTCATCCTTTGCGCTCATTTTCATGAAAAAACGATGAGGGTACCTCACCCCCTGGGGGTAGGGTAGGCTGTTAAAGTCGAAGGGTGGGGGGGGTGGTTGCCACCAGCGTCAATTTTTGCCTGTTTTTGATACAAAATATCCTACAAATTAGTTGCAAATAGAATGCTATTATTATGTTTCATGCTCAGTGAACTTCGTAGACTACACTGATCGTCATCCTTATTGATTTATTGATGTAGCTTGTCCTTTTATTTTTTTTTTTTTTTTACATTTTGGTCAACATAAGTCATTTTACTAATTATTGATGTCATTGTACAGGGCCGAATCAAATGAGTTGTGAGGGGGGGTTTCCTGGCGGGAGGGCGGGATCAAGGGGCAGCGCCCCTGTGGGGGCTCAGGGGTAGAAGCCCCCGAAAAATCCAGCATTTTAGCTATTTCTGAGGCAAAAATCGAGCCATTTCCAGGCATTCTACATCCAATTTCAACCAAAATAGATCATGTTAAAATGTCTCTAATAACCAACAGGAATGCCTTTTAAACCAAGTACCCATTCAGCTTAACAGTAAATCTACACCAAGATCATATGTCTTCACCCATGCAAGTGAGAAAATATCCTAAATGTAAAAGCCTCATCAAAAATCAACAACAAAATTTCAAACCTTGAGTTCAAAGAGAGTATGATTTTTATTAGATCATACAAGAAAATGTGCACTGACCTCCTGTCTTTCAGCGCAGAAATACAGCAATGGTTCATTGTGTCTTCATTGTGGTTTTTTCCTTGGCATGGTTCTTGCGGACTCGCAACTTAAAATTTGAAAACGACTCGTCGGCTATGTTGTTTTTCCGGTGAAAAAGCGCGTGGTCGGAAGTAGTGAAACGAAGGGAAGTAACTTTCAAGGCTGGCGTAGCACCAGTGATTTCCCTTGCGTAGGTGCCCCCCGTTGACTCAGCTGTGAGACTGCATCCACTATCGCGTATGGATTACTTTTTTTTATCCTTGCGGCTGGGTAGTCCTGTGAGGATTTTTTTTTTTTTTTTTATTTTGAAGGTTCATGCTCAGGGCAGGGGGGGGTTTCCGGAACCCAGGAAACTCCCCCCAGATCCGGCCCTGCATTGTAATGTACATTTATTACATTACTGTTACTCCTTGGTATATAACAATATGTATGATACTAATATTGTTTACAGTAGCACTAGTATAGTACAGTAGAGTTGTGGAAAGTTGCTTACCTTCACCTAAAATTGAGGGGGGGAAATATGTAACAGCTAAAATAGAGGGAAAAATATGAAAAAAACATGGATTTTTGTTTTTTTTTTCAGACATGACATTTATAATGACATCATTCTGACGTCACAGTGCTGAAGTTTGTGATGTTTGATTCTTGTTTTGAAAGAGAACATATGTACCAGACATATTACTGATATCAGGGTTTCCCGCAGCGCTTTATAGTTAGGGCGGCCGCCTTGACAACAAATGCCCCCCGCCTTGACTACGTCACCCCCCAAAAAAAAAAAAAAAAAAAAAAATTCTTCTGCATCCATGAATGCATAGACAGTGAAATAAGGCTGCATCGCGATGAGGCCGAATAGCGGCCAGCATCTGTTGGTTAAATATGTTACTGCGCCATCTATCACCTGTTGCTACGCCAACATCATTTATTTGTATCAGGAAGAAGCTAATTATCCGGATATACCATACATGCCAACTCTACCGCTTTTGGCGGTAGACTACCGCTTTTGGGGCGTTTTTTTCAGAATGAAACACCCCGAAAGCGGTAGTCTACCGCCAAAAGCGGTAGAGTTGACATGTATGATATACAATAACCTGCCGTCGTTGTGGGAAGGACATGTGGAGGCAAGATAATTATTCATCTAAACTAAACATTTGAATAGTGTCTCCTATCAACTGATTGCCCACATATTCTGTTTCATTAAGATAGGCTATATGCAATTCGTTTAGTTTCTTATTAAGGCTACCGATGTGTTTGTGCGTGGCTTTCTGCTATGTTTGACAATTGCACGTGGTTTTCTCTAGTGTATAGTAATGGACGGGAAAAAGCAGTCAAAAATATCAGGGTACTTTAATCAAGGAAGCCAGTGTTCTGTCAGAGGTGTTCTGTCAAATTTTGCTACCTACCAAAATATTCTGCCTCGCGTTTCTGCGCTTGCGTAAACCTAAAATCTTGGGCTCCATTTCTTCGCTCACATCTCAAGTATCTTCAAAAAGCATAAATATACGTATTTTTTCGGTGCTCCTTTCGACCTGTAAGCGTATACATATTTGCATGTTTTCCCTGGGTTTTCCTTAAAACGCAGAGATTGGATGATAATGGCATGCGGCATATATCTTTAAACAAACTTACCCAACTCATTATAACATCTGCTTATGTTATAATAAGCTAACAAATTACTAAGTTACTACTGTAAACTGATTCATATTGCAATATTTAGGCGAAAACAAAGACTTTATGATCACTTTGCATTACGGTAGCATTTTTTTACAAGGCAGCACAAATTGTCAGAACACCGGCCTACTTCACCATCTGCGCCACCTCTGCAGCCACAGATCCAGCCCTCTAAACATCGAGGTAGTGGGTGGAACCCAGAGTGGGCTGTGGACCCGAAATATTCAGGTTGGCTATATCACACAGAACACGGTGAGTGTAGCATTAATCTTTTCTCAAGATCTCGTAATTACGAGATAAGGTGTATATTTTTTTTAATCCTGTGAATGCAATGCCCGTGATAATACCGTTCTCCTCTCCCCAAACATAACCACAACCGCAAAAGCATTTGGGGAATTGAAGTCAAAACAGATAACAAATACATTTTCCGTTCTTACATTAATTTAAACCCTTAGGGACGGTTACAACCGATTTTACACGCTTTTTCATTCTTTTTTTTTTTTTTGATAATTTTGGCTGTGTTCATGCATGTAGCATGAATTTTGGTAAGATTTTGTGCTTTTATTTGATCTTGTTATTTCCAGCTCAGCTCTTTTTTTTTGGATAATTTTGTAAGGCTTTTAAAATACACCTCCTCTCCCCAAACATAAAATACAACCGCAAAGCATTTGGGGAATTGTTAAAACAGATATAAAAACTTTTCCGTTAATAAATTTACAAGACTGTTGACTTTACACGTCACTTTTTTTGTTAATTTGGCTTGTTCATGCATGTAGCATTAATTTATAAATTTTGTAAATTTGATCTTGTTATTTCCCCTCACCGGTCACAGTAAGGCTGAAATACACCGATTTTCACTATAAAAAACTTTGATAAAGTTATAAGACTGTTGTTCTATCATTTGTTAAAACAAAGTAAAGGAAATTTATAAATTCTTCATAAAACTATTTGTTTTCCTTTTGACTAACCGTTTTTCTCAAAATGAGTTATTTATTGACATCATAAGGAAAAACAAATTTAAAAGGAAATGTGAAAAGTTTATAAAACTTTTGTTTTCCTTTTGTGTACTAAAATGATTAATTGTTTAGTTATGAGTTTAGTTCTAAAATATTAATTGTAGTATCGGTAGTTCTAGAGGTTACAGAAAGTTACTTATTTTCAGCTAAAACTAATAAAAATATAAAAAACATGGATTTTTGTCATTTTTATGTTTTTTTCCTAATATGGTGTTAGTTATGACATCACTATGACGTTATAATGTTGAAATGTGTTTTATTTGTACTTGATTTGAAGAGAGGACATCTGTAGCTGGACACTGATACCAAACAAGATGATGTTTATCGCTTAATTTTGAAATAGGTCGTGGTTGTAGTAGAAAAACCCTTGGTTGGACAAGGGTTAAATGCTTTTATATGCATATAATATATATTTCAAATCCATTCTACTATGTAAAATTAATATGTTTTTTGACAGCTGTTTACTAGCAGTGATGACTGGTTTTAGAAAGAGCACTTTGGGCTTTAGATTTTGTTCACAGTAACCTACATTAGCTTCTTTACCTCTGCACCCTCTCTCTCCTCAACAGTGTTTCCACGCACAAAAGACAACACCATGACCGGCAATGTCCCAAATGCATTTTACAGTCAAAATTATTGGACCAAGTGTTAGACAAAGTTGTGATTGTTATTGCAGCATAGACCTTTCCATGGTTAATTTATGCTTTGAGAAAATCCTGCGCACTGTGTCTTTAATTAACCCAGTTTAAAACAGGGAGATCAGTCAGAGCTCTGGAGTGACACAAAGACATGATGGGTGGACATTCCTAACTGGGAACTGAGGCTACATTGCTGCTCACAGCTGTTCATCACACAGACTGGGCTATCTTGTCATCTCCAATGAACTCTTCATATTAATCACTGGCGGACGGAGGGTGCGAGCCTCTGTCATCTTATTTACACTGCGCAGGAGTAATGGCTGGCCCAGGGCCCATGATGGGGGGAACTCGGGTGGATAAGGGTGCACTGTGGAAATGGGCATGACAGTTAATGCTGGATTGGGTGTCCTGAAGGAGGACAATGCAGCCAGTGTGAGACAGTGTGTTATGCTTGTGTTTGAACAACCGACCTCCAGACGCTCGGTGCGAGCGCTAACCAGGTCCAAAAAAACCTATTATTCTTACCCACTCATCTGTACTTCTGATTGGTACCAGCCAAGCTGTGTTTAACTGGGCTTCTGTGTGTGAGCCTCTGGCTCGGGCTTATTGATCTCTAATATAGTGCTGTCCCTAAAGCAGGCTGGTGACTGAAATGATCTGGCCTTTGAAAGAGTCTGGTCTCTAAAATGGTCTGACTTAAATGGGCTGGTTTCTAAAATGATCTGCTCTCTAGAATGGTCTGACCTCTAACATGGTCTGGTCTTCAGTGTTTTCTAGCCTGCAAAATAGCCTTGTCTCTAAACTGGTCTCCAATGAGTGGTAAGTTGTGTTTCTCAGCAAGTTACTTGACCTTGGATTCATTCCAGTGTCAACGAAGGGTAAGTGTTGCAGTGCAGTAACGGTTCACATGACACCTTGTGTTTTTCTTTGTAGGTGTGAACTAATTACAACTGCCTGAGTGAGTTGGCTTTAAAGACACAAATGAATAATGGAAACACTTAAATTCATTTCTTTGCCTCTTTCCCAGTCATAGATTATTCATAAATAGTCCGTGTCCATGTGTGACATATTTCTATCAGAAATATGGCCAGTGCATTGCTCTAGAGGCACCAGTTTAATTAGTTTTAGGAAAAACATTCAGTCACACGTGGTTCTCTCTTTCTTATCACCTTGTTTATCTTCCTGTCAACACTTTCATCTGTCATCTTTTCCTCCTGGGGTATGATTGAAGGAACTGAAGAAATTGCAGAAACTCTGTATGCTGTAGAGGACGTGTAAATGGAACTTTATCGAATGTTATCTCTTATTTGATAGAGGGCGGCTTTACTGCTGGGGTGTGTCATGATGTGGTTCTCATCACTGGGTGATGCATAGTCTGCACAAAAATGCACTTGTTCATATCTTGGGGATCAATTGGTAAAAAATGGATGAGCTGTGTGGATGTCAGCAAAGGTGAAAAATTGTGCCATAGACCAATAATATGACCTTTTAGGAGGGAAGATACAGAGGAAAATACACTGATATGCTTTAAGAAATAGCCAATACTGAGAAACATAATCTACAATTTGAAACAAATGACCTCCTCTGACGTCTTAGTGCTCTGTCACAATAATGTGTCTTCAAGTGCTCCAGTGGATGATTTATTACTTTTTATGTGGTTAATTCATAACTTTTCTCATTGTAAGGGAGTGCTCAACAAACTAGCAACTAGTAACTCTTACACACACTTACTCAGTAAAATTTTTTGTCCTTCCTCATTTTTGTGTCTACTGTAGGGACTGTTTTTGTTGAGTCACTTATTCACAACTTTTTTATAATCTTTATTGAATCTTGAGTTTAATTTGCATACTTTTTTTTTTGCACATTTCTGATGTTCCCTCATTATTAGAGTTAGTATTCTGAAAATCTTTGCTCATTTGTGTCTTCTGGTCAAAATAAATTTTGAACGGACTTCTCATCCCTTTGACAAAAGTCTATGGATTCTCCGAATTTTTAATTTACTATAATGGTAGAAATCTTGAGCGCTCTTATCTTGTTTTGTTTCGTCTTTCCCTCCAAGATGTTTCACCATTATGCTTCGTTCCCCAAAATTGTAATTAAAAATAAATGTGTGGGTTGGGGGGATGTCCGAGTTTGGAAGGCTTAAAAAAAATATAAACCTGCCCGTTCAATCCCTTATTTGCAAAATGCCTTGCTCCAAAAGAGAATTCTTTTTTTTTTAAAGTGAATTGATCATTTCACAAACGTTCTAACTCTTGAGAGATTATTTCATTATGCATGTCTGCAGATACGTACACTTATGTTGTATTTGTTGACAGAAAATAGATTATTTTATTTTACTTATTTTATTTGTCTTCATCAAGCGCGAATCAAATACAGAACAAGCACTGAAGACACAAACAAAGCCTATTGCAGCTGAAGGGTACTCACTTTCCCAATGAACCCACTCATGAGCCAATAACTATTTAAGCTTTAGATAAACAAAACTTGAGTGTGTTTACAAAGAACTAAACTCTCATCAGGGTCTGTTCTGTGTTTGTTTGTGCATCACCGACAGCTCCACATTGTTTGATATATTTCCGAATCTATCACAAACCCAAACCGGGCAAATAGCTGGATAAGTGGGAATAATCCTGCTCTCGGGCCTTGATAAAGCAGTGAGTGTGGGGCAGCCCCTATGTCTGGACTCTGTTAGACGTACTTTTGAGCAGTCAGGCCAGGATTGAGGTTAGGTATCTACAAAACTCAACTGGGTCATTGAAACAGCCCAGAATTGGTTAATTTTTCCCTGTGATTCAGACTGGGAAATGCCACGTAATGTGATGTAGCATTGACATGACCTGACTATCACTGAGTATTCTCACAGAATTACTAGAGTATTTTGATGTAACATTGCAGCTACACAGCAGCACTATTGTGTTGTGCTGTGTTAGCCGGGTATGCTGCTCTCCCATATCCATTATTTGGCTGTGTTCTGAGACTCCACAGAACTGTGGAGGGCTATGAGGGCTGTCACTCCAGGTTTCTCCCAATTTGCCGTGCGTGGGAAATACGAGGACAAGTTCTTTTCTCCTCTGGCAAGGAACAGAGGTATTGAGTTGTGGTAGGTTTGTGGTTGTGTAGAAGGGGGTTGGGCAGAGAGAGAGGAAAAACAGAGGGAGAGAGGGACAGAGGGAGAAGAGGAGGATCAGAGGGAAAGAGTTTTTGCACTGCCTGCTTATTCCGCCCTGACCCTCGCCTTGTTCCTGCTCCGTTCTCTTTCCCTGCTCACCCGCATTCCTCACAGTTTTGTCGACCTGCCAGGGAAACTAATCAAATGACCCTCATTTTTCCCTTCCTTCTCCTTTCTCACTTTGCTGCCAAAACTATGGTGGTGTCAGTGCCCTGCTGCCTCCGCGCACTTCCCATTCATCTGCGCAACCTGTGATGTCACTGCTGAAGCAGGGGCTGATGGGAAGAACTGACCCAGGGGCACAGCGAAGTGTGCCAGGCTGAACTTGACTGCATACAGTTTTTTTTTCCCGACAAAACCATCCTGCCGATGAAGGCGCTGTTTTTCAACGTTTTCGTCTTTTTGCCTCATCTGAAGTTAAAATAGTCAGCGTTAGTTTACATCCTCCAAATGGCTTAAAAAAGACCTCAGTCATTATTGTCTTTGAAATGAACTGCTTTTTGGATTTGCTGCTGCAAGTTAAGCAGGTGGTAATTATCCATGTAGAAAAAGAGACAAGATGGAGAGAAACCGAGATTGGTAGTCTCTCCCAAGCAGACATGCCTGTGGTAATGCTATAGAGTTATTTACAATAACATAATCAATGAAGGCAGTATGCTTTTCAATCATTTGGCCATGTTTTGTCCGCAAGCTTGAATGTGCATCTTCTGCGGTTTTAATGTGGTGCCCAGGCACACTTTGTTTGTGGAAATGCCCTCAGACGGGCTCCTTAGATTATAAAAAATTTACTTTTAGGTGCTTTTTATTTTGTGGCACAATGTCTTCGTCTCACTTATAGATCTTTGTTTTTCTGTCTCATTTCTCCGAGCTTGCTTTTTGAACATAAACTGCCATTGCAAATGTGTGAATGCTCACACAAGCACACATTTTACAGTTTGTCCTTGATTCAGTGTATCCGGTGAAGATATAAGTCATTTGAAACCATTACCAATACATAATGCAGAAGGCACTTTAGAAAGGGTATTGTCAAGAATCGTATTATATGTAAATATTGTAGCAACTGTAAATGACACTAATGTTTTCTGTAAACGTAAAATCGCTTTTCTCTATTGACAAAACACGATCATATTGTGGGATTTGTGAGAATAATGCTACAGGGGCCCTCCATGAAACTGAATAATGGCTGTGAAATTGTATGCGTTTGCAGCCAGTGTTCAGCAAAAACTTTGAAACATGGCCAAGCCATATCCGCATTGCTGTGTCTCTGGTATCCCTCCTGTGTGTGTGTTTGTGTTTATATTTGTTTTATGGGGGTTTGAGGGAGGGCGAGCATGCGTTAATTCTTAACTAAGCTAACTGGCTCAGGCGAAGGTTTTGCGCCTCAATACCTCAGCTTTTGGGTCTCTCAGTGGGGAAACGGCCTGGCCCAACCCCTTATTTGAGCTCTGGCAGCTCTGTGGCATCATAGGTGCTCTCTGCAAGTGTTATATTTGCCACATTGTGAATCTCAATGATATCCTGCTGTGGATTGGCAAAGTGGGAGATGGTGCTTTGGAGTCAACGGAGGCCATATGTTCATATGTCTCACAGGCTGGGGTGGAGGGGATAGAGCAGGAGAATTTGGAGACCTGTGGAATCAGCAACTCCATGTCTGTTTTCTGAATGCGGGCACAGTGAAAATGAAATACAGTTCTATTCTACTGTACAAATCCAAATCTACTGTATTCAAAGCCTTTTTAGATAGTTTGAGCCATTGCGGGGTGATTTGGTTCACATTATTACATGCTGGCTGAGGGATTACTAGGTAGCAGGCTCCTGTTTGCATATCACTGACAGCTCACTCCACAGAGCAAATATTTAGCTGCACAGCAGTGTACTGTGTTTGCTTATAATCACTGTCAATCCCCATGATGGAAATAATTCTAGCAAAAGCATCAGTGTCTTCCTTTTCCCATTAGTTTTCAGTCAGTTACAATCAATTATAGTTCAGCAAGGAGTTAGTAGTTCGGACGAGGGTTTGTTATTTATGATTTTCCTTGCTTAGTAACATTGGATGAAATATATTCAATTTAAAGCACAAACCATCAACATATGGTCACTTTGAGCCTGTACATTAATCGAGCATATAGGCCCTACTGATGTTCATGCAACTTCGAGGCAGTACTGTTTAACACTCAACGCAGAGTCATTTCCTAGTGAATTAATTTGTCTGCTTCAACAGTTATGCATCTGCAGATACTTATGATGCATTTGTCATCTGGTCACGCAGTTTCTGTATTGATTTTTTCTTTTTTGGTTATTTACTTATTTATTTATTTATTTTATGAATATTTTTTCTGTATGCACAGGGCCTGTAGTGGAAGACGAGAATCTTTCTGTTTTGTACCATTGGTTCATTTGAAGTGGGAAGTATAAAGTGTCGGTCATTGTTGTTTTCTTTCACAAGGATTTTTTTTCTCACACAGGCTGTATGTTTTGTAATCTGCTTATAGCAGCTAACTGATGCGCACAGAGCTGGACCCTACCTGTTGTAATTGACATTCAGTGCGGTGTTTATTGCAGTTTGGTTTTACCATCTGGCAGAGGGGTGGTGCTGGTGTCGAAGTAAGGCAGCATCGCAGCTTATAATGGAGAAATTAAACAATTAAAAGCACAAACCCTAATTCCAATAAAGTTGGGATGTTGTGTAAAACATGAATAAAAACAGAATACAATGATTTGCAAATCCTTTTTGACGTCTATTCAATTGAGTACATTACAAAGACAAGATATTTATTGTTCAAACTGATAAACTTTGTTTTTTTTTTTTTTTTGGAAATATTCACTCTTTTTGAATTTGATGCCTACAACACATTCCACATTTTCATGACACTTGGACTTTATTGACTTTTTGTTGTAGTTTGTTTTATGTGCCTATAAAGTATCTGATGTCAAAAATTATAGTTATTCACCTATTGGTTGCAGTGGAATCATGTAAGAAGTAATCCGCTATCGCAGATCAAGAAAATAGTGGCCAATTTTAACAGCCTTTATCTCAAAATCATAAAGTATCGTGTTATGTCAATTTTTACTTGATGCGTTCACACACACACACACACACACACACACACACACATAGATATACATATATCATTATATTCAAAACAACAGTCTGTGTGCTATGATTCTTTCTTTGTGCCTCTTTTGTCTTGTGAATGGTCTGTGTATAAGGTATAAGCTAAAATGTCATTCAGCCCTGCATGACCTTAATGCCCTGTCATTCTTAATTGACAACCTGCATGCATGAAGTACCAAAGTTATATTTTGAAAAAAATGAGCTGACACCAGTATTAAAAGCCACAATGGGCAGAGCATCATCTGATACCAAAGATTTCTCAGACGAAGTGCTCAAGTCCCACTATTTAGTGGTAAAAAGTGCTTAAGTCCAGGTATTCAGCAGAAAGAAGTACTTAAGTCCAAAATTAATTTTCTTAACTTTGTAATGCATGAGTATTTTTCCACAAAAAAGGGTCTGTACTACTTGTTCCATAGTATGCTAGTATTTGAAAAAATGATCCGCTACATGATTTGAAAACTTTGACCCCCAAAGTCTCAAAATTGTTATTTTGTGACTTAGGTACTACTTGCGCACAGGTCTTTAATTGTTAGTGTTCACCTTCAACCTTAAACTGATATCACACGTAAAAAGGTTTGATAAATAAATGGCAATAATGAATATCCTGGTGAAATTGAGTCAATAAGTGTATACGTGAGTGTCTAAGTGCGTGTGTGCGCGCAGGCGAGACCAAAGACGGACATATAGATGCAGGTGGCATCTTTGTCTTTGAGGATAAAACGTCTGTGAGAGCATCCGGGTGGCCTTGGGGGATGTGATTCCCTGTGAAACGGGGCTGGGAAAGGGTTACAGTGCCAGGCCTGCAAATAAAAAGGCAATAAAGCTGCAGTGTGCACAGAGGAAATGAAAGCGGGAGTCGATGCTGGCAGCGATAAGAGAGCTGTCGTCTGCTGAAGTGGCAATCAGCTGAAATTAAAGCAAGACTGAAGAATCGGCTTGAAGAAGAGAAAAAGGAAAACTAGCTAGTCCTCTCGTTGTTCCAAACTATATCCGTGCCCCCCTTGCCCCATGCCTGAAATCAGGAGAGGTCATCACAAATCAGGGCAAGACTTGCTCAAAATGGACACCAGGCAGTTTGATCAACTCAAGCTTTGGCGTGATGGTCCAATTTGAAATTGAAGAGGGGAGCTCACATGAGGTGTGTACAGAGAAAAAAGAGGGTACAACAGTTAGGCTTCATTGAGAAACATCTGTTTTCTTGTTTTCTTGTTCAGTCATCTTGCATTTTGGTTAGAGTCACTTCCACACTTCTGAGATGTGTATCAAATGCTGTGCTCTGCATCGAGAGATAAGAGCTGCAAACCTCCGCAGTTGCAACATCTCGTCAAACCGGCAAGCTGTTTTTTTTTAACGCTGATTTGCCTACCGATAGGCCAGCCCTGTTGCCCTTCCTATGTCTGATCATCCTGATTATCTCTCAGGGGATGGCCGACCAGTGACATCCGTCATTCAAGCTGTCACATGTCCAGTTGCTTGCAGCTCGATTTTTAGAAGAGTTCGTTCCATGAATAACAAAAGGTCGCAAGTGACATTCCTGATGAAACCTGTTTTTCTGCACCACAAAGTACTTCGTGATGCAGAAAAATAGGTTTCATCAGGAATGTCACTTGCGGCCTTTTGTTATGCATGGGACAGGTTGTGATGCGAACTCCAGTGTGGGCATTAAGGGGGTGAACCACTTAGATGGATGACCAAAACTGAACATAAGATCTGATGAACACCAGGGTTACTGAAACCAGAGTTAAGAAACGTTTGCTTCAAAGTTTGGGGGGAAAAAAATTCCAATACGCCTCACCATCAAAGGGTAACTGTCATGTAGGAAGACTCTGCATGATCCCGATTAGAGTGATGTTAGTTGTTACGAGCCTCCCTTTGAGGCATTGCATCTGAACCTGCTGCTGTAACTGAGGACCCACCTATTGTATTGTAATATAGAATGATTCCAGTTATGAGTCAAGAGGTGATGTAGAGTAGCAATGCTACATGATCTCTGGAAACTGAGAGTGCATTTAACACCTTCCTAAATTCTACTCCCTGAGGGGAGGCGGGAGTCTGTGTGCAAAATTCATGAGCGCTTGTGCTCTCTCAGGCGCTGTTACTGTAATGGAGAAGTCACCGAAGTGATTCTCCACAGAAACTTCCAAATTCGACATCTTTCCCAGTTTGATGGTTTTACATGCTGGTATTTAAGGCTGCCTACTGGATACACTCGCACCTGGCTATGTGAACATGCATCTAATTTTGTTACTCAACACAATGGGCATCTCAATATAAATTGAAGAAATTAGGACAGCTCAATTTGCCCTCTGGGTTATGGCTGCCTCCATTCTCCACTTGTTCAGCTGTCCCTACTATTGCTGGTCTTCATTTTCTCAGATCTCACTTTTATGCTGTCTTTCAAAAAGGTCACTCCAAGCATACTACAAAACCCAAAACCAGTGAAGTTGGCACGTTATGTAAATCGTAGATAAAAACAGAATACAATGATTTGCAAATCCTTTTCAACTTATATTCAATTGAATACACTGCAAAGACAAGATGTTTAATGTTCAAACTGAGAAACTTTATTTTTTTTTTGCAAATAATCATTAACTTACAATTTAAAGGCAGCAACACATTGCAAAAAAAAAAGGGGCACAGGGGCCTTTTTACCACTGTGTTACATCACCTTTCCTTTTAACGACACTCAGTAAACGTTTGGGAACTGAGGAGACCAATTTTTGAAGCTTTTCAGGTGGAACTCTTTCCCATTCTTGCTTGATGTACAGCTTAAGTTGTTCAACAGTCCGGGGTCTCCGTTGTCGTATTTTTTACTTCATAATGCGCCACACATTTTCAATGGGAGACAGGTCTGGACTACAGGCAGGCCAGTCTAGTACCCGCACTCTTTTACTCACGGAGCCATGCTGTTGTAACACGTGCAGAATGTGGCTTGGCATTGTCTTGCTGAAATAAGCAGGGCGTCCATGAAAAAAGACGTTGCTTGGATGGCAACATATGTTGCTCCAAAACCTGTATGTACCTTTCAGCATTAATGGTGCCTTCACATATGTGTAAGTTGCCCATGCCTTGGGCACTAATACACCCCCATACCATCACAGGTGCTGGCTTTTGAACTTTGCGCCTATAACAGTCCGGATGGCTCTTTTCCTCTTTGGTCCGGAGGACCACGACGTCCCACAGTTTCCAAAAACAATTTGAAATGTGGACTCGTCAGACCACAGAACACTTTTTCCACTTTGCATCAGTCCATCTTAGATGAGCTTGGGCCCAGCGAAGCCGGCGTTCTTCTGGGTGCTGTTGATAAATGGCTTTAAACTTTGCATTGTAGAGTTTTAACTTGCACTTGCAGATGTAGCGACGAACTGTAGTTACTGACAGTGGTTTTCTGAAGTGTTCCTGAGCCCATGTGGTGATGTCCTTTACACACTGATGTCGGTTTTGATGCAGTACCGCCTGAGGGATCGAAGGTCACGGGCATTCAATGTTGGTTTTCGGCCTTGTCGCTTTCGTGCAGTGATTTCTCCAGATTCTCTGAACCTTTTGACGATATTACGGACCGTAGATGATGAAATCCCTAAATTTCTTGCAATAGCTCGTTGAGGAATGTTGTTTTTAAACTGTTAGACAATCAGCTCACGCATTTGTTCACTAAGTGGTGACCCTCGCCCCATCCTTGTTTGTGAATGACTGAGCATTTCAGGGAAGCTGCTTTTATACCCAATCATGGCACCCACCTGTTCCCAATTAGCCCGTTCACCTGTGGGATGTTCCAAATAAGTGTTTGATGAGCATTCCTCAACTCTCTCAGTCTTTTTTGCCACTTGTGCCAGCTTTTTTGAAACATGTTGCAGGCATCAAATTCCAAATGAGCTAATATTTGCAAAAAATTACAAAGTTTACCTGTTCAAACATTAAGTAACTTGTCTTTGCAGTGTATTCAATTGAATATAGGTTGAAAATGATTTGCAAATCATTGTATTCTGTTTTTATTTACGATTTACACAACATGCCAACTTCACTGGTTTTGGGTTTTGTATTTTAGAAATACTAAATGATTTTGCCAAGCGCTAATGCACGACATAGCTGAATAGGTATTTTAAGCATACCTTTATTTTATTGCACTAACTCAATCCCAAGATCAGAGGATTTGATGCCTCTGTGTCCCATCAGTGCTGTCTCCTGGATCTTCTCTCAGGTATCAAGAAGACAGTTGTTCTTCGAAACACCATGCTGGTACACTGGAGGTAGCTGGGGCTGAGTCGGAGTCGAGGGCTTTTTTGGAAGCTTACGTGCTTGTCGTTCAAGAATGGGTGACATATGTCTCTTGTCAGTTATCTACTTTTACTCTTAAAGAGGATCAGATGCCAGACAGACAAAGGTGGCAACGATGTTGAGTAGACACAGAAAGAACCTAGGCCATATCCCTCTGATGAGAGTGACAAGGTGATTTTCAGGCTGGCATGGTTGGTGATGATGATAATGGTAGTGGTGTAGCACAGTAGTTTGAAACTTAAGTTTGATTGCCAAGTGGGGCACTGCTGCTGGACCCTTGAGGAAGACACTTGAAGAGCTCCTTTTGTGTATCCATCTGTATTAATTGATTGTCTCATAGCTGCATATTTTGGGTTGTTAGTAAACATTTCATTCAGGTTAAAAAATGAAGCCCTTAGCTGGTTCAATACCTGTGTGCACACACTGCAGCCCTGTTGCTTTCCTCTGTGAGTGGCCTGAGAAGCACTTCTGACTTCAAGAGTGTGGGACTGATCGGATATTTAGATATCGGTCTATGGATTCTAGGGCAAAGGCACTTGGGTATATGTGCCACCTTCCGACAAGCTTGAGGAATATGATGCTACTGAGTGTGGTTCTGCTATAATACCCAACAGGTGGTTGCAACCAAGAGGGAATACTGTCCCAGTGCCATCTCATTACCTCAATGGCATCCATGGCTGTGTGCAAATGAGCTCTTGTTCTGTGGAGGTTTAGGTGGCACCTGGAGGTGCAAATACTGATGTTCGATTACCTGCACTGGGGCTTTGTGGGCCAGTCCAACAGCAGACACCCACACCTGTGGGTCCCCGCCCCCTGGCATCGTCCCTGGCCTAGTTTTCACCCTCTCAGGTTACCTGCCGGGGAGATCTCTGGGCCATTGTCAAGTGCGGAACAGGATAGTAGCTCCAGACGCCCACTCCCATGAGCCCTCACACACAGGCTGCCATATTAGCGTTGGCCTTGGTGTAAATAGGAGCCTTCTATCTGGTGCCGTGGGTAAAAAAGGGCCCAATTGTGTGAAAACAGAGGGATGAATTTGTCTGCCTCGGACGAGAAAAGAAAGGTTTGAATGCTGCCTCTCCGCCGTGGGAGGGCTGTCCCACTTTTGGAAGAAGCGCAGCGAGGCCACACCTGTGTCAGGCCGCTCTGCTGGGACGCAGATTAACCCTTTATAGCTCAGTCACACCGAGGCAAAGGCAGAATCTGCAACAACTTCAATTCTCGAGGAATTGGGATAAATGTTTAAAATAAAAAAAACAGCAAGCAGTTATAGACAAATAATTTTGACCTGTATTAAATTGAAAAAAATAAAATAGAACAAAGATAAGATAAGTAATGTCCTAATTCATCAACTTCACAGTCTTGGGAAATAATTGCTATATTGAAAGGTGATATTTGCAACACTTCCCAATGAAGTTTGGACCGGTGTATGTTCACTGCTGTAAAACATCATCTCTCCTTTTAATGAAACTCAGTAGTCCTTTCAGAACTGAGGACACTTATGCTTGAAATGTTGAAAGTGGAATTTATTCCCATTCCTTCTTCATATAGGACTTCAGGTGGTCAACAATCCGGATTCTCCGTTCTTGTATAATCTGAAACGTTTTGAATTTGGGCTGTAGGCGGGCCAGTCTAGTATCTGCGCTCTATGACTACCAAACAGCACTGTCGTCATATGTGCAAATTCTGGCAAGTTGCCCATGTAGAGACCACTTAAGCTGCCCCAGATCATGACAGACACTGGCTTTTTGAACATGTCACTAATAAAAGTCACCTCATTGGCCCTAAGAATGCAACGCCCATTATTTCTGAAAACAATCTGAGGGATGAACTCGTCTGACCACAGCACTTTTTTCCACTTTGCATCAGTTCATTTTAGATAAGCTTAAGCCCAGAAAAGTCAGTGGTGCTTCTGGTTGGTGTTGATAAATGGCTCCCTCTTTGCATAGTAAAACCTTAACTTGAGTTTGGTGATGTCATGACTGTGTTCACTGATATGGGTCTGAAGTATTTACAAGCCCGTATAGTTGCAGTTAGGCCCAGTAGCATTTGGACAGTGACACAATTTTTGTAATTTTGCCTCTGTACACCGCCACAATAGAAGTGAAACAAAACCATGAAAATGTAATTAATGTGCTGACTTGCAGCTTTAATTCAAGGGTTTCAGAAAAATATTGCATGAACCGTTTAAAAATTACAGCCATTTTAATACACAGTGCTCTATTTTTAAGGGCTCAAAGGTGATTGGACAACTGACTGACAGCTAGTTTCATGACCAAGTGAGGTTTGTTCCCTCATTTTTTCATTGCAGATGAAGCAGATAAAAGGTCTGGAGCTTGATCCAAGTGGTGAACTTGTATTTGGTTGCTATTCATGGGAACTCTAAATATATAATCGAAAGATGTGTCATTGCAGGTGAAGGAAGCCAACAGTGGGCTGAAAAACAAAACAAAACAAAACTATCAGGCTGATAAAGGGAACTTTATGAAGGGTCAAATCAACAATTTTATACGTTCTTAAATAGAAGGAATACACTGGCGAGCTCAGCAACACCCAAAGGCCTGGAGGACCACATAACACAACTGAAGTTGATGGTCACTGAATTCTTCCCTTGGTGAAGAAAAACCCCTTCACATCATCTAGACTGGTCAAGAACACTCTTCAATGAGGCAGGTTTACCACGGTCAAAGTCTGTAATCAGAGATTTCTTCATAAATATAAATACAGTGAGTTTATCTCATGGTGAAAAACCACTGGTAAGACTGAAGAACAGAAAGGCCAAATTAGACTTTGCCAGAAAACATTTTTTTAAAAAGCCTGAACAGTTCTGTAACAAGAATCTTTGGACAGACAGGCCCGGCGCTAGAACAGGGAATTGGGGGGGCACAGACATGTCCCTTTATGACAATTAGAATAGTCCTGGCTAGTTCTCAATTATTTTCCTTGATTGACGCGTTTTCCAATTATTGTAATTGGCAACTGAAGACATGGTTTCTCTCCATATGCGATCTAACAGCGATGAAATCATGGGCTAAATTCAGCATAACTGATAATTGGGTGGACAAAACATCCGTTTTAAACAATTATTAGTTCTGACCTGTTCTCAGTCATTTTCATGATTAACAAAAGGCTCACTCCGAAAGCACTCCACACTTAACAGGTGTTGCTTGTTCTCCCCGTTTAGGTAAGACAACAATCATTCATCTGGACGCGTATTTGCTTAATTTAAATCAACGTTATTCAAAATTACTCCCGGTATTGAGTGAAAAAAAGCCCTCGACAGTGAAATAGGCTATAAAAAGCATGCGGCTCAAGCTATTTGTGCAGGTATGCAATTTTGAATAACGTTGATTTAAATTCAGCAAATACGCGTCCAGATGAATGATTGTCGTCCTACCTAATCGGGGAGAACAAGCAACACCTGTTAAGTGTGGAGTGCTCTCGGAGTGAACCTTTTGTTAATCATGAAAATGACTCATTTAAAATGGACTGTAGCAAAGTGGCAAAGTGTCCTGTGGTCAGACGAATCCAAATTTGACATTCTTGTTGGAAATCATGGGCATCGTGTCCTCTGGGCTAAAGAGGAGAAAGACCACCCCTCCTGTTATCAGCGTTCAGTTTTAAAGTCAGCATCTCTGATTGTATGGGGATGCATTAGTGCATATGGTGTGGGACACTTGCATGTTTTAAAAAGCACCATGAATGATGAAAGGTATATAAAGGTTTTAGAGCAACATATGCTCCCCTCCAGATGACGTCTATTCCAGGGAAGGCCTTGTGTATTTCAGCAAGACAATGCAAAACCACATACTGCAGCTATTACAACAGCATGGCTTCGTAGTAGAAGAGTCCGTGTGCTGAACTGGCCTGCCTGCAGTCCTGATCTTTCACCGATTGAGAACATTTGGCACATAATTAAACGAAAAGTCTGTCAAAGCAGACCCAAAACTCTCCAGCAGCTGGAAGCCTGTATTAAACAAAAGTGGGATCACATTCCATCAGCTAAACTCAAGAAACTTGTCTCCTCAATGCCCAGACGCCTCCACTCTGTGTTAAAAAGAAGAGGGGATGCTACACCATGGTAAACAGGCCCCTGTCCCAACTTTTTTGAGACCTGTAGCAGCCATCAAATTTGAAATGAACTCATTTTATGGATAAAATTATAAAATTTCTCAGTTTCAACATTCGCTATGTTATCTCTGTTCTATTGTGAATAAAATACTGGCTGGTGTGATTTGAAAGTCATTGCGTTTTGATTTATTGACAATTTACACTTTGTCCCAACTATTTCGGAATTGGGGTTGTACATTCCCACAATCCCCGCTCGTCTCGTTTCTACATCCTTCCCACCCTTCTCCAAGAAGGAAGCAAGAAACAGTCACCATCTGGGACCCCGGGCGGGCTTCAGAGCCACACGGACTCCGACGAGAGACGCTAACCCCACCCTGAGCCTCGCCCCCTGGGGATGCTCAACGTTCGTACAATCACAGACCAAGTCCATACAACATCACATTCGCCCCAATTTCCTATCTGTAGTTCCACGAATACTCTCCTCCACTTTGGGAGTGGTCCAAAATTCATTAAATGGTCAGTCGATGAAGATTGGGGATGGGAAAACTTGTCTTCCTTTTGTTCCAAGTGGTGCATTGTTTGAGAGCGGGGACCTCTAAAAGAAGCCCATTTTCTGTACAAAGGTCTTCAGATGCTGGAAAGCTGGTGCTTTGTGCTTCAGCGCTACCATTTCCTTTGGTAACTTATCAGGATATAGTTCAGCACTCATGGCTACCAAAATGGTCATACTCCTCCCAGTTCAAACCCCTCATACCTAGTCAGGTCTGTAACCCAATGTTCAATACTCCCTGCTTTGGCATGGGTTTTATTTCACCTTTTGGGGGAGACTCTTGTTTCACCCAGTAAAATATCTCATCTCGAAAGAATACTTGCAAGTTTAGCAATTGCATTCTGTTGAACTGGCACTTAAATATTATGTAACTCAGTGTATTGACCACGAGTGCCTGCTCTGCACTTGTAGCAATGTCGGCTACAGTAATGAGTGGATTGCCTATCAGTAACACTTTTATGCTGAACTCAGTAATAGTATCTACTTGGGGGTGGGTCAAAGCATTGGAAACACTGCCACAAACACTGGCTTTGTGCGGCTCACATCGTACTCTATTTGGTGAGACTGGATCAAGTACAGTATTTGTTGACTCAGTTCTTTGGTAGTTTAGAGCTGTAGTTCTGTGGTTCTTAGCAATATCCTACCAAGTGTCCGTCTACTCCTTTCTGAGAGTTTTGTTGTTGGTGGTGGTGGTGGTGATTATGAGGTGAATGCAGTAGCAACGTGTTTTGTGAATACAGAATTTAAAAATAATTTTACATCATCATTTTCATGTTTGTCAGTTGGCAAAAATTGCTTCAACATGTAACCATGGATATCTAACCACCTCTCATTGTCTCACCCCTATAGGACTTCACTCTTTAATTACACTCTTTTCCCCGCAATCTCAGTCTCTCTGTTTCATTGCCTTTGTCAGTTTTTTAAAAAAAATCCTTTGGTCTTAATAATACTCCACAAGTATTTCCTGTTTAAGTCTTTCACTTCCTGTTTTTTTTTTAAAAATACTTGGAAAAAAGCTGGGTGCAGCAAAGCTAAAATACAGCTGCGCAAAGGTGTGGCTAAACTGATGTGTTTTTTTTGTTTGTTTGTTCTTTTTTGGAGAGATGGGCTCAGATTATTAAAAGGCAATGTGAGAGAGTAATCAATTTCAAAATGTAGGGTGACTGTGAAAGTCAGGGTTGCAGTACACTCATGGAACACCCACTGAGGTATTAGCATTTTATGACTTCTCAAAAAGGCTCAGGACAGTTTTACGTCTTGTTTCTGGAAAACCAACAGGTTTGTTGACATTATTGCTCTCAGAACATAGTTTACTTTTAATCAGTCATCTTACAATGTTGGAGGAAATCCCTCTGGATGAGACCGATATGCGTGTAAATGGGCTATATATATCACTGAGCTCATTTGCTGTATTATTCAGTTCACACTGAAAGGATTTAGCCATGCTGTTGGCCACTTGCGGGTTCTTCCGAAGAATTACTGTATTCAGTCCCCATCATCCGGAATGTGTGAAACAATGATTTAAGATGTCAACATAAATGTTTGGAAATATGGCGCTCTCCTGTCCCAGTTTATTTTGGACATACATACTGTATGGGAACAGGACATAGGGGTGAGCCGCAGCTGATACAACCTAAAGGCATCAGTATCTGAATATAAATGGCGATTTTTTTTTTCTAGATCAAAAATGTCAGATGAAGCCACAAACTTATCAGCAGAATGTTGTCGTTTTGTCGCATCTCATTTATATTCATTCTTTGCCTTTCTCTTAGGAATTTGAGTGGATTTGTGAGCCAAGATGGATGACTTGTTTTTTTTTCATTATGTATTCTTGTGTTGTTGATTGACTTTGGTCGTAGCACTGGAGGTAGTGGGCATCCAAACTCAAGCCCTCTGAACTCTCATGTTCATGTTGATCAGCGTTATTACAGAGAATTGCGAATAGGATGAGGGTGTATGTTAAACCTAATGGAGATCCACACATTCCGGCCATTAGTGCACTGGTACTCGCTAAGTTTTTCAAATTGCTGTGCATCCAGCTGGCAGATGTTCATGCAGAGGCATGTAAACCTTGCCGGATTATATCATGCTGTGAAAAATTCTGCCATTCCTTGGTCTAGCTTATTAATTGTGGAGGTGTGAGCTGGCCTGCCTGGGTTCTGTTAGATGGCCTTGAGTAATCTGCACTGCCTTTTCCTGCTCCCCCCCCCCAGCCAGTGACTAGCAGTGTTGTGAGGGGACTGCCTTTCTATGAATCTCTGGTGTCCTACTGAAAAGGGAAGTTCACAGGGACTTATTATTAGCTTTGTGACCCATTGTGGTGGGTGCAATGTTCTGTCCTCATTCTGTCTTTCAATGTCCCTGGCCCTGGTCCCTTGTCAGAGCGAAAAATAGCATTTACTTTTGTTAAAGATGTATGTGCACGCAGCTTTGCAGTCGAGAACTGGGATCGCAAGGTAAGTGGCTACAATGCAGGAGGTTGAAGTAGAAGCCAGCAGTTTGAATATAAGGGCCCACTTAAAGCACAATGTCACATCCTGTAATTACTACCTTGATCAGGGCTTTCTAAGTATAGTGTTGTGGCCTGTGTCCTTTCTAATTTTTTAGTTGTTCTATTGTTTGTGCTTTCTCTGTAATTTCACTGGAAACCACCTACCTATGGCTATTGGCCCCACTTGAACTCCTCTCTCTCCTGATCTACACTGGACTGAACTGTTTCTTCCCATGAACTCCAGGCCCTGGAACAGGATACCTCTTAAAACATGGCACGTGAAATGAGATATCTTCCACTCTAGTACATTTAAATTTGCATGGCCCCTACACTTGTATACCTGAGCTCAGATACTCCTGTACATCCTACTCCAAGGCAACTCCCAATGCAGACTATTCTTGCATGCTTTTTGGCCAAATTAAGCAATAGATGGTTATAATAGGTTTTCTTTCACACCTTTCCCAGTGAAATGTTGCTTTTTCCCCCTGTCTTCCTGTCCCTGTTTGCTCTCTCTATTCTCCAGTCTTTTCCTTCCCCTTATCTCCTCATTTCTCCAGGGCTGACCTCAGGCAGTTGGGTTCCCTCTTTTTTTGAAGCCAGATTCTGCCCAAGGTTTCCTCCTACTTGGGATTTTTTCCTTGTCCCTGTCGCCTTTTGCCTTGCTCCTTGCTCTGACCCATTCTGTGTGAAGTGTTTTTGGTCAGTCTCGATTCTGAAAAATTCAAAACAATTAAAATTTAATTGAATTATTTTGCTGAAACTCAACTGCCTTCTATTTTGCTATTCTCTTCAGAAGGTTTCTTTATTCTCTTTTCTGCTGTGAGTGTGAGCTTAGATGCTTTGCTTTGCTTTGCTTGCACCCCCAAAGTCCTTTGGTTGGGCCATGTTGTGTCCAGTTTTGGTCAGATGGAGTTGAGGTACCCCGCAGTGGTGGGGGGGGATCAAGCTGATCAGGACATCTCAGCGTCCCTCTCCCCTCATAGGGACCGGGGAATTAAACCGAATCAACCTTCTCTCTCTTTCATCCTTTATCTCCATCTCTCCTAACGGCTCTCTCGCTCAAGCCAGGGCAGGCATTCTGTTTGATTCCGTTAATTGAATTTGGTGAAAAAACAAATGTGGAGTGTGGGGGGAGCGGGGTCGGTATGCAGACTGAGGTCCCATAAACCTCTCACAAGACTGATTTAAGAGACCCCCAAAGGCTCCTCTAGGTGCTCCCCGCTGTGACTTAACCCCCCCTTTTCTTATCGCTTCATATTCTGCTTTTTATTTTATGACTAAGAGCTTTTTTTTCTTGCACTGATATTTATTGTTCATAGATGGATATGCTTGCAGGGAGAGCGCAGATAAAGTGGCAGGACAAGGTGAAATCCTGGGGGTCAGAAGAACAGGATATATTAAGCTTTAATCATTCTGTAGTCACTAAAGACTAAATTATAATGTCTGCTGTGTGCCCTGCAGGGTTGCTGGTGTTGCTGCTGCAAGTTGCTCAGTCTCTGTCAGGGGCCTCTGCAGTAAACCTGTGTAGTGATCAATGTGCCTTTAGAAAGAATATTGATATCACAATGGGTGCAATCATATTTATCTTGCCCCCCCCATATTCTGACCCTGTTATTTACCATGTTCTGTTTTTTTCTATAATTTTCCCCATCATTTTCATGTGATCCCTCCACCAAACTGTGTTTGCTCAGATACACCGAACACACACATTAAATCTTTTTGCTATTAGTTATGTCATGCCATTCAATGTAATAGCATTTTTTTTTCCTCCAAATTGTGGCAGACTGCTGCAGCAATGTAATCAGTAAACCACTTGTAGTATGGTAGTGGCATAATTAGTTTTATGTCCTCTTTTCATACTATGCTATTCGGAGATGTACAGTCAGGTCTATGAATATTCTGACAGTGACACAATAGTTTGTCTCACCAAGCTACCACAATTGATTTGTAACGAAGCAATCAAGATGTTCTCGAAGGACTTTCGACTTTGATTTTAGGACTCTAAAAACAGTATGAACCAAGTAAAGTAGGGATTACAACCATTCTTGTGCATTGCCGTCCACCCAGTTTTAGGGGCGCAAAAGTGACATGATTATGACTTAAACTGTCATTTATAGTGCTTAGTTGCAAATCCTTTTCAGTCTGTGAAGCCTGGAACCCATATGTATCACCAGATGCCAAATGTCTTCCCTGGTTTCTGCTCTGCCAGGCTTTCACAGCGACTGTCTTCAGTTCCTGCTTGTTTTAGGGGCACTTTCGCCCTCAGTTTTGCCTGCAGCTAGTGGAATGCATGCTCCTTTCAATTCAGGGCAAATGATTGCTTTAGCTACTGTTGTGCATTCTACATTTCTGCCTTAAAAATTGTAGTGATCCAGACAAGGAACCAATTGCATATTTAGAGTACAATCAACAAGGGAGTGTTTAAGGGCTGGAATACGGTCATAGAAGATGAAAGGTCGTAGCCCAAAGCTGAAAAAGGGTAGTTCAACTAAGTTGGTAATGTGACTGGAGAGGGTAGGGGCATGTCTGGACCCAGGCTAGCAGCTGTCCCAGGGCAGAAGCCAGATGGAGAATCCCACTTGTCAGGACTGATTGTCAATGAGACCAAAAAAAGGGTTTAACGGAAACGAGGTACTAATCCTGGCGACCAATGAAGGCGCAAGGGCTTTTACTATTAAATAGACTCTGAAAAGCAATTTTGTGTTATTTTTCAATATTACAATCATACACACGGAGAATGCGTGCTTAGCTCAAAACTAGAACACATAAACTGACTGGAAGGTTTAGTTGGCAATCAACCTTGACAATCCAGCAAGAACAATGGCACCACAATCAAATTATATAGAAGAGAGACTCCGCAAAAGGGGTGAGGCGCACAAATAATTACACTGACAATTGAGGGAAAAGACAAGACATTATTTCAATTAAGAAAGACAACCTGCAAAACAAAGGCAGACTGCTGAATCAGGGGAGGAGCCAGTTACGGACACATGAGGTTTTTGACGGACCCCCCCCCGAGAGATGTGAACTGGTGGCCTTGGTGGTCAACCCCATTTGTCAATGCAGGAAGTTGTGGCCCAGGAGGGTAGAGGATGTTGTGCTCGGACACCCAGGAGTGCTGCTCGGGCTTGTACCCCTCCCAGGAACTGGCGGCCATGCCCCCCATGCCGAACATCCAGGATGCAATATACAGTGCAGGTGGGCCCACCATCGATGAGCTGGGAGTGAGGCAGGTAGCAGTAGGGAGAACTGTTACGAGAAAAAGACACAGGGTTAATTCTAGACACATGAAACACTAGGTGAATTCTTCGAAATGGGGATGGGAAAAGGAGGCTGACAGCTGATGATGATAATACTAATGTTATGGTGAACAGGTTGATGAACAGGGCGGCGAGCTTCTGCAGTGTCTCCCGAACAGCGATATCCCTTGTCGCCAGCTAAACTCCCTATCCCATAAGGCTGAGATGTGCTTGAGTAGAAGTGCACAAGCTCTCTTCCAACCCAGGGGGGTGCATTGAACTAGGAGATGAGTCTGGTATCAGAGTTCATGGCTGTGCAGGACTATGACCAATGAGGAACCTCCAAGGGCTGGAGAAGACCGCGGGAGGGGCTGATTGCTGGGCTTAGTTGGACAGGACACACACTGGACAGACTGCAACGAACTCCTGGGTGTATTAGTGGATGGTTAGCCACAAGAAAGGTTGACAGATGAGTGCGGGAGATGCCAGAATGGCATGCTAACTGAGAAGAATGGGCCTTGGACAGGACACTGCTTCCCCCTCCATAAAGAACGAAGGGGCAGTTCGGTGAGGTGTTCAAAGGTGGGAGACAGGACTGAAGCACCTCTTCGACCTCACACCGACCCTATCTGGAACTTAATGGCTGCCAGAAGACACTGGTATAGGAGGATGGTTTCAGGTGGTTTGACAGGCAGAAGAGAGTAGAGACGAGACAAGCTTAAGATTCTTTAAACCAGGAAGATAAGTCAGGTCAAGTTAAATCTGGAGAAGAAGAGGGACCAGTGGGCTTGCCTGGGGTTTAGGGTCTGAGCAGTGGAGTGGTACTATAGCCTTTGGTGGTTCATCCAAATGAGGAAGGGGAGACTGAAACCCTCCAGTCAATGCTTCTACTCTTCACGTGCCAGCCTGACTGCTAACAGCTCTCATCTCCAATGGAATAGATCCTCTACACAGGAGACAGTAGTTAAGAGAAGAAGGCTCATGGATCAGCTGCCCTCTGGAAGAGGATTGCTCCAGCATTCAAATCTCAGGCGTTGATGTCCACATATGAATTAGTGCTAGTTTTGGGATTTTTAGGATGGGAGCACTGGTAAAATGCTCTTTAAGCCGACAGAAGGTTGATCCTGCCTGGGGCATCCAGCATAAGCAGCACTTTGTGGACGTTAGGGCCATGAGGGAGGCTGCCACTGTGGAGTACCCCAAATGAACCGCCGATAGAAATTGGTGAATCCGAGGAACCACTTTAATTATTTTCAGTCTGTGGGATCTGGCCAATCCAGCACAGCCTTTACTTTTTGTCATCCATCTCTATGATGCCATGTGACACGTGAAGCCCAGGAATGAGACAGTGAGGCAATCCAATTTGCACTCATCTGGTTTAAGAAAGAGGTGATTCTCTAACAGCCTCTGAATTACCAAGCAGACATGCCCAGAGTGCTGCTCCAAGTTAGGAGAGAAGACCAGGATATAGTGATGGTGGACATAGATCAACTGGGAGCCCATGTCTCGGAGGACATTATTACTGAGGTTTTGGAACACATGGGGAGCATTAGCAAGCCCAGATGGCATCATCAGATATTCTTTATTGCCGGAGGGGGTGTTAAATGCTGTCCTCCATTCATCTCCTTCCTGTATGCTCACTAGGTGGTAGGCATTGCACAGGTCCAGCTTGGTAAAATAGCAGTGGCTTTGGAGGTTGGAGAATGCCAAGTCCATCAAAGGAAGAGGGTAGAAATTTTTGACTGTAATAGAGTTGAGCCCTCGGTGATCTGATCGGTGGTACAGAGAGCTGTCCATTTTTGCAATAAAGAAGAAGAAGTATTTAGCTGAAGTGAAAAGATAATAAAGCCCCATACAATTCAGAATTCATTCAGCTGCTGTTTTCAGCAGTCACATCTGCGAGAAATACAAGTCGGCCCATTTCTTTGGCAGCCATACATGCCCACACATGACCATACTTCATCGAAAAGGTGGCATGCTTTAGTTCATGAGCTGTCCCCTCCATTCTCTATTCTGCTCTCTAATCATCACTCTGGTACAAGTTTATCTATGACTCATTTATGTCTAAGTGTTGTTCCAGAACTGCAGAGGCTCCTCAAAATTTTTAGGCTGATGTTTTTGAAGCTTACCAATGTTGTGCATCTTGTGCAAGACCCTCTGTAATTGCTCTGGCAAGTCCTCTCTTGATTGTGAACATTGATGCAGATACAACAACCTCGTGCTGTGTTCTTGATTTGGGCAACTGTTGTAAGTGATTTTTCTTCTCCAGGAAACACTTCTTCCATTACTCACCACAATAATCTTCAAGGTCTTTTGGTATTCTGAAGCTTGCCTGGGCATTCTTTCTTTTTACCAATGTACCAAATTTGTAGTAGATCTGCCAGGATTACTTTTTTGAAATCACTGGTAAACCGTGAATGTTGGACTCAGGCCCTCTGACCCTATTCCTTTGTTAGAAGGAAAAAACCTTTGACATTTTCAGCTCTGAAACAAACATTCTGGTGTCTATAATCAGATGTTATTATGGAGTAGTTGTGTGAATTTGAGCTTCGCCAGCAGAGATGCAATGTACAGTATGAATATGTCGTGCAGAATCAAACGTTCAATTGAAGTAATCAGCACCTGTTTCCCAATATTAAAATGCCTTGTCAAGCATGGCAGCATGGCTGTCTTCGGGGAGTTCCCAGCATGTCCACGCAGTCGTGCATGGAGCTGAATGCAGAGGGGGTTGCACTAACCTTCAGGGGTCAGAACAGAGCTGTGCAATAATAATATTGATGAAATGACCTTGCTTGAGACAAGGTAAGCAGTTTCAACATTCAGTGATAGAGTGAAAGCAAGCAGTTAATGCGTGAATTACAGCAAACAAAACGAAGGTGGAGCTGAGATGGCAGTGGGCTGTATATGCAGTAAGAGCATTGAAGTGGAATGGTGTATGGCCTTTGGAGCTTAAAATAGACCAAATGATTTGGAAATGTGTGAATGGGCAGTTTGAATTTTGGAGCCTATAGTCAGCAGAGGAGTCAGGTGAGTATTGTGCGATATGATTGGGTGGGAGTCAGGATCTTAGCACTGTTGACTACGTGTCCTGTTAGAAGTACATCTGCTGCACTCGCTCCATATTTGATGTAATTCCTACACCATTTACCCAGTTTGGATGTAAATACTCTGAAATTAAAGCTGAAAAGTTTCGACTTTGACCTTGTACTCATCATTTAATTTAAAATGCAGTACTTTGCGGAAGACAGCTGAATCACAGGATCTTTGTCAGCATCCTAGTGTTGGACCTTTACAGTGTCTGTCAACTATATTCTCTTAGATTGATAAGCCTGTGTTATTTTCTGTGAAGGAGCACTCTTCTCTTGAAGTTGTATTCATGACACGTCGTAAACTGTGCATGCATAGAGGAACAGACGAACGAGTGCCACTGTTCCAGAGGGTTTGTGCGGTGCCGGTCTGCAGGCCGCCGGCATGTCCCCAGCCTCTCCAACAGAAGAAAGCAGCCTTTTCACCTACTCTCAGACTCTGACGTTGGCAGACCACTTATTATTTTTGGGAGCATAGTTTACTCTCTTTGAAAAATGCATTGAACTTTGCTGGCCATTTCATGCTCACAAAAGGGCAGCCAAAAAAAGCCCAGTAAAAAAGCACAGACGTACTCATTAATTCACTTTAATGATTTGTTAACTCTTTGCGATGCAGAGTCCCATGCTGATTATCGGTTCTAGCTGAACTATCTGGAACCATATCCCTTATGCTGCTGTCGCCCTTCCGCATAAACACACCAGCAAAAAGGCTGCTTTAAGTCTGGTAATGAGACCAAAAGTCTTATTTTTTATATATTTTTATTATTGCTTTACGTTACTTTTTGCTTGGCAACTGAAATTTTTTTATGTCATTGCCAGACCTCACAGTGGTCAAGTGACAGACTGTCTCGGCAGTAGCAATTTTTTGTCTAATCAAGCAAGACATAATAAAAATCGCGTTAAGTATTTAGAAAAAAAGTACTTGAGGCACAGTTATTTTTTGCTGATGGTAATGCGAAGCATAACTAGCATAGGGGGAAGGACAGGGGTATTTACTGCGGATGGGAACAGTCTGGGAGTGTTTCAGGGAGGGGGGATGGGAGCTGATGGAGGCAGAACATTAGCTCAATGCACAGTGGACGATGGTGGCCATAATTGGCATAATCTGTTGCTCTAGTTAGCTGTTGGCCAGGCTGATTGTTTCCTCTGAGCTGTTTGTTAAATAGCTAAAAGTGAAAAAAATTGAGGGCAGTTTCCTGAAGCCCTCAGCTGTGTGCACATCTGTGTGAGGGATCCAGCCCTCTCCACATGTGTGCTTATGGGCTGCCCGATTGTCTTTCCTTCCTCTATCCTACTGAAGACCTGCTGCCCTTCCTCTCACTTCCCTCAGCTATTCAGAGAGAGTCGGAAATAGTGAGGGAGAGAGAGAGAGAGAGACGGAGTGAAGGCAGGCAGTATGTTTATAACAGCTAGTGGAAAATCACAGAAAAAGTGCAGTAGTATACTATAATGGCTAGTATAGTGTGCTATTTAGGTTAGGTGACTTGTGACTCAAAGGACTTGGGTTCGATTTCCAGTTGGGGCTGATGCTGGCGGGAAGGGTACTTAAACAGAATAGCTTCAGTAAAGCAGCCGCGTAAATGGACTGTATGTAAAAATCTAATTTGTTTTGCCCTGGATAAGGTTGTCCTAAATACCTGGGTGTAAATCAGAAAACTCCGTATCTTGAGTTTTAGAGGGATGGTGGTTCATGTTGCCATCTGGCTATGTTATTATTTGTCTCAGTATGGTGTGAATTGATGGAAATACATGTTATTGTGCGTATGAAAGAGAGAGGGAGAGAGAGAGAGAGAGAGAGAGAGAGAGGGAGAAACAGAGGGCCACCACTCTGGGTTACAGTGGTGCCTCCTAAGCATCAGTTCCACAGACACCCTTTACTTCTGCAGCCACAATCACCCACAGTGAGCCTGCAGAAAACTATACATGAACACAGAGGAAGGAGCCTGTGTTGATTTCATTCAATGATAATAAGAACAATGGTCTCAATCGTGAACAAATGATCTCTGATATATTTCAGCGATGATTCCGCTGCTGGTGATCAAACACAGATGTGATAACAACATATTACGACAATCAAACACCACAGTTACTGCTGATATGGACTGGCTATGTTATGTACAGTAAGTACTCATGTCTGGATGGTTTTGTATGAGATCACTGAAAAAACACCTTGAGCACCAGCAAGAATATGGAGGAAGAATGCGTAAAATCGGAGACCTTACAAGGTCATGCAAAAGAGCCAATGTCACTGTCCTGTTGCATCAGTGCGGTCTGTCTACAGGTGAGCTGTTCTTAGGAGAGAGCATAGCACAGGGCCAATCTATCCATCTGTCTTTCTGCCTGCCTGCCTGGTTTGGATAGGTGATACAAAACAGCTGGGTATATTTTTTTGTTGTTTTTGAAGAAAGTTTGTGAAGAACAATTTCACTTTGTGGTGTAATTTTTGTTCTAATGCTAAAAAAATAATATGTTAATGGCATGCGGCGCAGGTCAACGTATTTTTAAATAGGTATATCCAGCAAATACGCTTATACATGTCTGCCAGTTTTTGACAATGTTAAACAACGTGTGACCATAAGAGATTTATAACAGCTGTGTGCCTGCATTGTAACACGCCTCAAGTCCATATTTTATCGTAAGTGATGTAATGTCTTTCTTAAAATAATTACTGTGCAAAAATAGGTCATTCTCAAAGTGGCTATAGACAAAATGGCAAAGGAATTTCATCTCAAAGAGAACAGAGCATGTGGCTGACTTGTGAATTTCATCCTGATCTCTCTCTCTGTGGAGGCAGTTAACCCTTAGAGCGCTAAAATAAACGTTAAAAAAATATAAATTTAATTATCTTGTGCTGTTGAAACCTATCATGTGGCCAGTCGCCATATGATAGGTTTTCAACAGCTTGTATTTTCATACCTTGCATCATTGAGTAACTCATGTTGCATTTAGCGCTCTGAAGGTTAATACGTTGTAGATGCCAGACATGAACCAACTCTCTGAAGGACTTTCTGAGAGTGGTGTTGATCAGCTGCTTTACTTTGTGCAGACTGGCATTTTTAGTGTGATACACATGAGTTGCTGATCCCTTGAGTCCTCTGATTTCTCTCAGTATAAATTTTGCTGCTCATACACTATGCAACCAGGCTATGACCCATCTGCTGGGTCACATTTTTCTTTTTCTTTTTGTAGTATTTGCCTATATTCACTCCTAAAGAAATTAATTGTTTGTTTTATGAGCAGAAATATTATATTTTGTGAAGCTCATGTTTCGATGAATATATACACCTGGGCAAAAGTTAAGCACCACCCAATTCTTATTGCAAGTTCCACTTCACCAAAGGGCTAAACTAATAACATCAACAAACATTTTGAAGAATTTCATTTTGAATTTAGTGGTGCTTAACTTGTGCCCACCTGTATATATTTTGCCATAGTTTTCCAGTAAAATATCAAAATATATCTGCTCTTGTTGAGCCAAATTTTAGTCACTCTGTTAAAAAAAAAAAAAAAAGTCAACTATCAGCCTTTAATCTGCACTTTGAGGAGAATGGGAGCTTGTTTTTTGCAACACCACTCTTTTGAGGCCTGGTCGTTGACACACAGGTGTTGATGAAATTTCTGAATTCTATCTTCAAACACTGACCACCACATTTTCATGTCAGTCAACCTGACCTATAACGGAGTTATAATTATCTAAATCAGTGATCATCAAATATGGACCTTAAATCCAAATCCAGACCTGATTTTCTTTTGTTCCATATAATTTATTGAACAATTTGTGCTTTAGATGGGCTCGTCTGCTTTCATACCTGACTCCCAGGAAGAGGAAGGGTGGAGAACCAGCAGGTCTCGGACCTTGAGGACTGTGATTTGATGATTCCTGGTCAAAATTAACGAAATCCAATCACGTGATGACATGCTGAAGAGTTAGCTTTAAATGCAATATTTTGAATGGGGCATTTTCTAGGATTCTTGGAGAAAATAAAATAATGTACACTTTTCCACTTCCTGTAAAAGGTAAACTCAATGATGAAGTCTGAGTCAATAGTGGGACATCATAGCGTTATCCAACTGAAGCTACCCAACCCAGATTTATCTTGTTCAATCCATATGTCAGGCTGCTCATTGAAAAATCTTATTTATCACTAATTTTTTTCAACATTTTCTGTTTGCAATAGCACTCTTCTAAAGTCCAGTCCTGCATAATTGTGAATATTCTCTCCGACAGACAGACAATTGTTCTGTCTCCAAGTTCCGCTCAGGCCTTGTGCTCCACTGTCAGAGTGTACCATTGAGTTTGCATATATGCCAGAACTGTTCTAAGTTGGAAAGCATTGATTGGCTTAGCCAGATCAACCTTTGACAGCTTTGTTTACACCCCATAAACTCAGTAAAGCAAAGAAAACAAGATCTCGGAAGCATCAATTTTAATGTACAGTTTCTTTATTATCAGTATGCAATTGTTTCTAGATTGTCAGGTTATATTTACTTCAACAAGTTGGTAGAAGCTGTTTTTTTGTTTTTTTTCTGGTTTTTTTTTTTTAGAAAAAGCTGTGAAGTTGACAACACAGAGATTAGCGAAATACAGGTGTGTGCAAGCTACAGGGCAGTGCCAATGTGATGTGAAGCCCAACTGAGGCACAAAGAGCCTTCCAGAAAGGTCCATGCAGGTATTGGGACCAACAGTCCATGAAAAGCCTCAAATTTTACAGGAAAGACATTCATTCACAAAGCTTCATCTCTAGTAGCTTTGTATTTAGGAGTCTAATGATGGAGCGGATATATAGTATCAAAAATGGATCTCTTTATTTTTTGTAGAGGAAACATTTTTAGAATAAAAGTCATGGTTTACAGCTCAGGGAAATCACCTTGGCTAATAAGTCAGTGTTTGCTTGAGTTATTATTAATGATAGAAATTATGATGGTGACAATAGCCATATGCTAAGAGAAAAAGAAATGAAATGCCGACAGAAAATAAATTATCAGAATTATAATAATAACAATAAACAATAATAATAACAACAATAATAATTAACCGTTTTCAAATTAGGGTTTATAGACTTTTTTTGTTTGCTCACTTTTTCTTTAAGTCCTTTAAAAATCGGAGAAGTCCATGATCAGTAATCCAGCATCTATTTAATAATGCGGAGGAAATGGGTCAGTCTCTTCAGGTAGATCCACCTCTTGTATCTAAGACATTTACAATATTCACAGTTTCTACAGATGTGCCCACCCCTGTGCTTCAGGGCCTAGCAGTAGTGGTGCTAGAGCAATGAGAGGGGGGGGCAGGGAAAGAGCAGGAGGGGGAGGGGCAGTGCTTCAATGGATGGGTGACATCGCATGATGGGCGTCTGGTGGGCGACCAAACCCCACTGATCTTTTCTGGGCTGCTCATTGAGGGAGGTACCAAGTGGCGAAAAGAAAAGAACTATACAGTCTAATATTTGCACCCTGAATTCTCCTGGAGGCCCTTACAGTTGGGGGGAGGGAGAAGGCCCCCCATTTCCCCCGATCCAATTACCCTCCTTATAGTACAGGGAGAAAAAACCTCCAGCGAGTCTCTCAAATCCCCCTCGTAGCTTCAATGAGCCAGATTCTGTACCTTTTCAAAAAAAAAAAAAATTTAACTTTCCCCCCAAATAAAATAACAGCATACAAACCTCTCTGCCCCGCACTTCTCAGGCACATACGCTCGCTCAGTCTCCCTATCACGCTAACTGACTCACATGCTTGTCCACACCCCTGTACCCCTGCAGTGGCTGAAGGGAAAGATATGGGCTACTCAGTGCAGCAGGGAGGTTTTGAGGCTCAGCCCATTGCAGTGACCATGCTGGAGTGGTGAGGGTGGCCGAAGGACGGGTGGATGGGGGTGGGGGTAGGTAGCATGTGTCCAGAGTGGCCGAAAGGTGGCAGGTGACTCATATGCGTCATGTGACCGGCCAGTGCTGCAGCGCTGAAGGGCGAGGCCTTGTCATGCATGCACTTGGAGAGCTCCTCATAGCCCTCAGTACCCTTCTTACTCTTCTTGGACTTGTTGGACATCTTGCGGTTACGTGTCTGAATGCCCTCTTTCTTCATGGTGAGAGGCCGATTTACCTGTAGAAGATAGAATAAGACGTTAGAGTGCAATACTGTTACTGAAATTAAAGGAAAGGGATAGGAAAATGATAATTTGCGAGGAATATTTTGGTTATAGCCATGCAGATGTTATCTACGTCTGTATTCCAAATAACAGGATTGCATAGGAGCTCCATTAGATGCCCAACTCAAAAAATAAAATATAATAACATTTGCGTTTCATTTCATAGCATTCATCTTGGCCATATCCATTTATATGAATATCAGCATGGACCGACAGGCAGCTTGAGAAAACGTATCATTGATTTTAGCCTGCTAATTTTCTTTGCTAGACATTCTTATCGTCACTATCTGGGCTAAGCCAAATGATTGAAGATGTATAAGGGTGTAATAAAATGATACTTTGTCTCTATTGCCGCTTATTACGCTTTTGTATTTTTTTTTTTTCAACAATCGAGCATTGGCATATTTACTTCCACTAAATGGAAGCCACGCTATGTCTGAAACGGCTCTTTTTGAACCAAACTCTTGTCGGTCTAACAGACGCCGTTGCTTGAATGATACAACCATCCTCCACAGTCTCGTGGGGATAATGCTTATAATGAGAACAAAAAAAGGCATAAATAAAGAGAAAAACGGTCAACTAGTTGGGCTTGACGGGGTAGGCAGGCTTTGCGTCCCCTTCTCCCCCGATGCCTTTCGTCAATACAAGCTGTCCGCCCACTTGACCCACTCAGCTGAATCTGGGTGCAGATCGCCGTTGGCTGTAGTCTACTTACGTTATGCAACTTGTAGTAAAGCCCACAGGCGTTGCACACCGGGTCGCCATTCGCATTGCGCCGCCAGAGAGTTGTCGTAGTCGTCTGGCAGTTTGCGCAGCAGGTGCCCGCTCGTCTCGCGGCGGACTGTGGAGAAATGAATTAATTACTATACCACATACAGCAAAATATTATTGGAACTTTAAATTAAATTAAATTAAAAAGGGGACGACTCTGTAAATGAGTTTAGATAACCCAGTTGAACTTTTAAACGGACTACTGAGCAGAAAATGGAAATGAGGCAAGAAATAATGTGATTCTAAGAATGCATAGACTAGGTGTTGCTTCCTGTAGTTACCTGTATGGGAGATTTATTTTAAAAATGATTATCAAATTGGGGCGAAAAAAGAGTTTATTTCCACTCCCTTGCGGCTTCGAATCCATTACTGCCTATACTTACGGTGCTACTGAATCTGAGAACTTTGATATCTGAAGTTGCCGAGATACAGTTTACTGGTTGGTCTACTAAATGAAATGCCGAAGGCCGAGAAATGCGCTATGTCTTTTAATATATCGGGGAGGAATACTTAAGCTGACAGCAGGCTAATCTCGGAAATTTCGCGTTTTTCTTCAGTGGAAACAAAACAGCCGTGCTACATTTTCACATAGAATACAGGACGTTTTTCCACCGAGGTCCACAATTTCATTTATTCTATTGGATTACAATAAGATACAATTTGAATGTATCAATAATTTTTTTTTTTTTTTTAGTTGGCCAATGTGTTTCGTTGGTTACACCTTCCGTCATTAATGAAGATTTAATTGCACCGCCAGACCGGCAATGGACTGTATAGGAAGCTGGTTAAAATCTCTGATGTATAGTCCGTTGGTGCGCTTTGTGCCATTTTCTGATCAATTTTCACACTTAATAAGAAACATTTATAACCATGCACTTTAATTAGTACACCCCTACTGCCTTAGACCGATGCACAAATCCGTTTATCTTCAACAGTAACCAGCTTTGCATGGTAAGGTTGGTCATGGTATGGAGTTGATGTGAAATTGGATATCTGAGAAAACAAGGGCTGAACTAATTTGTTCAAAACAGAGAGTAGGCAAACGCGCACATGCACCGCGTAGGCTACCGACCTTGGTAAGTAACTTGGCCAGAACATAAATCCATGTATTTTCCACGTCCCCCCTCCCCGTCGCCCCTTGGTCTGTAAACACAAAACTGGGTCCTACAATGTGCTAATCGCTTTACTGTATGCGCCGAGGTCTCGCCAGTAAGGACTATAGAAAATTCGGCGCGGTTAGCTGCAGACGGAAACATGCGTGAGGCCGGCTTCCTTATCGGTCCAGGGCAGATATCCGGATAGGAAACAACTGGATGGCCTTTGAACGAGCTCAGAAAACACTTGAGCTTAAAAAGTACAAAGTATTGGCGAATGACTCCATGGAAAAAAGTGATAAACTTTTCAGAACAAGAGAGGGGAATTCATTAAACGAAAAAAATCATGGAAAAGAAAACGGAGGCAGAGGCCATTTGTCTTTGCATCAGGATTTGCATTCTCTCGCAAAAATGATATTGGCCTACCTAAAGCCAACTGCCACGGCTGCTGCTTCTTCTGGCCAACAACTTCTACTGCGACAATTAAAACCACCACCAGTCCACCACCACCACCACCACATCAACAACAACAACTACTACTACTACTACTACTAATAATAATAATAACAATAATAATAGAAGAAGAATGATAATGATACATTTGAGATGATGACAGTTGGCTTTCCAGCAGTCTTTTGCTTGGTACAGCCAGCTAGGAGTATTATTATGGTAGTCAAATTAAGAGTTATGGGGAGGGCAATGACCTCACATCATGTTCTCTTTTGGGCCTGTGGTTTACAATTTCTTGCTGAAATATGTATTGGCTGTTTTTTTGCTCCATGGCACAGTAAATTCAAAAACAAGCAAGCAGCACAAATCAATGGAAGGATAAAGGCTACTTCTTATTAAAAAAAAAAGTTTTGGTGCTTTGCTTCTGAACGTTATTGAGAGAATATTTAACAAAGGAATTCAATGCTGTCTGTATTCCCTTATTATATTTTGGAATAATTGTTTTCATAAAAGTTCACTCAGATTATGGTATCCACATATACCAGTTCTGTTTAAATTCGGAGCATGAAAATCTCATCATATCTAACAGGAAGCGCTGTAATCCTACTTATCACCAAAGATAAGTCAACAATGCATTTGAAGCAGAATGTGTTTACTAGATGATAATAATATTATTATTATAATAATAATAATTATTATTATTATTAAACTGATGCAAAATGGTAGCGTGCATTGAGCTTTGGGCCACGTAGTGTTTAATATCATCATAATTATCCTCATAATTCTTACTACATTTCACCCTTAATATTATGAACTCCAAATTGAACAACAATAATACTATAATTATAGCCTATGTAACCCATTTTAAAATTCTTACTATTTTTTGTCTGCAATTGGTGGTCTTTTAAATGCAAGTGCACACTTTCATCTGGACGAAACCTTTTATAAAAATGCGGCAGCATTGAAATATTTCTCATACACTTTTCAGAGCATTTTTCTTTTCTTCAGACCCTCCCATCAATGTTATCTGTCATATAATGCAGATAAAAATAATTATTTGAATCTATTATCATTTTGCCAATGATACGCCTGTGGTCATTTCTCAGCAGAAACTGCGCCTCACAGAGCCTAGTTTTTAGATGATAGTTTAGAACACATCAAGGAAAAGTGAAAGGAACCAAGGAGTCCGGCCATAACCTCCCTTAAAACCATCATGTGTGGATACTGCGCCTGTATAAGTTATGGCAAATCAGGATTTTGTTTTTAGCTCAGAGACCATTCTTAAAAACAGCAGCACTGCAGTGTGTTCAAATGCTCAAAACAAAAATTCCCATCAAGTGTGCCCTGGCTGTTGATTCTAACTTGTTCTTACAATTTTTCCAAATCAATGTGACCAAATAATAAGATATTTTAATAATAATTGTTTTAAAAATATTTTTGACAAATAATTAGTTACTCATTTGCATTAATTGCACAGATGATAATAAAACAAGCACTACTGCTGATATCAGTGGCTGTATCATAAGTAGCAGCAATAATGATAGCAGTAACAATGCCAATAGCAGTTGTATTGTAACAGGCATTGTATGGGATCACCAGGGTGAGAGTGAAACACAATTCCAGGAAGCTGATTGGGAAAATATAACTTTCCTAGAATTGTGTCCGTGGTCCCTTCTTGTGTTCCTAGTTAGCCCCTTCTCAGAGGCTGGGCAGTGCTTGCAGTACTCACCAGCCTGCGTTTCGGCTTGATGAGAGGTCGGTTCTGGCCGTTCATCTTGTGGTACAGGCCGCAAGCATTGCAGAGATAATGCCCGGTACCATCTCGCCGCCACAGAGGGGTGGAGGTGGCACCACAGTTGACACATTCTCGTCCCTCTGAGCAGCATGCAGGTGGGGAAAAGACAAAGGGATATTTATAAAATTTATGAATGCTTTTTTGAATAAATATTTCAGTGCAAATCAATACTTTGTGCCCAGGATTTAAGTGAAATTGCGCAATGAGGTTATTTCATTGTTAGCGTTTTCTTGAAAATATCAAGTGTTGTAACTAAATCTTTCAGAGTAACTAAGCTGCCTGCTTATCACATACTTGTATTATTTAATAAGTATGACCAAACTGATCAGCTGCATTAGCCCTTCAGTTTTAATCCAAGAGACACACCAAACATTACTGGATGCTTTATTGCATAAAGCTGTTTCTACAACTGAACAATTTAATGAAGTAAATTCCAATGTCATGACAGATTGGCAGTGGAGGCAGGGATAAGTGCATTGTGCGTAGGTCTTGTAGAGTTATCTGGAATTAGACTTGCTGCCATTGCTAAATTTTATGAGCTGTTTTTTGGTGATCGTAATTTTTTACATTTTGTTTCTGAAACTCATTTGCATTTTCATTTTTAATGTTGCAATCTAGTGTATTGAGAGCATGTGTTTGATTAATTTTACTCAGCATTGAATACATGTGGCTATCTGAAGTTAACATTCCATAAATCTTTGAACCACCCAAAAAGCTCTTGGATTTTTTTTTTCTGTTGGTTGGGCTGTGTTGCTCTTTGGTCACTGACATGTACCTGGTGACCAAAACGTCTGAAGCTTTTAACATTCAACTGGTTGCTGACCAGACGTTTAAGGCTATTTATGGCTTTATAAATTATATTGTGGTGTCTCTGTCTCACTTAATTATTCTCATTCTAGTTGTTAATGTACTACTGAATACTGAAGGTTGTCATTTTCATTGATATGCACAGGGGTTGGTTATTTTCATTTGTAAATCTTTGTATGGGTATTAAGTACTGGTTGATTTCAGCATCTGTCCTGTTAATGCTGTGGTATGCATAAGAGCACAAGCGCTGTGCTTGTGGTCCTAAGCTAGACAAAATGGATGTTGTGGTATGTGTGGGGCAGTGAGATATGCTGTGAATGGAATGTCATAGTATAACATATTTGACCCTTGTTTCTCACGAATTCTATGTACTTGCACTGTGTGCTAATCATCATGTCTTTTTTGAATGAGTAATTTTTTTAATAGTTTTTCCTCACCTCTGAAAAACCCCACCACCCGCCTATAGCCCTGACGAATAGGGTTCAATCCGCTTCCTTTTCATTGGAATTCTAGTTGTGCCAAAGTGATGGAATTACTTTACGAACAAAATATCAGTGGGAACTACACTGCTTTAAATGAGGCTGTTGCTTCAGCAAGTCCGGGGAATGCATGCCAAATGCAAAAAAGCATGTTCACGCAGCAAAAGAGAGGAAGAGAGGCTGGAGAGGGCGGATGGGGCCTCGAGCAGGGATAGACAGCCAGGAAGCAGATTTAAGGTATGCAAGGTTTTGTGATTCCCAAAATAATATCATGCCAGCATCTTAAGGATTACTCTAACAGGGTGACAGTGTTGGATCTCACTGGCAAGGAAGTGTTTTTTAGCACAGGCCAGTCAATTCTAATGTGGCAGAGGAAACTGCTGCTTCATTAATCTATCAGCAGAGCTGATCCGCAGCCAAACACCTTTTCCTGGCAAAGATCGGTTTTCAAAATTTGAAAATGTTTCATGCACATTCAGTGATTCTATACAGCATTTATTTGAGTAGCAAGCATACTTATGCTTTTCAGGTTCTGAAGATGAAACACTCCTAATTTCACATTGTGAATCAATTTAGGTCACATAATAATAATAATAATGTTTGCAACTGGGCAGTGGGAGTTATTCATGAGTAATCAATTAACATTATGAAGCAACGACTTAGGTCAGTGTGTATTCAGAGATTTTGCTGATGGGATTAATTTTCTTCTCACATATTATAAGCAATATCAAGTCGGTCCATTCTCTAAGTAGCTTGTATTCCACATACTTGGAGAAGCCAGTATAGTGGTGCACGGATAGGAAATGGATCTGGTCTGGACAATCACCTTTCTTAAAAATTTTAGTTGTAATAAAAGTAGTCGTAGTTGTTGTTGCTGTAGTAGTAGGAGTAGTAGTAGAAGTAGTAGTAATAATAATAATAAGAAGAATATAGGTACAATTTAAATAAAAGGCACCATGGTAATAAACTGACGGTTCTGGAAATAAAAAAAACCTGTATGTCCCACAAGTAAAACAAGCATTCTAATCAAGAAATGTAGCGTATAGAGAACATAATGTAATCAGCATTACATGGATGATGATGGTTATGAAGATAATAATTTTTCCTCTTCTTCTTTTTCTTCTTCATCTTATTATTATTTTATCCTCATCATCGTCATCGTCATCATTAGTATCAACTTAATTTACTCCCATCTCACTCATTTTTAAAGCCTTTTTCTTTTGTAAAATTAACTAACTAAATTGGACTCATATAAACTAATGTGGAAGGAAGCCTAAGATCGATCTTTATTTATATTCTGCTGCTCAATAACACAAGCGGAGGCTCCTCAAAAAAACAAACTACTGTATTTTTGCAATTGATTGTGTGTTCCGTCACGATGGTTTGTTAGTCTTGGGGGAAGGAGCGAGGTCGGGGGTGGGTGTGTGTGTAGTGCCCCGTCCACTTGGTGGTAGACAGGATATGGCGGGAGACGGAGCGTCGTGACTCCTGCCTTCAAATATATGATAGTTCACATTTCAAAAAAAAAAAAAAAAAAAAAAAAAACAGCGACCCGTAAAGCGAGTTGTCTGAACAACCAACTCCACGAGGGACTCAGGGACCTCCTCTTACAGGATGGCAGTCATTCTAATCAGCCAAACGAAATTATTTAAAAAGGCGGAAAGACCGTCAATATTTCTTTATGTAGATATCTACTTGCTTACTTCATTCGTGTACTAATCAACTTATTTCTCTCTCATTTAGGTATCCCTATAACCCAAACAATACCCCGAATGAGCAGATTTGTCTTTGTAACGATTGAAATGGAGTCGTATATAGCAATAGTTTCATTATTTTAAACGTCGCCTGCCTTCAACTTAAACATTTCCAGCATTCAGGATCTTGTGGCTTGTCATATTAAGAAATATTAAAATTATACGAGGACATGTCTTAATATCCGTCTCCGCGTTGCTTGAACTTAAAATTTGATATTAGCCTAGTAGCCTAAATGATTCAAATTTCCTTTAATCTTCGTGACTCAATAGGAACTCCATGCTTGGATTTGCGGGTAGAGCTATAAAACGTCAGGCTGGACGTAGAATATATTTGTTTATGGAGACTTTAACCTCGACTGGTTTTGTTTCTGTAGCTTTTTCAGAAGGGAATGTGTTTACGTGTGATAGCGAATAAAATCGACATTTGATTAGTTTTGACAACTAGATCACGATAAGATAACCCAACGAGCTCGTGTGCTCACACCACATATACACTAGTTGATGAGGTTTTGCTCTTGTGCTTGTCGTGTTAACTCAACAGGTTACAGTCTGCAATGATTTGTTAATGAAGTCCTATAATTCAGCGTGTGTAGGCAATACCACTTGCTTGCATTCAATTTTATTCTTCATTTGCAAAACAAAAAGACAAAAATCGACTTATCACTTGTGAAACAGCTGAATAGTCCCGGACAATCTTGCCTCCGTGTCGAGAAGGATTGGATAACATAAAATTAAATGCACACCATATATGTTGAAGATTTTCAAACAATACCAAAGTTTTACATTTTTGTTGAAATAATTCACGAGATTTATATTTCAACTGTCGTAGTTTAATATCAACTTTAAGTGAGAGTAACGAATGCTTACAAGTATGATAAAGGGGGTGGGTGACTACGTGGAATGTATCCCCTTTAACATACATAGCCAAAAATGATATAATATTTGAACACAACGTGAATTTTCATCATACTTGAAATATATATATATATATATATATATATATATAAAAAATCACTCCGTTTATGAGAGCATTTCATTGCGTATTTTTTTAACGAGAAGCTTAGATTTTGTTTAAGCAGAAATTTTAACTGCAGGGGCGTTTGATAGGAGAATTTTTCTTTGATAGCTTTCACTGGCGAAGTTTGAACATCTAAGTTGTTTATTACTGATTAATTTGGCTGGGTTATGTGACTTAGAACACACCGAAAATGTCATGAAAATTATTAAGATTGATCATCGGCCTCGCTACTTGTGCCAGTTTGTTTACATTTTGATGTGTTGACAGTTAACTGCTTGAATTCCTACAGGCAGGTGGCTGTAGACCGTAGGCCTATATGTTTCTCATTGGGCTGCGAATTTTGATGGACGGTCGATTGAGTGTTTAATTATACTAAATAATACTGCAGTCTTTCGATCATTTTGGGCAAACCCAAAATGTGGCTTGTCACTGGTTTTTCTAAATGCATATTTTTGTGTTATTTGCGGCATATCACAATACATCTTTAAATTAGGAATAATAATTGCTAAAAGTTTAATAATAGAAACTTACCTGAGCATGAGCGGGTCTTGCTTTTACACTTGGGAGTAAAACTGGACGACGACCCTCCGAGAAGACTACCAGGGTGGAACAGGCTGCCACTATAGTCGTGAGCCGTCGGGAGCGAGTAAGCTGGGTAGGTCGGGATGGGGTGGTGTGTTGATGGAGTCTGACCACTCATTGACGCCAGACTGCTTCGAAGTGGACTGGATCCTTCCATTTTCATGCCATCCGCAAGCGAAACTTGGTACTTGATCGACTCTTTTTCGTCCATTCTGGTTGATGAAGAGGTTGGGGACGCAGCCCCAGGATCCGGAGAGACATCCTTTGGAGGGGTAGGAGGGAAGCTGTAGAGGTGTGGGCTGGAGTGGGACGCAGGAGTAAGCGAAGACGCCGAGGCTGTGCTTGAAGTACTGCTGCAGGAATAGACAGCAGACAGGCCGCCTGGAGCGCCAGAAGCACCAGGATGCAGCCCAGGTTTACTGAAGTGACTAACTGCCCATGCGTTGGGGTGGTGGGCAGCGGAGAGCGCTGCCTTGCCGCTGTCAAGCCACGGGATGCCAGGGCTGTGGATAAGGTGCGGTCGACAGACTTGACTCCCTGTGAGTCGAGCTGTGAAAAGAAATAAAGGTTTCTGTCTCATTATTCTGCAAATATCGGCAATATTTTAAAACAAAAACGCAGAGGGGAATGCGATTTTTCCTCACTTTTTGTGCCAGAGGTAGGCCCACAACACAATCTCGACATTGTCTTGTCCTATGTGCAGTTAGAATTACACAGCAAATGTGAGCCTAAAACCGAAAAATACTCCATCGTATCTCCCTAACATTTTTTGAGTTTTCACATTCGTAATTTTAGGCAGCTACATATTTAAAGCGTAATATTCCCAGGTGCCAACATAGGCTATAACACAGTCTACGAGTTTTCGGTTAACGATTACATGTTTCTCCTAGCGAAGTTTTGTCAAACCCCGCCGTCTGAAAAGGCAATGGGATACGCTTCTTTTGTCGTATCCAATAGTCTCATCAAGAAAACGTGGGCAGAAGTTAAATATGTTGCTCGGGGTTATAAGCTTTTTTTTTCCAGAACGCTTCTGCGCAAACATTGTGAGCATTATTTACGATTTTAGTTTTGATTTCAGATCCGGGAAGTGCTTCTCTCTGTCCTTCCCCCCCCCAAACATACGGTTTAAATTAGCCTATGTGTATTTCCTGTTATCCCACTTCTTTTTTAAGTGTTTATTTTTTAGTTTTGATTCATACATTTTTTGTTTCAATAAGATAAGTTTAAGCAGTCATTTACAGAATCGGGGTCTCTCTCTGGCCATTAATGTGTGCCTGAAATTCATTCTTCTTATCGGTGGCTATGGTTAAAAAGCAAAAGTTTAATGACGTTACAGCTTATCTGTTAAAACTCGGGGAGTATAATTATATGGCAGCATATTGTGTATATATATATATGTTGCATTGTGTATATTTGTTTCATATTTACATTTGTGTGGCTGAAAATTAAAAGTATGCCCAATACGCTTCAACACGCTGACACACGCAAACAGGCAAACAACATCAACTTCTTTGGACATCTTACCGTGGGCTTGGCTGTAAGAAACTCGGGCACGAGCATGAGCGGGGTTGTGGTAGTATGGGTTTCCTTGCGAATCCAGATGATTAAAGAAAACGTCCACTTCGTCCGGTGGCAGAAGCTGTGTTGTTGAATCCATGTAGTTGTGTGTTAAGCCTGGGTGGTGCGAGTCTGGGTGCTGGCCGCTCAGTACTGCATGGTGATGCGCCATCCACCGAGTTTGATCAGCTGCTACATCCATTTCCAAAATTTCTCTCCGCAAAATATTGCGATTTGCAAGTGAAGAGCCCCTCCAGGGAGCGCTTGGTAGTTGTTTTCTGTTGATCTGTATGTCTTTCTGATGCTCAATTCCTTTTGGTATCTTAGGAAAATATATTGTCCAGAAGTTGTGAAAAGTGTTTATGAAACGACTAGATAATAATGACCTCTTGATTTGTTCTCACAAAGCCGAAGTCTCGAGTCTTTCAGACCGGTATCTTGGCATTGGACACCTGTAACACAACCACGTGAAGAAAGTTAATATTTCAAAGGTGCACTTTTTCGAGCAACGTTGTGTTTTGTACCGGTACTTGTTCCTGTACACAAACTAAATGCATTTCTACTCTTTTTCGAGGTGTTTTGCCCGTGATGCATGCGAATTAAATGTTATACGATAAGAAATACAAGATTTTCCCGCATTCACTGGTTTCCCCGCGGTTATACTTGTCATTCAGCATCACGCTTCATTATACTGGACGGTCGATTTAAAACTTAATACTTAAGCTCAGTTCTGACTTGGGTAAAAAAAAAAAAAAAAAAAAAACACTTTCATGACAAAGAATAAAAGGATACTTACAGTTTAAATCAGAAATTAGCTTACTCTTAGTCACCCTTTTCTTGTTCGATATTCCGATTTACAGTTCCGATGGAAAACTGTTCAGTCCAGGATCAGTGATGGACATGGCAAATTTTGGACTTTGATTTTGAAATCTAACTATTTATTTTATCTGGTTTGAAGCAACGTCGCGCACCGAGAGAATCACCGCTGACACAGAGGCCTTCAAGCGACATGCAGCTGTATAAACTGTCAGAGCTGGCGCCAGTAAATTCCATATCATGCGCTTAGGGGCGGAGTCTAGGGTTCGGCTATGACCTCCCGCTAACCAATGGACATTAGCCCTTTCTGTGATTGGCTACTACATCAGCTGAGTGCGCGCACTTCTCCATTTTTTTTTATCTCGAACTGAAACTAGCAGACAGTACCGTTCTCAGTGTCCCACGCATCTTTAGACATATTAATCAACACGGTAATTTATTGAGATCTCTGCCGCGACCCGAATCAACAGGACAATTGCCCCTTGATAATGACTTATTTTCACATAAAATCAGTGAGAGAGACAGAGACTGAGCGAGAGCCAGAGAGAGAGAGAGATGAAAGGTGCAACTAATTATTTCTGAAAATACTTTCAAGACAATTTTCATTTTGCTGCCTGTGTTTAGAAATGCATTTTTCATTCATCATTTTATCCTACCCAAAGTTTAAGCGTCTAATATTCTTTGAAATGTTTCCTCAATTTTCCAGTGGGTAACAACATTGCAATATTAGCCTATATAACATTTGGGAATATTTCACCATGAACCTAATGGCGCTAAATTGGCAAGCGTTGTGTTTTAAAATTCTGCTTCAAGCATAGCCTACTGGAATTGGCTTCTGTTCATTTTGAAGTTTATCTCTTCTGATAATTGAGCTTTTTTTTGCCGTTTTATTAGAAATCACATCACTCATCTACGGTCATTTCTCTGAGGTAGGCCGAATAGTAATGATAGTGCCCTTTATATAAGCTAATATAAAGAGTTTACTATGTTATATCATAAAAAAATCAGGAATCAAAAAATTCGTGTCATTTGATCATGAGGGAGAAACTCCTAGGCTAAATTTGATCTCAGTAGCACTTAGATAGGGTGTGCGCATATTAACTTCGGAGACGGCGGCCACTTACTGGCTTCTCTGATGTATTTTCTACAATTGTATATTGCGTCAAAATAGTCATATGTCACGTAGCCTATGCGAAAAAGCAAAATTACCTTGATTCGTGATTAGATAAGTTTATACTTCAATGTCATAGTCGTCTAACAGGAGCTGTCAGAAAGTGGTTGTTGTTGATAACTTAAAAGAAGGAAAGAAACTGCCTCACTTGTATTTTTCTAACACCTATCGCCGCTCACCGGCCGCTAAACTCCTTGCAGCAACACTTCGTTAGAATAAATTATTCAGTAAACCTGCTTGTCTGGTATGTTACCATCTGCGAGGCTGAATGTCGCAGCAAACCGCAGGATAAACTCGCTGGCCGGGGTGTTCCAGCTCAGCCGCTTGGGTCAGTGACCGTCTTACTGCAGCCCCCCATCACTTTCACTCAGACAGTAAGACATTCAATTAAGAAACCTACGCTAAGGCATGATACTTCGCATATCGAATCCAAAAGGCAAATATCATTGACATCAAAAACCGTTTTTGATGGAGAATTAGTTTATAGGTTATCCTTTATATAGGCCTAGCTATTAATAACTAATTAGCTTTCGTTGTTAATTTGCGCGTGTGAGTGTGCGCGTGTATAGGCCTATGTGTGCTGCGTGTACGCGTGCGAGTGCGTGCGTTGGGGGCGGGGGTGAGTGCAGTGGAGGATTTAAAAAGGATTGACAGGCAATAATTGGACAGAGCTCGGGGCCCTGGTCCGTCGAGTAGCAGCCACTCTGACGCCGCACACTGACGTCATCGAATCACTAAGAAGAAAAATATACAATCAGGAAATCAACTTTTAATAATACAAAACGTCAAAGAATGAATGAAGGAAAAGAGATCTATTCACGTCCTCACGGACAGATTCTAAGAATGCAAACTCCACATCCCCGTGATTTAAAGGCAGAGTATTGCGTGACAGCTGTAGCCCATTCTATACAGAAAACGCTGACTGTGGTGATTTTGGTCCATTTAAAAAGGTAGGTCATTTAAAAACGAAAACTTCCCGATATGTTTGATAGGGGTGTCATAATCCACTAGGATAGTATATCTTACTCTTGCAGTGCCCGTTCAAAAAGTGCGTGCTTGAAACGGGCCGATTGTTTGACCTCTGCTGTTTACTGCTTTCTCGAGAACTCCTCGGTCAAACATCTTTACACTCGACACTGCACTTCCTTTGGCCTTCAGAAATACACTCCGCTTAGCGTGAAGTCAAAAGCATGGTCGGTGTGGAGAAAATCGATGGGCATACACACAAAGGCTACATGCATACAGACAGTGACTTCCATTTTGATGACGATTCAGCTGCTCATTCACAAGTTTTGGTCATCTTAAGCTTTTGCATTGTGTATTCCAAATCTTTGAAGATTGATGGAACATTATTTATCAAGACAAGTGAAGGCAGTTGTTAATTGGCTGCACCAAAACAACTTATTGCTTTTCAGCCGTAGCTATAAATATTCAGTCTACTGATCATTTACGCAGTCCATAAACCAGCTAATTTTATGTCCCCATGTGTTTGAAGCTGAGGTTTACAGACTGCTTTGTGCTCTGCTTCGCATAGTCTACGTGGGGTGGTCGGGATAATCTTTTTTTTACCAGTAGTCATCACCAGCCGTTTCCCATAGATAAAATTTACTTCAGATATGCAGTTCCGCTAGGCAGGCCTCAATTATCGCGCTTCATCTGTCCAGCTATGAATATCCTAGCTGCGAGGAGGCTAGAGATATGCGTTACAAGGTGAGAATACATCAAGGCTGTATTTGCAGTAGTTTTTGTTACTGTTGTACTGACCCTGCGGTGACTAACCTGACAGAAGAGGTTTTATCAGTTGATGTGATTGAAAAATTTGTGGGCCTATTGCCATCCAGCTATTGCCCCATTAGGATAAACTTATGACACGTGGTGATTGTTCTAGCTGTATGCCTGATGTATATTAAATCTCATCGCATTTTACTCAGGTAGGCTAATACTTGCATAATTCTATGAACACTCGCTTGTTCGATGATAGCGGGAAATATTGATTATGATTGACAAATATGACATTCATTGCAGCAGTAATCGTTCAAATGATTAACAAGTGTCGCGACACGGATTAGGGCTCTTAACCTGTTTGTTCCCACCGCGCATGATCGCCTTCTATTGTCCAGTGGGGCAAAGACCATGATTGGGCGGGTGAGGAATAAGCAGGCTCCCGATTCCAGAGAGAAAAAGAGTGACACAAACCAGCTGCAGCATTATTGTACTACTCACGGATAATTCGATTGTGGCTTAGCAGAGGGGCCTGAAACTACCAACAAAAAGTCACAAGTTCAGCCTGAGGGAACACTGGAGAATGGGGACCTTGAATCCTTTGCCTGTAAACGGATTAACATTCATGCTCAAATTCGTATAAGTCTACCTGAATGTCTTTGTCTGATGTAATTATTAACGCACAGTAATATTTGCCGCAACGTAGCATAAATATTTTCGCGGCAGTGAATAACTTGACGAGTTTTTTTCTACATGTAACATGGCATGTAGTGGCGTCATTAGTGTTTATAGTGCAATATACAACATGTCTGTATGTTAAGCGGAGAATGTCAAGTCAGAGTGATGGAATAGACCTAATTTTATTTACTTGTGTTTTTTTTAATTGACGGAGACTCTTTGGAGGACAAATAAGGTGCTGACCTTATTTGTGATATGGAGTCACTGGATAGCCTACCTGCATATAAAAGACTATTTGACTTCATCTTCTCCAAATCATTCGTTTTATTATGGTTTCTGCACTGGAGGACCAGTTTTAAAACAAACTGACAAATGCGGACAAAATACATTTTAGTAGCTTTATTTATCAAACATAATCTGCATTGTTTAGTCATATTGCTGATAATAAAGTTTGAAAATTCTAATTGTGAATAGGCCAAGAATAAATGGGCTTCATGGCCTACATGGCCAGTAATGATCGTTGCTTAGCCATAGCCTACGACCTAATGCTCTCACTGTTCATTTTCATCAAACAGCTTTGTCTTTATCTCCATCAGGGAAACTAAAATAACATTGGCAGAATTGCGTCACTGAATTAGATGCTGTGAAAGTTTCAAATATTCACTCTCATGGTTGCCAATATCCATTTTATTTAGTTGTATACAATACAGAATTTTCTAATGATGAATAAATTGTACGAAAACATAATACTTGCTAGTGACTGATCCGTTTGAGACCAGAAAAAAGGAATGCAGTCATTCACTGGTGTTGAATTTGATACCCAATCAGGTATTAATTACAACTTATTGGTAGTATTGTGCGGGCGCGTGATACGCATATTTTCATTGATTTCACCTAATTGTGTGTGTGTGTGTGTGTGTGTGTGTGTGTGTTTGCGCTCTATATCTATACATGATGAATGACGCTGTTGATAATCTTGGGGGCCTGCATGGGAACCATCATGAAATTATTTCAAATGTTGTTATTTTTGCAGCGTTTTTCCGGTGAGGGTGTGATGCCTTCGACATCAGCTTAAGCGGCAGGCAAACCGATCTTACAGATGCGGTTGTCTATGCTTGATTTGCAGGTCTATGGATAAGGCGTTCCCCCGAGGGTTTGGTTTTTCACTATGGTCATAAAGCAGGTAGCATATTTCTAACCGGTTTCTTTATTATAATAATAATAATAATAATAATAATAATAAATTATTATTATTATTATTACTACAATAATAATAATACAGACTAGTTTCAAAGATTAAAGAAGGTCATCAGCTCAACCAATTGATGTTTGTTTTGCCAATTTGCGGGAGGATTGTTCCCATGACTTCTCTTTAAATTGACGTGGTCCAGTACTTTTATTACTTGTCTATTGGTCTGCATGCAGCTCTCCAGGCTTGTGTGTGTAGACATCCTCGCGAATGTACACCTTTAACTGAGCAGATTTGCAATACTTTGCAATCTCTTCCTGCCTCTGAACGCAGTTCACAAAATGCTGAATGCTGCCTCTTTGAAATGTTTTGATCGATTTGCAGTACAAGCTTGCGGTTCAATGTATTGACCAAAATTTCGACGAGTTCTTACTTTCGCAGTATTTTGCCGAATAACAGAAACGGGGCCCGAGAAACTATTATTTTTGTTAATTGTCCGATATTCTAGCAGATTTACATAAATATGTTCGACAAAAGAAGTCAATAAAAATAACCACTGACAACCAATTGCATCTTACGCTCCAATTATTGAATAGTATAACTGTTCATAACCACTATCAAAAGCAAGTGAAAATTGTCTTACCAGAATTGAAGAAAGCGAATGCGTTTTTCAATCAAGAAAAATCCTGCTTGCTTGATTCAATTTTGCACCCACGAAAAAGTGATCTCTGGGATGGAAATAATCTTAGAAGAGCTGTGATTCATTTGTTTAAAGAAAACAAGACTTAACCACGCGGAACTCTGAGGCTGTTCATCCGAGTCTTTTTTTTTTTTTTTTTTTTTCAAGCGCATCAGTGCAAATCAAGATCATCCGCGCTTGGCTCTTGGTAACAACTGTTACGACAAGGGAAGCGAAGTGTCTGGGTGGCTCCGTCTACAGATTATACCATCGAGTTCTCTCTCCTCCCTCCTAGAATTCAGCCTGTCGTCTCTCTTGCTCTCTCCCCCTCTCTTTTGGTCTCCCTCCTCCTCAAAATTGAGGGTGAAACTTCTGAACTGCAGGTATTCAAAAGTAGATTAACGTAAAACTGCGAAAAATTACGGCTGCCTCACTCCCTGTCTCCCGGGCTGGAGGGGTGGGGAGCTGGACTGAGGAGAACGATCCAGGACTTAACCAGCAGCGAAGTTCTAGAGTAGGCTATGATACGTAACACCTGAAGAGTGGGCGATTCGAAACCGATTGAAGGCGCGCATAGTCGAGTTGGTTTTCATTTGCAGTTGTTGGCTATAGCCACTGCATGGTCCTATTCCCCCATTTCAAAAGTTTCTTCTCTCTGTGAGAATAAAAGATCCTAAAGATGATGTGAGTCCCATCTCTTCGTTCGCCTAATCCATCTTCTTGAACAGTGACATCAGGCATTACCTGTGTTGTTTATGTCATCAGTGATACACGTGTTCGCTGTAATTGCTCTGCAATCTTGCGCATGCAATAGAGGAAATATGGATTTGCTCGCAGAAATTCAGGATCCTGCAGGGCAAAAAAAAAAAAGCAAATCTGAGCGCATACTATAATGAGGGAGCAAGTGAACCAAACCTCGTGAGAAAATATTTTTTCTGATGGCACCTTACATTTACTTTCAGAGGCCTACCTGTACTGTTACATATGCAAGATAATTATGTTTTTTTTTTTTTTTTTCAGGTCACAAGCTGCACTGGCAGTTTCCGTATTTCGAGACGGCATCTAGGCCTTGTGTTAGCCTATTTCGTCGTTGTGGCATGTTGGAAAAGTTTCAACAATCTTATGAGAAAGCATTATGGCACTCATACAATTTTCAATCTTCAGGTGGCTTTTGATGGCGTACATTTTATTCAGAGCGAACATTTGACCCCTTTTGGACTGCACGACTCCTCGCCTATTCTGCTTGCAGGGCGAGACAATTCACGTTCATGCAAGTCTTCTATTACTAAATATTCGTTGGGACATTAGCAACATGTATGTTTGAGAGAACTGTAATGTTTCCGTTGACTCATGCCCATGTGAAAATGAGTTTGACAACAACAACAACGGACAGAAATAAAGCCTTTTGTTGCATATTTTATAATCTATAAATTCTGGTAATTTTTTATATAATGATGCAGTTGCAATTTGCCTACTGAAGAAGAGGCCAAGCTGTTTCTCTGGCCAGAACCATCGATGTACTGTAGATAGCAAGTGCAGTCTTCAGAAACAGCGGCTAAAGGACATTCAGAATGTATTGCCGATGAAGATATTATTGCTCTGAATTATGTAAGCTTCTCCCACTATCTCAAGTGCCAGCTCCCCACTGAGAAAGTGAATCTCTCTCTCTCTCTCTCTCTCTCCCCCCCCTCTCTCTCTCTCGCACACGCTCACAAACTGTCGCACGCACACACGCGCAGCATTTAAAACATGCTAAGCCCTCGCAAAGCTTTTGCACGAGACCGGGGCTTGTATGCACCCCCAGCTGAGCAGGTGCAGTAAGGCTTTAACTTGCGGCTTCTCTTGACTGCGTCTGCGGGTGAAACTGCGAGTGAGCACTGATAAAATCAATTGGATGATTCTTTATAGTAAATATTCCACGTCGTTTTGTGGGTATACCTTGAATTTAATACCAACCTTTTAGGTAGGTCTAGATTGATAGGCAACTCATTTGATATTTGATTTTTTTTTTTTTTTTTTGCTGATCATGCAATGATAACAACCATCTTAGCTTTTAATGGTAGAAACGACGACGACGACGACAACAATTATAATAATAATAATAATAATAATAATAATAATAATGACATTAATGACATTAGCATGAACATCATATTTTTGAAAAAAAAATGCCTCGATGATGATTATCATCATCGTCGTCATTATTATTATTACCACTGCTAAAACTACATTTGAAAGCTAAGCTGGTTGTTATCACTGCGTAGTAACAACAGTGACTACAGTCAATCAATTAGTTATTTCACTGAGTGAGAGCCTACAGTGTTTTTTTTTTTTTTTTTCACAAAACCGAATGCAAGGCTTTTCTGACTGCGCCTGAGTAGAAAGCCTAAAAAGCCGGATCTGCTTTTCCTCTTCCTCTCTCTGGCATGAAAGACAGAGAGAAGTGAAAGAGAAATAGAGGGAAAGGAGAGAGAGAGAGAGAGAGAGAGAGGTCATCACGGTTTTCTTGAGCAAAGTGGCAGCAATCTCTCGAAGGGGTTTGGATTGTAAAAGACAGACAATGAGTCAGTTGTGTATTTATGAACATAATAACACCGCTCGTTCTTTCGTCTTCATTTGCATCATTACAATATCTGTACAAGCGCTTGACATTGTGTGCTGCTTGCATCTTTTGTGTGCTCTCTTGTCGGCGGTATAAACAACTTGACTTTCCAATTCCAAGCGAATTCTTAATTCTGGCTTCAAAGCCTCTATTTCATATACGATTTAGATGCAGCACAATCTGCTTTGGTGACGTTATCACATTTTCTCTGTATGAAAGTCGGTCTGTACTTCCTGCAGAATGTCTTTGCCTTTTCTTCCAAATCCAAGTGCAGAAATAAGACATTTTCAATGTGAGCGAAATAATAATAATAATAATAATGATAAAAATAATAATGTAAAGTCTTCTATTGACGTCACATCGGTGCTTCATGAGAAAATAATTTTTTGCACTGGGTCGACCGTTAAAACTGATTTCAATTCAAAATCTACGATTATTATTATTATTATTATTATTATTATTATTTATTATTGTTATTGTTGTTGTTGGTCGCATCTTTTAAGTTTATAATATTGTTGCCGCTGCAACAGATTTCACGACTTTCAAATTAGTTTTCCTTTAAAAACGCATATTTGAAACATATGTCTCAAATTAACCCATGGCACGTAGCAAACGTTAGCCTCTATTCGCTTCAGTGAATTTAAGAGTAAAGCAGTGCCATAGTTTATACGTATTACCTTGCGCTGCATCCTGGCCCGTGCCACTTATGCCGACTTCATCACAATACGGATAATTATGAGTCTATTTAAACTGAGGTCTATATAGATGTATATATTTCAGTGCGTCGTTATCACCTACAGCAATCACAGCGTCTGGCGTTTCTCAATATCACAGAAAAAGAAACAACAAGTAAAGCAGCGAAACGAGGAAATTTAGTTATACCCAATTATGGAAAAGTTAAAGGCACAAAACGTATTGTTGAATATTCTGCATATTAAATTAATTTGCATAATAATAACTAGCGATCAATATTGGCTGGAATGGCGTTTAGCGAGAACCCTTTGATCTTGCCTGGCAAGGAGAACTGCGTGCTCTTGATGTGCGTGAGATAAAGCCTTATCAGGGCTAAACATCCACTTCCATCTTGCTCCCGCATTATAAAATGCTTTTAATTAATCACACGACTGGCTCTCTCTCTTTCTCTGTCTCTCTCTTTCTTTCGCTCCCTTTCGCTCTCTCTCAACCAAAGACACACACATACTTTTTACTGTTTACTGTTGACACTGATTTGATAGCCACAAGAATGAAACAAATAAACACTTATATTTCTCCATTTTTGGAAGTAGGCCTATCTGCATGAAGAACGCAACTTATCATCTGTTAAATATTAAGTTCTCTCTGGATAACAAATTATGTAAAGGCCTGATTGGATCTATTATTATTATTATTATTATTGGTGGTGGTAGTAGTATTTGTTGTACTAGTAGTTGTAGTTGTAGCAGTGTTAGTATTATTATTATTATTATTATTAATTTAGAATTTTTGTGGATGATTAGGTAATTTATTGTCGTATGATAAGGCTAATTGCTAAAACCTCCGATTGAAAACTGATAAAGCAGCACATTATTATTATTATTATTATTATTATTATTATTATTATTATTATTATTATTATTATTATTATTAGGCCTGTTGATAGTAACAATCATCATTATTGTTGAATCAAGAAATGTGCGATGATAAAATAGATACACTTCATCAAGTTTTTTTTCCCCCAAATTTTATAATTATTATTATTATTGTTGTTGTTGTTGTTGTTGTGCTCAGTCCAAATAGCCTATAGCCATTTCATTTACACAATTTGTTCCTAGCATTTATTTTGTTTTATAGATTGAATGTCATAAGAGTTGTTATCGTTCCAGCGGCGAAACCGTGGATTTTATGCCGCTTTGCAGGAGTGACAGGCAATACGTTATTTGTTTAATAGAAAGAAGCAAGTGCAATTTCAATACTGATTTTATATGTGGGCATATGACAGAACTGGACGGGGGCGACGGGGGTTGGGAGGGTTAAAAATGCTTTACGGATCCCTGGGTCCTCCCTCTTCTGATTATTACCATCCAGGGGTAATTTTTCATCGGTGCTAGCTAATCTTTGTTCTTTGTGAAGATAATAAATAGCCTAATCGTTATCAGCGAGCTGCTGGAGGTGTCGGGAGAATGGGGCTGATCGGGGCTGGAAATAGGCTCCAAAGTGCCGCTGAATAAATGGCATTTCTTATCTCTCACTCCCAGATTATCGCCGCCTTTTCAAACTCGCACAACAAATACATTCAATGCATCTAATGCATCATTTACCAGAGAAGATCTAGCAGAATGATGGACAGATATGGAACGGGACGGAGAAATATTTACAAGTTAAACACGCTTCATGCGTATGAGCACATATATTAATTTTTTTTTCTCGGTAGGTTCATTTCTCGCGTGAGATCGTCAAGATAAATACAGTTTCATACATATAGCTTAATAAATATCACATGTGCGAGTACGTACGTGTGTGTGTGTGTGTGTGCGTGCGTGCGTGTGTATGTGTATGTGTGCGCGCTCGCTCATGTATGTGTGTGATATTCTTCGCTGTGCAGTTTTTTTAGCGTACCGTTTGGTAAGATGAAAATGATTAGCAAAAACTATAGCCTATGATTGTGAATGAATTATTTGCCAATAGATGATGTGACATTAAAAAGGCAAATTAAATGTTATATATTGATTTAATTTTGTCTGCATAAAATGTTGAGGTCAAATCCATGCATTAAAACATGTCATTATTGTGTGGTTGTTAATATAAGCCTAGAATATATAGCCTAATTGACTTTATTTTTACGATTTGCTCACTTTTCTCTGGCGACATGAAAACCACAGTTGCTAGTGGGCTATAGAAAACTGCCGGAGGTGGCAGAAATATCAACTTTTTTAATTCTAGATTACATAGAGGATCTCGGGGTCCGTATGGATTTGGCAGCCCGTGTACTTCACAAGACGCTGTGCTGTTGCACGACAGTAATTTTGCGCTGTAAATCCAATTTGCGTTTGGACTGCATACAACGCGTATAGCTATAAAGCAATATTTCAACAGACAGAAGGGTTAAAAACAATAAATTGAAATATTTTTTACTATATCTGTGGCATAGCTAAATGTTGAATCAGCGTTGTCTCCTGCATGGATGTAATTTACTTTTTATTAGTAGCAATCAAAAATATTGCCTTTTATGTGATATTTCTTGTTTAAATATAGTCTCAGGAATATATGTGTTTTAGTGGTAATATATCAGTCATATATGCAAAACATGAACTGGCCTATAGCCTGTTTATCCAACTGTGTTAATTCAATCATTCCACATTTTGAATTTGCTCATGAAACATCTTAAACGTTATTCAGCCAGACTTAGTGATAGGTGTTCTGCGGTACACAAATTTGTATTGATTGTGCATGGGTGAAACGGCAAGAGATTTACATTTAATGTCTTATTTACATCTGGATAAAGTAAATATTTTATGGTCTGGGACAGGCTTAACTTTCACTGACTCTGAAGGCCGACCTAGGTCAAAATATTGCACGTTCCAAGTAGTAAACAGTAGCAGCCAATTACTACTGAAGTACAGCCTCCGAATGCTGGCCCCGTTCAAAATTTCAGTCCCTCCGGAAAGTGTAAGGTCGAACACTCGGCCACCAATTTGTAGAGCGCAATTAGCGATTATGTCGGAATCAGTTGGCAAGGTGTGTGGGACGGATTGGAAATAGATCCAACGCCGTGTTCGAGTCCTTCCCACGCTGATTTTGACCATATGCGTTGCGTCAGCGATCGGTCAGTCGGGGACATTTTTTAAACGTGCAAATGGACAAATTAACAGATAATTACGCAAAATTGCAGGGCATGCAGTCAAAAGTTCCTTTACACCATGATTTAGGGCGGGGGCGTGTAGCGGTGACCTCTGTTCTTTTTATGGTTTGATTGCATGAACTGGAAGCTTGGTAAGGAGCATGACATTTGTTGATAAATCAGGCTGGCTGATAAATTCACGCATTGATAAACCGGGGGGCATGGAAAGTTTCCTTGCACCTATAAATTTTTACTATGGCAAGAAACATGTTTCTTGCGCATAGTCCGTCCAGTCAGTGTGGTGTGAGCCAATTCTAAACCTATTTATTTATTTATTTATTTATTTATTTCGTCCAACAAGTAGGCTACTGGTCGAGTAGGCTACCCATGTATTTAGTCCGTTTACATGTAAGTCTCAAAGCTAGGGATTCAACTGTTTAGACGTAATAGGATGTTTCGCCCTGAGGTCTTTCTCTGGAACTGTGGGTGCTGAAATCTCACGCATAGCTATATTATTCTGCTGTGTGTCAGCATTAAAAAAAAAAAAAAAAAAAAAGTTTTCACAGAATTTAGCTGATTGAAAAATATTTCTCAAACTTTGTTATCTTATATTTAAATAATAGGATAATGATTTATTTCCTCTAGCGAAAAAGGTTATCCTGTAGTCTGAGCCGATACATCTTTCAAAGGTTGAGCATTTTATTTATGATCATTTTTTTGCGAATTTGAGAATTGCGGGACAGAGAAGGGTTGTTTCCCGGCCTTTGCTTTGCCTATTTCAATAACTGATTCTTGGTTCTCAGGGGGAATTTTTAAATTATTTGAATATGCGGAATATATTCGCTGCAGAGTGAGTGAAAGGCTTTGGTTGAAGCAGACTGAACCCAATCGCAGTATACCGAACTGTTTGATTCATTGAGAGAACCGGAAAACCGGTCATGGCTGTGAAAAGGTGAGCTTAGGGTTTGTGTTAACTTTTTTTTTTGGCTTGCGACTGATATTAGGCTTTTTGAATCAGAACTTTGCCAGTGAAAATAAAGTTTGCCGAAGTGTTTCCCAGACTTAATTTTATATTCAATTTTTTTCATCAATCTTCCAAATGTTGTCCATGAATTCTTATCTTTGAAAGCTCTCTTATAATGCAAAGGTTGCAGCATGATGTGTGAAGTCTGTAGGACCTTTAAAAAAAAAAAAAAAAAAAAAAAATTGGGGACTTAAATCCCGCTGTAGCCTATTTATAAAGACCTTTAACACAAACAAGGATGAAAGGGGACTACATTGCCTTTCTCAGAAAAATTACATTCATTCTTTAGCAGCGATGAAAAACGAAACGAGTGTGTGAGCACAGGGGAAAAAAAACAGGCGTTCACTTATTATCTAGCAGGGAACATTAAGTATTAGCGGCTCTGAGTGACACGTTATGACAAAAAGCTGTATTTTCCCAATATACACAAACTCGCCTTTTAATAACCAAGCATCTCCACCGGCCCAGCGCTCTGATGGTCGCCCAGGCAACCCTGATAACGTAGCAGCCATTTTCCATATCTCCGACAGAGTCTATTATATTCAGGGATTAGTTCTTTTTCCGGAAAGGTCAAACACAAAGTCATGAAACCTGGAATATTCTCTCCCTTCTGATTGCTTATAGCCATTTTTACACATCCTCGTGTCATCTCGATTAATTTCATTATAATGACCTTTGTTTTATTCCAGTGAGAAAACGTCAACATAACCGGAGAAGCCCTTTCGCGACTCTGTCGGTTGTAATAAAGACCTTTACAAACACAAACACAGGGCTTTGGAGTATGTAATTATTTTAATGTCGGCATGGAGAAATGCATTATGCCCTTTACATGATTATAGTCTATTAGCTCTGAGTGTCTGTGAGGCGGACTCTAGCCTGCGGGTGTAGCTGCACTTGCGGGTACACAGTGACACCTAGTGACTAAGCATAATAGTCTTAAGTCGGGCTTCTGTCTCATTCGGTCTTAGATCAGTGGCGGAGCCAGAGCTGAAAATAGGGAGGGAAGATGTCTATTGAAACCTATAATGAGTCCTCACTTGTTATCAGTCGTTTTTCTTTACTAACTCGTTTTCCAATTAAAAGAGTAATTCCCAGTGAAGCATTGTATTCCTGGTCTTACCTTAACGAGGGGAACGGGCAATAGGCTACCTGATAGTGCGAGGTGTTGTCGGAGAGAATATATTGTTCATTTTTCATTTTCATTGTTTCAGTTTGACTTACGTTGTTCATGGTCAACATAAGGCCCCTTTAAAAAAATCGGTTCTTTTAATCTGAAAAACGTGATGCGGACGGGCGGATTTAAAAAAAAAAATTAAAGAAATATGTATGTTGAGTTTAGCTACTTATGCGTTCATGTCATGTTTTTCTATGTCTCTAGACCTGTTTATTTGCTGGTACTTGATTGAGAACAAAACAGGAACATAATTTTTCGAGGTGAACGGTTTAAGTATTCGTTTATGGTTACACTCGCGCTACCAACAAAGAGAATTACGGTGATTTCCTAAAGATACTTATCCTAAAAAAAATGATGCAGCCGCGATCTGCCGATGCGGGCGGGTATGATAAGCTAATATTTTTTTCTGGTGCCTAACTGAAAGAGAGGCAAAAATCAAACCAGGAAAAAAGTGAAATGAAAATGTAAAATATATATATATATATATATATATATATATATATATATATATATATATATTAGAGAGAGAGAGAGAGAGAGAGAGGGAGAGCACCCCTGAGTCTAACATTTATATCGCTCTCCACTCACTTTCCAGACACGTGCTCACATACACAAACATACACAATTGTATGCATACATACAACTAGTGTGAACCCTGCCCTGGATATCACTCCTCGAAAGTGCAGCCTTTAGACTAATGCCTCATAAGTGACAAAAAATAAACGAAGATGCCTCTAGGGTTTACTACAGGGTCAGGGAGTGGGTCACAGGGGTTCTGGGGTTGGCCATTAGGGGTTCACGTATGTTCACCATGTTTGTTATTGCATAAGGTTAGAGAGGGCATGGAATGAGAGGGAATTCCCCCTTAGCTCTCCTTTCTTTCTTTTTCTAATTCTCGCTTCTCTGTCTTATTTTCTCTGACATTTATTGTGTGGCTTGTAGAGCTGAATCAATTGTGGGATATCGTGCAAAATTAGTATTTCAAAATACTGTTTTTGATTAAAGTTTGGTGATTTTGGTTGTTTTATGATTTGTGGAATTATTATAGAGCTCTTATGTCGAATTACATGTCATGTTAAGAATTGTGAATTTGTAAAACATTATCTAGCGGTGGCCCTTCGAAACATGGCTTAAAGTTGAATCCCTTGGCATCAAATCTGTATTTTTTTTTACTATATCTCCATGCCTACTCCCTTGCATTTGTGGGCTGCCCTCTCCACCTTGCTTCGGACAGATATAAATACTTTGGAAAGCAACTGTCCTAATTTGGGAGAGTTGAACAGTTCACATCCTGTCTGAAGTGCAGCATACAAGATCAGGAAGTCAGAGTTTACAACACTTCCCACCTGACAAGCTGTCAATCAGTATTTTTTTTTTTTCTGAAAGTATCCTGGGAGTTGTAGAATTCAAAACATGTCTAGAGGTTAGCATGGTTGTATCCATCAGTGACAGTGTCTATGTGTACTTGTTGAATTGTGTGTCTATATTGGTCCATTTGTGCTAGTTCCCTTCCGGGCGATGTTATTTTTGGACATTTAGAAACTTTTTTTCATTTCTCTATGTACACCAGTTAGCTACAACATTAAAACAGCCTGCTTACTTTTGTGTAGGTTCCCCTCATGCTGTCAAAACAGCTTCGTCAAACCTCAAATCCACTTGAATTCCCAGATTTAGGGGATCCTACCAGAACATTTCTTAGAGCCAGCCCTGGCGCATGGGCTTATCTGTGCAGTGGGCAAGTCATTGACATGGGAGGGTCCACAAAATCATCACGACAAATCCACATATAAAACACAGCAACAGCAATCGTGTACTCATACAATTAACTACGCACGGCGGAAAACATCTGAACATGACCATCTGCATGTTTCAAAGATTCACGCCTTGTGCAATTACGCACATATCAAAACAACAGCATGACCAGTAGCATTGTCTCACGCATCTGTCTCTCCTTCCAAAGAGTCTCACATATGTGTTCTTTTGATTCTGTGTGTCTGAGCCATCCTTTGTCAGTCTCTGTGTGCTTCCAGACACAGAAACCTTTGACAGTAAAAGCAGCACCAGACGAAGTGTGACTGGGTCTAAATTTTCGACAAGGGAAACAAAAAGCTACATCTGCTTTTATTGAATACTCAAGCCAGGATCTGTCGTTAAACCATGCACTGGCAGAAGTACACTTCTTTTCTGAGAAAAATCGCACTGGATATTTATCCAGTTTTACCTGGTTAGGTTCATCCACTCTAAGATCATCAGGGGATATGGCTCCCTGGGGGGGCTCTGGCCCTAGGTTAGTAATAGCAGCAGTGGTACTGGCTGTTAATGAGCTGGGAAGCAGCTGTGAAGAAAGCATGGAAGAGGAGGCTGGTGGTGGGTGTGGCGGTGCCGGTGGTGGTGATAGGAGTTAGGCCTCAGAGCGAGCTGGTGGTGGTTGCGCTGATGACTCCAGCTGTGCTGGTGGGCATGCTAATCCAGCGCGGTCTGGAGCTACACTAGCATCTTTAATGTCTTTGCTAGCTGCTGCAGGCACAGGGTCTTCTGAGGATGTAGCTCTTTCATCCACTTGGCTCAATAAATCCTTTGTTTTAAATCATTTACAACAGAAATACGGGATCCAAAGTTGTCAATTAACAACCGAGTTCAAATTTTTAAAGTTTCAGGACACAATACAGTGCCTGACAAAAGTCTTGTCACTTATCCAAGTTGTAGGAACAACAAATAATAACCTGACTTGTAGTTGATCAATTGGAATCAAAAATGGCTTACATGAAAGGCAAAGCCCTCTAGATTATGCGAAATATACCAAAATAGAGTTTTGTGTCATTGATTGAGTTTTATAATTTAATTTGTTCAGAAAGGTCAGATTTTGCTTGGACAAAAGTCTTGTTGCATTGAAAAACAATGTGGAAATTATACATACACTTTATTTTGAATACACAAATATGCCACTATAATATCAGAACATAAAGCCATGGTGCCTTGGAAAAAAGAATTAATATTGCGTATGACTCCCATGAGCTTGTGGGACTGCATCCATACGTCTTGGCAATGACTGAGATAACTTGATGATGAAATCATCTGGAATGGCATAGAAAGCAGTCTTGCAGGACTCCCAGAGTTAATCAAGATTCTATGGTTTCATCTTCCAAGCCTCCTCCTTCATCTTACCCCTGAAATGCTCAATAATGTTCATGTCAGGTGACTGGGTTGGCCAATCCTGGAGTACCTTCACCTACTTCGCTTTCAGGAACTGTGACATGGAGGCAGAAGAATGAGAAGGAGCAGCAATATAAGTAGGGCAGCAAGAACTTCTTGATATTTCAGGCTGTTGATGTTGCCATCCACTCTGCAGATCTTTCTCACACCCCCATGCTGGATGTAACAACAAACCATGATTTTTCCTCCACCAAACATGATTGTTTTCTGGGAGAATCTTGGGTCCATGAGGGTTCCAACAGGTCTTGTACGGCGACTGGCATGCAGTTCAATGGATGATTCACCAGAAAAATAAACTTTCAGCCACTTTTCCAGTATCAATCCTTTCTGCGAGCTGTGGGCCTTGGCAAAAGCAATGCAGGTTTTTTGTTTTCTGTTTAATGCAGACTTCTGTGTACTAATTTGGCTATGAAAACCACTTTGTGAGAGAATTTGACAAACTCTTCTTGTAGATACCGGGATTTTTGGTGACATTTCCTCATGTAGTTTCACTGTAGTTGAAGAAGGGCTAGCCTTGTACAGTTGAAGCAACAAACGGTCCTTTCAAACAGTTGTCATACCGGGGTCTGTCTGACCTGCGCTTGCCATGAACGTCACCAATTTCTTCAAATCTTTTTCTCATCCCCTCCACTTGACATTTGGATACATTAAAGATGTCTGCCACCTCAGCGGCAGACTCAGTCTTCAGGCTCTTGATGATCAGCACTTTGGTCTGTGGTTGAATCTTTGGTATGTTGTCAGAGGTCTAGTCGCACCTCATATGAAAGTCTGGTGTGCTGGGGTTATTTCTATACACATCTGGGAATGTGTTAATTACAGTATTTGTCATAGGTTAAACTCTAATCTGCGATTTGTTGCATCATCTGAAGAGACGACAAGACTTTTGTCCTAGCAAAAACAGATGTTATGGGCTTAGCCAAGCTGTGAACATCGGAACACTTTCTGACGGTTTCATTTTGCACCAAATTATTAATGTGAAAGCCCTTGACATTAAAATGGACCATTTATTGTAACAATTGATTGGTTAGAAATAAAGTTATATGCTATTTTTAGTTACTATGTCCTTATGCGACAAGACTTTTGTCAGGCACTGTAGTTTTTCAATTTAATCTTGTGATAGCTGAGCGGGCAAACACGTCAAATGGGCGGGCCTAGCCCGTTCTGGCCCACCCTCAACACCGGGAGCGCCTACACTGTAAAACCAAATGTTTAAGTTCTGAACATATGCGAAATACTTTTTTGTAGCACCTTTTAAACATGTCACAGTATTTAGATTCAGTTTTAAAGTGCATTCAACAAATCTGAAAAACCTCGATCGCAACATCCAATAAACATCAGTGTTTTGAATGAGAACACCTATTTACAAAAATAATCACCCAGATTTAGCTTTTACACACTGGTGTTTAGATTATAAACATGTCACGTTCCACAGTTTTATAGTGTGGAGCATCGCACTCCTTCCACCAGCTTGTCTTCTTACATTGTGGTGTCATCTCTTCCTCAGCTAAAAGGTGCGCTCATACCTGGCTGATGCACATGATACAAAATGAAATGGGACTCACTGGACCAGGAAACCTTATTCAGTTGCTCCAAGGTCCAGTTCCGGTGCTCACGTGAGCATTGTAGGTGCTTTTACCGGTGGACAGGTGTTAGAGTTGGCACTCTGACTGGTCTGCAGCTGTAGCTTGCTATAGAGGGATTATTTGTTTATCAACACGGCGGATGCGCGCGCAACTTGACTGCAGGAAGAGTGGCCCCTTTAAACTGTTTGACAGGTTGTCAAGGTTATCTTGCAGTTGCGATGTCGGCTAGCAAGCGATGTTGTCAGCATAGCCTACTACAACAGTTTATCGCCGAGTGAAAAAAACAAGTTATGCTGCTAAATTAACATTAGTGAATGGGATACGTCTTAATGACCCATACGCTTTAGGTGCAGGTGAGTGGATAAACGACGAGAAAGATGTATAAAGTCTGGGTCATTGTGAACAAGAAAAACAACTGCATCCTGACCGCGAACTGCACCTGCATATAATTTAGAATAATATAACGTTACAAATTAAATTTAGCTTCCTTTGTACTTGTTGTACACATTTGTTTTTTTTTCCCCCTCTCAGATCACTATCTTTTTGAGCTGCTGTAACGATGAAATTTCACCACTGTGGGATCAATAAAAGTTTATTTTATCTTTCCATTGCTATGTAACCTCGTCTTCAGTCACTGTCGTTATTGTAGTAAACATTTCACAACCCATTTGCTGCAATAATACAGCTGTGCCTTCGGGCATATCTAGCTTTATCACCATTCAAACCAATGAGTCTAACATATTATATTGCTCGAAATTAATACCAATGTTCTTTTTTCTCTCAGCTTCGGGTGATGCTGTAGGCATGCTGCAGCACTGATGCTCAAAGTCTGTAAAACATGTGCGTTTTGTTATTCTTATGGAAACGGTTTGTGCAACCAACAGCACACCAAGACATGGTCGCGGCTCTTCCTGCTCTCTTTCTGCAGTCAACAGGCGCAGTAGAGCGGGGTGACGTATGTAGTGACGTAGACTGATAATCCCTCGATACGCAACTGGGTACAATGCTCTGTAATTTTCGTAGAAAGATGCCAGAATCATAAACTTATTTTTTCTATTTTGTATCCAAATACGTTTGATTTGATTTTTGAATACAGGTCTACAACTGCTATTTGCACTTTGAACATTTATTAATAATCCTGCAATCAATAAAACTTTTCACACTTTATTAGTAAATTAATTACATGATAGTTTGTTGTATTATTAGTGAATGTTACAATTATATACGATAATTTACTAGCTAGTCAACGTTCGATAGCTCACTAACGAGCTAGTCATCTACCTACGGTCTGATTCCAGCCGCACAATTAACGGGTGTATAAATGAGCCTTGGAAATCCATAGCTCGGATTTTTGCGTAGCCCAATGTCCCACATAGTTCCTACATTCTGTAAGTTAGATAACAGTTTGAATACTAAGAATTTTTTTCAAGAGGAGCCAATTTCTGACCCGTCCCAATTTAAAAGCAAAGCAATTTTTCGTCTGCATTCTTGTTAATGTAAAATCCCCAATTCAGTTTCCACTTTAACTTCGAATAAGAACTTGGTACTTGCGAGGTACTCACATCCACTTGCTGTCTGTCTTGCTTAGGCGAGCTGGAAACAATATACCAGCATCATGTAAAAAAAAAAAAAGTCTGGCGCCGGACAGGAGTCTGTCTCAATAGCTGCACATCACACAAGGAGATAACGCAAGGGATCTACTTTACTCTCACCTCATCCTCCTTTCTACCTTCTTTTTTTTACTGATCAAAATAGCCTACTTGAACATTTGATTGATCGTTATATTTTCCATAAATCCCCACAAAACGAAAGCAAGAGCAATGATATTTTCCATAATATGAACAAAAAATATGCAGCCAAAGCACCATCAGTTTCAATAAGAACGAAATTCAATTGTCGAACGCAGGTCTAACGGAGGCCCCATACATATTCACAGTACGTGAATATTTAACATTGACAAATTGACAATTTAAAGAATGCTACTCGCCATAGCTATTATTTGTTTGACTGTACTGTTGTTATACATTATAAGATTTTTTTTTTTTCAGACTGTTCTGTTGTGGGAAGTTGTCAGTGTGATTGCCATTATTCACCACCTTATTGGGTGGACCTTATCATCGAATTCTCATCACAAGTGCGTATGCCTGCATCTGAACCCTCCGGTGTTTCGTTAGTCACTCAATTACAGCCGAGATAAACTTTTCAGATTAGATCATTGCCTGTCTATAGATTAGTTAAAGCTCCAAACCGTGGAAGTACCTACTACATATTGGACTGGAACATCTTAGATTTACAATTTCATTTTTCCGTAATCTCCGTTGATCCAGAGTTGGTCGGGATATTTTTCCCTTGTCTGAAAGTTGGTCTGGACACATCCTGACCATCCTTACCCAAATCTACGCCTATGCTGTAAGTTGAGGCAGAGTCCTCAAGCGAGTATCATTAAAATTGTCTGCAACTTCCGCTACTGTAGCCCTTTTGTTAGTTAGGACCAGACGGGATAGCCTTTGTTGTCCTTGTGGTTCGTTGAGCCTTGGGCGTCCAATACCTTGTTTCCACTTCATGGTTTGTCTCTCTTTGGTCCACTGTCGGTAGGTACGCATCACTGCTGACTGGGAGGACCCCAGAGGCCTTGCCGTTCCGGAGATACTCTGACCCACTCGGGCCATAACGATTTTGCCCTGATCAAAGTCACTCATGTCCCCATTTCTCTCCCATCCAACATGTTGACTATGAGAACCAACTGTTTGCCTACTCTGTCTGCAGACCTAGAAATGCAGCTTTGTTATGAGATAATCAGTGTTATTTTCTTCATCTGTGATTGGTTTTCATGTTTTGGCTCATCGGTGTATGTGCAGTACACATCTGTGCAAGCTTTGAGTCTATGGGTATGTATGTTTATGCTTGTGTCTGTGTGCGCTTGTGTGTAGGTGTGTGTACTTGCGTGTGTTTTGTGTCTAAACTGTAACCGGCTAGGTATGAAAGTCCGAGCCTCGCTAAGAATGGCTGCACAGGAAGTGTATGGAGCCCTTGCAGGATGTGAGAAGAGTCATTTGTGGAAACGTGCAAGAAAGGGCATTTGCTGGGTGGAAACTGAATCGGAGAGGACTAAGCGCTCCTGAGAGCTCTCTACTGATTCACCTTTTGCTCAATTCTCTATCCCTCTCTCTCTAATGCTAGGTTGCCACTATCACGATTTGCGGCACAATTGAAATCATGGTCTTAATCGTGGAGTAATCCTGGTGATCCTATCAGATCTTATCAGATCTTGAGGTCAGTCCTGGCAATCGTGTTGATCGTAGAAAAGTTTTGGACGGTTCAAAAATTTCATACGATCAACAAGATTAATTGTCAGTCGTGATCATCGCATCACCTCATATCCAAACCTGAAATTTTAAGCCGCTTTCACACTGGACCTGAAACAAATTTTTTGCACGAGAGATTACATTCAAAGGCAGTGCAAAGATGCAAATACACACTTTGTCGTGTGAAAAATCAGTTTCGCGTCCGGTGTGAAAGCAGCTTCAGAGAAGTTCCACGATCAGCTACGAATGGCTGATCGTGGCGTTCTTAACGAAACGCACGACAGTGGCAACTAAGTATGACCTGCATTTGTTTTTGTTTCTCAGCAACAAAAAATTGTCTTTTGGGGGACAATTCACCCCAAAATAAAAAAATAAAAAAAACGTATTTTTTGTTCTTATCTGTAGAGCTATTCATCCATTTAGATTGTTTTGGTATGTGTTGCCAAGTTTTGGAGAAATCGACTGCAGAGATTTATGCTTTCTCATGAATATAATGGAACTAAATTGTATTTGTCTTGTGGTGCTCAAAGCGGTAAAATTACATTTGGAAAAATTTAAGAGTGCTGTCCCTTTCCAGAAATCATGGGCTGTTACACACGAGATCACCCACAGACTGGGTTGTGAACTGTTTAATATGGCAATTACTTTCTTTTTTCAAGCTTTCTACCAAACTATTTTCTTTCTACTAAGAGCACCCACAGTTGGGTACTTTTGATTTTGTGATGAACTATTCCTTTAAAATCTGAAAACTCTTCTATTTTCTTAGTTAGTTTTTTTTTTTTTTTTTGAGGGGTAGTGGTAACAAATTGTCTCCACTCCTTTGCTGTTGCTACTGCATGCGTCAGGTGCTCTTTGTTGAAGGTGAGCCACTTTTAAGTGTTGGCCGGTCTTTTGGATGTTGAATATATGTGTGATATTTTACAAAGATCAATATCTGTAAGCTGCATTTCTCAAAATTCTGCCATGACAATAATTTTTCTCTTTCTCAGTCACACTTACTTTTTGTTTATCAGTCCCCCATGTATCTTCCCCTTCATTATCTGAGATAATCTGCGTTTCCGATCAGAGCTGGAGCAGAGGGAAGTTGGCTGGCCTGGAACATAAAAGCCATTCTTAGAAATTAATGGGAAATGCCCTCACCATGCCCTAATGCCCTTAGAGGTGAAAGAGGCAGCAGGTTGTGTGTGCGAATGTGCGTGTATATGTGTGTGTGTGTGTGCGTGCATCTGTTGGTGTTTGATATCGGCGGTTTGAATGTACAGCCCCAATTCTGGAAAAGTTGGTGCATTATTGAAAAAAGCAAATTTAAAAAAGTCCATTTCAAAACTTATGTCAGATTTAAAAGATTCCAAAAATTGGCAGCGAGGCAATTTAGGACTAATAATGATGGGACACACTTCAATAATAAGATGATGTGAAACAGGTTATGTTGAACTGGTGAGCTAATTATGATTCAGTATGAAAAGAGCCTCCAAAAACAGCCTGGTCCATAAAGAGCAAATGTTAAAGGTTTGATAAATTGCCGGCAGCAACTGAAGGTTATCATCCATCACTTTAAGAACAATGATTCCCAACCACAGGTCAATTGAATATTGGGCATTTCACCCTCTGCAGTGCATAATATAATTGAAAAACTGCATGGAATCCAGTCAAATTTTGGCATGTGTAGGGTAAGGCAGAAAACCATTTCTACATGCCTGTAATCTCCAATCCCTCAGATGTCATGGTCTTGAGAGCTGCTATGTGACTCAATGAATATCACTGCGTGGGCTTGAAAATACTTTGGTATACCTTTGTCAGTCATCACCATTTGCTGCGGCATCCACAGATGCAGGCTAAAGCTTTACTATGCAAACCCAAAGCTGCTCATCCACACTGTCCAAAAGCACTCCTGATTTCTCTGGGTTTGGTGTCATCTGAGATTGCGTGTAGCACAGTGGCAGCATGTTTTGTGGTCAGATGTGTCAACATTTAAAGAAAAAACAAAACTGCCACTCTGTTCTACAGACCAAAGATGACAAGGGAAACCTTATCTGTTATCTGCATTTGGTCCAAAAGTGAGCATTTGTCATGGTCAGGGATGTGTCGGTCCACACAGCATGGGTCTCTTGCGTATTTGCGAGGGCACTATTAATGCAGAAAAATGTATACAAATTTTGGAACAACGTGTGCAGCCATCATCATCTTTACAGCAAGCCAAAGCTAAACCATATTCTGCAGGGATTGCAAGTGCATGTGTGCATAAGCAGGGAGTGCAGGTGCTAGATTGGCCTGCCTGCAGTCCTTACTTGCTCTCATTTAGAATGTATGGCACATTAAGTGAAATATGTGGCAACGAAGCTCCCATACAATTGCAAAGCTGAAGATCTACAGTATGGAAGAATGGGGGAAAATTTTGCTTGCTGGACTTGACCAACTGGCATCGTTAGTGCCTAAATGCTTAATTTGTGTGATTAAAAGACATGGTGACGTTACACAGTGGTTACACAGTGGTTAACAGTTCACTGTGCAAAAAAATTTGAACTATGTTGCAGTCATCACATTGTATTTTTTGATAAGCAATTAAATTCAGGTTAGAACATCAAATAATGTGTTGCTGCACTGTTTTCAACATTGTTGACAGTGAATGGACTTTTCAAATTGGTCCTCTTAAATTTTTTTGCATTTTCCTTGATGTTCCAACATTTTTGGAATTGGAGTCATATCTGCATGTGTCGTCTCCCCGCAGATCTGCTGAGATGATGAGACACAAATCCTCAGGCTGTCCTCCCCTCACACTGAGCTGTCGGCCGCTGTTGCTAAGACTCCCTGATTCCTGCTGCCTGCCGCTCTATCAAAGCCTGCCTGGTCGCGCTTGTCACGTGGAGTTTCTCAGGAGCCAGCTTGGCTGATCCATCTACCAAGGAAGTAAATAAGTTGCAGATCTGTCTGCATGTGAGAGGGTGTGTGTGTGCATGTTGTTCTTAGCATTTGAGACAGGACGGTGTACTGCTAGTACTGATTACATGCTTGCACTCTGTGTGTGTGTGTGTGTGTGTGTGTGTGTGTTGAGAAGCCGTAGATGTTCAGAACCCCTATGATCGACCTGTTTCAGAAGGATGCTGCACTCAAAGCGCATCCTTTTAACCCCTTCCTACCAAGGACGTACTGTATATATACTTGTGTGTGTCAAGCAGTCTAGAGGAGAGTTTGAAGGAAGAAAATGTTGATGCAGAGGATGTGAAGATACTTTGGAAGATAAGACAACAAAGAACCACAGTTGATCGCACATGGTTGTATTCTCTTCTTTCAAAGTCTCCTCTGAACTGCTTGGCACATTAGAATCACTGTCTTCATTATTGTTGTCGTATTCCGATTCTGCATCCAAGAAAATTTTGTTTGTCTGGCCCCATGATGTGTATACATGAGGAAGACATGCCATTTTGACATTAAAACCATGATCAAATGGAGTTCTCTGGGAAATGAGCGAATGCTTGTTGTCAGCAATCTTTACCAGTCCAACCAGACTCTTCTCAGCCACCAGCTTCAGCTGCATGATTGCATTTGTAAAACTATACTGTGGGTCAATGGTTGTTTTAAAGATGTGTATATCTGTCCTTAGTTAGTAGAGAAGGGGTTAATATCCATCCTCATACATGTTGAACAAGTGGTCTGATACTTCCCCTCTCTGCATCATTTCATCTTTACCTTTTCTTCCACCACTCCCTCAGTCTGCCTCTGTTTTTCTTCATTCCCACCTCCCCTTTGCTTGCGGACTTTTCTTTTGTCTTTCTGCCCTTCTCTCTCTCAGACCGCATTAGGAATGCGTCTCTCAGCACCGAGATCCTCTCCGGTGTTTGAAGTTGTAAAGGTCAGTCCGTCTGTATGTCTGTCACTGAGCCCTTCCTCCTCTGTCTTGTGCATGTCTCAGTCAGTCTGTGATCTGTCCGTCAGTCTCATCTAACCCCCATCCCTGCAGCTGGGAGACAGTCCGTGTCATTGTGCTGCGGTCTCTCTCGCTACCCAGCCCTCCACCCCCCCAAAAAAAGACACCTGCACAGGATGTAGGGCCAGAAATATCTTCATCCCACTGCAGAGCGTGAGGCAGTCAGTGTAGAATAAGAGAAAGAGGTGTGTCAATGATGAATTTCAGATGGATAATGGGGCTTCTCTGTTGTATGATGGCAATGACATTTTATGAACTCTCTGTTTATCATATTTATATCCTTTTTTTTCCTCACTTGAAATTCTTTAAGGAGATTTTTTTTACGGCTTGACTGGTGATTAATTTTATGCCTCCAAATATTTTGGGTCAACAAGAAAGGAGATGGCACCATGTATTTACAACCCCAATTCCGAAATAGTTGGGACGAAGTGTAAATTGTGAATAAAATAAAAATGCAATGACTTTCAGATCTCATGAGCCAATATTTTATTTACAATAGAACATAGATAACATTTCAGCTGTTGAAACTGAGACATTTTACATTTTTAGCCACAAAATGAGCTCATTTCAAATTTTCTGGCTGGAACAGGTCTCAAAAAAGTTGGGACACAGGCAAAAAAGGGCTCAAAAAGCAATTAGTATATAATAGAATCAGCTGAAAGAACATTTAGCAAGTAATTAAGTTAACTGGAATTAGATGTGTAACATGATACACTATAAAAGGGATGTCTTAGAGAGGCTGAGTCTCTCAGAAGTAAAGATGGCCAGTGGCTCTCCAACCTGTGAAGGCTTGCGTAAAAAAATTGTAGAATACTTTAAAAATAATGTTCCTCAACGTCAAATAGCAAAGGCTTTGAAGGTCTCATCATGGACACTGCATAACATCATCAAAAAATTCAGAGAAACTGGAAAAATCTCTGTGCGCAAGGGACAAGGCCGAAGACCTTTACTGGATGCCCGTGACCTTCGGGCCCTCAGACGGCACTGCATCAGTCATCAGCATGATTCTGTCATTGACATTACTAAATGGGCCCAGGAATACTTCAAGAAACCACTGTCTGTAAACACAGTCCGCCGTGCCACCCACAGATGCCACCTCTATCATGCAAAAAGGAAGCCATTGTTGAGCATGATCCAGAAGTGCCGCCGTGTTCTGTGGGCCAAGGCTCATTTAAAATGGACTGTAGCAAAGTGGCAAAGTGTCCTGCGGTCAGACGAGTCCAAATTTGACATTCTTGTTGGACATCATGGGCGTCGTGTCCTCCAGGCTATAGAGGAGAAAGACCACCCCTCCTGTTATCAGCGTTCAGTTCAAAAGCCAGCTTCTCTGATGGCATAAGGATTCATTATTGCATATGGTGTGGGACACATGCATGTTTTAAAAAGCACCGTGAATGCTGAAAGGTATATAAAGGTTTTAGAGCAACATATGCTCCCCTCCAGACGACATCTATTCCAGGGAAGGCCTTGTGTATTTCAGCAAGACAATGCAAAACCACATACTGCAGCTATTACAACAGCATGGCTTCATAATAGAAGAGTCCGTGTGCTGAACTGGCCTGCCTGCAGTCCTGATCTTTCACCGATTGAGAACATTTGGCGCATAATTAAATGAAGTCTGTCAAAGGAGCCCCAAAACTCTCCAGCAGCTGGAAGCCTGTATTAAACTATGTTATGCTATGTTATCTCTGTTCTACTGTGAATAAAATACTGGCTGGTGTGATTTGAAAGTCATTGCATTTTGATTTTATTCACAATTTACACTTTGTCCCAACTATTTTGGAATTGGGGTTGTATGACTCCTGCTGCTATTTAGATGAAAAGCACATAGGGAGGGCGAGAGTGTGTCTTTGTGTGTATGTGCGTTTATGTGCATGTGCAAGTGTGTTTGTACAGTCAAGAATTATTGGAATTATTATTGAAAATAAGCTGAAATGACTGTATAAAATTAACAGTACATAGAATTAATCATATATTAATTTGAGGGATCGCAATTAAATTTCCAAACTTTGCCGCAGGTGGCGCTGCTGCAATTCTCGCCGAATCCTTACGTGTGATTGGCTGACACACTCGAAGTTTTAGGAGGTCAATGCACCATGTTCGAATTTGCACTTTTGGTAAACACAGCAACCGATACTCTTCGCTAGCAAGGCAACACCAGGTCAGTGTACGACATGCAGCAACAGCATTTGTTTTGCGTGAACATAGACGAATATGTCTCGAAACAAATGTATTAACAGTTCCCAAATAGTAACTCGCTTGTTTCGACTGTAACATTAACAAACAAAGGGAAAACCAGCTTTGCATGATGCCGACATACGTTGTACTGAACATGCATGGGGATAATGTATTTTATACATCGTTTGCTCATTTCCCTTATGTCACCAAGACATCACTGCCTGCTGTTTCAAGAAAATCCAGCTGTGACGTCTCCGTGATGTAGGGTCAATGAGCAAACATCGTATATAATGCATTTTCCTTACACGTTTTCAGTACCACATACTATACAGTGCTGTGAAAAAGTATTTGCCCCCTTCCTGATTTATTATTTTTTGAAGATTTGTCACAATTAAATGTTTTTGATCATCAAACAAATTTTAGTAATAGACAAAGATAACTCGAGTAAATATAAAATGCAGTTTTTAAATGATGATTTCATTTATTAAGGGAAAAAAGCTATCCAAACCTACCTGGCCCTATGTGAAAAAGTAAATGCCCCCCTTGTAAAATCATGAATTAACTGTGATTAACTACATTTTTTGAGTTTACCGCCAGACCTGTTGAATCAAGAAATCATTTAAATACAACCTGTCTGACAAAGTGATGTAGGCTAAAAGATCTCAAAAAGCAACACATCATGCTGTGATCTAAAGAAATTCAAGAACAGATGAGAAACAAAGTCATTGACATCTATCAGTCTGGAAAGGGTTACAAGCCATTTCCAAGGCTTTGGAACTCCAGCAAACCACAGTGAGAGCCATTATCCACAAATGGAGAAAACTTGGAACAGTGGCGAACCTTTCCAGGAGTGACCAGCCTCCCAAAATCGCTCCAAGAGCGCATCGATGACTCATCCAGGAGGTCACAAAAAAACCCAGAACAACATCTAAAGAACAGCCTCACTTGCCTCAGTTAAGGTCAGTGTTCATGATTCAACAATAAGAAAGAGACTGGGCAAAAAAGGCATCCTTGGGAGAGTTCGAAGGCGAAAACCACTGCTGACCAAAATGAACACAAAGGCTCATCTTACATTTGCCAAAAAAATATCTTGATGATCCCCAGGACTTCTGGGAAAATATTCTGTGGACTGACGAGACAAAAGTTGAACTTTTTGGAAGGTGTGCATCCCGTTACATCTGGCGTGACTTGAATCCGATTAAGGTGCTGTGGCATGACCTTAAACAGGCCGTTCATGCTGGAAAACCCTGCAATATGGCCGAATTAAAACAATTCTGTAAAGAAGAGTGGGCCAAAATTCCTCCACAGCAATGTGAAAGACTCATTGCCAGTTATCGCAAATGCTTGATTGCAGTTGTTGTCGCACAACCAGTTACTAGGTTTAGGGGGCAATTACTTTTTCAAATCGGGCCAGGTAGATTTGGATAGCTTTTTCCCTCAATAAATTAAATAATCATTTAAAAACTGCATTTTATATTTACTTGGGTTATCTTTGTCTAATATTAAAATTTGTTTGATGATCTGAAACATTTAAGAGCCATTCCGTGAGAAAATGGCACTTTTTGAAGAAATTGAGGAGTTGACCCCCCTGGAATTTAAATGAAACTTGGCAGATAGGTAGATATGGTAGTCTCACAGAAAAAGCCAAATTTTTAGGTCTGTATCTCAAGAAGTCTGCCGGTGGGGCCACCTAGAGGCCTCTAAAGTGGCTCAGTTTTGCTTTTGACACCATATTTTACATCAATTATTATGACTTAAGGGTACACAGTACCAGATGTGGTATACTTCTATCATGACCTGTGACACTTCAAGTCTGGATAGATATTAGCACCACATCAGCGCCAAGCTGGGTAACTATGTTATTGAGCTGGAATTATTTGAGAAATCACAGTAAAAAGTGAAAATGGGAATGGGAATAAAATAATATCCCAGACATATACCAATCAAGGATGCTTTATTATGTGTTTACTCACAACAAAACTATCATTTTCAGTAAATATTCCCTTGGTATCTTGCTGGGGTAGTGCAATGGATGGCCGGAAAGATGGTCAAAATTGATTTTGGTGCATGTTTGCGGTATATTTTCTCAGTAACCCAGATATGTTCCATGATGATAAATGCTGTTTGTTGCGCTTTTGGAGCTCTGTTTTAAGGAATATCAAGAATTTCTTTGGTAGTATCTACACTTTCAAACTAGACGGAGCCTAAGTTGAAGGAAAACTCAAAATGGACCATTTCATAGCAGATTGTGCCTATGTTTAGGCAGCATTATTTTATTTACCCAGCAAGATAGAGATCTGAAATTCTCTGGATACATAGTCCCTTTAGGGTGCATTACAGCATTAGTAAAATCTCAATGGTCGTATTTTCAATGTAGATCATTTTAAATGTCAAAAGTCAGAAAAATTTGCCTCCAGGGGGCACTGTAGGCTGGATGCAAGTACTGGCCATCCCCAGCAATGTACCAAAGAATTTTTTTTTTTAATTATGATATACACAGCTAGTTTTCTCAGAAAGTGAAGGGCTTGGTTTGGTACTATGCTGGGTCGATAGCTTTCTGACTAAAGGTGCCACTCTAAAGAGCTAATGTTCCACCGACCTAACATTCCATATTCCTAGACATATACCAAAATTCTGTCTTTTGAAATATACGATACGAAGCACTACACAGTTATACATAAAATTTGTAATCCCTTTGGCATAAAGCTTGTTTGGTTGTAAACTGGTGGTGACTGTGAGCATTATCAAACGCACAATACATGGGCTGTTACCAAGTACGGGTACAGCGCAGTCAGAAACATAAAGCACGTTATAAAACATGACCAGTCCAAAATTTTTAAATGCCAATAAATGAACTAATGTAAAAGGCGTACCACCGTAAGTACGCAGACATGCTTCAACAGTGTACGTACACTTACATAAAATAAAAGTTCATAATTTGAACTCTTAAAAAAAAAATCTTCGTCACACAACCATGTACATGAAGACGGAATGTCTAGTACAAAAGTTAAAACTGTTTTATACTTTTCATGTTATCCAAAGCGAAATGATGTCAACACAGCATGTGACTAGCTCTATCCGTCAATCTGTTTTTGGAATTCGATTGTGGGTTGGCGGCACCTGTTGGTGCGCACCAGAGGTGCTCCTTGGCCTTGGCCTTGAGCAGCCATCCATGGCCTTCTTTGTTGGATCTGGGTCGATATTACCCACGGAGCCAGTCGAGCCTGAGGCAAGCCCTCCTACACTGCATCCTGGGTCTCTACAGGGCTGCTTACGGGCCATTGATAGTGAGCTTGTCTGTCTCTGAATTAAATAGCAGGCTGCAGCCTATATGGCGCAATAGTTGCGTCAACACCCATGGCTTGGTATGCACGGAAATGGGAAGTCTGTAAAAGACACCCCGCCCTCCCAACCATCGGGCCTCTCGTAGGCTAGGCATCATGGGCAGGTGTTAGGAATGAAGGCATGCAAGTTACCTCTACAAATGAACTGCCCTTTTCTTGGCAGGGTGCTGCTTGCTTGCTAGGACCTCTGTGCCCTTCATCAGGACAACCACTCGCTAGACGCGACTGCTGTGCCCTTTTTCATACCCAAGCACCATACCCTGGGGAAATCCTAGAATTAATACTGAAGCCTGCTCTCCGATTCTAATAGTAATGCAAAAATGCAGAGAATTTGTTATTTTCTGAAACTCACCAACACTACAAAACTGTACACTGTACTGACTACTGGTAAAAGTCTTGCATGTTGACACAATGCTACAATCACCACCAACATTCTTTTCCGATTTACAACCAACCCAGCTTTATACCAAAGATATTACAAATTTTATGTATAACTGCATGTACTTTATATATGTCAAAAGACAGAACTTTGGTATATGTCTGGGAATATGGAATGTTAGGTCGGAAGAACATTAGTTCTTTAGAGCAGTGGTTCCCAAAGTCGGTCCTGGGGACCCACTGCGTATGTCGGTTTTTGCTCCAACCACAATTACGATCCCAGAGTTTTAACAAGCTGTTCATTTTTTAATTAGCAGTTGCTTGTCAGATACGAGGGACATTTTACCCCCTTAAACCACATTATGACAGAAATGGCTACGCATTCCATGAAATTTCAAAGCCCAACATTCATATTTTTTATTTTGATGTATTCCACGTAAGCACGACAATCAAAGGTGGCAGTATGTTTCATGTGATCAAATGCAAGACTGCAATCAGTCAGTAATCTGGTGATTAGGGTTCTGAATGCAGGTGCTCAGGTTCTTTCCTGAAACCAATCAAGTGACATTTAACAGGTTTGACTCATCGTTTGCTTTGTCTTTGAATTCTTAATTGCCTAATAATTGTTAGCTTTAATGACCTTGGGTCCACAATTTTATCTACTAGAAGCCCATTTATAGATTCATGTCATCAGTTGCAAATTTCCATTTTTTTATGTTAGAGAAGTAATTTCCAATTTAGCACACTATGAAATGATTTTCATCATGGCCATTTTTGACATGTGGTTTAAAAGGATAAATAATCAGCGTGAACAAGAATAGTGCAATCAAGAGCAATGAGCAACTCATTAGCATTCTAAGATTGGAGCTGTGGTTGACACAAAAACCTGCGTACACAGTGGGTCCCCAGGACCGAGTTTGGGAACCACTGCTTTAGAGCACCACCTTTGGTCAGATAGCTATCTACCCAGCAAAGTACCAAGCTAAACTCTTCATATTCAGAGAAAACTAGCTGTGTGCATCACAATTCAAAAACAATTTCTTTGGTACTTCGCTGGCCAGTACTTGCATCCAGCTTACAGTGCCCCCTGGAGGCGAATTTTTCCAATTTTTGATGTGTAAAATCACCTACACTGAAAATACTACCACTGAGATTTTACTAATGCTGTAATGTACCCCAAAGGTACTATGTATCCAGAGAATTTCAGATCTCGATCTTGCTGGGTAAACAAAATAATACCACCTAAACATTGGCACAATCTGCTATGAAATTGACCATTTTGAGTTTTCCTCCAACTTTGGCTCCGTCTAGCTTGAAAGCATGGATACTACCAAAGAAATGCTTGGCATTCCTGAAAATAGAGTTCCAAAAGCACAACAAACATGATTTACCCTCACAGTACAAATCTGGGTTAGAGAGAAAATATACCGCAAACATGCACCAAAATCAATTTCAACCAACTTTCTGGCCGTCCATTGCACAAACACAGCAAGGTACCAAAGTAGTATTTACTGAAAATGATAGTCTTGTTGTGTGTAAACACATAATAAAGCATTCTAATTTGGTATATGTCTGGGGTATTTTATTATTCCCATTCCCATTTTCAATTTTTATTCTTATTTCTCAAATAATTCTGGCTCAATAACGTAGTTACCCAGCTTGGCGCTGATGTGGTGCTGAAGTCTAACCGGACTTGAGGTGTCACAGGTCATGATAGAAGTATAACATATTTGGTACTGTGTACCCTTAAGTCACGATAGTTGATGTAAAATGTGGTGTCAACAGCAAAACTGAGCCACTTAAGTGGCTTCCAGGTGGCGCTATCGACAGGCAAAGTGAAATGGGCACCTAAAAATTCGGCTTTTTCTGTGAGACACCCATATCTACCCATGTGCCAAGTTTCATTCAATTCCAGGGGGGTCAACTGCGCACCGAATGTCAATCTCTCATGGAATGGCTCTTAAGTGTAACAAATATGCAAAAAACTAAGAAATCATGAGGGGGGCAAATTTTATTTTATTTTTATTTTACCCTTATTTAACCAGGGAAGTCCCGTTGAGATTGAAATCTCTTTTTCAAGGGAGCCCTGGGGGTTGAGGTGGGGAGGGAGAGAGCAATTTGCTCAGCCAATTAGATCAGGGGATGATTAGGTGGCAGGTCGAAAAAGCCAGATTGGGACTTTTAGCCATGACACCGGGGAACCCCCTACTCTTATCGATGAGTGTCATAGGATCTTTAATGACCACAGTGAGTCAGGACCTCGATTTAACGTCTCATCCGAAAGACGCCGTCTCCTTCAGTACAGTGCACTGGGGCATTGGGGATTATTCCACTAGAGGGAAGATCGCAAATACTTTTTCACGGCACTGTATGTGCTTACTGGGTAGCCTACACAGTCTATGGGTGAAGCCGGAAGCATGTATAATGACGCAAGCATTCTAGCACCACCCTCGACAAACTTCGGACATTTAATTGCGATCCCTAGAATTGAATATTTATAATCCTTATATTGGTGGTGTATTAAGTTACTGATCATTTGATAATGTCTTTTAAGTGTATAACAAGGTTAATGAACATTTCTGGAGGTATTTTGTAACTCACATTCATCCAGAACATTTCAAGATCCTTGAGGTTCCAAGCTTTGCGCTTCTGGACTGACCTTTTCAATTCCCACCTCTGGTTTACTGTATGGTTTGAGTCCTGAAACTGCGATTTATGTCCAAATATCATCCTCCTTGTACTTTGTGGAATTCTTTATGCCACTGGGCAATTCCATGCTAACTCACATTATGTTTTAAACCTAATATCAATTTTTAATCATCAGCTATCATGTTATTGTCAGTCACCTGTGACAAGTGTTTTTCTGTCCATAGGTAGATCCCACCCATATACATACACCAGTGGGAAAGAAAAGTGCTGTCCCCTGAAATGTGGGAATTGGAGGCACCAACAGCTTGGTAACTCATGTTATGCAAAAAGGACACACAAAAACATCACTTCATTTCAATTCAGAATTTCTTAAAAGATAGAACTGATACAAAAGTGAAAATCTTGTGATCAATAACCAACACTCTGAAGGTTCTGTCGCAAGTAATAGAATTACACTGACATAACTATCCATGGACCGAGGCTTAAGAAAGTCCAGGACTGTGGGTAACTCGCGTCAAGGTAAGGTCAGCTCTTAATAACACCCAAATAATAGGGCCAGTGCTGCTCAGACACCCTTTGTTTTTTAGGTACCTACATAAAGGTTACATCCACAGCAGAAGAAGATTTAACTCACAGAGATGTAGGCTGGAGATTAAAAATACCTTGTTTTTGGTCACTCACGTTACATTCAATTTTGCTAAGTTTGTGGCCCATTATGCCCAAAATGATGAAGGTCAATGAAAATGGACTTCATATCTAGAAAGGGCTTGCCTTGAACTATCTAAATTTGTTGAGTTTGGAGATATATCACAATTAATAATGGACGAGGCTCTCTCCCAAGTACAGCAAATTTTGTGCCTCAAAGATGCTGAAAACATGAATGTAAAAACGTTTGGTACTTGGAACATACAAATGAGACCAAGAAAGCAGCATCAGTTTCTGAGCCTCTGATATCCTAGTTTTGCCTTGAACAAATCAAAAATGCAGTAAAATCCAGTTGAATTTTCTTGTCCTGTGTCCACATTCTCATGGAATTGCCCCATTGATCTTAACAAAAGTCACTGGATCAATCAGAAATACAGTCCAAATTATCAGTGAACCATCACCATATTTAATAAATACATTAAATGCTTGATTCTGGTCTTGTCTGAAAACAAGTTCCAGTTAGCTTTGCAAAATTCAGGTGCTGCAATTTATGGGTTTCAAACAGCAAGGGTATATTTTTTCTGAAACCCTTTCAAACAATTTGTGGCAGAGAGATGGCATGTAACAGTGGATTGAGAACCCCAAGAGTGCATTGAAGTGTACAGTTATGAAGCAGTGATTCGTGGGGTTTTCTTTGCCACCCTAACCATCCTCCTCATTGTCCATGGGGACAACATGTACATGTGACCTCTTCCTGGCAAATTTGCCCCTGTTCTGAAAAGTGGACAACTTTTCCTTATTCCAATGACTGCGCTCAAAGGTACTTTCAACTGTTTGCATTTTTATATATATCCTTCAGTTGAATTGGTCAACTATTGTTTGCTCTTTTGAGATGGAAGTTCTTGGTTTGTCTGACAGTGATAGATAATAAAGGGATTGGCATGGTTACAATCTCATGTTTATACCCCTTTGAAACAGGAAATGTGAAAGGCAGCAATAAGGTTCAAGGCCAAATTAAAGAATTCAATAAAATTTCAGCTAACTTTTGTTTGCTTTTATTGGAAATACTTTAGAGAGTAATCAATGATTTTCAACCGGATATTTTGGCAAAAATTCAGTTTTTTTTTTTTTTTTTGTTTTTTTGACATGAGAAGTTTATTAGAGCAAATGTAAGTCACCATTCCCTATGTTTAAGTTGAAATTGTGAGTCATTATGTTTATTTCAATGATGCAGTCATTTTTGGCAAATTTTCATGAGTGCAGCCAATAATTCCTGTGTTGAATGAATAGTTTTTGTCTATTTATGTGTCTGAGTTTGTGTGTTTGTGTGTGCAGGTGTGTGAGTAAGGGCGTTTATGTCTGTGTTTCATACTAGTGCTTAAGTTCCCACCGAGACAACCACTGTGCTGCTGGTGGCTTCGCTTCCTGTGTAGGGCTGGAACATTAAATCAGTGTTAGAGTGAGGGAGAAAGGCAGGGAAACTTGGCTTGCATTTTCACCACCTCCCTTCATTTTCATGCTTGCAATGTGTTGTACATCTTTACTGTTCTTCCACATTTCCCTCTCATATCCCATGTCATTCAAATGACTTACTACCTCTCATTCTTCATTGAGCGTGTCACCATTTTGCAAACTCCCACAAGCCACAATCCTTGTCTTGTGGCCCTTCTGACCTCTGGTGGTGATGAGGGAAAGTGCAGGAGGAACATTGGTGCATCATATTTTTCATGCTGATGTACATAACACATACACTCACCACTCACTTTATTAAGCACACCAGTCTATTACCTGTCGTTTGCCTCCTAATTGGCAATGTTTTGCTGCATGTGTTCAGTAAGGTGCCAAAAATATTCGTCATGGTGCAAACTTCCGATTCTTCTTGTTCCCAAGACGCTGTACTTGACAGAGATCTGATAGCTCTGCGAGCCACTGGAGTACACAGATATCTCTGTCATGTATTGGAATCAGCGTGATTTGATGTGTTTATTATGACATACTATGCCATTTTGCTTGGTATAATGGTTGAATGTGGTCATAACAGAATAATCGACAAAAGCAAAAATCAATGGATTTGATCAACAGTGAATATTAGAAAAACAATGCGGGAAGCAACGATTCCCAATATTACAATAAGTAAAGCTAGACTAACAATAGTTCGCGTAATATGCAATCAAAGGTAGTATGCTGGACATAAGCAATGGGCTTTACAAAGATTTCGCACGGAACTAGTGCAAGAGTCGAGTATATATGGGCTGAATTGGGTAATGAGATGAATGAACACAGATGAATGGCATTGCGCTGATTGGCGTGGGAGCAGGCCGGATCTCAGTATTCTGGTAGTGCGGACGGTTGTGGGCGCGGCATGACAAAGGGAAAACTTAAGTGAAATATTTGAGTTAATGGGGTGAAGGAAAAGGCCTTGAGCCCTATTGAGTTCTCACAGAATGACTTTCTGAAATCTGAAAAATAAAATCCTTTATGGAAAAGTGTTTGATTAAATTCTTGTCCTATTTGGGATGGGTTGACTTTTTCAATGCCGGTATGTTTGATATTCTGCTGTATTCTCCTCCCAAAAATCTGAGCAAGGTCAAGATTAAATAGATGATGTAGCGTGCTCATGTTTATTCAAATAAAAAATCTAAGCCTCTTTGTCATATCTGAATTTTTTTATGTATTGAGTTGCCTCTGTCTTATTCAGTATTGTTTAGAACTGGCAATTTGCTTTGATGAAAAGGTGCATGTTGTTGTGGGTAGTCAATGTACACTGCCAGCCAAAGTTTCAGTTTATGCTCGTGTTTCTGACAGTCAGAGATGGAAAAAAGAACTGATGATGCCTCTTGTTTTACAGAACTAAACAAAAAATTGATTCATCAAAATAGTTTTTGGAAAAAAAAAAATCTGTTCATTTTAAATGTGATCCCTGCTGCAACACATTTCAAAAAAAGGTGTTTACCACTGTTTTGCAGCATCTCTTCCATTAACATCACTGTGTAAGCATTTAGGAACTGAGGAGACAAACTCGTTTGACGTTGGATTTCAGCTGCTCAACACTCCTTTGCCATATTATTCATTTCATAATAAGCCAATTTTTTTCAGTGGATGACTAGTCTGGACTGCGCACTGGCCAGTTTAGCACCCAGACTCTCTTACTGTGGAGTCATGTTGTTGTAATACATGCAGAATGTGGTTTGGCATTGTTTTGTTGAAGTAAACAAGGCCTTCCCTGAAAAGGACATCTGAATGGCAGCATCTTTTGCTCCAAAATCTGCATATACTGTATCACTCACCATTAATGGTGTCCTCTCAGATGTGCAAGTTGCTCATTCCATCAGTCAATTTGTTGTTGAACATTCAATTTTTTTTTCCTTAAAAATGTCCTGGGATGCTCTCATGATCATTTTTGGGTCATTGTTCATCTGCAGTGTGAGGTGTTATCTAATGAGTTTTAAAGCATTTGGCTGAATCTGAGCCAATATTATAGCCCCATACAATTCAAAATTCACCCTGCTCCTTTTTTTCAGGAGTCCCATCTTCAGTAACTTCAAAGGAACCAGTTCCATTGGCAGCCATACATGCCCACACATGATCACAATTTAGTGATGAGATGGTTTGCATCTTGCACAGTTCCTTCCTTTCTGCAAGCACTTCTCTTCCCATCATTCCCAAACAAGTTGATCTTTTGCTCAGCTGTCTATGGGATGTTCTTCTAGGACTGTGCAGACATTTTCATTGATATTTTTGGCTAACTTTGAGAATTAGCAATGATTTACATCTTCGGTATTTACCCTATGTATGCATTCTGTTATTTATCCTCTGTATTTACTCTGGTGAATTCTTCTCTTGATTGTTTATTTTGATGGAAATATGCCTACCTCCTGAAGGGTGGTCATGATATGGCTAACTGAAGGGGTTTTTCTTCACCAGGGAAAGAATTCTTCTGTCATCCACACCAGTGGGTTACCTGAGGTCTTACAGATCTTTTTGCATTCCTGAGTTCTCTAATGCAATCCTTTTCTTTTCAAGAATTTCAAAATAGTTGATTTGGTCTCACCTATTTTTTAAATTATTTTTCTGAAGTTTTTTTTTTTTTTTTTTCCCAGCCTAAGGATGGCTTGCTTCACTGTCGACAACAGCTCTTTGGACTACATGGTGAGAGTTCAGAGCAGCTGTTTCCAAATCTGAATGCCACACTTTAAATCAACTTTTGACCTTTTATCTTTGTACTTATAAATTAGATAATGGCGGAATAATGCATACCTGGCTATGCAACAGTTACTTTTGGTGCCTTAAAAAGATCGGGAAGGGACTGCATACAAAAAGAGGCTGTGATACCTACACTGTTCACTAATTTGGTTGTGAATACCCTCAAATTAATGCTGAATGTTTGCAATTACACCACATACTCCTTATTTAATTTCAACATGCTGTGGTTGACAGCTAAAATTACAGTACCTGTGTCAATGATCGAATATTTACCAACCGAAATGTAGATGTTAGGATGTGTGCATGTTCAAATGTATTCACTTCATGAATTTTGTTGTTCTATTCTGTATATATAAAATCTGTGTATGTGTATGTGCTTGTGTGTGTGTGTGTGTGTGTTTGTGTGCGCTGTGTGTGTGTGCTTGTCTGTGTGTGTGTGTGTGTGTGTGTGTGATTGTGCTTGTAGTTATGTGAGTGCATGTGTGCCTGTGTGGATTAGGGCAAAGATGGCAGCCTTATCAAAGCCCAGTCCCCCTTTGATATGAGGATTAGATCCTGCCTCATCCGCACTCTCTCCTTCATTTCTGTTTTCCTTTCCTTTCTTCCCCTGTTCTTCCCCTTGCTTGTAAAGGTGATGGATGACAGTTGAGCACAGGATTAGCAGAGAGCAGCAAACAGCTCAAACATGGCAGACTTAACCCCTTCAGTGCCACTGTCTGGGTGGACCAGCTTCATTGGTCAGAGTGATTACTGTAATAAGGAGCAGGGCTGTGCTTCCATTACTTTATTTCTTGCTGTGTTGAGACATGACTATATGTGTGCGCGCATACCTTGTGTGTGTGTGTGTGTGTGTGTGTGTGTGTGTGTGCAAGCTCATTATTAGAAAGGATGTTCCAGGCTCACTCACGGATTAGATTATGGACGTTGCCATAGTTGAGATGCTTTAATTGTGCTGCTGTATTAAATTTGAAAAGTAGCAATTAGTTGATTTTCCATCATTTTTATATGCCATAATCTGTACTTTTGCCCACAACTATGCAGTATTTACCCTACCTTTCCCTCCCTCTAAACGAAAAAAACACAAAATTATGTACATTTTAATGCTTAGAAATTATTGTAAATATGTGCAAATTTTGCTGACTGACATTGGCTGACATTGCCCTCAAAGTCAGGTACCTGGTAAATAAATGGCTGATGTGGTCCTTTTGTGGTCTGAAGTAGTGATCATCATTGCAAGTACTGGAGACCCACTGAGTCTTCTTTTTTTCTTTTACAGTAATATCAGCCATCAGCTCTGACACTAGGGAGTGTGGAGAGAAATGTGTTGTCAACTGCCTTAATAGATCAATTAAATGCACTAAAACAGCAAAAACTGGGAGATCCTGTGGTTCTTCAGGGACCATGAATGAAGATCACTGGTTTAAAGGAGCTTTGCTCTGATGATAAAGCACAGTGCAGGTGTGCTCACAGAGTCAGAGATTGATTGAGTCACCGTCCACGCTGTGGTCTTTTGGGGGGCTGTGAAGGGGTGGGGGCAGGGATGCTGTTACAAAACAGGGGAGCCCTGAAACTGCCATGTGACCCCGAGACCACCTGGCTGGCCCCACCCGCCTCCTCCATCCCTGTGCATCAGGGAGCTGGGGAGTGCGAGTTTCAGCCCAGCCACACAGCAGCGACCCCTCTCTCCCCCCTGCCCCTCCCTCTCTCTCAGGCCCCTGCTCAGCACTTGCTCCTCACCACATCAGGATACACTTCTGCTCATGAATTCCGGTTTAAACGGAATTTTTCTCAGCTCTGGTCAGCCGCAACACTGGTATATTTAGCAGATACATCCCGTAGTTGAGTGCTGGCTTGCCAACTGAGAAAGCCACCTCTAACGGACTTTTGTCCCTCTACAGCCCTCACCCCCAACTCCCCCACCCTCTGCACCACTGCACCTCCTCTACCTCACTATGAATGCACCAGGCGATGCGCGGGAGTGTATGTGTAAGAGAGAAGTTCTGGGAAGGTTCTGAACCCCAGAAATTAGCCCACGTCTCTTTGAAGGACCAGCTGATTGTTCTTTGTTGTTAGTTTAGAACAAGAGACCCTTGCAGTATTACCCAAATCCTGTTGACCCAAGACGGCATTTGGTCAAAAAGAGTGAAAGGTAGCTATGCTCCATTTCTGGAGTGTGTTGTAACAGCTTATGTCATTTGGTGGGCCATGATTCCCCTCTTCCAGTAATGGCATCCTGCTGCTCAATGCCTGTTGATGGGTTTGCAGTTCAGCAACTGATATAATGCAGCTTGTCCAAATATGTGTATGTCTTGTCATAGTCCATAATCTTGCATAAGTGAAGCTATAGTATCTCTTCATCAAAAAAGAATCCCACCCACCTTATGACAAGAAAACACAGGAGTGGTAGAAGAATAGTAGAGTACTAGTATTTATTTGTTTATTTACTTTTTTTGGGGGGGGGGGGTTACAGTCAGTATCCCTACTGTCCATTGCGCTGCTATTTTTCCCTTTGTGATTATGTCCATGAGTGAGTTCTGCCAGGCCTAAATCAGCACTGTATATGCATTTGTTATACACACCGCCTGGCCCCAGCATGTGGCATAGCTGTTTTCTGTTCATTTCCAGTGTCCTGCAATCCACTTCTCTGACCCAGGCCTCGTTCCCTCGCCTCACATGAGAAATACCTGGAAGTGTGACGGGGTTTCACAAGAATCAAAACTTTCCGAAAGCAGTTCTTTCTCAACTTTTTCCCAGAAGTCTTTCTCTGCACTGAAACACTTGAATCTCAGTTCCCCCTGCTTCTCTCCAAGAAAACAGGTTGCAATGGCCTAAGATCACATTCACTTGCTTCATTTTCATTCACAGTCTGGAACAGGCTACCTCTGCATGGAAGTAGTCGATCTTCATCTTTAGAGTATTGAATCAGAGTATCAGTCATCTGCTTATGATGATTGAAGCAGTTTGTCTCCCTCACTGGACGGTAGAATCAGAGCTCTCTGCCTGCAGGCATGTTAAGCTGAGTTAATGCAGTCCCTCTGATTGCAATGAGCTTAGAATGAGAGGCACTTGAACGGCATCAAATAAGATATGAAATGTAAAAAAACTGGCAAATTATTCTTGCTGAAAACTTTGGCTAAGACAAGCAGAGGGTTGGATGGTTTGAGCTGAATTTTTTGGCCATTATAGCTAGTCTGTGGCAGGTTAAAGTTTGTCTCTAAGCAGATAATGTACCTTCTTCAATGGACGTCAGCAGTACTCTACCTGATAATCAACACAAATCAATTTCAAGCCCAATTTCCTGACCATTATGCAACATTTCAACCCTACAATTTGTTCAGCATTTTTTATTCCGCCCATATGTGCATCTCAGTTTTCTGTCCTCGCAGATTTGTTATCACTAAGATTTTGCTCATGCCACTAAATTTGCTGCGGTGTATATGTATGTACATAAGTGTATACCCTTTGTGCTGACGAAAACTTGTTAATAAAGCATGACCCTTTGGTGGTTTACAATAGTTGTAGCGTCATTACGTTTTAGCTGCATTTCTTACCCAATATCCCCCCCTGGTGGTCGGAGTGCATCTTGGCTGCATTAGGACGACAGCAAAGTTTACTGACCACTTCAGCAGTTGATAAATTGAGGTTTATTGCAGCTGCATGGGCCTGTTGGGCCAGTTGGCGGCCATGTGCTCCAAAGCAAGGTCCTGGTCCATGTGATCCTCCACTGAGTGGCTTGTGGTGCCCAGGGTCTATAATTTTTATATCATCTTCTATGAACTTCTGTGGTCCTCTGTGAATGCACCATTGGATTCGATGAAAGTGAAGCAGACCAAAGGATAAATGTGGGGGTGTGGCACTATTGAAAATTCGTTCAGCAGGTCCTCTGCCTTGCATATTACCCTGAGTTCAGGGGCATTTCACTGCTTCAGTCCATTGTCATGGGAGGAAGAAAACCATAGTTATGTGGACTGCAGGCTTGTGAGGCCTCAGAGTCAGTTCTGTGAATGATGTGTGTGGTCTGGTGTGTTTCGGCTCAGGAGAACCTAAAGCCAGCTTCTGCCTTGCTACAGGAGAGGCCCTGGAGCTGCCAATGAGTCTAAAAGCTCTCCACCTCAGGCCCCCCGGGCCCCGGAAGCCAGTGTGGAGGCAAAGCCTTAGCGTGCCTGCTCAGGAGTGTTGAAACACAGGGCCGGGTATGCAGGCACCAGCAGCTCTTTTCCTTCCCCCAGGAGCCTGTGTGTTTCAGCCTTCGGGTGGTGGTGGTGGTGGTGGGGTGGGGGGGTATGTGTGCTGGGTAACCGCTGGCAGTCCTGGGCTTCCGGCCTGGGGCTACAGGGGCTGCCGGCTGGCCCCAGTGCCCTCCTGCACGCCCGCTATCACTCCACTGCAGATGCTGCGCCAGGATACTGTGGTGACAGTGACGAGGACTTCGGTTCCTCCCATGTCAATAAGACTGATGGCACAGGAGGATAGGAGGAAGAGGAGGAAGATGAGGATAAAAGAGAGGTAGTCAGAGTTGAACTGAGTGCACTCAATAAAAAAAGGCAGAGTTATCATGGGCACTTATAACAGGTACACGCTACCTGGTGAATCGTCTGTTATCAAATATCAGTGGTAGATGTTTGACTATCTCTGCATTTATTGCCATGGTGATTATTGGAACTCCAATGCCAAAAAAAGACAGTTATCAATAGTGTTCTGTCCCTGGTGAGTCTCTTTTGCACTCTGAAACTTAAGATCCTTGGGTTCCATCCCATCTGGCTCGAACTGGAGGTTCTCGTCTTCCCTGCGCTTAGCAAGTAATCCAATCTGGCAGGTTTCATCCTCATAACTGAAAATCTTGATTTCACTATGTTCTAATGTTGTTTTAGACAATGTACCATTCCAGTGGCCCAGTCCTAAATTTCTACTGCGCAGCACAGGCCTGATACTGGTGCAATTCTGGAACTGGATGGAACTCAAAGAACATTGCCAACATTGGTTGGATGTGACTGGTCTTTTTGGTGTATCACTGCTTGGTTCCAAAGGATGTGCTCATTGTAATGTTCAGGAGAGATTGACTTTGAATTACAGAATCATCAGGATGACCTTGAGAATTACAATAAGATTAGAATCTAGTGAAATTTATTTTGTATGATAATTTTCATTTGTTTTATGTATAATTGCATTAGCAATTCTACTGTTTTTCAGTGATAGTGTCAGGTTCACTGTACTCCTTTCAGCGAAGTTGCCTCCAATCAATAAATGCAACCAAGAAATTTTCTGAAATGAGCAGTGTCCGAGAAACTGATTGCACTGACCTTTCCGCCTTTGTCAAACCTATATTTTATGCCCGAGCTGTGAGCAACTTACTGATCCTACCATCTAAAATAGAAACGGGCACAATGCCCTTTCTCTCTCTCCCTCTCTGTCTTTCTAAATGGAAGTTCATTTAGTTTTGAAAAACCATTTTACTTTCAATCATACATCGACAAAAAAGGATTTTGTGCTGGATGATTGCTGAACCTGAATGAGAAACCTGTTGCTTCTTTTGCTATCATTTCGCAATAAATTTGGCAATAATTGCCCACAAGAATGAAATTCTTTTAAATCTCAGATTTTCATCTTCATTTGTAAAAAAAAAAAAAAAAAATGAAACATGCACTGGAATGTGTTATATATCAATGCAACAGTGTTTGTGCATCATTATTTGCCAAGGGACTGATACAGAAGCAAAAACATTGATTAAAAGATGAACATATTTTGTGTTTGACATTTAATCTTAATAATCTATTTTACTATTCTGAGTAGTAAAACTTGAATTCATAATCTGCTTGTAAAAAAAGTGATTTCACGTGGTAAGCTCAATAAAACATGTGGGCACTCTCGCATATTCTCTCTCACTCCCTCACTCTTCCTCTCTCTCTTTCTCTCTCGTTCTCATTCTTCCATCGGAGGCGCGTGATGAGCTCGACTTGATAAAAACGCCTCTGTGTGAAATGGATTGAGCCACAGAAGCAGCAGGGCTGTGGTTCACTCACTCTATTCAGCTCACCATTTGATCACACCGCCGGGTTAGGACCCCGTCCCCAATTATCCAGGATCCTCATTACATGCCTGAATATAATGCTATATTCATATAAACACGCACGCAAGTGCAGACATACACATATTTGGGGTGGGGAAAATAATGGAAGCACCCCCAAAAAATGGCTTTAATTTTAAACTAGCACATAAAAGTGACTACTATTGGCCATGCCTACTAATTTCAATGCTAGTTGGAAGTGTATATCTGCTTGAAAGAGGCCTAACCAACAGCACCTTGCTTGGTAAGTTGCCAAAGCAAGAAGAGGATTCTAACAGAGATCCAAAATGGGCCAAATACTTGGTGTCCAAATTATAGGTCTGATTCACGAAAACAACAAAATTGTCCAAGGTTTCAAATGGAACTGTGTTGAAAATGAAGACAGCATATGCCAAATAACCGAAAAGAACAAAACTATAAAGGATTGTGGCCGCAAGTCAAAGCTTCCTTACAGGGACAGATGGCCATTTAGTTGCGAAAAACCACCTTATTAGAGCTCTGAAAATCACAGCAGAGTTGAATCAATCCGTATCTGAACCAGTCTTAATCAAACGGTATGTTGTGAGCTTCACAAAGCCTGTATTTAATGCAGTATTTCTAATTATTTGATCACTACCTGTATATAAACACACAATGCACATTCTAGACCACATTTCACATTAATGTCTGAATAAGCTTGAAGTGTGTAAAAGAGTGTAAATGGTCATATGATTAGCATAATGTTTTGTGCATGGAGTTGGTGCAAAGAATATGTTTGACCATAAATACAATGTGTTCTTATGCCCAGCTGTAAGTGTGTGCGCATGTGAGTTTAAGATGTATACTCTTTTGCGTGTTTGAACTGTGTCATAGTTAATTCCTGCGTGTGCATGCGTGCTTCCGTATGTGCGTGTTGTGTTCTGTGTTGTATTATCGGCAGAGTGTGTGAAATAGCACAGATGCTCCGGAGTCTGCCTCCTGTCTGTCTGTTTGTCCACATTAATGCTCTGCCTCCCCTCCCCCCTCCAGCTGCTATTAATAGTGTACCCAAGCTTGTCAGACAGACTGGCGGCTCGTCACGAATGGCGAGTGCTCTCCCCGAAACAGGAGCCAAAGTTTAATACACCCTCTCTGCACCCTACGCTGAGTCCGCTCGAAAAACCGCCAGGTCTTCAGTCTCAACCTGCGCCGCCTGTGAGCCCGTGCCAGTGACTTTGGCCCATCAACACTGGCCCCAAAGGAAACCTGGGGGTCAGGTCATCTGCAGCATCAGCAACAGCATCAAAAGCTCACGGTTGCCATTAGAGGTACCCATTGGATGTGCTCGATAGTGACTCGCTCTTGCCTATTTGCCGTCATTTTCAGACATCCGAGCATGCTGGCATTGAGGTTGAGCCCCTGGAAATGGAACAAAGAGTGCTCAGTTGTGTGAAGAGCAGTAAGTTCTAATTTCATTGACTTGGCGCGGCGGTGCTGTGTCTGGTGCCCATCTCGGACTTAAGACTATGAGAGGCTGAGTTTCAAACTGATATTCTTCTTTACGAAACTATTATTGGTTGACCAGCGAACCAGAAGATCTTTAAAGTGAAGGTGGCGCTACCAATAAGTAGATACCATGACAGGAAGTTAGAAGACACTGTCTGCCATTTAACAAAGTATGAATACAGTTGTTGTTTAAAACCATATGAACATACAGTGTGGTTGAAGACACGATTGTCCATACACTTCCCTGTCCACTTGCAGAAATTTGCCTACACACATACAAATAAAACACATACACTTGTACACACGTGTGCAGTTTATCATTACATGAACTACAACTGGTCAACTGTTCTTCAGTTTTTTTTTTCACTCTGGTTAACAGACATAACCAAGAAATTGCACAAAGTAGCTGAGCAATTAGAAGCCTCGTGGTCGAGTCTTCATCTCCACCGTTTTGAAAGAGTACCTCTCCCCACTGCGAACGTCTGTCAGGATGTACCACGTGCCCCAGTATATGCCATTTGTGAGTCCGCTATAGCGTCCACGGTAGTATCTGCCGTTAAGGTTGGCTGCTATGCAAGAGTCGAACCACCACCCGGCTCCATAGTACTGTGCACAGTTTCCAGAAGGGTAGCGGTCATTGTCCTGGTCAGCAGTGCTGAATTCACACCCATTGTGGTTGTAGCGTTTGCTGTAGCTGAGTGCATTCCCGGCGTCTCCAGAATAATCTTGTGCCGTCAGACGATACCTGACACAGAAAGAAGCCTTAAGACCAGTTACAAACCCTATTACTGGAGATCTTCAGCAGTGGTAGAAAAAAACAGGCTCAGAAAGTACAGTTGATAGGTTCTGACCGGTGTTGTGTTCCATACTTCTGAATTTGCTAATTGGCGCGTTCTTCAGCGACGAAGTAGAACAAATTTGGAAAATCAACTAGCTGAGATCGTAGCAGTGGCGGCTGATGAACTGAAAATTGATGAAGTACAGAACATCCCTTGAAAATAATGCTTGGTCTTGACCTGTTTTCAATCATTTATTTAGATTGACAGTACGTGAACTCTGAAACCACTCGGGACCATCGGGTGTAGCCAGGTCTCCTCATAAAGGCAAAATGAGAAAGAAGTCTTGATCTGTTTTCAGTCATTTTCCTTGACTAGCAAGTTTTCCAATGACAAGAATAAGCCACCAGCATCCGTCTTCATACAATGTTGAACCAATTAAATGGAAAATGTTTTATTCACTGAAAAAAAAAAGGTAAACTACTATGTTGACTTCTGTATTTGCTTTTAGCTCATCCTGCATCTGATCTGCTCATCTAATCTGAGCTTCACAATTATTTAACTACAAGAAAGGACGTGAAAATTAGCAACAAATATCCTCAAACGTACAACCTTGACTGAAATTCAATTTCTCGTCTAAATGATGCAATTTCTTTGTCATGTTACCCGTGCCAGGAAAACTGGCCGCACCTGATAATGTGGTGTATTTTCAGGATTTATATCATGCTAATTTAAATGAATTATCGCAAACATGTCAAGACCAATCTTTATTTTGAACGGATGTTCATAGACTGTATAAAAAGATGGACGCAGCACGCGGGTCTGAAAACTGAGGCCAATGCGGAAATCTTTAAAATTTGCATTCTATTTAATGGCCAGCAGATGGCAATGTCAGTGGTTGCAAAAAGAAGTTCAATCCTATAGAAGTCTATGAGAAAATGACCCTACTTTCCCACCTGACTTATTATTTCAATAATGATTTTCCATATTACTTTATGGTGTATATATTGCAAGTTTCAAGTCTTCTTCGATATATCATGATGTTCATTTTTGTAAATTATGGTCCGAAATAGACTAGAATAACGGATAAAGCCAGAATATGCTTTAGGGGCATGCCTATGCTCTGGTCCTCATCAGATACGGTCAGATCCACCTGTAGATCCAGCCCGCGCTCCTCCCTGGATATTCAATTCACTTTCTCGTCCAATAGGAATCACATCCGGTTTCAAAATGACAAAATGGTGCAATTCAAATCGCTAAAATCGAGGCTTCCTAAATGGTATGCTGAAACCAATGGGTGACGTCACGGTTGCTTCGTCCATCTTTTTTTACAATCTATGGGGATGTTCTGTGCCTCACCAATTTTCGGCTCATCAAGCAGCACTAGATTATGCGTAGAAGAAACACATAGCAGGACTTCAATTATTTGTGGACTTTCCACCTCTGGTTTTCACTCCATGCACAGCAAAGCGGACCTCATTAAACAGCTAAGGTAGAATCGTGCACCAAAATTAGGGTTGAAATGAAAACCTAATGGAATAGATCTCTGGGGAACTTCTGTTGCAGTTATGAGCCATGTTACCCTTGAGCCTCTTGATCAAAAAACAGCAACAACTGTAGTAACAGTGGTACAAGGTCATTAAAACTACAAAAAATGATAGATAGTTCATCATAAGGGCAGTGATTTGGTACTTTCTCAAACCTGTGTCCCTCTGAGGCCACCCTAAAGATGGAGTAAGTGGCTTGCCGTTGCTGGTGGTACCAGTCTTCCAGCTGCACGCGTAATTGGTGTTGGCCAGTTGCAGTGAGACCATATAGTGCTGCGTTTCCCAGCCAGTGTTCACCATATGGGGTACCAAAGCCATCGCGGTATTCCTGCCAGGTACGGTTAAAGTCCACTGAGCCATCACGCCGCCTCTGAAACACTGTCCAGCCTCCACCTGCTGTCTCCATGTCACAGGATGCCTGTGCGAGTAGAGGGCGGGACATGTTCATTGTCACTTTTATCAGTACTTTTCCTATTTTTCCAGTGTAGCCTTTGATTTAAACTATGGCCATGCTGTTGCATGCACCCACATCAGAGAGTTTATAATCGTGAGATCTCCAATTCTCATAATTTCCTGTTTTATGGGGGGGTGCTCGCAATATAGTTCAGAATGAATGAGAGCCAATGAGCCTGTAGCCCCAAAAATGGTATGTTCATGGGGAAATTTTTTTTCAAGCAACAGCTCCATTTTTAGATTTTTTTCTGGGCTTGTAATTGTAACTGTCAAATATGTTTTTGTAAGTATTTGTGACGTCACGCATCTCAAGCCACTTTATGGCATTTGCCCAACCACATGATGGCAGTAGGCCACAAAGCATATGCAATTTTTTTAATTTTACCACATACCTAACATCTGTTGTAGTTATTGTTTGGAAAATACATAAGGAATATAATATACAAAAAGCTGAAATGATAATTATTGTGATTGTGGTCATATTACTGCTGTAGGGTAGATAAGTTAGACTAAGGTCACATTGGTGCCATCGAGGGAAGGTGTTAACTCACAATCAATCATGAAGTAATACGTTTGCAGAACGCTAGCATTTTATGCCCAAAATCACTTACCATGTAAGAAAAACGTAAGGACACCGGTATTTTTGCCATTTAAATTCTAATATAAAATCAATAATATATTCGCCAAAACTAAAAAAAAAATTTGGGATTTTTTTATCTAGAAGCAGGTATAAATAATTTAGCCATTTAGCTGCACTCACTCCATCCATTCAAGACTTTCTCGCGAGCGCCCTCTAGGTGAATTGCAGCCAACATTGGTGCAATGGCATTAATAGGGAGTGAATAGGCTCACTGTAGAAGGGCTCTGCCCACACTTGGTCACTCATTGCAAAATTCAAAATTTAGCTGCCTTGGTTTCTGTGACTGCATGCAGCCCCCACACCTCCTGGTGGGAAGGGGGTGTGATATCCTGACCTCCACCGCAGGGCAGTGCGGGTCTGGCTGGATGGTGTAAATTCCGTTTTCTTGAATCCCCATTCGCAGAATCTCAGCACAGTCCTGAGGATACAGCCTTGTTGATGGGGCCACTGTAACTCACAAATGCATTCATACACACTGAGCTGCACAACACTTGCACATATACTACACACATAAAGCCCATGGGTTCTTAGTGCAGTCTGTTCCTGTTTCTCCCCTTCTTGCCTTTCTTCCAACTCCTTGCTATTTAGACCCATCACCAAACTACCTTTTCTTTGTAGATCCAGTTTCTCTATCCATTCAGCGTCCAGTGTTAAGGCCCATAGTGACCTCTCACCTGTTGGGTGGTGAAGTGTGATACTTCTCAGGAGAATAATGAGATCTTTCTCCCCTCATGTCCAACTGCAGCTGCCTCTAAAAACCACCCACCCACTCACACAGACACACACATACACACAAAAACATTCAGAAATGCACACTCTCACACACATGCGCACACACACAAACATGTAAAAACAAACACATGCAAACACACGTGCGTAAAAAAAAAAAAAGAAAAAAACTGGTCACATATTATTCAGCCGCTCAGTCCTGTCTGTGTTCTGTAATCTGTTCTATTGTTTATATATTTTCTTTTTTGTTGTCTGTATTTTCCGCTATTTCACTCTACATGTCTCTGGTTTTCATTATGCTCCCCGTTCTGTGTAGTAATTGTTTCCCATTAGCTTGTTTATAACCACACCCCTCACTCATTCCTCTGCCTGCCTGCTTACCTGGCCTGTATCCCAGCAATGCGCTCCTGGTCTATTTGAGCTCTTCGTTTTGTGTGTAGAGTTGCGAGTCTGTCTCTGTTTTCTCACAGTTACTTTTGAGTCTTTGTATTCCTACTACGATTTCCTGTTTTTTTTTTTTTTTTGTTTTACGGTTCCTCGAGTTTGAATTGCCCTCGTTGTCTGGATGGTTATTGGTAACAATTGTCTGCTTTTCCTCAGCTTATGATCCAGTATTCTCTTTGGTACTGTATTCTACCCACCTGGATCCTGACCCACTGCCCATTTTACGACATTGATTCTGCCCTTTGTTTTTGTGCTGCAGTCCTACTGATTGGAAAAGACCTGGTCTGACTATATCCATCTTCCCAATGGAGTTCTCAGTCCCTGATCTGTCAAGTCCTTTCATGAAATTGTGAAAGCTTTCCACTTATTCAGAAAATACATTTTCAGAAAGATACTGTTCGTGTTCAGAACTTTAAATAGATGGCAGCAGGGCCAGTAAACATAATGTGCTCGCTCAAAAGGTTTTATCAAAGTACTATCCATTACTGTTGTCGATTACCCAATAAACAACCTGAGAACCCTGAACTGCTTTTCATTCTCGAAAATTGTTTTTCTCAAAAATGTCCAAGTGTTGTAGCAATGTATCACTATAATGAAGAGTGATGGTTTATACAGTGCCATGAAAAAAGTATTTGCGCCCTTCCTGATTTCTTACTTTTTTGCACATTTTTCAGATTAAATGTTTCAGATCATCACCAAATTTTACTGTAAGACAAAGATAACCCAAGTAAATACAAAATGCAATTTTAGAATGATGATTTCATTTATTAAGGGGAAAAATCTATCCAAACCTACCTGGCCCTATGTGAAAAAGTAATTGCCATAATTAAATCATGAATTAGCTGTGATTAACCACATTTTTTGAGTCCAATTTCACAAGCCACACCCAGGCCTGATTACTGCTAGACCTGTTGAATCAAGAAATCACTTAAATAGACCCTGTTTGACAAAGTGACGTAGGCTAGAAAATCTCAAAAAGCAACATGTCATGCTGCAAACTAAAGAAATTCAAGAACAGATGAGAAACAAAGAAATTGACATCAATCAGTCTGGAAAGGGTGGCAAAGCCATTTCTAAGGCTTTGGGACTCCGGCGAATGACGGTGAAAGCCATTATCCACAAATGGAGAAAACTTGGAACAGTGGTGAACCTTCCCAGGAGTGGCTGGCCTACCAGAATTACTCCAAAAGCGCATCGATGACTCATCCTGGAGGTCACAAAAGAACCTAGAACAACATTTAAAGAACTGCAGGCCTCACTTGCCTCATTTAAAGTCAGTGTTCCTGATTCAACAATAAGAAAGAGACTGGACAAAAATGGCATCCATGGGAGGGTTCCAAGGCGAAAACCACTGCTGACCAAAAAGAACACAAAGGCTCGTCTCATATTGCCACAAAACATCTTGATGATCCCCAAGACTTTTGGGGAAATATTCTGTGGACTAACGAGACAAAAGTTGAACTTTTTGGAAGGTGTGCATCCCGTTACATCTGGCGTAAAACTAACATATCATTTCATAAGAAGAACATCATACCAAAAATCAAACATGGTGGTGGTAGTGTGATGGTTTGGGGCTGCTTTGCTGCTTCAGGACCTGGACGACTTCTCGTAATTGATGGAACTATGAATTCTGCTCTCTACCGGAAAATCCTTAAGGAGAATGTCCAACCATCAGTTGGTGACCTCAAGCTCAAGTGCACTTGGGTTATGCAGTAGGACAATGATCCGAAACACACTGGCAAGTCCACCTCTGAATGGCTTGAAAAAAACAAACTGAAGGTTTTGGAGCGGCCTAAGCAAAGGCCGTTCATGCTCAAAAACCCTCCAATGTGGCTGAATTAAAACATTTTGCAAAGAAGAGTGGGCTAAAATTCCCCCACAGCGATGTGAATGACTCATTGCCAGTTATCGGAAACACTTGATTGCAGTTGTTGTCGCAGAGGGTGGCACAACCAGTTATTAGGTTTAGGGGGCAATTACTTTTTCACACCAGGCCAGGTAGGTTTGGATAGCTTTTTCCCCGTAATAAATTAAATAATCATTTAAAAACTGCATTTTGTATTTACTCGGGTTGTCTTTGTTTAATATTAAAATTTGTTTGCTGATCTGAAACATTTAAGTGTGACAAATAAGCAAAAAAATAAGAAATCAGGAAGGGGGCAAATACTTTTTCACAGCACTGTATGTCATTCCATCTCTTGCATGTAGGAAGGTAATAATGGTAGTATAGCAAATACAATAAATGTATGCATTAAAATTCGTTATGCTGATATTATTGAGGCGATGTTCCCCAAGTAAACTTATCTCTGTTCATATTATTGGGACTTTTTTGTGTTTTAAAGAATTTTAGTTTGCAGCAAATAGTTCTACCATGAACTAACTGTCAGAAAACAGAAGTGTACTTATGCAATGCAACTCATATGGCTATGTAGATTCTTCTTTAGCAGGAATAAAATTAATATAATTAACAGTTCCTTTAAAAAGTAATTAAACTTAGCCTGCCGCTTGAGTATTAACTGCTCATTAGCATATGCTTTCTCTCAGTCGGTATGCGGAAGTTATTTATCTAATGGTGGTGAAGTAATGATTGGTTTTACTGTTTTGAAGATGTGCTGCTCTTGGGTACTGCAGTAGTAACTGACCACCATGTGTTATAGCTATGCACATCTTTTCAAAGTGACATTCCAGTGCCCTCACCTCTGACCGACCCAGGACAGACTCCATTGGTAGTCTGTTTACCTCTGTTTGTGCTTGTCCCTCAGTGTTTGTGAGGGGATATTGATATTGTGTGTCTGCCTTTGTGAAACTGAGTGTTTGCTTACAGGCTGTTATGTCAGTTACAAAGAGAGGGAATGGGCCTTTGTCTGTAACTCACCAAGTTGTTTGGCCATTGACCTCAGTGCCTGACTGTGGCAGCGTAAGTCACACTCTGTCAAGACAGCTGCCATCAGGGCTAAAGTGGCCCCCAGTGAGCCCCCCATCTGGTCCCAGTGTCCCCCTGGTTCCTGGAGCTCTCCCATACAACGCTGGAGCTGGGCTAGTCGCTCTGCCACACCTCCCACCTCAAAGCAGATGGATCGCATTGTCTCACCTCCTCCACCTCTCACATTTTTACAAGGAGGTGGTGTGATGGAAGTACTCCTGAGCATAGAATTTAACTTTGGATTCTCTAAACCACAATTATGAAAGCATATGGTCATTGCTATCAATATGAATGATATTTAGCAGCATCTGTGAGCTCACAGAGTTTTAACAAACAGCATATTCCTGGATATGTCCAAAGATATGGATCCTAGGGGCCAAATAGTTGGTGCCCGTATTGCTGGTGCTTTGGATATGAAAAACAGCAAAATTATGTAAACTACCAAGGGGAGCTATGCTCTACAGTTGTAAAAAAAAAAAAAAAAAAAAACATAACTGAATTAATCCATATTTGAACCAGCTGTAGCAAAAACTGCATCGTGATCTTCTCAAGGTTGATATTTATGGCAGTGTTTTCATTGATTTGTATTTTAATCGCATAATAAATGGGGCAATATTTCTTAAATCTGTTACATTTTAAGCCATAAAATGCTGCTACCCCTACTTACAAACAGTACAATAAATATTTCCTTCGGTGTCATTCATAAAAAATGTGGCATCTATCATTTTGCTTGGTGAAGATATAGTGATTGTTTGTAGTTATTGTTCATGTGAAATTGTCCAGAATTTAAGGACAGTGAAACATTGCATTAACATATTTCAGTTAATTGATGCACTAGCGCCCTGCATACTACTGCAATATGTTTGTTTATGCTTAAAACATGCCAAAATTTGATTTATTCATCCTTGTAACATAAATATTTATGAAATTCTGAGGGCTATACATTATATTCCACATTGCATCAGTTTGTAAAATAAATTTTAAAAATGTGTTTCTAATTTATCGTTGCTCATTGGTAGGACTGAATCTTATAGGTATTTAATTAGCTTCAGTATGGTTTTCCTCATAATTTCAAATATAAAACAAACAATACCTAAATAATTGTCTAAATTCAATTGAAAATAATAATTTAAAAAGATTATGAACTCACATATACTGTTTTGGATTCAACAACATGGATGAATGGCATACTATTTGGAGTGATAATGCAGAGACGACTGACCTAGAGGGTTTCCCAGCCATCTGTTTAGAGGCTCCCAGCTGAATATCAATTCATAAAAAAGTACCATTGAGCGCAGTGGGCAGATTTTTTAGTGTAAAAACCCTTCTCGTGGATGTTGTCTCCATCTTCTTCCTTCAATTCCCTGAACAGAATCAGTGGCAGCAGTTTTTGAAAACACAGGTGAAGACTTTGGTGACCCAAAGTGACCCTGGTGGGAAGAACTCACCTCTGATTGGCCCTGCCGCACCTCCCGTCTCACTTCTGCCCTTGCTGGAGAGTCCAAGTTGGCTGGGCTGGAGAGTGAACCACTGCACCCCCCTGTGCCCACCTGCTCCTCACACCCCCCTGTCCTCATGGATGGGGCAGCCACCAGACTTTCCTGGCATGGTGGCCGAACACAGGCCCGGGTATCAGGGGAGGGCAGCACCCTTTTGCCCAGAAAGAGCAAAGGAAAGAGGCACAGTGGCCAAAGTGGGGACATGAGGAGCCTTTTTAACACCCGAAAACACAGCCCACACGTCCATGCACTCCCACCCTTTGGGCCGGCTTTCTATTCTGGTCTTCAAAGTGAACACCTCTCCTTCTTTGCTTCAGCCCCGTACCCTTGTGCAGCTCTTTATCTTCTGTAGATTCTTTGCCTCACTGGGTTTGTTTTTGTTCTTGGGTTTCCTTGCCTCTGGAGTTCAGCCTTTTGGTGATGTGGTTTGGGGCATGAGATGTATCTGAATCACTATCCCTCTTCTTCTCTCTGTCTCTCTGTGTGTAGCTGGTTTTCCTTTACTCCGTCCCTCCCTCCTCTCCTCTCTCTCTCTCTCTGTTGCTCTCTCTCTCAGTGAGACTGGTCTGGTGGGTCCACTGCTTCAAATTCCTAGGTAACTGCTGCTATCTGTCACGCACTTATGCACCCGCCCCCGACCCACACACACTCTCTCCCCCATTCAAGCACTTTTACACACACACACGCGCGCGCGCGCTCAAGCACGCACAGATGCACGCACTTCTTCCATGGTGAATCTTGTTTATGCATACATACCCCTCATTTGCTCAAATGTTGACACAAATTCCCGAAATATATAATCATTCACACAAATGCAAAAAACATTAACTCTCCCTTGCGCATATGCACATATTCACATTGATGCGCCGATATGGATATGCTCATGAGTTGCACTAATGAAATACCTAAAAAGCGATAAAGTGGGCCATGTTCTTCACGAGAAAATTACAGGACACAAGTATACAAAATCATCTACATGTTGTGTTTAGCTCTGGTGTCAGGACTCTTTGTCCCAGGGTCACTCTCCAGTCTAATCATCATTTTACAAATACAGTAAAAGATCCTCTTACCATAACATAGGTTAATAAGAGTGCTGAGAACAGGCTATTCAGCCCAACTAGGCTTGAAATTTTCCAACCACTGAACTGATCCTACTGCTGAAAGGATACTTATGGACAAGATGGCATCCAGCACTGTATCAATCCTGGTCTTGAAAACTCCTAGAGTTTATGCTTCTACAACATGACATGGCAAGATATTCCACACTGTGACCACTCTCTGCATGGGAAAATACTTCCAACTACAGTATCTGTGCTCAATATACCCTTTGCTAACTTCCATTTATGACCCTAGCTTACTAACAGATTTTAACCCAAATTATCCTGCGTAGATCGCTTTGTTAATCCCTTTTATATATTTAAAAGCCCCAAACAGAAAAACTCCTTTCATGACGGCTGAAGAGATTAGCATTCTTCACTCTTTTCTCATATATTGTATCTTTAATACTGGAAATTAACTTTGTGGATCTTCTTTGAACCTTTTCTAGAACCTTTGTATCTTTTTTGTAGTACAATCCCATGATCTGCACACAATACTCCAAATGCGGGCTGACAAAGATATACAAGGTAAATATAACTTCCTTGAATTTACATTCAGTATTTCAGGATGTGCATCCCAGTATCCTGTTAGCCTTTCTTACTACTACAGCACAGTGGCTAGAACCTGAGTGGTTTTGGTCAAAAATCACTCCCAGGTCTTTTTATAATTGATCTAATTCCAATTTTGAACCTCCCATAAAGTAATCCTGTGTAATTTTCTTTCTTTTTTTTTTTTTTTTGAATTTACCAAATGTAGAATTCAAAATTTAGTCATAGAATGTCATTTGCCAGGTTTCTACCCACTTGTGGATTTTATCGAAATCATCCTCAATCACCTTTGAGGACTATAAACTGTTAGCCGAACCTACCAAATTAGTATCATCTGCAAATTTAACCAATTTGCTTTCAATATTCCTGGCAAGGTCATTAACTCATTCCCTACGGCAAGCCGCTGCCAATGGCGCGGCGAATTCTACCATTCCCTATACGGTAAGCTGGTGCCAGCAGCGTGGATGACCATTCGCAGTCCGATGAAAACACGAAATCAGTTGAACCTGCGATCGCGGTCATGGGCCACCTGTACTTCAATACTTTATATTGTGTAATTTTTGGGAAAAGTATTTTGTACAAACGCAACAATTTTATATAAAAGTATTCCATAGGGAATGAGTTACTGTAGAAGAGGAAGAGCACCAATCCCTGTAGGACTCCACTTCCCACAGTGCTTATCTCAGAAGAGATCCCCCTGACCACTATTCTTTGTTATCTTTCCTGTGACCAGCTCCAAATCCAATCCTGCACACCGGTAATTCCTACCATCCTCATTTTAATAATTAGTCTCTCATGTGGTACCTCATCAAATGCTTTCCAAAAATCTAACTATGTTGTGTCATGACCTCAGCTCTGGTCATATGTCTTAATGGCCTCATCAAAAAATTCCAGACGGTTCATCAGGCATAACCTTCTCATACAGAAACCATGTTGGCTATCCCTAAGATTTAGTCATTTTCATGAAATAATTCTGCCTTGTCTTAAATATGAATTCCAGTATTTCTCATGTAATACAAGTCAAACTGACAGACCTGTAGTTCCCCAGCTCTGTGCAGTCCCCTTTCTAATACACTGATGATACATTGCCTTGGCTCTGATCATCTGGTGCCGTATTCAGAAAGAATCTTATCTTAGTTCTAGGAGAACTCCTAAGTGGCACTAAAAATTCCCCACTTCAAGTTACCGCTTGAAAGTGATTCGCAGAGGTGCTAAGAATGACTCTTACCACAGACTTGGGTGAACTCTTACATAAAGAGTAAGGGGTGTGGTTGACCTTGTTGCTAAGGATGGTGTCGTCTTTCATGTGGGCGCTTATCCATTATACCCACAGTGATTGGTTAATGTGAGGGCCAATATGGGTCTGTTGCTGACAACTGCCTCTTGAACCCATTCATTCATCAGAAGAAAATTTTGGCAGTAGTGTGCATGTGAATGATGTCTCCCATTGAAATAGACCTCTGTCAAAACTTTGGGCTTCTTTGAAACAAAAACTACAGTTCTTTTGCAAACAAGTGTAAAAGAAAATGGAACTGGACGCAGGAACAACTTTAGTAACTGCATAGTACAATTTATCAATGAAAGGAAAATAATAATGAAAGGGAAATTTGGATCAGACATGACATTACTGGCAAAAAAGAGATGTGTGGAATAATGTGTTTTCACATAAATGGCTCCTTTCCACTGCTTTTACGAAAAGCAATGAGTGTGACGAACAAGCAGTCGGAAGGGCAGATATTGCAGCATACAAGAGGCAAACATATGTCACCGGTTACTCTGTTTCACAACTTTCATCACTAAAGTTTACATTTTAAAACTGTTTAGAGAGGCATGTTAAACATAAATGTAATCGCAGATGAAAGTAGGCTACATTTCCAGAATTGTTTGTTTATTTATTTTTTATAATATAAACTAATTGATTCCTCAGGGGGAGGCTTGACACCAGAGCCTTTCTCCAATTGATTGTTCAATGTATAGTATTTGTCTGTACCCGATAGTCCAGCAGTGGCTATGAATTTGGCTTTGTTCCATTGAAGTTGGTGAAATCTTCACAAAATTTGATGAACTGCTTAATAATTTGGGGTCTGGAGAGTGCATTGATGGATAGTGAATGATCCAACTCACAAATGCCTGAGATGTGATCTCACCTAATTCCTTAAGTACCCTAGGGTATATGCCATCAGGTCCTGCTGCCTAATTTGTCTTTGAGTTATGCAATTTGTCTAGTACTTCATTATTATTATTATTATCCACAATCTCAATATCTGCTAAAAAATTCTCAGCACCTTTCATGCCTTCTCATAAATTTACACTTATATTTACCCTCTCAAAACACCCTTCCATCCTCCTTTTCTCACTGTGTCTTTGAAAACCCATCTCAAGCACCCTATTCCTCACCATCTTTCTGAGCTCTAGTGTGTTTCTAAACTGGACTCTTGTGCACCTGAGTTCCAACAACCAGATTATTAGAGTCATCAGACTGTACCTCAGAGGGACCTGCAGATGTTCCCTGAAATTACACTGTTACACTCACACATAAATCTAGCTCTGTGTCCTCCAGTCAGTCAAAAGCAACCATGTTTACTACTGAACACACTGATCCACTTACATACAGGACACTGCCTCATGTAATGTCCTTCATTCCCTTTAATCCAAGGAACTAATTGTAGTTATGTGGAAAATGCTTTAGGGGTTTTTTTTATTTTCTCCTTGCAAATCGACAGAGAAGAGGACCAAGCCCATTTCGTCAGACAGTAAAGTTTGGAAACTGAACCCCATGTACACTTTAGGTTTAAAAATGACCCTTGACTCAGGATTCAGTGGGTTTTGTGAGAGGCTGTTTACATACGCTCAATGCATGACTGCTGGTTGAATGGAGATATCAGAAACTGTGTCATATACTCTGCTCTGGGCAAGCTTGTGGTCAAGTTGTCATCATATACTGCACATTTGTGAAACTAAAAACCAAACAGAATATAAAGTGATGCCAGACACAGGAACTGCGCTCTATTACTGACGGACTACACTGTCTCACTATTCAGCTGCGATCCAGCGGTGACCAAAGCAAACTTGCAATGGTCAATCACCACCGTTTAACATGCAGCCTGAGTCAAGAATTTGTGTGTGAGAATTTAGTGGAGTGCTCTCTCTGCTGGCACACCTTGAGTATGACATGAATATGAAGGCTGAGTTTTCCCCTTTCAAAATCTGCATCTTGTTCTGCTTACTTTAATTGAATTAAAATGTGACTATGTGAATTCATATGAACATCATTCATAGTATGAGCCCATTAAGGAAAAATCTTTGTCATCCCTGTACAGGAAAACAATTCTGTTTATCATTGTTGCTACAATAATGAGTGCATGCAAGGATGCACGCAACTTTTTGCATCCTAACAGATTGTGATTTGTGATTGGTCTCATCCGTGTGCTCAAATGGATGACTCCTTTGTATCACTCAAAACATCTACTTCAGAAATAATTTTTTCTCACATTTTCAAAATGTGTTGCTTCATGAGGTACAGTGAGCCACATTATTCATTGGACAGTGATTATATATACAACGTATATATATATATATATATATATATATATATATATATATATATTTTTTTTTTTTTTTTTTTTTTTTTTTTTTGCTTCTGTACTCTAGCACTTTTAGTTTGAAAGGGTACAATGACAGAGTTTGAAGTGCAGGCTTTTGTCTTTAATTAGATGTTTTCAATTCACAAAAGATGAACCCTTTAGTACATAGTATCCCCCCTCCCCCCCATATGGGTGCATAAAAATTGGGACTGTTAACAATAATGCAGAATAAAGTAATCATTTTTAATATTTGGTTGAATATTCTCTGCATGCAATAACTGCTTGAAGTCTGGAATGCATAGACATCAACAGAGGCCGGATATCTTCCCTGATGATGTCTGCTGCACCTGCAACTATCTTCACTTCCTGCATGTTTTGGGGTCTTCTTGTCTTCAGTCCTCTCTTCAGTGTGTGAAATTCATGTTCTATTGGATTCAGATTCGGTGGCTGACTTAGCCAACTCTATCTACTACTCCTGACTGTTAGCTGCATTTTCACCTCAATCAGTTTAGTCATATTACAAAATTAACATAATATCATACAATGTTTCCATTTTACAGGAAGTCCCACAGTTTTCAGCAGCTAATGTGTGGATTGGCTCATGCATTTACTCAATTTAGACACTCACAGTCAGAGAAAGTTGGGACTATGCATCAAAGCACGGTAAAGAGATCATTTTCCTGTGAAATTCTAGTTTGTCTACCACATGGTCTTGCCTCAAAGCTCTCCCACTCCCTGTCCTGCTGTCAGTGCAATATGCTCATCCTTGCTGAATGGAAATTGTCTCTTTGTTTTCTCTGGAACATTCCTCATCTGTGATATTCCTCTGAGATTTCCAGGTGCATTTTATCTCCAGATCACGGTATTCTGGTTTCTTTTCTCACATGATTTATCTCACTGATGCATTTCTACGAGGGAGTTTTCATCCTTATAATCACTGCCAATCAATCACAGTGGCAGCGGGTCAGCTGAAAATTTAAGAGGCACAGAAAATCCCTTTCAATAGATAATTGGTCTTGACCTATTTTCAATATACAGTATACAGTATTTTTTTCAATTAACATGATGTGAACTTCAAAAACACAACACAGGTGTGGCTAGTTCTACTCATCAATGTGAGATGAGAAATAAAATCTTTCATTTTGATGAAAAAAAATTATTTCAATACAAAATTGCATTTCAATAAACGCTACTCAGTTGTGGATACTTATTGCTAATCTTTGTTTTCTTTGTTGTAACTTAATCATGAAGTACAGATTTGATAGCTTGATTTTCTTTATAGTGTACAGTCAAAATATACAACCTCAGTTCTGAAAAGGTTGGCACGCTATGGAAAATGCAAATAAAAAGAATGATTTGAAAAGACAGGTCATTGTCTTTTACACTGAAAATGCATTATTTGATGGTTTACCCCGTGAAATCAATTGTTCATTCTACATATACAGTGCCATGAAAAAGTATTTGCCCCCTTTCTGATTTCTTTTTTTTTTTTTGCATATTTGTCACACTTAAATGTTTCAGATCATCAAACAAATTTTAATATTAGAGAAAGATAACCCGAGTAAATAAAAAATGCAGTTTTTAAATGATGGTTTCATTTATTAATGTGAAAAAGCAATCCAAACCTACCTGGCCCTATGTGAAAAAGTAATTGCCCCCGCTTGTTAAATCATGAATTAACTGTGATTAACCACATTTTTTTACTTCAATTTCACTAGCCACACCCAGGCCTGATCATTGCCATAACTGTTAAATCAAGAAATCACTTAAAAAGAACCTGTCTGATAAAGTGAAGTAGGCTAAAAGATCTCAAAAAGCAAAACATAATGCCGCGAACTAAAGAAATTCAAGAACAGATGAGAAACAAAGTAATTGACATCTATCAGTCTGGAAAGGGTTAGAAAGCTATTTCTAAGGCTTTAGGACTCCAGCGAATCATGGTGCGAGTCATTATCCATAAATGGAGAAAACTTGGAACAGTGCTGAACCTTCCCAAGAGTGGCTGGCCTATCAAAATTACTCCAAGAGCGCATCGATGACTCATCCAGGAGGTCACAAAAGAACCCAGAACAACATCTAAAGAACTGCAGGTGTTACTTGCCTCAGTTAAAGTCATTGTTCATGATTCAACAATAAGAAAGAGACTAGGCAAAAATGGCATCCATGGGAGAGTTCCAAGGCGAAAACCACTGCTGACCAAAAAGAACACAAAGGCTCGTCTCACATTTGCCAAAATACGACTTGATGATCCCCAAGACTTTTGGGAAAATATTCTGTGGACTAACGAGACAAAAGTTGAACTTTTTGGAAGGTGTGCGTCCCGTTACATCTTGCGTAAAACTAACCCAGCATTTCATGAAAAGAACATCATACCAAAGTAGAACATGGTGGTGGTAGTGTGATGGTTTAGGGCTGCTTTGCTGCTTCCGGACCTGGAGGACTTACCGTGATTGATGGAACGATGAATTCTGCTGTCTACCGGAAAATCTTGAAGGAGAATGTCCAACCATCAGTTGGTGACCTCAAGCTCAAGCGCACTTGGGTTATGCAGCAGGACAATGATCGGAAACACACCAGCACGTCCACCTCTGAATGGCTTTAAAAACAACAAAATGCAGATTTTGGAGTGGTCTAGTCAAAGTCCGGACTTAAATCTGATTGAGATACTGTGGCAGGACCTTAAACAGGCTGTTCATGCTTGAAAACCCTCCAATGTGGCTGAATTAAAACAATTCTGCAAAGAAGAGTGGGCCAAAATTCTTCCACAGGGATATGAAAGACTCATTGCCAGTTATCGCAAATGTTTGATTGCAGTTGTTATTGCCAAGGGTGGCACAACCAGTTATTAGGTTTAGGGGGCAATTACTTTTTCACACCGGGCCAGGTAGGTTTGGATAGGTTTCTCCCCTTAATAAATGAAATCATTATTTAAAAACTGCATTTTGTATTTACTCGGGTTATCTTTGTCAAATCTAAAATTTGTTTGATGACCTGAAACATTTAAACGTGACAAATATGTAAAAAAATATGAAATCAGGAAGGGGGCAAATACTTTTTCTCAGCATTGTGTGTGTGTATATATATATATATACAAAACCCAAAACCAGTGAAGTTGGCACGTTGTGTAAATCGTAAATAAAAACAGAATACAATGATTTGCAAATCCTTTTCAACCTATATTCAATTGAATACACTGCAAAGACAAGTTACTTAATGTTCGAACAGGTAAACTTTGTAATTTTTTGCAAATATTAGCTCATTTGGAATTTGATGCCTGCAACATGTTTCAAAAAAGCTGGCACAAGTGGCAAAAAGACTGAGAGAGTTGAGGAATGCTCATCAAACACTTATTTGGAACATCCCACAGGTGAACGGGCTAATTGGGAACAGGTGGGTGCCATGATTGGGTATAAAAGCAGCTTCCCTGAAATGCTCAGTCATTCACAAACAAGGATGGGGCGAGGGTCACCACTTAGTGAACAAATGCGTGAGCTGATTGTCGAACAGTTTAAAAACAACATTCCTCAACGAGCTATTGCAAGAAATTTAGGGATTTCATCATCTACGGTCCGTAATATCGTCAAAAGGTTCAGAGAATCTGGAGAAATCACTGCACGTAAGCGACAAGGCGAAAACCAACATTGAATGCCCGTGACCTTCGATCCCTCAGGCGGTACTGCATCAAAACCGACATCAGTGTGTAAAGGACATCACCACATGGGCTCAGGAACACTTCAGTAAACCACTGTCAGTAACTACAGTTCGTCGCTACATCTGCAAGTGCAAGTTAAAACTCTACAATGCAAAGCGAAAAGCCATTTATCAAAAGCACCCAGAAACGCCGCCCCGGCTTCGCTGGGCCCAAGCTCATCTAAGATGGACTGATGCAAAGTGGAAAAGTGTTCTGTGGTCTGACGAGTCCACATTTCAAATTGTTTTTGGAAACTGTGGGCGTTGTGTCCTCCGGACCAAAGAGGAAAAGAACCATCCGGACTGTTATAGGCGCAAAGTTCAAAAGCCAGCATCTGTGATGGTATGGGGGTGTATTAGTGCCCAAGGCATGGGCAACTTACACATATGTGAAGGCACCATTAATGCTGAAAGGTACATACAGGTTTTGGAGCAACATATGTTGCCATCCAAGCAACGTCTTTTTCATGGACGCCCTGCTTATTTCAGCAAGACAATGCCAAGCCACATTCTGCACGTGTTACAACAGCATGGCTCCGTAGTAAAAGAGTGCGGGTACTAGACTGGCCTGCCTGTAGTCCAGACCTGTCTCCCATTGAAAATGTGTGGCGCATTATGAAGCGTAAAAATACGACAACGGAGACCCCGGACTGTTGAACAACTTAAGCTGTACATCAAGCAAGAATGGGAAAGAGTTCCACCTGAAAAGCTTCAAAAATTGGTCTCCTCAGTTCCCAAACGTTTACTGAGTGTCGTTAAAAGGAAAGGTGATGTAACACAGTGGTAAAAAGGCCCCTGTGCCAACTTTTTTGCAATGTGTTGCTGCCTTTAAATTCTAAGTTAATGATTATTTGCAAAAAAAAAATAAAGTTTCTCAGTTTGAGCATTAAACATCTTGTCTTTGCAGTGTATTCAATTGAATATAAGTTGAAAAGGATTTGCAAATCATTGTATTCTGTTTTTATCTACGATTTACATAACGTGCCAACTTCACTGGTTTTGGGTTTTGTATATATATATATATATATATATATATATATATGTGTGTGTGTGTGTGTGTGTGTATATATATATATATATATATATATATATATATATACACAGCATCTCACAAAAGTGAGTACACCCCTTACATTTTGACAATTAATTTGTTATATCTTTTCAAGGAATGAAACTTGAATATATTCTAGAGTAGTCATTGTACAACCCCAATTCTGAAATAATTGGGACAAAGTGTAAATTTTGAATAAAATCTTTCTAATCACACCAGCCAGTATTTTATTCACAATAGAACAGAGATAACATAGCAAATGTTGAAACTGAAAAATTTTACAATTTTATCCACAAAATGTGCTCATTTCAAATTTGATGGCTGCTACAGGTCTCAAAAAAGTTGGGACAGGGGTCTGTTTACCATGCTGTAGTATCCTCTCTTCTTTTTAACACAGAGTGGAGGCGTCTGGGCATTGAGGAGACAAGTTTCTTGAGTTTAGCCATTGGAATTTGATCCCACTCTTGTTTAATACAGGCTTCCAGCTGCTGGAGAGTTTTGGATCTCCTTTGGCGGACTTTTCGTTTAATTATGCGCCAAATGTTCTCAATCGGTGAAAGATCAGGACTGCAGGCAGGCCAATTCAGCACACGGACTCTTCTACTACAAAGCCATGCTGTTGTAATGGCTGCAGTATGTGGTTTTGCATTGTCATGCTGAAATACACAAGGCCTTCCCTGGAATAGATGTCGTCTGGATGGGAGCATATGTTGCTCTAAATCCTTTATATACCTTTCAGCATTCATGGTGCTTTTTAAAAGATGCAAGTGTCCCACACCATATGCACTAATGCATCCCCATACCATCAGAGACGCTGGCTTTTGAACTGAACGCTGATAACAGGAGGGGTGGTCTTTCTCCTCTTTAGCCCGGAGAACACAACGCCCATGATTTCCAACAAGAATGTCAAATTTGGACTTGTCTGACCACAGGACACTTTGCCACTTTGCTACAGTCCATTTTAAATGAGCCTTGGCACACAGAACATGGCAGCGCTTCTGGATCATGTTCAACAATGGCTTCCTTTTTGTATGATTGAGTTTTAGGTGGCATCAGTGAATGCCACGGTGGACTGTGTTTACAGACAGTGGTTTCTTGAAGTATTCCTGGGTCCATTTAGTAATGTCAATGACAGAATCATGCCGGTGAGTGATGCAGTGGCGTCTGAGGGCCCGAAGATCACGGGCATCCAGTAAAGGTCTTCGGCCTTGTCCCTCACGCACAGAGATTTTTCCAGTTTCTCTGAATCTTTTGATGATGTTATGCACTGTTGATGATGAGCCTTTGCAGTTTGACGTTGAGGAACATTGTTTATATTATATATATCATATTGTATTCCACAATTTTTTTACGCAAGCCTTCACAGGTTGAAGAGCCTCTGGCCATTTTACTTCTGAGAGACCCAGCCTCTCTAAGACATCCCTTTTATAGCCAATCATGTTACACACCTGATGCCAGTTAACTTAGTTACTTGCTAAATGTTCTTTCAGCTGATTCTCTTATATATTAATTGCTTTTTCAGCCCTTTTTTGCCTGTGTCCCAACTTTTTTTGAGACCTGTTGCAGGCAGAAAATTTGAAATAAGCTCATTTTGTGGATAAAAATGTAAAATGTCTCCGTTTCAACATTTGAAATGTTATCTGTGTTCTATTGTAAATATCAGATTGGCTCATCTGATCTGAAAGTCATTGCATTTTGATTTTATTCACATTTTACACTTCGTCCCAACTATTTCGGAATTGAGGTTGTACAATATGCGTAGCAGTGTAGATTTACTGCACTGTCCAAATAACTGAACAAACAGTCACTATTTCCAAAATGGGTGGCAACAAAAGTGAGTACACATCCTAATTGGTAATGGTCAACCAAGCAATGAAACGTGTCTTATTCATCATGTTCATGCTTTTGTCTGTTCGACTGGGCCATATGAGGTTGTGTAACATGTGTTGAAGGTTTAAATTGTGGTGCTTGGGTGCAATGCTCTCATTCTGGTCACTGGATGGTCAACATGGCACCTCATGGGAAAGAACTCTCTGAGGATCTGAAAAAGAGAATTGTTGCTCTCCACAAAGATGGTCAAAGCTACAAGAAGATCTGTGAAACCATGAAACTGAGCTACAGCACGGTGGCCAAGATTATCCAGCAGTTTTCCAAGACGAGCTCTGCTTGGAACTGGCTTCGTCAGGGTCGACCGAAGAGGTTGAGTCCTCGTGCTCTGCATCAGGTGCACAAGTTGGTGTCAGAAAACAGACGCAGGAGTGCTGGCAGCATTGCTAATGAGTTTGCAGCAGTGGGAGAACAGCCTGTCAGTGCTCAGACCATACGTCGTGCTCTGCACCAAGTCGGTCTGCATGTCCGTCGGCCAAGACGGAAGCCTCTTCTGAAGCTAGCCCACAAGAAAGCCTGAAAACAGTTTGCTGAAGACAACCAGTCCAAGAACATGAACTACTGGAACCATGTTCTGTGGTCTGATGAGACCAAGATAAACTTGTTCGGCTCAGATGGCGTCCAGCATGTGTGGCGGCGCCCTGGTGAGGAGAACCAAGACAAGTGTGTACTGCCTACAGTCAAACATGGTGGTGACAGCATCATGGTCTGGGGCTGCATGAGTGTTACTGGTCCTGGGGAGCTGCGCTTCATTTAATGGAATAATGGATTCCAACATGTACTGTGACATTCTGAAGCAGAACATGATGCCCTCCCTTTGGAAACTGGGCCACACGGCAGTTTTCCAACACGATAACGACCTCCAGGATGACAACTGCCTTCCTGAAGAAGCTGAAGGTGAAAGTGATGGCGTGGCCAAGTATGTCTCCAGACCTGAATCCCATTGAGGACCTGTGGGGCATCCGCAAGAGGAAGGTGAAGGAGTAGCAGGTGTCCAGCATCCACCAGCTCCGTGATGTTGTCATGGAGGAGTGGAGGAGGATCCCAACAACAACCTGTGCAGCTCTGGTGAATTCCATGCCTAGGAGAATCAAGGCAGTGCTGGACAACAATGGTGGTCAGACTAAATATTGACACTATGGCCACAATTTGGCATGTTAATGTATTCACTGACGCGTATTCACTTTTGCTGCCACCCATTTCGGAAATAATGACTGTTCAGTTATTTGGACAGTGCAGTAAATCTACACTGCTACACATATTGTACAATGACTACTCTAGAATATATTCAGGTTTCGTTTCTGTAACGTTGTCCCTTAAAAAGATATAATTAATTAATTGTCGAAGTGTGAGGGGTGTACTCACTTTCGTGAGATACTGTATATATATATATATATATATATAATGCTTATTTCAACCTTCGGCAGGTTCAACCTGCACATATGCTTATTTCAACAGGCCTCAAAAAAGTTGGCGTAAGGACAAGTCATGATTAATATTCACGTAAAACAGGAGATGTTAAAGAAGTGAGCTACACAAATAATAGAATAAAAGGAGCCTCTAAAAAAAAGAGCTAGACCCTCAAGGGTAAAAATGGCGCGAGGTTTAAAAATTTGCCCACAGATTTGTAAGCTTATAATTGATCACTTTGAGTACAATGTTCCTCAAAGACAAATCGGAAGGATTTTGGGTATTTCAGCTCCTCCATGATATAATGAAAAAGGATGAAAGGAATCCAGGTGAATCTTGGTCCAAAAAGGGCAAGGCCATTAATCACTTCTGAATGAGCGTGATAAGAAGTCACTACAACCATCATGTGACTGAAATGGATATTGTGACATGAGCTTGTAGATACTTTGGTAAACTAATTCTTCAGCAACATATGATAGCATTTTGACATTTTCTGTCCCACGGATGTCCCTACATTTTCCAGCAAGACAATGCCACACCACATTCTGTTTGGACTACAGGTGCAAAGTTGCATAAATAGAGAGTGCAGGGGCTGGAATTGCCAGCCTGGAGTCCTGCTCTGTCTCCTATTGGGAATATATGGCCCTGTGCAATTGCACAGCTGAAAACCTGCATAGTGGCAGAATGGGGGAAAGATTTTATTGGCTAGACTTGACCAACTGCTGTCATGATTATGACATTGCAGTGTTACACATTGGTAAACCATTGACTGTGCCAACTTTTTTGGACTCTGTTGCAGTCATCACATTGTATATTTTCAATAAGTAATTAAATTCACGTTAGAACATATGTAGTAGCACTGTTTTCAATGCAGCGGAGAGTAAATTAACTTTTCAAATCCGCGCTTTTTAATTTTGTTTGCGTTACCATGATACGCCAGCTTAATTAAAATTGGGGTTGAAATTATGTTGTATTAATAGCAAAGATCATGGGTTTTGGTAGAACATGCCTACCTGATTACAGAAGTGACAGCAAGAAAAATTCTGTTCCACAGCAATCAGCAATGTGTAAATGGATACGACTCTGGGTGAACCAGAAGTCCAGGATTTTTAGGGTCATTTTATAAAAACCTATAAGTTCCATAAATTTTACTTCCAAAACATGGAAATTCACATGAAAAGAAGCACTTCATCCAGGTGTGTTTTGCGTGTATATGCAACTACTCTAGAGACTGAATATACCCTACGTTGACTTTTGCTGTAGATGCTTTTCATGTTAATCACTGTATCTTACATAAATTCCTATTTCATTCTGTTGTTGTTATCCTACAATGTTAGAATTAGACACCACGTTTTGGACACCGTGGGTCTTACCTGTTAAAATAAAATGAGGGCGTGGTGATTTTCACAATCCAATCAGCCTGGCGAGTACAAAATGTGGGCAGGGTTTAAGGTGCGTCTTGTGGAGCGTGCGCCATGGCGTCAGTGTCTGCTGACAGTGGAGTTGTTTTGGAGGAAGTGAGAAGAGGAAGGAAAAACCAAGAAGGGAACGAGTTGCATTCTGCAATAGTATGCTGCATTGAAGTGGGCAAGCAGCGGCCAGTTTGCAAGCTAACAGCTAGCTTAACGCTCGTAACATTTAATTTCCTTTATTAGCGCGTTACCGCAAAATTAATTGTTAGCTAAAACGAAGCATATAACGCAAGACAACGTATTCACTGGACTTCTATTCTGCCCAACAGTTTGCCTGGAAGAAAATCTTGAAATCACTAACTTCCAGGCTAGCTCGCAGTAGTTGCCTAGCCAGGTAGCTTGTGTCTATTTTTTTTATTCACAAGAGGGGGTGTTGACGTGTAGAATACCAGTTGTAAGAGTAATTAGCGCTGAAAATAAATATACACAAACTGAGAATCGCCTTGATCATCTGGAATTGTACGGTAAGTTCAACAAAAAAAAAAGCTCTATACCAACATGGTTAGATGGTGAGGCTGGGTAGCAGGTTATAGGGAGGCCTCCTCAAACTGCGGTAAGCAATGGTGGGGGAGGCATTCAGAATGATCGTTACGGTTGCCAATGTCTTTGTTAATTTCATTTGCGAAGCTTCCACCCGGCCTATGGAAGAGTGCACATTTTGAACACGGAAACACGACAGTTTAATTGATGATGCAGCATGCTGGGGAACTCTCATATCTTAACTGTTTGATTGACTGCTTAAATACCATCGTTGGGTAGCTAACGTTAGCTACTGAAGCGAGCCGATAGCTGACTCGCATGCGAGTCTGCTCAAGCTCTTGCTGAGAACAACGACTTCGCCATCTGAAACCTGGCTAACGTTATGCGACTTGTCAAAACATGGGCCTGGCACTGCAACGTTAACTAGCTAGCTTGCTAACTGTTAGCTGATGTAAAGTTAGCTAGTCCGGGCAAGGGTGACTCATGAACACGACTCGAGCATTTACTTAATGAATCAATTTAGCTAACGTAAGCTACGTTACATTTGCTTTTAAACAAATTGACTAAAAACATAGACAACATTTCTTGCTGGCTAACTGTATTGGCAATAACATAAGTTTTTTATGTGATAACTAGGCTAGGTAACGTTATATTCTGACTGGTTGAATTGTCTCTGGAGAAGGTAAGCGACGTTAATTTGCGTTTTAAGTTTAAGTTAACGTTAGCTAACATGTCTAACATTAGCTAACTGGGATCTTGTCTAATAAATGAGACAAACATTTTAACAAACAGTTACGTTAACGTGAGGGAAGTTGAATATCTGACAGAAATTTAGCTACCATTTTTCAGAGGTGCGTTAGTTGGATTGCTAGCGATAAAAACGCCGCTTATTTTTTTAATTTATTTTTTTTTTTTTTTACCTTGGTAGTAAACTAGCCAGTTGGATATCTTGTCAGCCTGTGTTGCTTTGTTAGCGGTAGGAATTGGTGCCACCTTTGAACACGTTGGCATGTTAACGTTAGCTTGGTTATGTTGGCAGCGAATCAACGGAGTTTTGTAACGTTTGCCGTTTGGCGAGGAGTCGGCCAGTTAGTCTTGCTTGTGTTTGGTGTCACTGGACGTTCTCTGTCAATGAGTCATCTGTTTGTAGGGCTGCAGCGCTTGTTAGCTTAGTTAACATTTGTTGGCTGTTTAGCGGAGTATAAAAAAATCACTTATTAGCATTGCAATATCTGGATTTTCTAGAGTGTCGTTTGTTACAGATTGGACGGACAGCTCAGGAATACTTGGTTAGCTCGCAATGGCTGCGCATACAGCTACCTTGGCTAACAAAAAAACGTTACCCTTCCAACGGTAACGTCATGCATACATTGGGGTGTGGGAACGGCGTTGACAACACTGCATGGTTTCCTCTCTCATACATTTATGTTTACCCTTACTAGCGAGCTAACTTAACCCGCCTCGAAAACGTAATGCTGGGCATTTCTGTATGTTAATCTATAAGATAACCATGTCAACCCAGCCATTCCCATATTGCTGAAGTTATGGTGACATAATATATAGTTTATACTTAGGATAAGTACAGCTCGCGTCCTTTGGCTTTGCCGATATTGGCTTTTCTGATGGTCCTCGCTGGTCATTTTCTGTGTGTAAATGATGTCATGATAATCAATGGGTGCTTTATGCTGTAGCAAGATGTATATTGATTAAACTTTTAACTATATGTTGCCAGTTGCTGTTTTGATCTCATAAACCCCTGGTCCTCAAATCACACCCTACAACAGGGCTATTCAACCTTATCCAGAACGGGCCAGTGTGGGTGCAGGCTTTCATTCTAACCAAGCACTTACACACCTGACACCACTAATCAACCCCAAGACTCTTTGCTAAAGAGCTTGATTAGTGGTGTCAGGCGTGTAAGTGCTTGGTTAGAATGAAAGCCTGCACCCACACTGGCCCGTTCTGGATAAGGTTGAATAGCTCTGCCCTACGAGGTCCGAGAACTGCTGGTTTTCCACCCTCCCTTTACCTGGGAGTCAGGTGTTAACACAATCTGGCCAATCAGAGGCACTAAGTGTTCATTTATTTGCCTGGGATGACAGAAAACCTGGGCTGGATTTGGATATCGGGTCCAGATTTGTGGATCCCTGTTATAAACTGTTTGGTCTGATGAGTCGTAATAGACCAGATTAGAAATGAAATTAAATGAATATCGTTGTTTGTCTTCATAAATGTCGATTGAACTATGGTCAAGCAATTTTGCTAAATTAACAAAATATTTAAATTGTAGAGTAGTCTGATCCTCGAAATTCTCAAATTATCTGTACCATGCCTGCCCTTTTTGAATCATTGCTGTAGTTCCTCAGTCTGTGCAAGCCCTTTAGCAGAGGAGGGCACAGTACAAAAGTGCCTAGCAAGACGTCTGACTTCCAGATTCAGTGAGCATGGATTTTTTACTGTTGTCTAGTGGTGCGTTATGCGCTTTACTGTGCCAAGATAATGTCATATTTTTTCCCGTTCTGAGCAAAGAAGTTGTCTGATATGGAATAGCAGGTTGTATTGAAGACGTGAATGCACAGATTATTTGGATAGTCAGGTTTGAGTGAGGGATTATTGTTCTAAACTTACATAAATATTTACAAATCTCATAGTCATGTGTAGAAAGTGCATAAGCTTGTGTGGTGATTAGGAGTTTTTGTATCCCCGAAATACGAGTTTCGGGGATATCATGGTTTTGCCCCACCCACCGCCGCCGCGTCAGCAGATTTTAGCCGTTAGCGCGATAACTCATAAAATACTTTACATTGGCTTCTCATTTTTAGCATATGGGTAGATATGGTAGAGAGGATGAACTGATTAGATTTGGGCAAGTATGCACTCCTAGGTTTGCCACCAGGTGGCGCTATATATTGAAAAAAATCAGTTTTTTAACCATATCTCTGCAACAATTACTTACACAGACCTCAAATTTGCCTCATATTGTAGGTCTAGTAAAGGGGAATCTAATAAAGGGGGCTTCGAGGATTGGGGAATTTCGGGGGTATACCCCTTGCTGTCGGCCGCCGACAGCGTAGGCCTAGTTTTGCATTCCTTTCGCATTCTCCGATCTGTCTGTTTGTGAAGTAGTTTATGGCACATAACCCTAATGTGACAAGTAGGCATGGGAAAGCTGGTCTAACTGTGTTTTGCAGGTTTGAAGCGTTCTCTCTACTGTCAAATGGGGTTTGGGTGGAGTAACAAAAGGAGCAACAAAAACCAGTTTTTATCCTAGTTTTCAATTTTATTTGTTCTTGAAATCTTGCCGGTAAGCAGAAGGATTGTGCAGACAAAGTAGCTGTCTAATTGGGCTGCTGTTTCAGTTTTTTTTTTTTTTTTTATTCAGGAGAGCGATGGTGCTTTAATTATGCTTTGTTTTACTCAGCAGTGGTGGGACTTTTAATCCCCGTGTTCACTTGAAACCAAGACCTTACAAATGGCTCCTTTTGTTCTGCCTTAGTCTGCTCGTGATTCACAGCATTCTTGATGAAAGATTTCACGCAGCATATATAGGCTAATTACACTGGGTTGGCATCATATAAAACCTGTTGGACCGTAAAAATCCATGGTTTCACTTTTTTTTTTTTTGTCCCTGAGAATACGACATCAATTCACAGTTCCTTTTTTTTCTATTGCGTATAGGTATCTTAAAGCAAGGTGGCCCTTTGCTTCTCTCATCGCCAGCTTGCTCACAGTGAAGCGACAGAAATGTGAAGCAGTTCTGTTGACGTGTAAACCAGCATGTTTGGGAAAGACTCAAAGTTATTTTTTTTTTGCTATTTACTTCCTCTAGCTCCTGTATAGGGACGCGATGTGTCTCTCTTCTTGTTCAGTTGGTGGGGGTATTCCTGCTTGAATGATGGTCTGCCAGAGAAGTTAATTGCAAGAATGCTGTGTTATTCCAGTTCTGTTCACATGAGTGTGTGGTAAAACCTCACACTTGCTCTTGAAAAGAAGGTAGTTGAAGCATTTTTTAAAAATATTTTGAATTGAGCTTGAAGTTAAGAACATGTCAGGAACATGCTGTTCTAGACAGTTTTCAACAACCCATAGGCCCCTCTTTGGAGAGTATGCTCTCCAACATTGAGCCAACATGAGACCCTCATCTGTGCCCTTTTGTGATGGAGATTTCCTTTCTTCGTGTTTCTGTGAGGAAATGATGCTCTTGTCTGTGTGATTGATGGGTTTTGTATGTTAGCAAGTACATGCGTGTGCACGCATGTATAGCCATGTGTTCACGTGAACATGTGCTCATTCATGTGTGGTATGTCCGTGTGCACATTTGTTGTGCATTTGTGCGCACACGGATGTTTTTTTTTTTTTTTTTTTTTGAATGCTTGGGTGTGCTTTATTCCTCGTGACTGCCAGCAGCTGAGGGAACACATGACTTGAGTAAGGGTGAGCAATGCAGGCAGCAGAGCAGACATGATTCCCGTGTATGGAATGACACTACTGCTCTCAACTGTGCCATACTAACGTTATATCCGTTGTCAGCTGTTTTACAATTAAGTGACTCATTCTTCCGATTGCCATACCATTTAACAACTTCTCTCTCATATACTCTCATTTTCCCCTCTCTCCGTTAATGGTTAATGTCCTTCAGTTGCTGTTTTGGGTGCTTTGTCTCAGTTGAGATGATACGTACACATCCTGATAACAAAGGTACTGGGATGGCTAAATTGCATTTGATGTTGCTCAGTCCCAGCAAGCATCATCCTTGGTTTAAATGGCAGGAATCCGAGAGGGTCGCTGATTTTGTGTTTCGTGTGTTGCTTTAATTTGAAAACGGTAGAATAAGAACAAGAAGAGGGCAAGGAGATTAGTGAAATGATATAAAAAAAAGTACTGCATACATTGCTGTCAATATTTCATTTATTAGGAAAATGACTGCTAGCTTCTTGTATGTACATCCAACTCACACCCACTGGCTGCCTAAAAGATGCAAAAAGGGCTCCGTGAATCTCCTCCTATAAATGGACCACCTTGACTTGTGATAAATGCACTGCATTGAGAGCACTGAAATTGTGCCAGCTGTTGTTTAGTCTGCTGGCTGTTTCTTTCAGCACTGTTGTGTGTCAGCGTGCCCTGGCAGGTCTTCTCATGCCATGCTGCTGTGCTGGTTGCAATGCGCCTTTTTCCTTGTGTTTTCTCTCTCCTGGAACAGATTTCAAGATTGGTTTCCTGAAGGCCGCAGCAGCGCAAATGTTGATCGGCAAATCTTTTCAGAAGTCCGTCATCTAGAGTGAAACTCAGATCTCAGTTTGAGCTTCATCGCACTGCACTCATGGCTGAATGAAGTTCAGAAATCTCCATGGAAACCTGTTGAAATTCTCAGCATCAGACACACGTGCACTCTGACACTTGATGGTGCACTCGCTGTTTTGCCGCCTTTCATCTCTTTTTATAGTCATTGCAAGTTTGCTTCATTCCTAGAAACTTGGCACCCATGTTCTTCGATGAATTGGACGCCTACGACTGTGCCGCGAGTTTGGCACTTGTTCAGACTACTTCGGTTGTCTCGGCATTTGGCTTTGAGCTGCGAGTTGTTTTTTCTTGTCTGTGATTTCACTGTTGCGAATCTGTACCAACTACACTGAACAAAAATATAAACGCACCATGTCAAATTTGAGTTTTTATTAACAAAAAACTGGAACCGGGATTCGTCTGTGAGTAGCACTCTTCTCCAGCGTGCCAAGGGCCATCGAACGTGTGTGTTTGCCCATGCGAGTCGGTTCCGACGCCGGACAGCGGTGAGATCCAGACCACGGTGAGGACGCCGAACGTGCAAGTTGGCTTCTCGCAGGCGGTTGCGGACTGTCTGGTGTGATGCGTCTGTTGTGCAGACCAACGGTCTCATCCGCTGTGCGTGTCGCTGATCTGAGCCGATCCCGCAAATGGACGAGCCGGATGTAGCGATTTTGTGCTGGTGTGGTCACACGTGACCGACGTGGATGAGGTCAATTTGCGGTACTGCCCGTCTGTCGGAAACGAACTCTCAAACGGCCTTTCATCCGATAGTTAACATTCAGCTGCACAGCGACTGCTCTGGTGGACATCCCTGCATCCAGCATGCCAATGGCACGTTCCCGCATGACCTGAGACATCTGAGGCATGATGACTTTTGACAAAATTTTACATTTTGGGGTGGCCTTTTATTGTCCCCAGTATAAGGAGTGTCTGGGTACTGCTCATTCTGTCTGATCACCGTCTGGAAATGCCACACCCATGTACTGAGTGAAATCACTGCATCACTGAGCAAATGCTCACTGACAGAGAGAGAGATTAAAAAATGGAACACAAATCAAGAGAAATATCCCTATTGTACAAGTAAAAGTCAGCATGTGCTCACTTAGAGTTGTTAACTCCATGTGGCATCAATATTTGACATGGGGCGTTTATATTTTTGTTCAGTGTAGTAGGAACCTCTCCCAGGTGGTGACCAACAAAAAATATGCATTCAGTGGTGTAATAAGGACCAGGGAGCAGGAGGTTTCTGTGAAATCCTGTATTTTCAGAATATTAAGTCAGTTCCACCATTTATAGGTGCTAATCCGAAACGAGCTTTGGCATTAGTTGGGTATAATTTTTTTTATTGTAGAACATGTAAATGGTTTTGTCTGGATATGTTTGAAGTGGTTCAGATGGTTGAACATGCATTCATCGTATCCCCGGTAAAGGAGTATTAAGATAATTATATTTTTTCTAGGACTGTATATCCTCTAAAATGGGTGGGAGACCTCATTCAGAAAAGGCCAGTTTGGGTACAGTCTTTCATTCCGGCCAAGCAGTTACACATTCAATTCCACTAATCGGCCATTAGTGTTTACTTAGAACCTTGATTAGTAGAATATGATATGCCTTTTCTTTCTTGGAACAAAGCCTGCATTCACTTTCGTCTTTTCTGGATTAAGTTCCACTCCCCTAAGAGAACCCATTTGAAATTCTTCATATGGCTTTACATGATGTCACTCCATCGCCATTAGGCCGACATACTTTGCTTATCTTTCGGTTATAGAATGTAGATGTCTATTCATTTGCATACTGTGTTTAGGTGTGATATTGGGTTTGTTATCTCTCTTTGAATGCGAACAGACAGAAGTTCTAATCATGTTTTTGCATTCCTAGAAAGGACATCTAAGAGTTAGAAAGTAAAAATCCCGCCATGTTTTACGTCCACCCATGAGCTCAGCCTGCTGATTTCAGTAATTAGTCCAACTGCTTGGCTGCAGGCATGTTCTGATGAGCAAATCCAGGTGATTTGATCAAAATATTGTGTTGCAATTTAAATTTCTGAAACTCGATTGCCATCTCTGGGCAATGGAATGTCTGCAAATGTCAGGCACAAGTTTAGTTGAACATATTTTGGATTATGGTGAATATCAGAAATTTATTTTGTGAAACGACCATTGATATTTGGGGAGAACATTATGGAAAATCAGTCATTTTAATTTTGGTTTTGGTTCAGGATTTATTCTCTTCTGTGAAACACTACTGTATATTTTGGAAAAACTCCCCCCCCGGGTGCTGCTTCTAAACAATCCAAAATGCACAAATACACAAACCAGCCAGAATTTACGAGTGCACAAGCACAAAATGTAAATTGGATGAATCTCTTTTCACCCAGCCTAATCTGAACCTCAGTTTGGCGATGTTGCCATCGTGCCATGGGAATTACGAAGAAACTGGACAAATATTAATATGGAAAGTTAATAAAATTCCCAAATGCACCAATCATTCATAACATTATGACCACTGGCAGGTGAAGTGAATAGCATGGATCATCTCATTACAATGGGACCAGTCAGTGAGTGGGATGTAGTAGACAGCAAGTGAATATTTTGTCCTCGAAGTTGATGTGTTGGAAGCAGGAAAAATGGGCAAGCGTAAGGATGCAAACGACCTTTACAAAGGCCAAATTGGCATTGCTCGACGACTGGGTCAGTGCTTCTCCAAAATGGCAGCTCTTGTGGGTTGGCCACTACCTACAGAGGCTGAATCCCAATCTCCACCCTAAAGACTCAGCCCTGAACCCTCAGCTGTGTGTGCAGCGGTTGTGTTGTGTTTGAATTCATGAGGGCTTGAAATGGTATAAAAATGCGAAATTGGACACATCATTATGCCATCACATGTTGCTTGGAAACAGCGCTTGATAATTTGACAAGAAATCTAGACCTCCGAAATGTATCTGACTATCCCCGTTCTGGAACTTTTTATTTTGCATTTATTAATCGGACAACCAGGATGTCTACAAGACAGACATTAGTGTTTATAAATTTTAGCCAAACACTCAGGCTATTAGGATATGTATGATAAATCCGAGACAGATATTTGACTTAAAGTACGGACAACTTTACAAAATGCGATAAATAACCACAACAGCGAGTAATTGTCTCTCAGATAAACATCTTGGCAGATTTTTGCTTGATTGGTTCACATTTGGGGGCGGGGTACCTGGACAACCTCCGACATGGCAACTATTTCGCTATAAACTGTATGCAAATCCCTCAGGAAAGTCTGCACATACACGGACTCGCACAGAGGGTGCATAACGGCACCAGAAAGTTCACATCAGAGCCCTTACGCACTTGGCAGTTTTGCACCGGGCAGCCCTAAGCCCTCGTGTACTTTTTGATTTTTTTGATTTTTGTTTTTATTTCGGCATGATTGTATACTCATTTCATGACAATATCAATACAACATGTATCATAACCGAAAGGGTCGCGGGAGAAGCGAGATCGCTTGTCAAAGTCCCGCCCCCAACTTCCAGAAAAACAGTTTGATTATGGTTAAGATATCATAGAGATTCATATATCACAACAGAGCTGAGCGCCCATTTACACTACGATTTAAGCGCCACAACGAAAGATAATAAAGAGTTGTGAGCATCATGAAGAATTTTAATCACAATATAGCTGAGTGTCTATGCAAGTTTAGATTTGAGAGTCACTCTTGATTTAATCCATTAGACTTGGTCCAGAGAAACCTGAACTCCTTTCTTCATCAGTTGGTTTGTTCCTAGTGATTTGGAATAGGTGGAAGGTGCAATAATACCGGATCTTTGCATGGATCTCTTAGTTAGTCATCATCTCCGTCGACTTGGTTCACCCTTGCCTTGTCGGATTTAATGACCCCTCGCAGTATATTTAGTCCGTCCTTGGCTTCCTTGACGTCAAATCCAATTTTATTGAGCTTTATGTCGAGGATAACCATGCTTTTCAAAGTTTTCTTTATCCTGTGGTCGATCAAAAACAGACCGAGCCCCAATGATAGCAGGCCCGCTATCATAAATCCAACTAGATAGACGTCCTCTACATCCTCGATGTCCAGGACTGCCAAACACAGCGAACGCCACTTCTTCCTGGGAATGAGCCTCAAAGTTCGAGTTTGTGAGGGTGGATATTGGGATCCAGCACCAAACGTGGTCCAAGGAAGGAAGCTTGGTGAACCGGTGAAAGGGTCATGGGCAGCCAAGGCTCATTGATGCTGATGGGGAGCAAAGGCCGGCCTGTGTGGTGTGATCCAGCGGAAGAGCTACTGTTTCTCAAATTTCTGGGAAAGTTCACGCTGTTTCTGACAGAAAAATGTCAGAACACACTGTGCATCGCAGTTTGTTGCATATGGGGCTACATAGCCGATGACTGGTCGGAGTGTCCATGGATGCTGACCCCTGACCACTTACCTGGGGAAGACTTGGTGCCAGGATACACTATGGGAAGAAGGCAAGCCAGCGGAGGCAGTGTGATGCTTTGGGGTATGTTCTACTGGGAAACCTTTGGTCCTGCCCTTCATGTGGATTTTATTTTGACAAGTATACCACCAACCTAAACATTTTTGGAGACCAAGTACACCCCTGCCTGGAAACTGTATTCCCTGATGGCTGCGGCATCTGTCAGCAGGATAATGCACCTGGCCACACTGCAAAAATGGTTCAGGAATGGTTTGAGGAATGCATCAACAAGTTCAGGGTGTAGACTTATTCCCCAGATCCCAGTGCAATCCAGCATCTGTTGGACGCGCTGGACAAACTAGTCCAATTCATAGAGGCCCCACCACGCTGCTTACAGGACTTTAAGGATCTACTGCCAACGCCTTGGGGCCAGACCACAGCACACCTTCAGAGGTCTAGTGGAGTCCATGCCTCGATGGGTTAGGGCTGTTTTGGTAATAAAAAGGGATACACACAATATTAGGCAGTTGGTCATAATGTTATGGCTAATCGGTGAATATGCTTAATTTAAAGTTGGACTGGTTTCACTCCCTATTTTGGCGATATACACTGCCCATCCGAAAAAAAAGGTCACCGTTTGGATTTAAATTAGCAAGTACTCGAGCCTATGATTGTATCTGTATTGCAGTGATGAACATGTTTCAGCGGGCAGTAATTCTTTTAATCCTGCCTGACTCAGTGCACAACTTCATTTCTTAAACAACAATGTAGTAAGATACATCTCATGGGCAGTGAAAAGATCTTATTGTGTTTGAAGAGGGACACATTATTGGCCACCATCAAGTGAAGAGAACTGTTAAGGAGATTGCTGATATCACTAGAATTGGATCATGACCTGTCCAACAATTTATTATAAGCTGGAAGGATAGTGGTGAACTGTCAACTTCGCAGAAGAAATGAGTTGGAGAAAAATCATGGCTGATCCTGATCGGAAATCACTAAAATGCTTGGTTAAGTCTTGTCATAAAAAAAATCTACAGTAGAATGAATGGCAATGTTTGATTATGAAGATAAGGGCATTCCTACGCGCATGATGCAACAAGAACTCGGAGGAGTGGGACTAAACAGCTACGTGGCCACAGGAAAGCCTCTTGTTAGTGAGGCTAATTGGGGAAAAAAAAAAAGTTTAATTTGCAAGGGAGCATAAAGATTGGACTGGGGAGCAATGGCAAAAGGTCATGTGGTCTATTGAGTCCAGACTTGCCCTATTTCACAGTGATGGGCACGACAGGATAAGAAAGCCCATGAAGCAATGCATTCGTCATGCATAGTGCCCACTGTATAAGTTTGGAGGCAGTGTTATGATCAGGGGTTGCGTCAATTGGTTAGGTCTAGGCTCAGCACTGTTCTGCAGCAATAAAATGAAATTGGCAGACTACCTGAATATACAGAATGACCAATTACCCATCAGTGGACTTTTTCACTCCTGATGGCATGGGCATATTGCAGAATGATAATTCCAAGATTCATTGGGCTCAAATTGTAAAAGAGTTGTTCATCGAGCATGAGGAATCATTTTCACACATGAATTGGTTACCTCAGAATTCAAACCTTAATCAATTGAAAGTCCTTGGGATGTGCTGTAGAATACTTAACGGAGTGATTTGAGTCACCCATCGTTAGTGCAATATTTTGCCAGAAGCGAATGCAGATCTGGTCGAAAATGTCGCAATATTGTGTAAGATCGTCAACAATACCATGATGAATGTGCGCCGTGATCAAAGTTAAAGGTGGCCCAACAAAATATGTTGCGACTTTTTTTTTTCTCGCTAGGCAGTAGTGCTGCACGATTTGGTAAAAATGTGCGATTGCGGTTATAGTGGACCATATTGCAATTTGCGATTACGATATGATTTTTTTTTTTAAAAATGATATCTTGAGCCTACTTGCTTTGTTATCAAGGAGAGTGCACAGAATAATGATGATTTTGTAAGGTATTTTTCTCAACTCAAAAATGCAAACATTAAGGTGCATAAAAATTCAAAACAAGTTTATAGCACTGTTTTCAAAATAACATTTTCCAAAAATGAGGTTTTTCCTTTTTTGAAAATCAGAATATTTTCTGCAAAGTGCAAATGCAGTGGCACTATTGTAAACTTAGGTTTACAAAAATGCCTGCAGAAAGGCATCTATTAAGCACTACTTAATACATAAAGAAAAAAGTTTGTACAGTACCCTTAAAAAATAAAGGCATTTCTGCAAAGTACAAAAGCAGTAGCACCATTGGGCTTTAGCGGATTTCAGTTGTCTCTTTGGCTTCACTTTGCTTGGCTTTCATCACATGCATTCCTTATGCTTCTCTCTGTGCTGTCCCAAGTGTTGATACAGATTGGTAGTGTTGCCGCGGGATGTGGAGATTTTAACTTTGCAAGTTTTACACAACACGTCTTATTCTGTTCAACGTCGCCGTACCTGAAATCAAAGTATCGCCATATGCCGAGATGCCAAGTCTCACGACTTCGGCCTAAGTCTCGCGATTTTTTTTTTTTTTTTTGCTTATTCACCGTAGTCCGCAATTGTTCAATGAACGCTTATTAATGAGATTCTCACGCGGAATTAAAATCCTTGTGCATTTAAGTTTCAGTTTCACTTGCATAAAGGTGGACATGATCGTTTGAATTGTTTAAATGAAATAAGCACATTTGAAACGTCTTTATGCAATTCCATTGCTTTCAATCCCTCAGTAAAGACAAGCATGAGAGTCAATCGATTTCCGTGTCACTAGTGGGGAAATCCACCGTAATGTACGTGAAACTGATTAACATAATGCACAATGACTTAAATTCCCGAGTGAATTTCTTCAGTGCGCGTTGATAGAATAATTGCTGACTAAGACACAGGAACGTGAATGCCACTAAGAGGCGAGACACTCACGCCTAATCTCTGCATGTGATGGTAGATGTTGCGGGGTTTTTTCCGCCACGAACTCACTCTCAGCCTGGGCTTGCTCACGCTCCTGCTCATGATTTTATTCGGCGTTAATGTTGATCTCTGAGAACTGGAGCGAGTAGTCACGTGACCATACCTGCTGCACAGACCACGGCTGCGTCTCAATAGTTTTTTTCGCTGGGGAAAGTTCCTAACTCCTGAAAACTGATCCGGAAGTGATTATGTGCCGTGGCAACTGTGATGAGAGCCTTCAAATTCTTTAAATGTTAAGGAACGGCGTCTCAGTGCTTCCTAATTTACCTCCTTTAGCATAGGGTACACAGACGCATCCTTTTCGAAAAGAAAGGAGATAACACCATTCCACAGTTCTGCGCAGCAGCAGTATTTAAAGGGGCAACTATTCATCTGACCAATCGCGTAAAGAAACGTATGGGACCCCATCATGTTCACGTTGCCTGCTTTAAGTGCATTCAGATTTTCTTATTAGCGCGGTCGTATTCCTAAGCGGTAGGAATTCCATGTTACACCCTTCCTTTATCTTCAGACGTTTTCCACATAGATTAAAGAAAAGTGGTGTGGAATTATTCTATAGGACGTAATTTTTGACTACTCGGACACAGCCCAGGATAGCGCTTGTGGGCATAACGTCAACAGACTCCATACAATTAAAGGAGACGTAGTTATGTTCACTGGCAGCACACGCTTATTTAGATTGAATCGCAAATCGCCGCCTTTTTTGCGGTTATGCAATCGCACTGCTTGACATTGCCATTGCAATTGCGATTAGATTAATCGTGCAGCACTACTAGGCAGTGTACACGTGCTCTTTGGCAGTTCACAACATACTAATTGCAAACAAGCCAAGCAGAGCCTGTCCATGCTTTGTAATCCATGAGGACCTGAAGATTGTACCGTGAGAAGAGGGTATTGGAGTAGGCATGAGCTCTCAGTCCTAGTCCGTACTTTTTCTACCAATTAAAAGGCTACATTTTAAGCTAGCCATATTCAGTGTTTTTTTTAATACAAGGAAGTAAATTGCAATAATCAACTGCTGTGGGAATAAAACCATGCATTGTGAAAGAAAGCCTTCATTGTTAATATTTTTATAAGATTTGTAAGAAGCTCTTTTGGATCCTTTTTGAGTAGGCACAAATTGGAAACTAAAATCACAATCAAGTGGTATTGGCTTGAATGTTTTTTTCTTTCAGGGTTAAAATTGCACACTTGATGAAGTTCCCATTTGACTTCCATTCATATTTTCCTGCTCAGTCATGGGCTGACGTCTCCTTCACAGCATTATTACTCATAATCCGTAACACGACCATTTACAATTGAAGGAGTCTTTGCAAACAGTTGCTGCCGGTAATTTCCATGAGTGTAGTGGGGAATGTTAGCAACTTGCCTGTCTTCTGTATGGTCTCTGGTTGAAGGGTTTGTGCAGCTTCTCTCCATTGCTTTGATTCGGAATGGAACGCCATTTGCTGGTGCCTGCTGTCTTTTGTCTGAGTCACTTTAAAAGCTAGCGAGCGTGAAAAAGCTACCATTTTTTTCAGTTCGGAATTGGGCCATCTAATTAAGCTGGGGCATCAGAGCAGAGGCAATCCCAGGTACCTGCATTTACTTGAGCATGTGACAAAACAAATGAGTCAGAAATGAGCAAACTTGGTGAACATGAAATTTACAGTTCACATTGCACACTTCACATTCCCATCAAAAAAAAAAACTCAGTTCAGTTTATTATGAAATGCCACTTAAAAATTTTATTGGACATGGAGATGAAATTACTGCAGTATGACGTGTTGAGTAAATGTACATAACATGGTCAGCTGAATGTAACTTTTGGGATGGATGAAATTGAGCCGTGAGCGCGTTTTGTTTTTCATCTAGCAAGTAAGAGCAAGACGAGGACTCTCTTTACTTCACCACAGGTCATACTAGGTCCTGACTGAAACTGTTCCGTTTCTTCAGTTCTCCATGGGCTGTAGGGAAGTACCGTTCAGTGGGTGGGACCACTTGGCTCAAGAATCATGTCTTCATTCTGAGGTGGTGACGCATACTGCATCTGTCCCATTTTGGAACTGGTTTGGTGTGTCACTGGTGACTTTACCTGTTCTCAACTGCCCGCAGTAATCATGCAAGTGTTCTCCTGCATTGCCCTTGTGACATCTCAAATGTTGAATAAATTTTACAAATTGCGCTCAATCACCCTAATTTTATCCTCCCTGTTCGCCTCAGTTTTTGACTGACGTTGAAATTGTTCAGGGATTGCCGCCTTCAAGATAATCCTACCAGTACAGTCAAGGATCCTTGAGCATGGAAATGCGAGTGCATACTTTGCAGAAGTTTTTTTGTGGAGTTATGTGACTTGTATGACTGATCAACCTGTGCATCCACTTCTCCCCCGTCTGTCACATCTGTGACTGACTTGGCTTCAAAATGACATTTGAAAAGGCAAATGCATGCCATTGGCCTAATGAAGATTTTGTTGCTTCCTTCCTTGGTCATCTCATTCTTTCCTTGCTCCTTCTCCTTGCTTCTTCAGGTCGGAGGAACTACAACCCCAATTCCGAAATAGTTGAGACTAAGTGTAAATTGTGTATAAAATCAAAACGCAATGACTTTCAAATCACACCAGCCAGCATTTTATTCACAATAGAACAGGGATAACATAGCAAATGTTGAAACTGAGAAATTTTACAATTTTTTTTTTCCACAAAATGAGCTCATTTAAAATTTGATGACTGCCACAGGTCTCAAAAAAGTTGGGACAGGGGCCTGTTTACCATAGTGTAGCATTCCCTCTTCTTTTTTAACGCAGAGTGGAGGCGTCTGGGCATTGAGGAGACAAGTTTCTTGAGTTTAGCCATTGGAATTTTATCCCACTCGTTTAATTCAGGCTTCCAGCTGCTGGAGAGTTTTGGGTCTCCTTTGACGGACTTTTCGTTTAATTATGCGCCAAATGTTCTGAATCGGTGAAAGATCAGGACTGCAGGCAGGCCAGTTCAGCGCACAGACTCTTCTACTACGAAGCCATGCTGTTGTAATGGCTGCAGTATGTGGTTTTTCATTGTGCTGCTGAAATACACAAGGCCTTCCCTGGAATTGATGTCGTCTGGAGGGGAGCATATGTTGCTCTAAAACCTTTTATATACCTTTCAGCATTCATGGTGCTTTTTAAAACACGCAAGTGTCCCACGCCATATGCTCTAATGCATCCCCATACCATCAGAGATGCTGGCTTTTGAACTGAACGTTGATAACAGGAGGGGTGGTCTTTCTCCTCTTTAGCCTGGAGGACACAACGCCCATGATTTCCAACAAGAATGTCAAATTTGGACTCGTCTGACCACAGGAAACTTTGCTACTTTGCTACAGTCCATTTTAAATGAGCCTTGGCCCACAGAACACGGCGGCGCCCCTGGATCATGCTCAACAGTGGCTTCCTTTTTGCATGATAGAGTTTTAGGTGGCATCTGTGGATGGCACGGCGGACTGTGTTTACGGACAGTGGTTTCTTGAAGCATTCCTGGGCCCATTTTGTAATGTCAATGACAGTATCATGCCGGTGAGTAATGCAGTGGCGTCTGAGGGCCCTAAGATCACGGGCATCCAGTAAAGGTCTTCGTCCTTGTCCCTTACGCACAGAGATTTTTCCAGTTTCTCTGAATCTTTTGATGATGTTATGCACTGTCGATGATGAGACCTTCAAAGCCTTTGCAATTTCACGTTGAGGAGCATTGTTTTTAAAGTATTCCAAAATTTTTCTACGCAAGCCTTCGCAGGTTTGAGAGCCTCTGGTCATCTTTACTTCTGAGAGACTCAGCCTCTCTAAGACATCCCTTTTATAGCCAATCATGTTACGCACCTGATGCCAGTTAACTTAATTACTTGCTAAATGTTCTTTCAGCTGATTCTCTTATATATTAATTCCTTTTTTTGCCTGTATCCCAACTTTTTTGAGACCTGTTGCAGCCAGAAAATTTGAAATAAGCTCATTTTGTGGATGAAAATGTAAAATGTCTCCGTTTCAACATTTCAAATGTTATCTATGTTCTATCGTAAATAACATATTGGCTCATGTGATCTGAAAGTCATTGCATTTTGATTCTATTCACAATTTACACTTCTTCCCAACTATTTCGGAATTGGGGTTGTAGAAGCAAAGAAATAAAGCTAGAAAAGGAAGCAAGGAGGTAAAATTGACAACTAAGAAGAGCCTATTGAGTACACTGGCGCTTTTGTGTGATGAATGTTTGTGTCCTCTCTCCTTAGCTCCAGCAGAATGGCTTCCAGGAAGAAAGTTCTACTCAAAGTCATTATCCTGGGAGACTCTGGGTAAGTTTTGGTTTTGCGCTTTCCTTCTGTGGTAATGTACATTGCCAAACACTACTGTCTCCCTTTCTCCTGGCTTACAGGGTTCAGAGTTGTGCCTCATTTTTTTTAAAACCGCTGTTTCTGTCGATACTGTGAAACATTCTTGGGTCTTCCTCCCACTTTTCCAGATTTACCACTTACTATATGTAATCTGAACCAAGTGTGGTTTCCAGTAAACAAGTGTACTGTTGATGCATTTAATGTAGTGAGGAAACCATAGAGAGATGAGCGTGTGAGAGGACTATGATGATCTTGGGAGGCGGGGTCTTCCATGAGTAGCCTGTAGATGTATTTATTTCAAAGCCATTTCCTGAGAACTGCTTTACATGGTATTATGATAATCACATTATATATGGTCATGACTTTGACTTACTGTACAAGCTTGACGCACAGTGGGAATTGAGGAGTAGTTAAATTTATATTTCCATGGATTCATGTAGCCCTTGTATATTCTACTTGGCTCTCTGCAATGTTCAAATGAAATGAGCTGTACTTTCATTCATGATTAGAAATAATTTACCTGGCCAATTATTAGTCTTGACCTTTTCATTCATTTTCTTTGTTTAACGTGGTAATTCTGAAACACTTGACACTGTTGGCCTGAGTGTAGCCAGTCCTCATTATGGTAAGACAAGAAAATTGTAGATTTTGGTGATCAGAGCTCAAAGATCTCCCACACACACACTCGTATACGAGCCAAAACTTCAAAACCACTCTTACATGTCCAGATCTGCAGACAGATTGTAGATGGTATGCGCACAGTCGGTTATCATATTCAACGAGTTGAATGTGGGAAAAATGAGTACTGAAGGACTGTAACAAGGGCCAAATTTTTATGGCCTGACAACTTGGTAAGAGCATCCCTGAAGTGGCAAGACTTCTGGGGTGCGCTCTGCCCGCAGATGAGTACCTACTGACAGTGGTCCAAGGAAGGGCAAACCATGCACCGGTAGCTGGGTTTTGGGAGCTCAAGGCCTATCGATGTACAAGGGCGATGGAGGCTATCCTGTCTGGTCCAAACCAATAAAAGGGGGACTGTTGCACAAGATCCTGAGAATTTCAGTCATATTTTGACGTAAGGAATGTGTCACAACACACAGTGCTTTGTGAATTGTAAGCTGCCGCAGGATTGGCTGGTGGGATGTTCTGCATCAGTAAGGGTGTAGAGGTTTTCCTAATGAAGTGCTCGGTGAGTGTATCATGTCCTAATAGTTTAATGCAATGGTGGGCCCGTACCTCTGCCCAGAATTGTTTTTATGATCAGTTTACATTTTCCTCACCATCTTTCCCCTGTTTCTGAAGGGTCGGGAAGACTTCTCTGATGAACCAGTATGTGAATAAGAAGTTTAGTAATCAGTACAAAGCTACAATAGGAGCCGATTTCCTGACAAAAGAGGTGATGGTAGACGACCGACTTGTCACAATGCAGGTAACTCTTGCGACTTCCTCGTTCTAAGATGTAATAATTTCAGTACCCCTAATGGTTCATTTCTCAGAGAAAAGCATTATTGAGCGTTACTAGTCTTGGTCATTTCTGTGTTCTCCTATTGAAATTGTAGCCTACCGTCGATGCAACCGTAGACAAATTAAGACGATTGGAAAAAGTAATTTGATCATCAATAATTGAATTAAGGGTCATTGTCTTTAAAAAGTGATTGTAACTGTGTCTCTCTACACTCACAATTTCAGATTTGGAAGAAAAATTTGTTGCTAAGATGTGATTTATTACAGGAAAATGATAAGTCTCACCGGAATGGTGAACTGTATGATGAGTGTGCATAAATTTGTGGTTTTATGGTACAAAATTTCTCACTGTTGTATTCTCAGATTTCAAGAAGGACTCAGTGTTTTTCCAAAGTATTATATTAATATTCAGGAAAATTATATCTTGGTTCAGCATTGAGATTATTTGTTTGATCATTCAGCTCCTCTCTCCTATCCGATTTTCTAATTGAGAGAAAGAAATAAGGCTTTAAGTCTCATTCCAAAATTGGAATGCTTCAAGACTCTTCAGTGAGAACTTAATTTGCGGATGAGGTCAGTTGTGGTTTTAGGGTAGTTAACCTCTGCCTTTACCTCTTGCAGATGGCTGTAGTCCATCCTTTTCCTGTTACTTAATGAAACTGTAGAAGATTACAACAGTCCTAATGTGGTTCTGTGCATGAAACCTGAGCACATTAAAATGACTCCCGCTCTTTTATTTAACCTTGAAATCTTCAGTTACGTCAAAAATAAAATTAAAAGATCGGATGGGGTTGGAGTATCTGTTCCATGTTCCGCACATTGATTGCATACTGAGTATGTGAACCGAGAAAAAGGAACAGAAACTAAAGCCTGATTTATGGCATGGCGCTCAACACTTGAGTGTGGTTCTAAAGAAATTTAAGAGCCATGCGACATTTTCAATTCATGCTTTTGTGGAAGGTTTCAGTCACCTCCATGGTAACCAGAGGCCATCCTCTTGCCGTTTTGTTTAGTTGCATAAGATGCATTTGATCATCCCTATCCATATATTTATCCTTCTAACAGCTACCTAATCACATTGTGCAACAAAATAGGACCATGTCAGTGACATAACAAAATTCCTTAGATGTGCCACATGAAGTGAAAGTGTCAGGCAACTTTTTTCCTGGCTCTTCTGTCGAAATTGTCATTTTGTTGAGCTTCACTACTAATAAGTGTTGAGTGCCCTGCTGTAAAACTGGCTTAATGGTGCTGAAAAAACAAGATTTTAGATTAACTGAACTACAGAAAGCGTTGTGTTGATGGTTTGTATTTTACACTAGTGGGGCTTATTGCAAAACTTGAAAAGCGAATAAATTTCAATCATGTACCCTTATTTTAATAATGATTCTCTTGTTTCTAAAATCATACAACTATTAATTTGTTCCCCTAATTTCCCCTTAATTTGTTCTGTGTTTTGACAGAAGGTAGTCAATCCTAAAGTTATTCACCAGACGGTAGTTGTTGGCAATGATATTACCAGATTCAAACAAATATTCTCATGGTTGAATCACGTAGTTTTAGGAAGACAAGGCCTTATTTCCAATTTGGGGGGGGGAGGGAAGAGAGAGAGATGTTTAAGCATGGCAGTTGTTCTCGGGTGCAGTCCATGGTGGCAGTCTTTTTCCATCTGTCGCATCCCGATGTGGTGCAGATCTGGGACACAGCAGGGCAAGAGCGATTCCAGTCCCTGGGCGTGGCGTTCTACCGTGGCGCGGACTGCTGTGTGCTGGTGTTCGACGTGACTGCGCCCAACACTTTCAAAACGCTGGACAGCTGGAGGGACGAGTTCCTGATCCAGGCCAGCCCCCGTGACCCCGAAAACTTTCCCTTTGTGGTGCTAGGAAACAAAATCGACTTGGAAAATAGGCAGGTGGGTGCTGCCGCAAGCGGAGTGGTAACAGCCTTTGTGGTGGGATGGCTTGTGTGAAGTTTCTTTTGAAAATGTTCCGGTTTTGACCAAAAGTTAATCACGAAAGCACTAGCTAATAGATTGGGCCGACATATTTCAACAATTATACACTCCGATCAAACAGGGTTTATCCTAGGGAGATTCTCTTTCTGTAATGTGCGTCGACTTCTGAACTGTGTATACGCGGACAGAGGGAAGGATTCCAGAGCAGCAATCTTGTCTCTGGATGCAGAAAAGGCGTTCGATCAGATCGAATGGCCGTACATGTTTGAGGCGCTTCAAAGGTTTGGATTTGGGAATTCTTTTATTACATGGGTTAAAATGCTGTATCACTGCCCAACTTCCTCAATTCTCACAAATAATGATAAATCTGAGCCTTTTTATTTGCAGTGCGGGGTCAGACAGGGAGACCCTCTGTCTCCCTTTCTCTTTGATGTCGCACTGGAGCCTCTCGCAGTGGGAATCAGGGGTCACCTCAATATCAGTGGTATAAAGATGGGAAACCTGGAAAGTCTTGTTAGTTTTTATGCTGATGATACATTATTATATCTATCTGACCCAGAAACCTCTGTTCCTCCCCTCTTAGATTATGTTGAATCATTTGGCAAGCTTTCTGGTTACACCATCAACTGGGGTAAAAGCGAGTTCATGCCTCTATTAGATAATATGGACTTGGAGTTCCTTAATGCTCTACCATTCAAAGTAGTAAAGAATCATTTTGCATATCTAGGACTCAAGATACCCCAAAACCCCGAGCTTTTATTTAAACTCAATTATGCTGATATGATTACAAACTTAAAACAAAACTTAGAAAAGTGGAGGGTCCTGCCCCTTTCTTTAGTGGGTCGTATTAATGCTATTAAAATGGTGTCTCTTCCCAGGTTGTTGTACTTATTCCAGAATTTGCCAATCTTCCTCACTTCATCCTTCTTTAAAAAATTGGATTCCATTATTCTCCCATTTGTTTGGGGATACAAAGCCCATCGCATATCAAAAGCACACCTGCAAAAGCCAACAAAAGAAGGAGGCTTAGGCCTTCCTGTATTTAAGAATTACTACTGGGCAGCAAATGCTAGGGCTCTGATGTATTGGCGATGGGGATTTCCAGACAAGATGACATTGAATAATCTTCCTCTTTGGCTAGATATTGAAACTATGGGAGTAACAAGTTCTTCCCTTTGCACTCTACTTTTTTCTAAAACAGAGTCCTTTAACAAATTAATTGGTAATAATTTCATTTTAAGACAGTCTCTCAGGATTCTGAATCAGATAAAGAGTTTGTAAATTGCCAGATGTTTCTATATACACTCCTATATGTCATAACCATTCCTTTTTGCCATCCCAGACGGATGGGGTGTTTGCAGTCTGGCGGGACAAGGGGCTTGTAACCCTTGGTGATCTATATATAAATGAACGGTTTGCATCTTTTTATCAGTTAAAAGCTAAATTGAACATTTCTAACTCATTTTTTTTGCCATCTCCAAATTAGGCATTACGCTAAAAATAAAATTCCAAATTTTGAAACCATACCAAAGACTTATCCCTTCTTCGAGCTTCTGCAGCTTCATCCAGAATCCAGGCACCTAATATCTCACTTTGTCTGTCTATTCATGACTTCTGCATCCACTACCCATTTGGAAAAATGCTTGGTCCACTGAGCTGAATCTGGAGGTCTCTGATGACATTTGGAATTAAGGTTTAGCTAGAATTCAGTCTGGCTCAATTAACGTCAGGTATAGATTGATTCAATACAAAGTCATTCACAGACTCCACTATTCGAAGACCAAATTAAACAAAATGTATCCTTCTATTTCTTCGTTATTTGATAGATGTAAAGCTGCAGAGGGCTCTTTGATGCACCTTTTCTGGCTGTGTCCTCATCTATTCAATTATTGGTGCAAAATATTTCAGTGGTTCTCTCGGGTCTATGGAAGAGACATTCCCCCTGACCCACAGCTGGCGCTCTTTGGATGCTCGGAGATGACTTTGAACTGTACATCTGATGAACAATCGGCATTGATGCTCAGAATGGTAGCTGCCAAGAAGATGATTTAAATCAGCTGAAAATCATCTACACCCCCCAGCTTCCAGAAATGGCTCAATGAAATGCTTATAATCATACAAATGGAGAAGATACAGTCCTACAAATCTGCAGCACCCAATAGGTTTTTGAGCATATGGGGTCCATTCATTGATTATTTCAAAGATAAATAATTGCTGAGTATATTTGCCTACCCCTCACCTGTGGCTTTGTGATACCTGACTATGTGACATCCTGAGAATTACAGCACTGAGGGCATATGTGTCTGGCAGCCTTTTTTTTCCCCCTACTTTTTACCTTATTTTATGTTATTTATTTTTCTTGTCTGTTGTAGTTGTTTTTTGTTTCGTCATGTTGTTCGTTGTTTATATGTTATTTGAGTATAAAAATTAAAATTTGAAAATAAAATGTATATAAAAAAAGAAAACGTTCCGGTTGGTTGCTTGCATTATCACAACCTTGCTTTCAGTTTTTTGTTAGGTTTTGGCATGTTCCTCAGTGTTGTTCAGTGGTTATGAGACGGTTTTCTATTTTCAGTCCATAAATGTTGCCTTTTTAAACTTCAATTACCTATTTTACAGAAGGCCATTGAAAATTTAGAATTCTAAGGTCATGAAATCATACTAGTTAACATAAACCACAGTAAAACTCTTATATAACGACAATGTACTTTTTTGTGCCATGGTAAATCATACACAGCTTTGCTGTATGCTTATTGACATTCTAGCCTCAAAATTAGGCATAAAATTAGGTGGAAGGATATCCTGATAATGTTGCACGTAAATGATACGGGGTGTATGGAGCCAAACTGACTGCATCAGTGAAAATTCCAAGAGGAAAAGACCGGAGGAACAAAGGTAGCCACTTGTTTTCATAAATGACTTTAATTTTCCACCTTGTGCACAGAGGGAACAGAACGGATGTGTTTTAGCTTTAGTCTATCACTCCAATGACAAACTGCACTGGGATAGTGAATATCTGAAAACTGAGGAAAGCAAGTGGCTGCCCTTGTTTTTGAATTGGAGCGTCACTTTTGCGGAACGATTTGGACCTCTCCGTATCCATGTCCCTCAGGTACCGACCAAGCGTGCACAGGCCTGGTGCCAGAGCAAGAACAACATCCCGTACTTTGAGACCAGCGCCAAAGAGGCCATCAACGTTGAGCAAGCCTTCCAGACGATCGCACGCAATGCCCTGAAGCAGGTAAGGGGCCTGTGCTGGGGAAGAATTGGGCGCAGTGGGCGGGGCCTGGCTGCCACTCACAACATCGAAGGGGCACTGTCACAGCCTAGGATGCTTAGTAGACGCTCATCGGTTATCAGAGAGGTGGTTCAGCTGTTTGCAATTTTAGTTTTGGCATGTGGCCTTGATCTCTTGCATACTGTTTAACTGAGAACATAATGCCAGGGAGTAAGTGCAGTTACATTCATGTTTTGACTTCCCTTTTGCTTATTTGCTAACAAACTGCATGTAATCCAATATTATGGACTCTGAAGTCAGTCGAGATTCCATGAGGGTAAGTTTCTCTTCAGTACCCATGGCCAGACATATCGGCACATGAACAAGTGTCTCAAATTTGTTCTAGTGACACGGATATAAAAAAAAAAAAAAAAAAGAACTAAAATAGTCCTACTCTAAAGTTATTCATTCATTTTTGGAAGGAACAACGATAATAAACCATAATAAACTGTTAAACTAGCCAATTCCACCAGTGACAAACTTGGGGTGGAGGGAGGGAATGGCCAAATTTTTTCAAGGGGACTATGCATGCTTGGCTATGACTGCCAGTAACAGGGAAATGGTCACTTATTCCTGTCCATCTTGATCTCAGCCTTCCCTCCTCTCCACACCACTCATTTGAGTATTGTCTGTTGGTCCTATAGTTTCCCTCTTTAACATCTTTTTTTTGTGTTCATCCCCTCTGGCCCCCCTCCTCACAGGAGACAGAAGTAGAGCTGTACAATGAGTTCCCGGAGCCCATCAAACTGGACAAGAACGACCGAGCCAAGCCAACAGCCGAGACCTGCAGCTGCTGAGGGGACCCCTGGGAGCAAAACTGTCCCCTCTGATTCTCTCTGGCCATCCAAACGCCCCCTCTCCTGAACATCCTCCCCCCCCCCACACACACACACAAAACACACTCACACATACACGTGCCTCTGCATCCTCCCAGTGTCACTTACTTTTACAAGCAGCTCGTTGTGTCGGTGAATAAGCATACCAAGAACACAATACTCGTACGCGCGCACACGCACTCGCACTTGCGCACGCACTCACACACGCACGCGCACGCACTTCCTAACATTTGAACCTTTGGCACAGACAGCACTCAAAAATGTTAATGTTGAACTCTTCCCTATTGCCTCAGCATAGCTTGCCTTGCCCTATCAGTTTTTCCTTTATCACTAGGCACCTAAACATGAGGAACTCATGATCCCTTATGGTCTGCCCACTTTTCCTTACCAATGTGTGGCCAACATTAAGGGGATGGGGGCTTAGCATTTTGCAGTTTGGAACAGGATTTTGTTGAGATCGGTGTACCGATCTGCCGCCGAGATTGTGTTGGCTTCAGGTTGTCCTGTAACTTAAGTTATTGCTGAAATTCACATGATTTTCTTCTTTATGATGACGGTTTCTCTGAGCTAGCTTAGTGGATTCCATTACCTACACAACTGTTGGGGTAATAACCTGTTGTATTGAGTTTTTTTTTTTTTGTTTTGTTTTTTTTTTACGCCTGGATTTAAAATATCAAGGCATATGCTTGTCTATTACTTAGCACTTTGTTTAAATGACTTGCCTTTAAACGTGGTTAAGTAAGGGACTCCTAACCGATCCTTGCTTAATGGCGCTGAAACCCTTGTCTCAGTTCTGTATTAAGACTGCCCTCTGGGTCTTGGTTATGTCCTCTGCACCATACCTCCTGTGTGCGAGAGGCATGTCTGCACCCCTTCTTTTTGTCCCGGGGAACGCCTGATAATCTAATCTCACTCCCATCCACCCATGGTGCTGTGACCTGAATTCATATTGAAATAAACTTGGATAAGATGTGATCATGGAAAGGATGAAATGGACCGTAAAAAAAAGATTGGGTTCAGATTATTATTAGATAATTAATAAGACTTAATATTTAATACTACTACTACTGCTATTACTTCTACTGCTGTGTTGTCTTCTGTTAACTTTGTCTGCCATCCTGTTTCAAGACAACAGTGTCAGACCAGCCACAGCTCCTGCTATACCAGTGATCTGTGTCAAAGGTCAGCTGTGTATGGTATGTTCTCTCGCTCCGCAGGAAGCTCAGGTTGTCGAAATATTTGTTAAGTGCTTGATATTACTTTTAACTGATCAGATGTCTTTTCAGTCTGTTCATATACTCTGTTTAGAAATGTAATTACATTACAGGGGAGAACTCAAAACTGAAACAAAATTGGCTTCGTCCTTCAAAAAAAAAAAAATCTCTGGTAGAGATTCATCACGGTATTATTATTGAAATTGATTAAATGCCAATGATGTTTAAAAGTATTTGGGTTTCAAAGTAATAATGATAATAAAGGGTTGTTGAGTAAAGTAGTTCTGCTGCACTGTTTGTTTCTTAATGTGCTTTGAATGGGTTCTAAGTGTGACTGCTGGCATTTTAAATCAAAAAATTTTTCAATTTCTCCTTCAGCTCGCCCTATCATGAAAATCTGCCAAAAAAAAAAAAAAAAAAACACTGCCAAACATATGGTACACCGATTGGGATCAACCCATGTCATGAGCCAATATGGGGAAAATTTGCTCGCATGTACTGAATGAAATTCTGTGTGAACTTGAGGGGCTTTGCTTGAGACCATTTTCCAAACTTTGGAAAGAAGTTTGAAGGCCTTCTCTGATCTCCAGTCCATTTTTATCCCCCTGGCATAAAATGGGGGGGAATATAGTCATGGGTGCAGTCGTCTGTCCGTCTGTCTGTGAACATTTCGTTTCCGGAGCATAACTTGAAAACCGTTCAATATTTTTCTATGAAACTTGGTGTGCACATTAATCATGACCTTACGTGGTGCCTTTTGCTTATCCGAGGTTGATGGCGTGGGGCCTGGGGGATACGCCATCTCCTGATACCTCTTGTTTTTTCAGATGGGGGGAGAAAAGGAATTCATAAAAGAAAATTCAAAAATCTAATTTTTTTCAAAACGGTGCACAGTCTTGGTGGACATTGTGCCAGGAATGCCCCGTACTATCTTAAAGTGAATCTGGTGAGTAGTTTCGGAGAAGATGATTTTTAGCTCACGTGGACAAAATCCAGCGAGGTAATGTTATGGTCTGCTTGTCTGTACTGCAACGTCCCTCGTGTGAAAACATCATCTCTGAAACCACTGAACCTGTGATGCTCAAACTTTGCTGTCATCATCAAACAAATGAGGATACCTAAATTTGTTGAAGAGGTCTGGTTTTCATTACAAATATCGCAGCCACGGCTATCATCTTGAAAATGCCATTTTGACTCTTTGTCAATAATTTCTGCACCATTCAGTTGAAATGTGAAATGTACATATTAAGTAGCTAGACTCGAGGCATGTGTTCCATTTTGATCGTGATTTGATCTGTCATGAGGCCATAACCCTAAGTTTCATGAATTCTGTTAACAATCTTCTCCAAAACTACTTTACCAAGGAAGCTTAAACTTGGCTTGCATGTTCCTGTCCATGAGAAGTCTGAAGTATGTTCGAGGCATTCTGATCAGATTTTAACTATGGATGCCATGACGGCCATCTTAAAAATTTCCTTTTTGACCTTTAAGTATTTCGACAGTGATTCAGCTGAACTTTGGTATGTGGGCACTACACAAAAGACTCAAGACATTTATTCTGGGTTTTGCTGTGCAATATATTTTGACCTTTGTTTGACCTGTCATCAGGATGTTCTGCTAAATGTCATATTTTCTTGATGTATAAAAATATGTATTTCATAATATTTGATAGTCTTCTCTAAAGCTTCTTGACCAATGAAGCTAAAAGTTTTTGGATTTTTTCTTGCCACTGAGGACTCCTAGATTTGTTCAAATGGTCCAGATTGGAATTCCAATATGGTTGCCAAAATGTGTGCCATTCCAATCTGATTCGCCTTGATGGCCATCTTGAAAATGATGATTGTTGCAAAAAATTGATGCCAGGTACCCAAGATAAAATAACACGTGAGGGGTTTTCTGATATTCGTTAATTTCACTTTAGTATGAACTTTAAAATTCAGCCAACAGCCTGTTTTGCTTCAACCTTTCAGAAACCTCTGACCTGGAAGTTTGGCTAGTACAGTAAGTGTTTAAATTACGTCAATCTTGTCTGTTTAGAGAAACTGTGATTTCATAGAGTTGTGATAAGCTGAAAAGGATTTTAAATTCTGCTACAACTCTGCTTCTGCTCTCCTGTACGTGTTTTTCAGTTGTTGAACCAGTGATTGTTCAAATTTACTTTTCATTTTCAGTGAGAAAAATATTCTTAAAATCCTTAAACTGTTTAAGCCTATATACAGACTTTCTTAGTTTTCATATTAAGTGAAAGTTATGCAGTAGATTAGGTGCCATAATGACATATGCAATGCATGATATTACACTGCTGTGGCGCGGTTTTAATTGATATATAGCCACATACTGCGCTTCTTTTGTCTCTGAAATTTGACTCGTATTCCTGCAACGATGCATCTTTACTTGAAGCAGTGTATGGAAGCATGTCTTGCGTTTCTTTCTGCAAACATGCTCAAAGTTCATGTGAAGACTGAAGATGTGACTTCCAACCTTTGTCGCGGCCTGATCTGAAATACGGCTGCTGTGGTGACCATATTAAAAGAGTGACTTAGCCTATACATCACCTACAGTATTATTGCTTCAAAATCGATGAGTTGACAGGTAGGTCCAAAAAAGCATGCTCAATGCCAAATCAAGCAGATTTTGTTCTCAACTGGCCTTGATATAATCTCTTTGATATCCCATGCTTTGATGAATCCAAGTGTCCACGTGAGCTACAGTTTTCAGATGGAAAGAACTAAGAAACTTTATAAAGTGCAAAAATCAAAAATCTGAAAAATCTTGGTAGAAATTTGCCAGGGACACCCCATAACAAATTTAGAGTGAATCAGGCCAATAATTTTGAAGATGTTTGGAAGAAATTTCTTATGGACGACAAAGATGAAGACGATGCCAGACACCGCATCTTCCCAATGGCTCATGGCCAATCTGAAGGTAAGCGGAAAAATATTCAGTGACTTTAGAGATAGAAAGGGCTACATTGATATGCAATTTTGGCTCAGAGGTTATTTTAAGGATCAGAAAAATTAATTATGTATAAATCCCCTAATTCCTGTCCCATATTTATATGCTGCCTATACTGTCAAACCATAAAATTTCGCCCAATAATTTCCTTAGTTTTGCCATGACTCGTGCTTGAAGTGGTGTTGTTGTGCAAAATGTGGTTACATACTTCCATTCAAATGTAAATCTTCACATGAAGGACCATGAAGATTAGACCAGTTTTTTCGTAATGCACCTTTAGCAACTGTCGCCACCAGGGGCGCTGTGCAAGCCAAATTTTTGAGTGTGCACAGCTTAGCTATACTGTACAATTTTAATATGTCTCCTTTATATAAATCATACCCATGCAAATAAGCTTTTTTAAAAAATTGAACTTTGTAGTCTACAATTCAACAAATCTTTTCCCCCACAGTTTTCTGTTATAGGCTTCATAAATAAAAAATAATATTCAAAAAAGAGTCCACATGTCCTATACCCAGCAGTCAGTTAATAGTCAAACCACTTACACCACATTCCTTCCCCATCCTGATGCTTGGTAGGAACATGTTCACATGCATTGCATGAGTTTTAGCCTCGTGATTGAAATATTTGCATTCAGGAGAAGGTGTACTAGTGTACCTAATAAAGTGACCACCGATGTCATCCTACGCATTCGGTAGCAAATCAGTAAAAGGCAGAGCTAAAGAAAAATCATCCTTACAGTTGAATCCCAGTTAGCCTGAAGTATAAAACCCAACCTAATTGTGAGGCATTATCTGAAAATAGCTCTGCATCTTTTCACCTAAGTACAGAATAAGTTTTGATCATTTTCATTTCAAAACAACACTTCACTATCCCAAAGGAAATGTGCTGCTGAAGTCGCAGCCTTCAAGAATTGCCCGGAATATCCCTACCATACATTTTTGTCCACTCCATCGAGTTTTCGCGCGTGTATTTGACGTGACATCACGAACTATACAACAGAAGGATGAGAAAACAATTTAATATATTTAATATTAAATCGATGGATAAGTCATTGAACGTAGTATCTCGCGTTGTCAAACTACACTTAAAAATATAAACGCCCCATTTGACACTTTTAAACTTCAATTAGCATTAAGGGTTTTACAATATATTAAGTCATACACAATTCATTTTATTGTTCAATATGCAACAGATTACTGTTCATTAATGCAAGATAGTGGTGTATGGCAATCAGGGATACTCGTAGACACGGTTGGGATCACGATGAGGACGACGAGCGTGTAGGTTGGCTTCTCCCAGGTGGTTCCGGACAGTTTGAGGTGTGATACGTCTGTTGTGCAGACCAACTGTTCCATCTGTTGTGCATGTTGCTGGTCTGAGTTGATCACGCAAGAGGAGAAGCCAGATGTGACGATCTTGTGCTCGTGTGGTCACACGTGGACGACGAGGGTGAGGTCGATTTGCTGTACTGCCAGTCTGTCGAAAACGAACTCTTAAACACCCAATTGTCCGATAGTGAACATTCAGCTGTGCAGCAACCGCTCTGGTGGACATTCCTGCATCCAGCTTTCCTATGGCGCGTTCCCGCATGAATTGCGACATTTGTGGCATGGTGACTTTTGATGAAATTTGACATTTTGGGGTGGCCTTTTATTGTCCCCAGTTTTAGGGAGTGTCTGAGTTCTGTTCACGCTGTTTGAGCAGCATCTGCACATGCCACACCTGTGTTGTGGGTGGAATCAATGCATCACTGAGCAAGTGCTCACTGGCAGAGATGAACACAAATGTTGTATACAAATCAAGACAAATAACCATTTTGCACAATTAAGACATTATCAGCTAATTTAGGCTAACACATTTCATGTTGCATAAATAATTTACATGGGGCGTTTATATTTTGTTAAGTGTACATTTACACACGCGTAGCCATCAGCACAAGGGATATTTCTAAAAAATATAAGTACCAAAAAAAAACGCACATTTAATCGGCAATTGAAAGAACGTACGTTCTAAGGCAAGGGAATACATTTTTAAGCCTGAGTAGCTAAGCTTAGTGTTAGGCTAAGTGTCCACTCTTCAGCATCACATGTAAGTTTGTCCGTGCAACCTGCTGGGGAACGGCAAATACCATTTTCATCTGGGCTCGTCTCGACCGACATTTCTTTTTTAAATTATTAATATTTTTAATATTTTTTTACTTCTATTGTTTCTTATTGCTTTTCTGCTTTTATGATTACTTATGCACAGCACTTTGGTTCAGCTGTGGCTGTTTTTAAAGCGCTCTATAAATAAATCTGAGTTGAATTGAGACAGTGCACTCCTCTTAGTTCCCAAGATGGGATTCTCTAAGCCTGCCTCTTGACCAAAGATAAACCAATAGAAGTTCAGCATAAGACTACTCTGCGACGAGTGGATGCCACATGAGCTGCGGAACGTTGCACTTATGGACAAGTGCTGCTGATTCCTCATAGCTAAAGCTGATTTTGCGACATGGGGAAAGGGAAAAAAAAAAAAAAAAAAACCTCCACGAAATGTATAGGCACAGCGCCACTGGTCGCCTCATAGTGAAAATGGTTCTGATCAGAGATGTCCTTCATAATTAAAATCACAACTTAACGATTCTTAATAGATATTGGGTTCACCAAAACAAAGTAGCAAAAACTCTTCAACACCAAGTACCCTTGTTAATGTGGTACGCGCCAGCTGACAAGTGTGTGGATTCCAGTTGTATAAATTAGTTTCTCATATTAATTTAATTCGAGTTCAAAATCCCTAATAGGAATTAAATTCAGTCGGCCCAAATAATAAGCTTGGACTGGCCTGAAAGACTGACCGTTGTCAGCAGATGATGTCCATTTCACTCCTCAAATTAAAGTACCTGTGAACTGGTGATCTGGACACAACTCTTCCTTTAGCCTTGAGAGGGATTTTTCAAACACATAACTTACGTAAGCCATTGAATTTTACTTCAACGAACGAACGAGACATTGGGACTGTGTTATGACAGTTGGACATGCACTGAGCTTAGCCTAGCTAAATGCAATTAAATTAATCTCTGATAAGAGTTGGAATAGAATGGGCTTTCGATGTTTTCAGCCATTTATGGGCAGCCTCCTGGCATTAATGACGCCCACCTGCTCACCACTGACAGATGAGCCTTAAAGCAAAGGTTCACACCAGAGCTAAATTCAAAATGCATCTTGCAGCAAAACTTTAAACTGACAAATTTAACTGAGCCTGCGCACAACATTCAACCCACCACCTCTTGGGCACTGATTTGAGATTAATGTACATCAATGGAGGAAGACGGGCATTTCTAAGGCAACATTTTTACTACATAAGACGTGTCGTCAGTAAATAAGCTGTTGGCATTTCAACAATCAGGTTGTCTGCTGTCTCTTGTATTAATGTCAGAATAACAGAAATTACAGTATCTTAAATGCAATTGTTTATTACTAATAACAAATGCATTTAATACTATTTAAGAGTAAACTGGAAAATTTGGTTGCCCATAGCCACAAATGTTTCCCCAGTACAGGAGAATATTTTTATTACCTTTTAATAACTACCCAGACATGGAGAATTCAAAGCAAGTAAACTATGTATTTGGTATATCTAAATGTAAATGTATACTTATACATGATAATATAAAGCATTTTAATAAAAAATTAACATATAAAACCAGCAATAATACTCAGATTTTCCCAAAACCTGCTAGGTTTTGTCTCCCCATCATATCAATGGTACTAAAGGCCAAAATTAAAACAATCAGGAGAAAATTTGTGACCTCAGGAGTGGTAACAAGGATATCTCTGGCAGACAGGGAATGACCGCTGATCCATATTATCCACCGATACAATTGTATAGGGGATGTGAATAAATTGACAAGTCATGATGGTAATAAAGCGTATTGTCATTCGTTCAACTTCCGTATGTAGAGATTTCACAATCTCCATCATACAAAGGACTGTTTATTCAAACATCTACAATTTTTTTCCATACACAAACAAATATGTATAAAATTAACAGTATTACAAAAAGATGGCAAGGGAGTTCAACTGAAGTTGCACAGGTTCACAGTAACACCTGACTCAAACATGAATAACACACGCGCGCACAAACACACACACACACACACACAAGTAGTCCTGCGCCATGCTGTTCAGTGATACAAGGAATAATGTCCATACATTTAAAGATGGCTGGCTCCAGTCAAAGAATTTTTCCCAAGTTTTCTAAAATCTATTGATTTCTTGTTTGCAGTTTCAATATCTATACATCCATGCGAAGTCACTGCTCTTATTTACAATGGTGACTAATGAGAAGTAGTTGTGTAATGATGTGGCTTTGTAGACACAGCAACATGTGTTGAAGACCCAAAAAGCCTTAGACCCCTGCACACAGTACATATAACAGTTGGCTGAGGTGAACATGACATGATAATGTCAGCTGGCACAGAATGGACAAAGACGCTAACCATACTGTGAATTGAAACGAGTGAAATATTAACCCATCAGAGCAGTATCAATCTTTCACTCTTTTTAGATGCGGCCATCACCCCCACCGCCATTGTGCCCAAAACTACAACCTTTCCCCCCTGACCTCTCTATCCATCCAGCAGCTTCAGGATGCTGTCCCTCTCCTTCAGGGCTTTCCAGGCCTGGTCCTTCTCCTTCTTGGTGGGCGTGCGCTTCTTCTGTCGAGCTGCCATGATGCGGCGGAAGGCTTCCATGACTTCGTTGTCAGAGATTCGGACCCTCTGCCTCAGTTCCTGCTTCCGTGTCTCGTCCTTCGCCAGTCTGCATGGGCGGCACAGCCATCATTCAAAATGACCAGGGGAATTCGCAACCTCTGCAATGCTCCAGCAAAATTCTCTCAGCAGCCGTTACACCAGGAGTAGACCAGTATTGTCGATTACGTCCCTATACATTACAAGTGAAATACAACTTATAAAACCTCTTTGTAAAAGGTCACAAGTCTTCCTGTTGGGGCAATGAAAAATTTGTCAATGACAACAGGAAACCACATCATAGAATGACCTGATCACAAGGTCATATGTAGGACAATTTTTATTTATTTTTTTATTCTGAACACATAACCAATTCAGTCCTTTAAAAATACTTCACTTTACATCCTTCTCATATAGGACCAAATACTTGTTTTTCACTAAAACTGGTACAGATTAAAGACAGTCTTGACCCATAATCTTGGCACATGGTCCCTCTCTTTCGCTCACCGGAGTAAGTCCTGTTTGCGTGCGCGGTTGTGTGCGCTCAGGGCCTTGAGCTCTGCCTGACGTTTGTGCAGCTCAGCAAGGACCTCATCCTCAGAGTCGCCCCCCGTCCCTGGCCGATCCTCAGTGTCCAGAAGACCCTGAGACACAAGCTCCTCCTTTATTCGCGCCTCCAAAGAGCGAGTGTGGGGCACACTGGGGGACAGATGAGATAATGAACACTTCACCAGGGAAAGTTTGGTAGCTGAGCATCCATTCTCTGGTTTCGAAGACAATGACTTAAATGTGACCCTGCCCAGTAAGATGCGCAGCGACCGTTTTACCTGAAAGCTTTGCCCTGGCTACGAGGGACGTGCTTGCCCCATCATTTGCAGAATCCTTCACTGGCGCGTCTGGGATTGGGGAGTCCTCCATGGGAGATATAATGTTCTCCTAGGAATTTGGAGATGATTCAATGAACGAGGAAACCAAACCAAAAAGGATGAATAGGTAGAAAAAGGAAGAAATGAAGGTTGAAACAAGACAATAAAGTGAAGATGAGGTGAACAGGTGTGTGAATAGGTAGATAATTATGATAGAAAACAGAAATGGTAATGGTGAGTAAGGCATAAGGTTCAATACTAGAGGTGAACTTCTATACACAACACAAACCGTCAGTTTGTGGTCAGTATTATGATTGGTATACTGTAAATTACTGGGTAGTATTCCAGAGTACTGCATAATTTCAGTAGTATTTTCTCGTAAACAGTAATGTTAGAATGGAATCAGGACCAGAACACATCTGCACGTTACCTCAACGAGAGCTTGAAGGAGCCGCTGCGTGAGAGGACCGAATGGGCAGCCATCATCAGGGGGGTCATGCTGGGACTCTGACTTCTTAAGTAATGCATCAACGTCTGGGGACAAACATCAACATTCTTCACATTCAAAAAAGTTCTACTTAATTTCTGAAGAATGTGCACAGTCCAATGTAAAGTATGTGTGTATCCCCATCTTTCACCATTCATCTAGCTGCCCCCTCACCCTTCGCATCCAGCTCAGAAAGAGGTCCCATGATGCCCTTCTTCTTGTCATTGGCTCTCGCTCCATCTCTCTGCTCTTCCAGCAGGTCTTCCTGAGCCCAGCGTTGTGAATAGTGTTTTCCTAGGGCAGGAACCTAAAATACAACATGTTTGGGTTACCCAGTGTCCCAAATTACAACAAATCACTCACCATTTATCAGGTACCAAGCATCTCGTAAACAATATCAAGGCTTACCAGCCACCAGAGTCCTCTTAAATGCTCTGAACTACAAACTGTAATTTAGGTATACTTCGGCTCATTGAAAAGACTGCCTTTTCATGTGAAACAATTTCAAAAAATCCTTACACATTATAAAAGGAACAAAACTGGCTTTAAATGTCAAGGAGGAAGTTTGGTTTCTTCATACCATCAGAATAAACAGGCTTTGATAACAAAACAAACACATGGTACATTCCATTACCATGGGTTTAATGTACAGAACATTCCAGCAGGCCCTAGCCATGCAAAGTGGAAAAAGAATCGGGTTGAAGCAGCATCTCAAGTCTATCACGGATTGTTGTGTATTATATGTACCTTGTAGTATTCTGCCTCATCATCTGGGGGCTTCAGCAGCTCCTCCAGAACTCGAATCTCCTCATTGGTGATGTCAGCACAGTATGGCTCCACAGATGCCCAGAACCTATGCAGGCACACAGATGGGCACCTCAGAGAGCCGAAAAAATTTGTGCTTGCACGTTCTTCAGTTGAATCAAACGGTTACTTCATCTTAGTCCAGCTGCACCAGATGAGCATTTCTCCGACTTTAAAGATGTACCGAGGACCTTGACCCAAATTTTGACAAATATGGTTCCTGCAGAGTTGAATCTTTGCGCACCAGAGGTCATGCCATGATGGTAACCCCAGATCAGCGAAAGCCTCGTACATGCACGCTTGATTGTGCACGGATATATGCTGAGCTTGGCTTGCAAATAGTTACACACGGTACCATACATTGTTCTGTAGAGCAAATCTGAGTCCAGGGGATTAATGTGGTGGTTGTGTAACAATGGCAAGAATTTCGGTGATATATTTACAACGTGATAGGCAAACCTACATGTAGGTTTGCCTATCTACAACGCACATGCATATTCTTTGCTACGGATCTCAAACGGTGTGCTGGAGCATTAGGTGAGATTAGATTGATGAATCCCAGAAGTGCCATGATGCATGCAGTAAGTGCTAGTGGTTTCCACCAACAAAGAACCATGTGACTTCTTATTGGTTATTTTAGACGTCTGACTTGAAACGTCACTTGCATTAAAATTTCTCTTTTACGGGAGCTCAGTTGGTGTGCAGACATTCATTTATTTGCATTATTATTATTTTTTTGATCCTGCACCCACCTAATTGGTTTTAGGATGTGCGCATCATTTTTTTTTTTTTTTTTTTTTTATTTCAGACGTCAGGTAGTTCTTTGAAGGGGAAAGCTGCTGAATCCAATCCAACCTCACCTAGCAACTTAAAAAGTAGCAGACGCGATTCCTCTCACGGCTCCGTGGCAATGTTCCAAAGTGACAAGCCATAATACAAATCTTGTGAGAGTTTTGCAAATCTAGAGTTACCCACTAGACATGATCCACACCAAAGGTTTTAATTAGAAATGTGTGAGCCTGGTAGAAGTAACTTGTGTCCACAGGACAACCAGAGTTTGGGTGTCATTCCAACTCTGAATATACTACTTTAATCATGCTGCCTGCAGTCAGTACCAGGGTTGGGTTCAATTACTTTTTTCAATTACAATTGATTGTAATCGTAATTACAACTGCAATTACAATAACTTTCTGGACAGAATGTTCAATTACAATTACATTTCAATAAAAAATTCAATTAAAATTAAATTACAATTACAGTAATTTTAATTGAAAAAAAGTAATTGAACCCAACCCTGGTCAGTACAAAGTTGTTTCAAAATTCCTCAACACGGTAGATCTCTGGGCGCAGGACTAGTGAAGGGTATATACATACTGTGCATTGCACTGACCTGTTGGGAGCATCGTTCTTTGGATTGCGAGGCATGTCGTGCGTTTCTTCATTGAATTCATATTCTGAGATCTTAGGCTGCAGGTTCTTGGATTTGGGCCGTCCAGGACCGGGCCCAGGTCCATGGCTTCCCTTTCCATCCACTTTTGGCTTCTTTGGCTTCGAATGACGGGGTGTAGCAGAGAGGTCAGCTTCCTTTCCCAGCTTTAGGAAGCGTTTATCGCCTTTCTTATCTTGCCAATCAGTGAGGATCTGAAAGAAAAAATACATCTCGAGTCACAATTAGCTAAATAAACGTACATTTTGTTCTTAGCATATTTTTCCTTGGTCATCGCTTTGAATACCTTGAGCATGCTTTTTACATTCTCTCCAGTCTCTCTCACCTGTCTTTGCTCTTCCAAAGCTCTGAGGCGTCGGGTTGCGGAGGACAGCAGCGTCTCGAGCTCCAGCTGCAGGGTGTCCAGCTCCTCAATGCCGATGCCATCGTCATCGGAGCGGCCCAAAACCGCCGTGTAACGTGGGCACACTCTACCATGCTCAACCGGTTTGAAGTCGTAGTATTTGAGCGCAGGGCAGTCCTTCAGCTCACTCATCCTTACGCTAAGCGAGCGCTGTGGAAGTAACGTAAAACGTCCCTATCAAGCCAAGTAAACTCAAGGCACTCGAATGCACGACGTGCTGAACTGCAGAAATGGATCCTACCAACGAAGCTAATACGGCCCAAATGCAACGTAACTAACGGAAGCTCGTGCAATCCAATAGTGGAGACAAGAGTCGCAGTCATTAGATTATCTAAAATCCCAATGAAATGCACAGCTAGACAAACATCTCCTGTGCGTGTCGCCAATGTTAGCTACATTCATGACAGCTAGCCGACTAGGCGCTGTTCAGCGAAGTCCAATTGAAAACAACGACCAAGCTAGCTACATTGACGCAGGCACCGGTTACTAGCATGTTAGCTAGTTCGCTGCGAATAACACGTTTTCAAAGTTTGTATGAATCAATCAAACTGCAGCTCATTGGACATAAAAGTTACCGATTCTTAACCCCTCATTACGGATTCAGGTATCATACCAGCCTTGGTGGACACAGGGCAAAGTAATCATGAATACATTGTTGAAAATATTGGCTAGCATTTACCTCCTGTGACCAGCATCCATTACTGGCAATACCATCGGAAAACCAAGGGAAGGGCCAATCCCTACACCTTTACATTATTTTCTTTTTACGAGCATAGAACTTTTGGCTTGATCATATTTGTAAACATGCATACGTTTTCGTACCGAGAAATGACGACACTAAGTGCAAATGGAGACCTAAGTTTTAAAAAATGGCCATTACCACTACACCCCTACCCACGGAATTGGTACAAAACACAGAGCGCTCTCTGTGTATTTTAACTTGAATTTACACGCACTTTATTTTGATTGGTTCAGACCAAAATGCTAAAGATTTCAGCCAGTTGTAGCGGAGTACGCTTTATATGCGAAGAGAATGACAACGTTTTCCCATGTAATCGATTAGCCATCAAAAATGGTACCTTCGGACAGTGAATTCTGGATGCAAAGTGCAAAAATATTCATGTGGTAAAACGGACAATAATCATGAGGGTAACATTAATTTTTATCACTTAAAATGACATATTGCACCTATTAGTTGAGAATAAGAAATCAAATTAGATTGCAATCACCAAGCAGGACTGCAAATTCGACCACGCGAACTGAGCAGATTTGGCATCGCTTTACCTTATAAGGAAGCATATATTCGAAATTTTAATATGATGTATGTTGGTAACATCGGATAAATTAATACTGAGAGAAGCGGTAGTTAACAAATTGGCAAACAAAGAAATCTAAGGTTAAAACTGTAAAGTCAATAATGGCTGAATACAATAGATATCGTTAGATATAATCATATAAATGTATTTTTTGACTCAAGACCAATGGTGGAAAAAATAATAATGGGGAAGGCTTAAGAACAATGCCGATATATATTTCAGTTTTGATGATTGCAACTTGGGTTTGCGATACAAATGGGCCCAATATAATTCTTATATCCTTCGCATAAATGATATGAGGAATATCATCGTTTGGAAGTGAAGCATAAAACGTATGAATAGGTAAAAAGTTCTCCCCGTGAAAACTACACATGGTATGTCCAATAGAATGGAGAGGTTCACGGAAGAGTCATTTTACGCAGGCGTGGCGAGCGGACTTCCGTCTTCTTCCTCTGCAAATTCAGAGAAATGGTAAGGGAGCTGAATGTGTAATTTAATAATAATATTAAATCAGGACAAGAACATTTTGACGGGACCAGTTGTGCTACTGTTTATTGTTGAGCTGAGCGGTAGCAAATGCCTGGGGCGAGAGGGCAGCTTGATACTCGAAGATGGCCAACGATAGTCAGAAATCTTTCAATGGTTGCTAGCAAACGTTAGCTGGTTGCATTGGCTGACTGTATAAGTAGTTAGCAACTTGGCTGTTTTAAACCCCCAACCAAATTTCATCCGGAGACTAGGTGCGGTATCATGGTATGGATTATATAGAATGACTAATTGTGAAAAAACTGGTAGAGCGAAATGTCGTGTGCAATTTGCACGAGATGCGGTGCGCAGGGTGGCCGTAGCTGTAGTAAAACCAACTGGCTAGCTGTTTAAGTAGCTTGTCATTCAGTATGCAGAAATGCAGCTACACTGCTGTTGAGCCTCGGTCAATTAACGGGTTACTGGTAACGAGGTTAGATGCGACCTGCTTGGTTAGCCTCCTATTGAAGATAGCTTGGAGTAACATTAGGAAGTCCTTTCTGGTCCACTTGATCAGCTGGCAACTAGTGTTTGTGGCTTGTGGTTTGTTATGACTGAAGCAGCGGAGAAGTGCATTTAGGGTCCATTTATTTCGATGTCTTTATTTAGCATTCACCAATTCAGTATTTTGATTATTATTATTTTTTACTGCCATTTGTTGCTTCGGAATTCAGATGCTCTTTATAGTTACCATTTTTCAAGTACCACTGCTAGAATTTTCTGACACATTGCAGTACATCCGTGACATTGACAGAAATTTTTTAAAGCATGTATATTAAATAATTGGAGTGAAAATCCTTCAATGTAATTACTCAAACTGAAGGGCTGTGACAAAAACATATTTCAAATAAGCAATGCAATTATCAAGTTATTGAAGAATGGTAGTCACTGAAGGAGTAAACTGGTAAAATTAGTGTCACTCTGGATGCGGTGGTTTGTACAGACTTGGATGCTGCTTGAACTGTGTGCTGTCTATACAGATTGATGCTTTTCATATTTCTCGTCTAAGATTCCCATACTTCCTCCTTCACAAATGGTTAGTTTTCATATAAGCTCAGTTCTATGCACTCTTTCTCCACTGTATTAAGTCATGGAACATGTTTGCAGCAAAGTGAAATTTCAGCTTTGTGTGTGTGGAGCGGGGAAGGGGGTAGAATCTTGGGAATTTAAATTGTTTCTTGCTTTATTGCGGAAAACAGTGCATTTGCAACTAGAACCATCTAAGCAGTACATTTTAAATTGGATTGATTGCATTTCTCATTTATAAACATTTGCCATACCCTTTAAATACCAGTATTTTACATTATTCTGTAGTATTAGTCCTATACAAATACTACAGGAGAGACATAGTATTCCAGGAATTCCACCTGCAGGTAGAGACCTGCTCAACAGCTCATGGCTTTGCGCCACAGTGGGCGGGAGAGAGAGTGGATTTGCGGCTGTTTTAGAGACAGGAGTTTCACTTCCAGCTGTGGCCTCAAAACTTTTTTTTTTTTTTTTGTAATCATATGACACCACAATTTCTGCCAGTGCTGTTTTACCCCTTGGGTGGTGGGGTTGTTCTGAGTCTTTACATACTGGAATCTGCTTTCTCTGCTCCTCCCTAGACCACGACTCTACGCCCTTACCTGAGTGCTGTGCGCGCCACTCTACAGGCAGCCCTCTGTCAGGCAGCCCCTCTGTCTGGAGAAAGCCTGAGGTCTCCGGTCTCAGGTGGTTTTAGGAGCGGCCACAACAAAAGCCTGGGAGGATGGAAGTCCGGTGGGTGAGTAGGTGGCAGTGTGAGTTTTAGGAGGGAGGTGGCAGGTGTGTGAGTGGAGGTAGCAGGTGTGAGGGGGAGGTGGCAGTGTGAGTGCATGTAGGTGGAGATTGCAGTGTAGGTTGTTTCACTGTGTGATTTTACGTGCTGGTTTGAGAAGGCAAAGTGAAAGTTGTGGTCTCTTCATGCAGAAAAAAAGCATATGTGCAGTTTTTGTACTTTTTGCAGGTGTTCCAAAGTTTTTTTTAGAGTACAACTTGAGATGACCTAGACTTGACCTGCAAAAAATTGCTCCTGTTTATTTATTTACTATTTTCAGCCAATCTTTGTTTTAAAGCTTACATATTGTGTTGTGTCTTGATCAGTAATAAACACAGCCAGTGCATGTATTTCTTGTCCCCTGAGTGTTGTCACCTCCTGCCTTCGCTCTCACCTCTCCTTCACCCTGCTCTCTCACGGGTGGTGCTCTTGTGAAACTCTTGCCCTTCTCTGTTTGGCTGCAGGAGCAGTAAGGAGCTGCTGCTCCAGCCTGTGGTCATTAGCCGCAATGATAAAGAGAAGGTCTTGATCGAGGGCTCCATCAACTCTGTCCGTGTCAGCATCGCTGTTAAGCAGGTCAGCGCAGGAGTCATTTACTATGTTGGGTCTTGATATTCAGCCAAGGCAGCATTAAAACGTGGAAAATGAATGCGTGTTTGGCAAAGGGGTTCGTAATGCAAAGACATTAATATCTTTTGGGTTATCACTTTTGATTTTAGATTACAAGTTACATTGAAGTTCATGACATGTAGTTTAACTGGTGGCTGGGAACATGCTGGTCTGCTTTTCTCTTGATTTTTTTGATTTTGTGTGATAAGAACTTTTTTTTTTCATCTATTCTCTTAAATCATGTGTAGATCATGTCGCTTGGTAAATAAACATTGTAACTGCGGTGCATATATTGGGGAGGGGAGTGATAAGAGTTACATTTCATTGGTACTGTGGTTGGTATTGTATTTAAAAAAAAAAAAAAAAAAAATCCACTGTCTGCAGGCGGATGAGATCGAGAAGATCTTGTGCCATAAATTCATGCGCTTCATGATGATGCGAGCGGAGAACTTCTTCATACTCAGAAGGAAACCTGTGGAGGTGAGTGGAGACCAGGGGGTCTGGCACTGGCTTGAGGCGATGTGGATGGCAGTGATAAGGATGAGAGAGAAAAGGAGAATAAAGATACTCAGCTGGATATTAGATCTGTGAATCCCCATAATGGGTTTGAGCCACCAACGTCTACAAATTACAGCATTTTTAACCAGCTGAAGAGATTTTGCTCTCCAAAGAATTCTAATTATAGCTCTGAGTAAGACTTGCTGGCAGTACCTGTGAACTCAAACTTCTTGTTAGATGGAGATAATAGTGACATGATGTATTGCATATAGAAAAAGTGAGGTGGATTGTGTTCTTGGAGCAGTGAGAAGTGTAAAAACTGGAGAGTGAATAGGCTCCCACTGGTCTGATGTCGCCTCTTTCCCTGTCCTCACACATCCCTGCATCAGGGCTATGACATCAGTTTCCTCATCACCAACTTCCACACGGAACAGATGTACAAGCACAAGCTGGTAGATTTTGTCATCCATTTCATGGAGGAAATCGACAAGGAGATCAGCGAGATGAAGCTGTCCGTCAATGCCCGCGCTCGCATCGTCGCAGAGGAGTTCCTCAAGAACGTGAGTCTGGGCCTCGCCATTTTAACCCTGTTCTGTATTTGCATGGAGTTTGGTTTTATAAATTAACTACACATTGTGCAGGTTGCTGAGTGGAGACAAATACTCTTTTGCTGCAGTGCTGTAAGAATGCCCTAACATGTTGCCCAACTTGCTTATCTTTGTATTTGCGTGACTTAAGTCGCCTTAAGACTGCGACAAAAGCAATCTTAAAAGATCATTGAATGTCAAATTATGAGTCGAGTCTCCTTAATCTTGATTGCAGTACCTGTTAAACTGTAAGATCTCTAGTTCTCTGTGTGTGTCGGACTATTTCATTCATCTACCTGGCGTACCATGGCTATATATGCATAAAAACTTACCTCTTCAGTCATCATCATATGCTTTCTCTATCTGCATTTGTCTTTCTGCTTTGAGTGCAAACATTTGAAAATGTGAAGAAAAAACAAGCTTTGGGCAGATTTGTGTTGCACACTTTTTCTCTTTGGTTTGTGTAGCACGTTGTTCTATTTTGTTTTTGCCATGCTGGGTCGGCATATGTATTCTTACCCAATCTGCTTTGTGGTCCAGTACATTGCTTTGTTGATATGGGCCATAGCAGAACTCACTTCATCGGAAATCTGGGTCCAAAATCTAACACTGTCGGAAGTTTGACTCATTCTGTCTGGTTGCAGTCGACCGGAAGCGGCTGCTGCTAAGTATGCCACACTGTATGTTCTAGGATTGCCAATTTGAACTGATGACCAAAGATTTTGTCTGGATTTGTCAATATTCGTCTGAGACGGAAATATCGCGGGGGAAAAAATGTGCAGTGTGTAGGAGCCTGTAGTCGAGTTTTGTCACTGACTGCACAGGGGGTTCAGTTGCTGGACGCCTACTACTTCACTCTGCCAGGTTTCGGTTTCATAAGTCTCTGGCTCGAGGATGAGTGAATCAGGGGAGTACATCAGTGCCAATGTGAAGAGTGCGACTGCAGCATTACAACTGCGATGACTTAGGATAAAAATGTTGGCTGATCTTGAGCACTTTCACTACTGTATGTGGATTTATGGTTCTTTTTGCATGTGCATGCTTGCATAACAATGTTTATAGAACCATTACACGTACAAAATATTCTGCTCTCAAGTTACCTGGATGTTTTTCACGTAGCCTGTCTTCACATTACATTTATTTGATGCATTTTTCTTATGTTTATTTCAAGACCACAAGTAGATCATGTCATTAATTTTCCCTATGTGTCAATTTTTATAGTTCTGAGGCAATATCCGATCATTCTTCATGCTGATTACGTGACTTGGCCATCAGCTTGGTTCCTGAAATGGGGAAGTATAAATATCAGCCAGGAAGGAATCGCGAGGCAAGCTCACATCTAAGCAGCCAATCGCTAGGAGGACCACCGAAATGAGACCAATCCAAAAGGGGCCCGACCATAACTCAATACATTTCCCCTGCTCTTATGAATATTTGTAATTTGTACATAACTATTCTCAGCATCTTTTATCCTCCTGCCTTTAGAACAAAATGTCAAAAACTCAAGGCGGGTCCTTAAACCATAAAATTCCAGAGAGCAGTGAAACATTGAAAATTTTTTTCAGTAATTTAAATGGTTTCTTTTGTTTTTTTATATATTGTATATTCCTATGTCCTGTTTTTGTTACAAGAAACCTTCAAAGCAACAGAGCATATTTGTATTTTGACTAGAGGCAAAAGGGTCACCGTATGAACAGTGATGTAAGCGATGATGATGGAAAATTAAAACCCAATACAGTTTGTTTTGCTCTCTTTCTGGGTAAAATGCATTATATTTAGAAATGATTAAAACCTGAATCTTTCCAGAGACAAAAATATAAAATTAATTAGAATTTTTTTGTAATTTTTATGATGCTGCAGTGTTTGGATCGAAGCACATATGAAACGCATAGATAATAGTCTCGGGCTTTTGCCTACTGGACGATTTCTGAAGTTATTGTGACCTCATCAGGCTTGGCAGCCTCTTCACTCACCAGAGAGCTGTGTGGCAAGGATCGGCAAATAGAAAATTCTGAGTCATGACAGGAGGTTTATCAGCGTGGAATGTTTTCATTCAATGGGTAGTCATAACCTTACGGTACTGTCTTATGGGAGATTTAATATTTACTGTGGAACATGAAATATTTCTCCAATGTTTCAGCTGAGGTGTAAGGAACTGGTCTGTGCGTGAGTGTAACTTTTGGTCTCTAATTGTCTCTTGTGTTCTAAGGAGCAGACAAATGACTAAAGGTACATCAAACAAATATCTTAAAAGAGTAAACAGAAAAAATAGTACAGTGTACAGCTACAAAGAACTGATATGCATATGTATACATTTTCATTTAATCATTACACAGGAGTCATTGAAATACTTTGAATGTAGATACTGAAAAAAAACATCCACATGCAGAATCAAGTAACATGTACAATGAATAGTTAAGTGTTTCACTGAGGTACTGTATTCATAGATCAAAATGTATTATAGTGGTAAAATGGAGGGTGGAAAAAAGTACCAGCCATGATGTGCTATATTACATGATCACAGTCATTTAACAAAATGGACTAGGACAGAAAGAGGACGGCAATAACAGATTTTGGTTCACATTTGTGAGAGTCACGGTGCACTAGCCACAAGAAGACAGATGCTAGTACAAGAGGAGTGTTAAGTGTTCACAGGTTTCTAAAAATGATCCCATGTAATCAAATATACAAGTAGAAGATATTATGCTGTTTCCATGTTATCCCGGCCAGTAGAAACCAAGGGCTTAAAGCAATAGTCTACGATTTCTCGGCCACACACGCCTCCCCCACCCCCTCTGTGCTTCTTCTGACGCCATGCGCCCTCCCCTGAGAGGAGAGCGGGTTCGCCGCACACAGAGCGCCGGTTTGACGTGGAGGCAAAGAACTGCTGACGTTAGCTTCTTATCTTCATAATGACAGCAGCGCTGAGCTGCCTCAACCAAACAAACACAGTGATTTTGCGCACACAATGTGTAAACATGTTAGCCTCTATGTAGACCTTATATGCTATTGCTAACTGTAACTAGTGTTGACACCGCAATGTGGATCTCTATCGAGCAAATCAAATAATTGCTCACACAGACTTTGCACAACCAATGTGTAAAGCATATTAGCATATAATTCCAGTATTGTGTCCATAACCATTCCCCCATCGAGATCTGCTTCCTGTTCTCACAACCAATGCTCACAACACACGGTATTTAGAGGCTAACGCTAACGTAATTTCAATAGTAAGTAGGCTGACAGAAATAACATTACTAAGGTTAGCTTTCACTGCAGGAAGCCAGCACTGACCTTAGCTTGCCTGCAGCCTCCAGAGAGAGTGGATATCTTTGGTTCCTTTTGCTATGAGTAGTGTGTAGGACATACTTTAGAACCATAATCATCATCAAACTGAAGATAATGATTTTAACCTTGGGAAAAATCGTAGACTATACCTTTAAGTTAACAAAGGTGGAGATGATGATACAACAATGGTAAATGGAAAGAAAAAAAGTTGAATATATGATGACGATGGTGTACCACTAGGAAGAAACACCATTGTTTAATATAGCTACAGCGCATTATATCTTCATAAATCATTAATATACGGGCCAGCAATTTTACACTGTTATTATTCTCCACTGTTCTGGAGAAGTTGGCTAGGCCTCAACACATACTGAACGTACATTTTATTAGTCAAATACAAACCCGGAAAATGGTAGTTTTGAGTGGAAAAACACTGTCCATGATAGTGCATCCTTTTTGTCCACAGTCCCCCGATTGATGCACTTTCAAAATGAACATATTCCAATAAATGAACATATTCCAATAACACATTTTTCAAGACATAACTCCGGAACATCACTGTAGTTTGCAGTTGCAGTCCTTGGCTTATGTCAGTTAATACCATGGAATGCAAATTTGGTAAAGGACCAAATTCGGATGAATAGAAGATACAAAATTGTTTCCCAGGGACCAGCCTGCTGATGCAAGCAGGGCAGATTGAATGGGCTACAGGTTTCATACCAAACGCGCCACTCAGTTGCCCAGACGGTGACTTGTGTGAACACTGGGACATAGTCCATGAAGGGTCATAGGTGAGGGGGCACAGTCTGCAAGGCGTCCTGTCTGCTGCGCTGCACAGCTACGTTCTGAAGCAAAAAAAAAAAGGCAGGATGAATTTTCCTGGATAAAAACAGAAAAGAGCAGCCACACAGGATGAATAACCTTATACATGCTACCACCCATCTGTACTTGGAAGAAAAAAAAAGTGTGAATCAAGGCCCCACAGTGGTGACTTCATTCCTAAAAATACTGATTTTGTTTCCTGAGTTGGCAAAGCCTGAAAGTCATTATGTGAGCACAGAGTGCAGCTCAGATCAGCTTCTTTCATGCAGTCAGGCAGCCCCTTTCCGGCCGTCCTCTGAACATCCCAATGAAATTAAGCTCCACTATGTAGGGCTGAAATGCTTGGAATGCGTGTATGGAATAACAGATGAGGGAAAACCTGGATAAGGACATCTTAAAGCTCATTTAAACCCTGCACATTTTAATGAGGGAGAAGACTACTTTTGACACCATTCCTTGTTCCAGAGCTTGCCAGTTGTAAACCTACAGATCAGGGGCCTTATTTATATAAATTTGCATGAATTTCAAAGCTAAATATTGCGTACACTTAAATAAAAGAAAAAGAAAAGACATCTAGTAAAAATCTCCCGTATTTATTAAACCATGGGAAAGACGCTGCATCTGTGAATTGCATACATTTACATTTTATTTAATTTTATTAATGTATGCACAATCTTAGTAATTTTATGTGTTTTCAAGTTCCAAATTTGTTTATATAAATCCTCGCTCAATAAATGATTAGAATAAATCATAAAAACCTTGAAAAAATATTTTTCAGTAATTATAGTAACTGCCTATCAGCGAGCGCCCATCCTGGGACATGAGGTCTGAATAGAACAGCAGGCCAGGTAACCACTCCATGTAGGATGCGGGAAGTGAAATAAAATGCATGATGATGGTGATATATCTGTACACCAAATATCTTCAGCCTTTTGGGCTTCACTACACCGAACAGTTAAATGTCCAGTGCACTGAAAACAACTGTTCCAGGACCATGTGGAATGCCAGGACGTTTTTCCACATACTGTGTATAGCCCGTCATGAACACTGAGGCACCATACCTTGCCATGCTGCCTACACCACAGAATTCAGCAGCTGGTGCTTTTAAGTTAGCGAGTGTTTCCAATCACATTGTAAAACAGAAGACTGCTTTGATTGGAGCAACAGTTTGTCAACAACTGGTACCACCCATTTCTGGATTAATCTATGAGCTTGAAGCAGCCTTCTATAAACAAAAGCACCCCATCCCAAGAAGGTCCATACCAGTTCTGCCCCTCTGCTGTTAACAGGTAGAGTCAGGGCGTCAAAGCCAAAACTCAACCCTACAATAATATGGCTGTCAACCAGCACGCCTTTACCAAGTGAATCACATGCAGTTTTGGATTAGCAGGTGTCCACCTAAGTTTAGACACCAAAGTGTGCTTTTTTTCAAACTACCAAACAATGCTCTTTCAATTGATTTAGCCAGAGATGAAGAACTGTTATTATTCTATACCACTCAAAAGAAGTTAAGGATCAAAAATATTTGTGCATATAAATATAACCTAACAAGCTAAAATGGTGATAACTCAAGACAAAATAATTATTTTATGGCTCAAGGACAGAAAACACAAAAACAAAAAACTTTTATTTGACACTAGTTTTGATGAAAAAGTCATGCACCCCGCGAAAATGATGTTCACACTGGTGTAGCCACTGTAAGCATTCAAGTATTCTTTTAAAGATTATTTTTTGGGGATTTTTTCCTTTATTTGATAGATACACAGTGGAGAGTGACAGGAAAGTTAGGGAAAAATGGGGGAAGACATGCGGCAAATGACCCGAGCAGGAATCGAACCCGGGTCGCCGCGGGAAGGACATAGCCTTTATGGTGCACGCTTAGACCAATGAGCCACCGGGGCGCCCCTGCATTCAAGAATTCTTGACAATGTTGGCACATGCTGTTCACCAGGTGTTTGAAATAATGTTGAGGGATTGCTTGCCATTCTGCACCTTATCCCTGACCCAGTTGCTGGAGGTTGCTGGGAGGGACATGATGTGATCGATCTCACAACCCTAGTTCATCCCACGCATGTTCAATGGGTGAAAAGTCGGGTGAATATGCAGGCCAATTCGTGTGCTGAATGTCGGCCACCATTCGGCATATTGAGGTCTTGCGTTGTCGTCCTGGAACCAAGCTCCAAGTCAAATTCACTGCAGAAGTGGCTTTACCAGAGTTTGATCAATTTTACTGAGATAACACTGACCAGTCAAATTTCCATTGACGATGTACAGAGTTCTGTGGTTCATGATTATCCCCGCCCACACTGTTACACTTCCTCCACCTAATGGTAGACATTGAGCAACACTGACATCAGCAAATCTCTCTCCTTGACAACGATAAACACAAGCCCAGCTATCACTGTACTGGAGCGAATAGCATGACTCATCTGTGACAATCATCTCTGAGCACAGACTACGGTTCCACCAGATATGCCGTCTGCACCAATCTTGGTGAACCCTTCTGGGATGGTCAAGTAGCAATGGTTGCACTGCAGGATGCCAGCCTTGAAAACCTTGGTCTCGCAGATGATTCCTGGCCTGGTCAAACACATTGGTGGCTCAGCAGCTCCAAGTTGATCCCGAAGATGTCGTGCCGTCACAAAGCAATGTTGTAATGCCGTTATCATCAGGAAGCATTCTTCTCATGCTGTGGTTGATCGGGGTCTTCCACAACTGGGGGCAATTCTGAATAGTATTAGTTGTCCTGAACCTCTGTCAGAGTCTGCCAGTAAATGCTTTGGCTTATATTTATATGCCGAGCCACAGTTCTCTGAGTTTGCCCATCTTGTAGCCAGCCAATGGCCTTTCTTCTGCCTTGGATGCTGAGTTGTAGTGGAACAGTCTTCAAATTTCAAGTGAAAATGAATGGAAAATGCTCAGCCCTTTTACAGCTAAAATTGGCAAGCATGAAATGACACTCATAGAAACCACATACAAATGGTGCATGTGGTGTCAAGTTTATCAGTTTAGTCTGACTAAATTTGTGCTGCAAATCCATGAAAATGAAATCTGGGTTAAATTAAAGTTTCTTAAGATAAGAGCAATGATTGAATGTCCCATAATGTGATGTCTACAGTTCAAATGACAACGTAATAGGTACTACTCTAACCCTATTTGGCTTAAAAATACATGCTTTCAAAAATGATCAAAAAAATTTCTTTGACCCTCAACTTCTCTTGTGTAGTTTCTAACCATGTGAGATGCCAACGATTCAACTTCCAGTAGTGCTCAAAAGTTTGCATACCCTGGCTGAATTTGAAAAATAGGTAACATTTTTTAAAGAAAACATGAATGGCCAGGCAAATTATTTATTTCTTATTGGATTCATATCCAACTGCAGGTCTTGTTGAATGGCACAATCATCAAATAAAACATAGCAATAAGGGAAAAAAAATGAATTGAACCCTGTTCAAAAATGTGCATACCCTTAGTTACTGTGCATTGGTCCCTTTAGCATCAATAACAGCATGCAGTCATCTGTGATTGAGGTCAATGAGGCCCCTATTCTCTCAGGTGGTATAAGCTGCCCATTCTTCCTTGCAAAATGCCTCCTGCTCCAGCAAATTCTTTGGCCATCTTGCATGAACTGCACGTTGAGATCTCCGAAGTGGATCGATGGTATTGAGGTCAGGAGACTGTGATGACCACTCCAGAACCTTCATCATTCTCTTCTGTAATCAATGGAGGGTCAACTTGGCCTTGTGCTTTGGATCATTGTCATGCTGGAATGTCCAAGATGCATCCCAGCTTTCGTGCTGAAGAATGCAAATTGTCTGCCAGTATTTTCTGGTAACATGCTGCATTCATCTTGCCACCAGTTTTCATGAGATTCCCAGTGCCTTCAGAGCTCACACTCCCCGAAAACATCAGAGAGCCACCACCGTGCTTTCACTCGTCACTCCAAATGACAGTATTCTAGAAGTTGTGAGGTGTGTCAAGGTGTTGTCTGGCATATTTTAGGCGGGGTTTTTTGTAAGATTGGTGTAATAATGGCTTTCTTCTCGCAACTTGACCATGCAGCTCATTGTTGTTTAAGTACCTCCTTATTGTGTTCCTTGAATTGACCACACCATCATTTCCCAAGCATCCTGTATTTCTCGAGGTAGCTTGTGGATTTTTCTTTGTGTCCCAAACAATTTTCCTGGCAGTTTGGGCTGAAATCTTTCTTGGCCTACCTGACCTTGGCTTGGTATCGACATATCCCCTAATTTTCCACTTCTAAACCACAGACTGAACAGTGCTGACTGGCATTATCAAGTCTTTGGATATCTTTTTCCATCTTTAAAAAGTTGAACTACCTTTTTACGAAGGTCTTTAGGCAGTTCTTTTCCGCTCCCCATGGCTCAGTATCTAGCCAGATCAGTGCATCCACTTGGGAGCTAACAAACTCAATGATTATATACAGACACTAGTTTCAATTTAAAAAGCCACAGGTGTGGAACCCTTAATAGCCATCGAGTGTGTCGTCTTGTGTCTATATGACACGCTCAAACATTCAAGGTTATGTAAACTTACAATCAGGGCTGTATGGGTGATTTTAGTCATAATTATGATTTAAAAAGGAGCCAAACACCTATGTGATGATTACTGACTTCACAAGATAACTATCCTTTAATAAAAGACAAGTTTTTGCATGATGGGTCATATTTTAAAATACATGGCAACATTTCAGAAATTCAGCTAGGGTGCGCCAACTTTGAGCACAACAGCATGTGGTATTGGTGATTTGGAAATTGGACTTGTCTTTAAAAATGTTATACTGACAAAATTCAACATTTTGAGTGTTAAGGTGCAAAGCACTTTGCACATTAAAACTAGAAAGTCGGTCGCCTGCTGGTTGATGTAAATCCCCGGAGCCCCTAAAGCAATCGCCCTTATAATCAATAGGCTTCGTGATCTTACCACACACAAGGCCCGCGCCAAATATGAAATGAATCAGTTGAAATATGTGACCTGTACAACGCTTACAAGCAAATCTCTGTGGACGCGTGACGATCGCGGATCCATATTATCCCCGACTCATCGTCCGGGGATACAATTAATCCCAAGCCCAATTAGGAGTTTCAGAATAAGTATTTCTATATTTGCAGGCCTGGAATGTCTGCTGATGAGAGCAAGACTAAAGGTCTAACCTGTTTTGCATAACAAGACTAGATATTTGGACACTAACTTGTAGGCAAATAATGAAATGGTAGATGTAATGTAATAATCTCTTCGGAGATATTTATGAAGCAAGCCAGTGAATAATGGACAAGAACCCAACAAGAAGGTGAGAATTTTATCCTCCCACCAAATAAGCATTCATTTTAAAACACCCACCTAACAAGCCATAAAAAATTTGCTGAATACATTTTTGCATAATTTTGTGTGGAACTTCAGCTGTATTCCATTACAACAGTTTTTTTCTCCACATAAAGAGATGGGACTTATTTTAAGGGTTAATCACATCAGTATAAACACTTAAATCAACTATTTTGTCTCACTTCAATGCATATTAAACAGCTGTCAGGATATCGAATAAAACTGCGAGAGTAAAAATCAGAACTTCATTTTAATTGTGCTATTGAAAATCTCTGCATTCTCAGTCCCAGAAAATGTCAAATCAAATTATAACGAATAGTGTGCAAGAAACAACAAAAACCAACAAACGCGTAAAGGGCTTATCATCCCTATTTGAACAGAAACTCTGCATCTATACTGTGCTTTACTGCTGTCAAAATTTCATCAGGGAATTTGGTTTCATAAGAGTGAGAGAAGATGACTTCATTTCAGGGGAAAAAAATTTAAAATGAAAGACTGAAGATGTACAACAACATTTAATTGAAATATTTACTGATTGTAAAATTCCTAAACATATAAAACAGATGCCAACTCTGAGGACACTTTCACATCTTGGCCAAAACACTGAAATTACAACGGCATTTGAGGTTTTTTTTTTTTTTTTTTTACATTTTTACCTCATTGAAAGAAAAAATGTATATTGTATAACACTGATAATCTCTTCATAATACACAGTGTTATAATTCCTACATGTTACAAAATTACATTAAAATGATGCCAACCCCCAACAACAGGGCAAAAAATGAGTAATTAGATTCCAGCCGCTCATTCTTGCCATGTGAGAAGAGCATTTGAAAATATATGGACCCTCGGGAGGTAAAAATGAGAATTAGTTCATGCTTTTCTGGTCCAAAAATAAAATAAAAGATGGAGAGATGGGAGCGGCATATACAGTCCGACAGTGTTGGTTAGTGACGTCAGGATACATGCTCATTGGCAAGCAGGGATGGTAAGCAGGGCCTCTCCTGATATTCAGGTAATGTCCATATTCTGTGCAATGATAAGAATACAGGCGTTTAAATGGGTGCTCTCAAGGCGTAGATTAATTTTCTCAAAAGTATTGCCAACCCTCAAAAGAGAGTCTGAGACTGGCTCAGAACCCCTTGATATGCGTATTGAAAATTCCTTTCAGTGTCACAAATTGAGCAGTTCATGAGCATTGGCATAATTTCAGTTCCAATTACATTTGCAGGATTATTACATAACAAGATCAAGATTAGCATAGATTTCTGGTTTTGATTTGATGGCTCAAACACAAAGAAATTTTTCATTTGCACAGAATATCTTTTAAGTGATGAGGGATGCGTGCAGTGGTCTCCGCCCTTTTATAATGTATTTTAATTTACAATTCATGTGAGCATTTACCCTTCAGCGAGTTCTACGAAGGTTTTAAAAAATTTCCGAAGAAACATCAGAAAAAAGAGCCTATAATTTGAATTACATGTCTTTATTTTCTACTGCCAGTAGAATTTCCAGAAATAAGTTGGAATTGTGCTGATGTCAAAAAGTCAGAAGTGATAACGTGCTGTGCACTGCTAAAACAAAATCTTGCCAAGCATTTTAATGTTGAATTCAGATTTAAACACTTATTTCTATTAGCAGCCTTTTTTCTTTGAAAAAGAAACTCCTCCATGGCTTGAAGTCATTTTGACTCATTTCTAGATGTGTCCATGGGGTAAGTGAAATTATCTTACCCATGGATACATATAGAATGAGTCAAAATGACCTAAAATCAGTGGCAGAATTTCTTTTTCAAAGAGAAAAAGTAATAGAAATTAGTGTTAAGACTAAACACTAGATTAAAATGCTTGGTAAGATTTCATTTTTGCAGTGTGGGCAGCAATGTCTACAGATGTATTCCAGTCATGCACTTACCAAACAATGCGCTCTGCAGGAATTGGAATTAAATTAAATTCAGAAATAATTCTTTAGTGGCTGCTACCTGAATTTGCTAACAAAGAATGTAGTGACACCACATACAGCTGTTACACTTTAAGGAAAACTTCATTCAATGACAGGCCAGGCCTAACACTCGATCATCATGTATATGCATTCTCAAATATTTTAAAATGCCTTTATGTGCAATCATATGATCTGAAAATCAAATTTTGGCATGCCTCCACATTTATGCACTATGCAAAGAGTAAAAAGGGAAAAAATCAATATAAATACCAAAATGTAAGCCCAGTGTAAATGCATACTGAACTCAAAAGTCAATCAATCAGCTGAAATTCCTCACCCTATTATACTTTCCCTTAGCCCGTTTGACACCATTCCATCAAGTTGTCTTGTGTGACCTTCTTAACTGAATTGGCATTTCCATCTGACAATAAATCAAGCTTCCTGAACTTAGATTACAAAATTTTGTCAAACTGTAGCTATGAAACTACTCTTCCCATGGACACCGTTCCTTATCTTTCAGAGGAAACATTGCAGCACCGAAAAAAAATCTGAGTAAATGACCAATGAAGATCTCAGCCACAACCATATAAGGTCTATGTATGAGGGTGTGCTGGACAGACCTACCTCTGGTTTGTCCCTGTGGGTGTTTACTGCCTCTACATTCAGACTGATGGACTCCACCTTACAGCCTGCAAACCCAAGGCAGAAAGGTCCGGAGATAATCAGTAACTGGTAGAATGCATTAATTCAGAAAATGGTGAATGTGCACCACCTAACCACCACTAGGGGCAGCAGAACACTTCAACTGGAAGAAGAGCTTCCTTTTACTGCTATCGTTACACAAATTGAATCACCAATTAAAAACATTAAATATTTAACAATTACATGCAACTTTATGTAAAAATAAATTAATCAACTTAAACTGGAACTTGCAACTGTCTTGCATACCGTAAGCCACAGGAGTGAGTTTCAGGACTGTGTGTAAAGGGCATTTGAGGTAAGGCAGTTCATCTGTAGGGGAAAAACAACACAACTTTGGAAACTAGAATGATACAAAATATTTTATAGAAAAATGTTTCAGGACTACATCACATTTAAGCCATGTCTGAAATATGGAGCTACACAGCAATATGAATGAGTCCTGAAAGTTTGGGAGGGTGTTTACCAGCAGACTTGTCCAGGAAGTAGGCCAGAAGACAGCGCATAACAGCCTGGTGACAGATGACCAGCACGTTCTCCTGCCGCTCCAGCTCCATGATGACCGGCTCCAGTCTCTGCACCAAGTCCTCATATGACTGCAGATATAGCCGTACAGTTCATTACCCAACAATAAAATCACAAGAAGTAGCACTTATCAGAGAAAACAAAGTAAAGATTGTCCTGCAGAGCATCAATAATTATATCCCCAAAATCAATTTTCCGGATATTATGTTTTTTGCCCTGACCACCGCATCCGCTGCTGCAGAGATGATGCATTAGCACTATAACTGCAACAGTTTTTACACTTGGTTATCAATTCAGGGCGGGTAGTTAGATATCATAGAGAGGAGGAACAGATAAAATTTTGGCTGATTTCTGATAACGAATTTGCCTCAAGTGGAGGCTTTCCTTGAAAATTTCACTCAACAACTCTTTACTTGTAATTTGGCTCATATCATCATCGATCAATTTGAGAGACTTGCCACGATTGGCAGCCCACGCTGATGCTGGTGCAGGGAACTTGGGGCTTTCGGGAATATTCCTTTGCTGCCGGGGGTAACAGTGTAGGCCTTGTTATCAACTGTTTTCCATACGCTTAAATTTTCTGTTGTTTCAACCGGTTCATTTGACTTGAATCGTTAGTAACAGAGCACATTCTGTCATATTGATTAATGGTGGAAAACTAGCCAAGACAGCTTTTTATACCTTAGTTAGTACTCCCAGCTAGTTTAATAATGTTTCAAGCTTGTTTTATGTTCGTTTTTTTTTTTCAAAATATTCTGTTTATGAAGGTTCCTCAATAATCCACAAGCTCCTGCCCAGTAGGAATTTTGGTGTGTTGCTAGGTTGGAACCCATTTAAGCTGGAGATTTCCATCGTCCAGGCTACTTGTGACTCCTAATGTGTGGTTCCCATTTCTAGTGGTTCTAGTGGTTCTGGGAAGCAGGATTAGCAGCGTCTGAGGGATTACTGCACATTTTCTAAGTCTGTAAACTGAATAATTTAAAAAAATTGCACAAGTTTGTTGATCAAGAACAGAATATCCCCACAGCAACCATCGTGTTGAGGGGTGTGAGCAGCCCAAGGTCCAAGTCAATGAGCTGAAAACAGAGTATGCACAGAACATCTCCTTTCAAATAAAGATTAGTATTGACCCGTTTTTAATAAATTGTTTTATATTAACATTACGTGAACTCCTAAAACAGTCATCACTATCAGGTGTGGCCAGTTCTCCTCCTTATGGCAAGATGAAAAAGAAAATGCATAATTTCAAAGCAAAATTGTGTTTCTGCCCCTATTCAACTTTGGATAATTGTTCATCTTTGTTCACTTTGTTGTAATTTAAACATAAAACTGCATATTAGACAGCCTTGAAAGCACATGAAGAAGTAAACAGGGTAATATATCCATTTTTGAAGTGAATAAAATACATTTTTCAACATTCCATTTATGATTAAATTGCTGCAACAAAGCATTGAGAAGGAAGGTCTGTCTTTAACTGCTGATGGATTCTAATCATAGGAAAACTTGTTAATCAGGTGAAATAATTGACAACGGGGCAAGGGGATCAAAAAAGGGGATCATTTATGCCTACTCCATTTTCAGCTCATCAGCTGCCACTGGTACAAGTAGTTACGAGTGAGAGATGGTGGTAGTCAAGGAGGATGATAACTCAAGTTTAAGTAACTCTCCATTACAAATCCTTGGGTTATAAAAGGTTTCAGTTTTACAACTCTTAAGGACCAGTAGTTATATGTGAAATGTGACCTTCCAGGATCCAAGGTTTATTTATTTTTTTTTATGTGTGGCGCCAATCCACACCACTGTTATTCTGTCCTCCTACCCTTTTCACTGGACTTAATACTGGTGAACAGTGATGCAAGTCTCCACTTGCTTCATCAGCACAGGAAAATGACTGGCCACCTTGCCTAGTATCGACAACTAATGGCCTAGAATAATGACAGTGGACACTGACTTTCGTAAATATAAAGACTGATAGCAGCAAAGCCTAACTGAAATCAATAAATACAGTACAGTATGAATACTAGGCAACAGGCCGCCAATTTCTTCTTCTCTTGCCTTGCAGCGTTCACTCTCTCCAGATCTGTGTGGGAAAATGTGTAATCACATTATCTCTGCAGCCAAGCTGAAGCAGCACCGCTGCACAAATCAATCTGAGCCTTTGATCATCACACTTGGCACCAACTTGGTGTGCATCAGCAGACATGCACACGTGCTCAAGAATCTAACAAACATAATCTTCTATTTAGTTTCATGTCGTAAATGACGTGGAGCATTAGCGATTAGAAGAAAAACGGTAGCTCGAGACATCAGATGTGCCAGCGCGTAACTTCACGAGCAGAAAAATGTACGTTTTATGTAACACCACTTGTCTGGAATGCAAGCTTCACTCAGTTTGCACAGGAAGAGCAAATGACCATCAGCCAGTTCTAATAATAACTGAAGAGAAAAGCTGTGCTGGGCAGGATGAGACCTGGGTGAAGTCTGGAGTGTAATGCTGCAGATGAGGGAACTCTTGCACCACTGAGGAGGTGATAGACTGATGCAAGTGTAATGAGGTGTGATGGGAAGGGGCAGGAGAACTAACAGTGATGCGGGGGCACGGCTCATTACGGCACATTAAGGCCATTGCATTGGGCGTGATGATCTCTTCCAATTCCCTGATTCAATGTGCTAAGAGACAGTCTGTCAGGAGGTGTAATTACACTGACAGATGTGCACCCCCGTAAAGTAGGAGATATTATCCATATGATGAACAACACAAAAACAAAGGCAGATAATAGCAGTGTAAGCGCCAATGCTGAACTGACAGTAGAAATTAGTCGTGAAACAATGTTTATTCTACTGGCCTCTTGAGCCTTAGATAGCAAAGGAAGTTGTAAAGAATATGGTCACCCCACCCTGGGAGCCTTTAATATAAAACTTCAATTTATGAAAATCAGCATGTTATGCCCTTAGACTCATCAAATTGTGCTGGTAACTTCTGACCGTTTTACTGCTTAATACAGCTCTGCATGTCTAGCAGGTATACAGATGCTGAAAGCACTTAAATGTGTTACACACACTTCGCCTGAGTTAATGCAGCAGCCTAACACAGGCAATTATTGCATTTTGGCTCAGGCAGACTTGTTAGACACGGATACCTTGGCATCCGAACAGGAGATAAAACTATTAAAGTAAATAACAATTTCAGCCTATTGCACCTATTACAACCTATTCTTCATACACTCAGCCTAATGATCAGTACTGTTAATTTGCAATTGCATAAAATGATATTATGTTGCTTGTATATTTACCAGCCAAACATCACTTGACTGCATAATCTGATGGACAGAACAGTCAATGTGTAATTGACAGTGCATTTGAAAAGTGTACGGGCCAGTTGTCACGTGAGTTGGAGCAACCAACACATGGCATCACCACGGAGCTGATGATGAGAACGGTGTGAAACAAAGGGCTGAACAGCTTGGCAGAGTTCAGGGCGGGAAAACCCCCCCCCCGGAAAAGAAGGACTTCCTGTCTGTCATTTTTCATGAGCCCCAAAGGTATACACAACCTTTGAGCATTCTAGATTGACTGGTTCATTCTTGACTGGTAGAATCAAGTGTCTTACAGCTGCAACCTTCCCAATAAGAGGCGGCAGGCGGCGATTTCGCGACTTCTGCACTGCCTACTTTTTCTGAATGAATTTTTTTTTTTCTTCAATATCGTTACCTACTACCGCATTTGCTGCAGCCGCTTCAGCGCACTCAATTCACAGTAGCGATTTTTTCCCGCTCTAGTTCCAGGCTTTGAATACAACTCGAGTGCACTTCTGTATGATTATCTATGCACTTCACAATGGCGCCTTGATCGAGTTACACGTTAGTTTGGGCATTGTCCACTTGTCCAAGAGTTGAATAAAGTTGTCTTAGAGGTAGGTCAGCAATTATATTATTATCGGGGATGTCCAAGAGCATTGTATTCACTGTAATGTGACTAAAAACACACTACATTGCTCTGATTTGTTTGATTCCATGCCTCTTTCAAAGCCCCTTCAAGTATTTTTATTAGCATCGGTGATGCGTAACTGAGCCTAGGCCTACAATATGTGCATATAGCTGATTGCACATAGAAGAAATATTCATCAAAGAGAGGTCATCGATTGATATAATTACTACCGTTAACATTTGGGCGGCATGTTTCATTATCCTTGAACCTAAAGTTTAGATTTTTGCTGTGTGCGTTTGTCTAGGCAATAGGAACTTGAATACCAAAAATCGGACATGAGACTAAATCTAGTCTGAAATACATGTACATGTTTTACGGTAAAGGCGGCTCGGTTTATTTCTTTTAGAATCACGTCGCCAGCTTTCCACTCTCAGAAGTTCAACAGTCGCTAATTTCATCCCTAGCCGATCCACTTGTGGCACAAGACCCATATCATTTTCTTTTTGGCTCTCTCTCAAAATCTGTGCCTATCGAACAAAATACGACTCAAATGGAGACAACAAGTCTCATAGTGGTGGTAAAGTTGAAGGCATATTTCTGTTTGGTTTGAGATGATAATCTCTCGGCGAGATGAAATTCCATTGACTGCAACTGCAACCAAATGCGCATAAAAGCTAACAGTTCAGCCACTTTGAAAGTAGTTGTCTCCTGATCAAATTGACGGAGATTCCCAATAAGATTATTTTAATCTTGTTAATGGTGTTCTGAAATTGCGACCAGAGCTACGAAATGCAGATTTCTACATTTATTTTGATACAGTCAATGCGCACCGAAAGGCTTCCATGCGAGCTAGCTTTGTTATTCTGTGTTCATAATGCGGCTCTGACACGAGAAATGAGTGATCATTTGTCAATGAGTCATATTTAGCCCAGAACCAGAATGGGGGGGATAATCGCTTCCTGCAAGTTTTTGTGGTTGGCAGTCGGAGACGTGTGGGGATTCCCAGTCATCCTCAATCGCAACCTCATTATTTCTACGAACCTTTGGACAAACACAATGTGCTGGCCTTGAGTGGGAGCGAGGTATCCCGTCACGGAAAACATGAGGTGGAAACATTACGGGATATGCTGCAGATCGAGGTATCTTTGGGTTAATGTATGTATTTTTTTTGCATAAAATCTAAGTATAGGCTGTCATTCCAGTTTTCTGTGTTTTTGACCTTGAACTAAACCAACACCATGAATATGCGTACATGATCTATGATGACACAGCAGACACAATGGCGAAGCGGGCGGCAGGAAGTCAGATGGCCTTTGGCTTTACTAAAAAGCCCAAAAATGAAGACGTTGTCGGTAACATTAGTAACTAAATTGCATTTTGTGTGGATGCCATGTGCGTCCTTGCATTGTAATCCATTTGGTCTTCGTAGGTATCTTGAATGGACCAAATCATAGATGCGACATTGGGACTCGAACGTCCGCATTAATGCACGTCGTCTGCCCATATGCAATAGCCATTGCTCAGTAGTGAGCACCGTTCGCTGGGGTGCGAGAAAAAAGAAAACGCAAATCGGAGACTGATTAAAAGAGAGTGTTTAGCAATCGATATCATTATTGCAGGGTTAGGGTCGGCCTGTAGCATTCTTGGCAGTGGGATTTGAATCAGCCGAGATATATTTTTATTGTTTGATTAATAGCCAATTAAACTACACATTTCATTACCAAACCTGTACTTATTTTTTTTTTTTACAATATTTGGAGTGAGTGATTGGATGTTGAAGAAATTTCCGAACTGCTTTGAACTGAAAGTGGTGATCTTGGTCCGGATTACAATGATGAGGAATCAGACAGTGAGGATTTGATGGAGGACTTGCTTTAATCCTTGCCATACTTGTAGTACAAACAGGGCTGTGGCAGAGTGAATAGTTGGTGACATACAAAAGACGAGACTAAATAAGATTTATTATTGGGCTTCTGTATTTCATTCTCAAAAGTAAATGCTTGTCGCATAATACATACAGGATTTATGCATTGTAGCATCATACATACACGTATATGAAAAGGGCTGCCCGCTGGATATCTCCTTTGTCAACTGGATCTGCTTGGGGGCTCAGCCTTCTACTTTGGACCAATAGCCTCCTACTCTGAAAGTTATTTAGAAGGCCGCAGCTGTACTATAGCAAACACCTGCACCCCCCACTAGCCCTTCTGTTTGGATAAGACTGGACACTCCTGGCCTACAGACTCACCTCTCCTTTGGGGTAGCGGTATCGATACTTGTCTTGGTCGCGCATGGCAAACTCCAGTGGGTAATTCTCTTGAATCTCCTCGTACATCATCTCTTCACACACACCCTGAGGGAGGAAGAGCACTCCGGTAAGCTTACGTGCACTCAAGCGTGGCCATCACGAACAAAAATAGGAAAACGAAACGTCTCTCACAGCGTCTATCTCGTTGAGGGCCTTCCACTGCTCGTATGGCACGTTCAGCGCCTCTGCAGTCTGAATGGTCCGCTTCATCTGGCTGGTCCACACTTTCAGGTCTCTGATGTTCTGGTCCTGGATAAACTGGCCCAAACACTGGGCAAACTGGACCAACACACAGAGCAACATCCATGAATCCTTCTACCAAACACTCTCGCCAGACTGAGAAGGAGAGACGTTGTTTGCATCCCAATTTTCAAAACAAAATTGCAAATCCTAACATTATCTAATTTCCTTCACTCCTCCAACCTGATGGTATGGAGCTAAGAGATGAGTCAAAATGATACATGTTTGTAGTCTTGAGCACTCACTTTCCTATCAAACACTACCAACTAATGAAGACACAGAGAAACCCTAACCCATTCCGACCACATATAGTCACACTTCAGTAACAATGGATCAAATGCCCATGCATCTAAACCATAATAGTATGTTAGAATTTAATAATGAATTAACTAATTAATTCATTCATGGTTTTCTGATTAATTACATTTTTGTAATTACATTTTTAAGTTTTTGGTAATGGTTTTCCGTAAACCATTCTGTAAACACAAACTACATGAAATACATGCAATTTAGAAGTGTTCTGTAGAATCTAATCAATGTCACATGCCCAGCTGCTGCTTTTCACGTGCTTCAGCTATGTTTTGCAAGGCGTTATCCTTACTCATGTACAATAATTAAGTCATGTACTTCCATCCCTCGTGAAGAACAGACGTTAAGTCAATATGCTTTGGTCACTGCTGAGTAGTCATTTAAAACGTTGCAGCACTCATCTGAAAGAGGAACAACCCGTGCTAAATTTAAAATAAGTGAGAAATGCCCAGATCCCTTCTCACGTGATGGCTGATATCTGGCCCAGAAACAAAGGCGGAGAGACAGACAGACAGACTGACAGGAGGAATGACTGAAGAATGCAAAGGCACATCTACACAGTAAGATGAATGATCCATATATTAAATTTTATGGAGGAATGCTGAACAGCGTATGAGTTCTGGTTCGAAAGAGAACGGGATGGCTGATATCTGACCTAGAGACAAAACAGGGTGAAGGGATGGCTAAAGGGACGGGAGGACAGACAGAAGTATGAAGAGGTACATGTACACAGTAAGATGTATCCATGTATTAAATTTCGTAGAGAAGCGTGACAAAGAAAAGAAGTACGACCGATAGACACGTGGACGGACACATGGACACACGGAACGGAAGGAAAAACTCATTCTTATATCCCCCATTCAACTTCGTAGTGGGGGATAATACAAACCCGCCCTTTAAAGTAGGGCTGCACAAGACGATTATCTATCATCTACAATCAATTAATTTATTGATTCTTTTTAGATTACTTGATTAATCGAGCAAATCATTTACCTATTATTCAAAAGATTATTTTTAATTGCTTGATTGATATAACATTTAACTACAGAGGCCCTGAAAGGCAAAGGAGGAAAAAATTCTGGTGATCCAGTTTCAAAGTCTGATCCAAGTGGTTTCTCTCCTGTGTTTAGAACTTAATTACAGGTGAAAAAACCTATTCACTCGGATAATCTTCCTGTCTCTATGTTCTGCAAAAAAAAAAACCATTTCAGCGGGTCAATAATTTTTTTTTTTCCCTGATTATTTTTTAAGTTACTTTTTTCATCAGTGAAAATGTGAGAAAAAAGATTTGGCAGGTGGAACTAAAATTTTCAGGATTTCTTATGTGTTTGTTGTTTTAATACTCATTCCAGCCACAAGAGGCTGAGATGCACCGCAGCCACTACTGTCCCCAATACTCTAAACGGATGCCTTTCTGCAAAACAAACAAACTCACAAACTCATGAAAATTTAGATAGTAGTCCAGTCTTCTGTACTGTAACATAAAGTACCATGTAAACCAAACAGCATAGGTCTCTATAGCACTGAACAGCAAATAACAATTAAAAACACCATCCCACAGAGCCCTAGACAGGCAGATATAATAATAATGCCAAAGAGGACTATCAGCTCCTGTCAAAATTCTTCAATGCTGAAGTGAACCAACCATTCCATTCTATATTGAGACACGGCTTTTTTGCTTCAGAAACCTTACATCTTTGTATCTGCCGCATAATCCTTAAATGAAATTTGCCATCTTTTGAAATTCATGACTTGTATCAAAGAAATAGTTCTGTCTGACTGTTATAACATTGAAGGCTTCTCTTTTCAAGTTGGACTGCGAAATAGTACTGTTCAGTGCCTAAACAACTCAGTGATGAACTTAAATGAAAATGATATATTGAGCATAGTGGTCAACCTTCCTGACCTGCAGTCCCTGACAGTGGACTATACGGCTTTGTCTAGCGTCAAGAGCATTAGAATGATGTTGATGAAAACCCCCTCCATCAGATTCCAGTCTGTGACACCTGCACTACAGTCACACTCAGCCAGGTTCCATTTAACTCAGGGATTCCCCCATGTTTACTTTGGTTCTGCAATTCTGAGAACCTGCGAAGACTTCCGGGAAGGGTGGTAGCATTTCAATGATGAATGTGTTTAAGTAGAAATGCATACTGATTTGAAACTTTATAAAAAGTTTTCGGATTTGGTATCATCCGAAAGGGCATTCAATACTCTCGCTAACTATTTCCACCCAGAGATGATCGTGGATAGAGTAATCATGGATGTAAAACAGGCTTTTAGCAATCCCTGATATCACCCTTGAACAGCACTGAGAATTGGGCCAAGAGCGGTGACGTTAACTATTAATACAGCAAGCTGTATGCATTTTGATCTGTTAACAGCCCTTTTAAAGGAAATTCATTTCCACAACAGACAGACAGTAAAGTAAGAGACTGGTAGATGCTGTTCGAGGAACAGACGACAGATACCCTACCTCCTTGCCCCTCTCTGAAAGCCCAGAGTCACCCCCGATGCGGCCCTTAATGTTGCAGTCGCTCTCTCCATGCCGACACAGGTAAATGGAGCGGGGAGTAATGTGGATGTTCATGAGGTAGTACACAATGCGGCTCTGGATGTGGTCTAGAACTCGGTTCACCAGGTAGCGCCGGCCCACGTTTATAATCTTAATGTAGGACAGTTCCCTGTAATGGAAGAAGTCAGCAATGACTTCTCAGCACACTCTTTCCTGTGTTCGTGGAGTGGGCAAAAGTGTCTCACGAACCCTAAATACACCGAAAAATAACCAGCCAGCAAAATTAATGCGTGAATCTAGTTCCATTCCAACAACAAGATGACAATGGGTGCTTTTCATTATGCTAACGTGTCTCCTCCTTCCCTCTCTTCATTGGGTCTAACCACCTCCGTGCCAAGATTTGCGACAGAGATGTGAGGACGCCCGAAGGACAGAGGAGCCGAAGTCGCCAAATGAGAAATCCTTCTTTCCATAAAGTGACATCACATGTGGAGGTGCAGCATTTAAATGTCACACCACAAGATAAAAGGCTTAAGCGTAGGATGCACTAGTGTTTACTCTCATTAAGCTCCTCCAGGATCCTCCTCTCTCTTTACTCCACGTCCTCTCGAGGTGCATTTCAGGGATTGGTAGATCCTCCATGATGGCGGAGGCAGAACAATTTTCAGGTTAAGGGAGAGGAGAGGATTCAAGGAAGCGTGAGTTAGCATAATGAAAAGCACCCTATATCATCTTATACCATCCTCTCAGAATCATTTTTTTGTCAAATTAGTTTTGTTGACTGTTATTGTTGAGCGTGAAATGTCACTCTGCTTTGATTCCCCATTAGTCAACATAGCCCACAGGAAGCTTGTGAAAGTGAAGGTTATCAATACATTTTACAACAACTCAAAAATGAATCCACAAAATGAAGTCTTGAAGTGGTGAGCAACCAGTTTTTCCATTACAGCTGCAGCGCACCTTTTTGGAAGGCTGCCTGACTGATTAGCTAATGAGGATATTATGCAAACTGTCCTATCATTTTGATATCATTACAACCTCAGTGTCCAGGGTACAGCACATTCATCAATACATTTTTACAGGAAGCAATTACAAATCTACTTCACATAAAATGTAATCTATTGAAATCCACTCTTGGGAAGCTGTTTGTGTCAAGGGCTGAAAAGACGTTTGTGTCTCTGAAATGTGTTGACTTCCTACCTGTCCAGAACTTCATCGAGAGGTTGGTATGAGTTCTCATAGCACTGTATCCTCTTCATGAAGTCGTCTATGGCCTCCTCTGCATTGCAGTCTATGTAGTCTGGGCTGCCCAGCTTCACTTGCTGCACGGGCAAAAAGAAAGGAAAAAGGGAATTAGATCAAATGAAAAATTGAAGGAATTATTGGAAAACATTCAGGATTTTTCTTATTTTCTTATCGCTGTCTGCTTTTCGTTCACATATTGGGTTTGGGTCACGGTTTGGATCACACAAAACCAATGCAGAACATGAAAATTAATTTTTGCATTTTTATCTAAAACCTTGACCATTGTAGTTAAAGTGGCAAAAGAGAACTTCCCCCTTCATCATTCTCAAGTGGAATTATTGTTTGCACTGCTTTCGCAAAGACAATCGGATCACTTTCTGTTAACCACAAAGTCTAGCACCGTGAAGAAAATATCAACTCCAATTTGGAAATAAGAGAGAGGGAAAGGCATGCTTTCTGAAGAGGTAAAATGAAATTTCTGTGATAGTATACTGAATTTGGGAACAGGCTAAAGCTATTGTAATGAGGCGCTTAGCACAATAACAACGTAGTTTGAGTAACATTATTGCTTCACACAAACAAGCAACTACAACAGAGATTGGCATCACGGTGGAGTATTTTTGAAGTACATTTGAAGAAAACAGTAGGGAAAAAGCATGACCTTGTTCATTCATTTAGTCTATGATGGAGACATGAAAGTAGATAGAAATTATTCCGTATGCGCTAAAAAAAAGCTAACTGGGTGGGTAGCATGTTTATGTCCTGAAAAAATGAGAGAATCTGTGCAGCTGAGATGGTGATGATATATTTTCTGTTCTTGGATTTTCATATGAACTAGTAGATCATATGCTTTGTCCATATGATTTTCACATGAACAAGCAGACCAGCGTCACAACCAGTTTGACTGGATACTAATCCAGTTTTTTTCTGGCTGCAGGGCTGGTAGCATAGGTAACTGATTTCTAGAGGGCTTTCTTCTAACAAAGAATGCAAAATCAACCTTGACTGGAGCAAACAGGACCAAAAAACAAAAAGAAGCAAACCCCAAGGAACTTTCAGAGCAGTGTGTGGCCCAAGCTACCTGCTAACTTAGCTAACTGTTCCTAAGGGATATTCTCCTCTTGCCGGGTAGTTTCCACAATCACTTCAGTCATTCAACTGTCCGCCATTTCAGCTACTGGGGATTGATACCGATGGCTACCATGGGATAAAAAAAGAGCTATACCCTTCCTCTTTGGTTATGCAATGGTTGACACATTTCCTCTGCGCTACATTCAAACCTTCATTTTCCCCGGGGATCATACGCGGTATCAGACAATGGCTTAGTGAAAGCAAGTCTTATGGGAAAGCAATCTAAACACCTTTTACATTCCATCTTCCAATCATAATGATATGCTAAAGCAAAAAAAAAAAAGTTGTATATTGCCACTTTATTATTTTTTTTACAGAAATTCTACGATGTTGGCAATTATGAAGCAGCCTGTCGTGTAAAAAGCAAAAATCAACAATATTAAATTTACTTTGATTTTACAGGCAATTACGCATCTCAGCAGGAAAGAATAAATACACTTACCACAACGTTTTGTGCAATGACTTCAGGGTCATTACAGACAGACTCCACAAAGAACACCTACAAAACAGTAACAGAGAAAAAAGTGTGGTGAGGGGGGGGTCTTAAACTTCCTGGAGGGCTGCAGTCTCAGCAAGTTTTGGCCATTTCTTTTCAGGTGGCAGCCAATGTCATCCTTTACAAGTCAACGAAGTGACCTACTGAGCTGCATAAAAAAATGAGCAGACAATGACGCTGTGGCCCTCCATGCTTTCAGTTTGAGATCCCTGCTGTTGTATCAGATATGGTTCTCCATATTACTGTTCAAACTTTAAGATGGTCATCTGTTTCTGACCCATTGCATTAGATTCTATCGATCAAATGTAATCCCAATGCCAATCTGCTGGCCCAAAACAAGTCACAGAGCTGAGATTCAACGTATGCGGCTGAAAGCTGCAGAATTGATAGGAGAATGGCAAGCTTTTTTGGGGAAAATGAAGGAGGGGAATAAAAGATTTTTCTAAGTCAGCTGCAGAAGGGGGCCACACTGCACAGAGGCACCAAGGATATTTCCTATATTTATTCATAGTTCTTAGTACAGTGAGGTTTATACACACTATCCCTCAAAAATATTTGAACACTTTACTCAAGTTTTTATTTCATGTTTTAGTGATGCAAGTAATGTAAAACATAACGCGTTGCTGAATACCCCTCGGCCCAGACAAGATTTCCCGCCACAAGGTCACAGCGCTAAGGTGAAAGGTGAAATCTAGCAAAAAACGTGATATTGCACATCTGTGTGTCACAGTGAGTTAACATACCAAATTTGGTGATGCTGCGATCAGTAGTTGCTGAGTACTGACCCACACAAGATTTCCTGCCTCAAGATCACAGCGCTAAGGTGAAAGGTGAAATCCAGCAAAAAACGTGACGTTGCATATCCATGTGTCACAGTGAGTTAACATACCAAATTTGGTGATGCTGCGATCAGTAGTTGCTGAGTACTGACCCACACAAGATTTCCCGCCACAAGGTCACAGCGCTAAGCTGAAAGGTGAAATCTAGCAAAAAACGTGATATTGCATATCCATGTGTCACAGTGAGTTACCATATCAAATTTGGTGAAGCTGCGATCAGTAGTTGCTGAGTACTGACCCGTACAAGATTTCCTGCCTCAAGGTCACAGCGCTAAGGTCAAAGGTGAAATCCAGCAAAAAATGTGACGTTGCACATATATGTGTCACAGTGAGTTACCATATCAAATTTGGTGAAGCTGCGATAAGTAGTTGCCGAGTACTGACCCAAAGAAGATTTCCAGGGTCAAGGTCACAAAGCTAAGGTCAAAGGTGAAATCCAGCAAAAAACCTGACATTGCACATCTATGGGTCATAGTGAGTTACCATGCCAAATTTGGTGAAGCTGCAATCATTAGTTGCTGAGTACTGGCCCGGCCAAGATTTCCAGAGTCAAGGTCACAGAGCGAAGGTGAAAGGTCAAATACAGCAAAAAACCTGACGTTGCACATCTATGGGTCGTAACTAATTACCATACCAAATTTGGTGAAGCTGTGATAATTAGTTGCCGAGTACTGACCCGGACAAGATTTCCAGGGTCAAGGTCACAGAGCTAAGGTCAAAGGTCAAATCCAGCAAATTACCTGACGTTGCACATCTATGAGTCATAGTGAGTTACCATACCAAATTTGGTGAAGCTGCGATCATTAGTTGCTGAGTACTGGCCCGGACAAGATTTCCACGGTCAAGGTCACAGCGCTAAGGTCAAAGGTCAAATCCAGCAAAAAACCTGTCGTTGCACATCTATGGGTCATAGTCAGTTACCATACCAAATTTGGTGAAGCTGTGATCATTAGTTGCTGAGTACCTGGCCGGACAAAGTCATGGACGGACGACAGACGACAGACGACGGACAACAGACAGACACGCAGGTGACGACAATACACCTCTGGCCGAAGTCGGCCGAGGGGTAATAACCACTAATGGCTCAAATAGTGCAAAGTCAAAAACAATCTGTAAATTTAGGACAGTCCTAAATTTTGGAGCAGGAAAAGAAATTGTACTTGGCAAAATGAACAGGTAAACCAAAATTGGGCAAATTTTTTTGTTTGTAAAATGCATGGAATTGGCTAACTTATAAAACAGTGATTTGCCCAAGAACTGCATTAATCAGCTGATTACATACAGATAGCAACCGGGCTAGTATACAATCCTGTGAAAAAGTATATGCCACTCCCTGATTTCTTCTATTTTTGATTATTTTTCATACTAACATTGTTCAGATCATCTGACTGATTGTTTATATGAGTTGAAAATGTGAGTAAACACAAAAAGCAGCTTTTAAATGATAATATCATTTATTGAAGGTAAAAAGTTATTCAAAACCTACATCACCCATATGAAAAAAATTACTGCCCCCCTAAACCAAATGACTAGTAGTGCCACCCTTGGCGGCATCAGCAGCAATCAAATGTTTGCGATAACTGGCAATGAGTCTTTTACATTACTGTGGAGGAATTTAGGCCCACTTATCCTTGCAGAATTGTTTTAATTCAAACACATTGGAGGGTAGCCTCCGTTGCAGATAGTTTTCTGTGGTTTGCTTCCCTCACACAAGAACATCTGGGCACTTGATCCTGGTTTCGTGTTCAATCAATCAGAGAGAAGCTCTGAAATTTCTGAGGCCACAGGCACATACTGTTACGGGAGGTGAGCGAAACACAGAAGACGTCTGCAACTCAGGCTGACCAAAACCAACATGTTGAAGATGTTCAGAAGGTGATTTTTCTCTGGGTTTCTTCAGAGTTGAAGTTTTCCCGGACACAAGTTCTTAAGCTGAAGAGCAACGCACTTCGATCGGCACTCGTGTGACACGGGCCGGTCACTATCATGGTGAAGGCGCTTGATTTCCTTCTTGTTCTCATCCAGTCGGCTTTTTATTCTTGAGAACTTTTCTAATAAACGGTATCATCCCGTATGGCACACGAACATTTCGCTAGAGGTTTATACAGCAGTATTTACGGAAAGAACGCTGCTTACAACTGAAGGAACATCGAGTTGGTTTTTTTCCCATTTACATATTTTCTCTTTCTTTAATCCCATTCTTTTTTTACAAACCAAACAAATGTCATTAACTAGGGATGTCCCGATCACATTTTTTTGGTCCCGATCCGATCCCGATTTTTTAATGATGAGTAATTGCCGATCCCGATTTTTTCCCGATCCGATCTTTTTTCTTACCTTGAATAAACTGAATCCATTGTATTCAGAATTTTATCTTGGTGCATTGCAAAATAAATTGGATTGTTTGCTTCAATGATCAATCCATGCTTTGCTTTTCCTCACCGTTTTGTTTATTTTACAAATCAAAGAACACAGTGAGCATACTATATAAAACATATAAATGAAATAAAAAAATAATTATGTAAAATTGTGCTTATAAAGTAAGTACATTCATTTTCAAAGTGCATTCAGAGCTTGGTGATGACTTCACTCTTTGCTCAGTAAATACAATGTAAACTTTGTAAAGATAATGTAAACTTCACTGAATCAGTAACTTCAGTTACAGAAAACCACTGAAGCAAAATAAACCTGTAAACAATGTAGCAGCTCAAGTTTAACACTCTGCTCAGTAAAAAAAAAGACTAGAGCCATATATATAAATAAAATAAAAAAATTATTATTATGTAAATGTAACTTATCAAGTAAGTACATTCATTTTCAAGAACAGCTTGCTTCATCTCAAACGTTGCATTAATCCAGTGCGCTGAGGCTGAGAAGGGACATCGGGCAGACGTCGGAAGTCCAAAGGTCTGTTGTGAATGAGACGGCCGCCCCATCCGACAGAGGATCCCGTACGTGAGTCCGAACTTTGTTATAAAGCTCCGGTATTGCTGTGCTCGTTATGAAGTGCCTAGACGGTAGCTTATAGCGTGGCTCCAAGAATTCCAAAAGCCGACGAAAGCCGGTGTTCTCTACCACGGAAATGGGCTGGTCGTCTAAAGCAATAAACTCTGTGAGCCTTTGGGTAATCATCCTGGCCTTCTCTCCACCGCGAGGAAACTTGTCTTTTCTTAAACTAGCGAGCAGCGTCTGCTGCTTCAAACCAGCTTTTGATTCGGTAGCAGCGCTGTATTCCTTATATTCTGCTTCGTGTTTCTTGAGATGCCGAATTAAATTAGTTGTGTTATAGGAAGCTCTGTTGCTGCCACCACGTGAATCCATTTGCTTGCAGACTTTGCATTTTGCTGCGGGTCTGCATTCGTCTTCCAACTCGTATAATCGCCACACGGCCGACATAGTTGTTTTGTTTACAAATGTGGAGACATGTGCTGCCGAGCGGAAACCTTCGACCTCAATTCGCCACATCCGTTCGGAGCACGTAAGTGATGACTAGTAGAGGGCAGAAATGCGCCTCTTATTTATACACTGCGGACTATAAATGTGTAACGTTATTGATATATTTCAAGATCGGATCGGGGATTTTGAACGCAGATCGGCGGATCACCGATCTAATAAAATATGCTAAATCGGCATGCCGATCCGATCCAAATGATCGGATCGGGACATCCCTATCATTAACAACGATTTTTTCCAGGAATTTCTGCAACCGCAATTTCTCTTATTAATATTTGATAGGGGAAACCCAAAAGGACTATCATATAACAAACATTCTGATTGACTTATTTCACGCAATGCCATTATGTCACAGAACACAAAACCCGGCTTGAGGATGAGCCGTCAATGCACTCTTAGTAGAATTTCAATCGGCCGACCACTTGTGGGAAGGACCTATTGTTCCAAGTTTTCTCCATCTGTAGATAATGGCTCTCAAGGAGTTCACCAGAGACCCAGAGCCTTGGTAATAATGGCTTCATTAACCCTTTCAAAACCGATAAATGTCAACTATTTTGTTTTTCATCTGTTTTTGAATTTCTTCAGATCCAGCTTCATGTGCTGCTTTTTGCCCAATCCACATTGCCAGATAGGCCCTATTTAAGTGATTAGATTAAGCAGGACAGGCACTAAACATGTCTGGGTGAGCCTACTGAAATTAAACCCAAACGTCACTAAAATGTATTTAATTCGTTGATTAAGTAACTACGGGGCGATTACTTTTTCACGCTGGGAAAGGTAGGGGTGGATGGCTTTTGTCTTTCAATAAATGAAATCATCATTTGAAAACTGCATATTGTGTTCACTCAGGTTATCTTTGTCTAATATTAAAATTAATTTGATCTGAAACATTTAATTGTGATAAATATGCAACAATAGAAGAAATTGGTAAGGAGCAAATATTTTTTTCACAGCAGTGCTGCTAGGAAATTACAATCGCAGGATATGCAAGCACATTGTTAGCGACTCCCTTTGTCATCGTTTTTAACCACTTGTTTCCCGTATATTTACATTACCGCAACTCATGCCTGCCCGATCTCTTATCAGTTGGCTTATCGAACTTGCCCGGAAACGTGTGTACTTGTATTACTGCCGACCGGCTCGAGTCCCGGAGCCGTCTTATCACGTTGCTCACTTTGCATCTAAACACGCAGAACTGTTACCATGAATGCTTTTTGCTTTGCGTCTAAACGCAGACAATCGTTTGAGTTCATGTGACATTATGATTGGTCTTGGGTGATATAAGAAGTAACATGCATACATTCCATTACTTTCAGTTTGTAAATTTAGTTTCGTTCATTTTCACTGTGATCACATTGTGACAGCCAAATGAACTGATGTTGGTCCTGCTGTGGCAGGACAAAAAGCTTGTGAAGATGCTGTCAACCGGCGGGCCACATGTGCGAAACAGTGAAGAGGAATAGTCAGGGTGAGCGAATGGTGAAACCACATTGTATTGTTGATAACAACTCCAGTATGAGCAGCGTTGATCGCAGTGATCAACTGGCTAGTTTGCACCCGCCGACTGCGAAAAAGTTGAGACTGTGCGAATCTTGTGTAGTTTGGGCCAAGAACGGTGTAAGGAAAGAGTCACGCTACATGTGCATGAGTTATGGGATTCCATTATGCGTTGAACCATGCTTCCAAACTTACCATACTGTCAAGAATTTTTTATGTAAGTTTTTTTTCATGTCGCCGTCATTCTGTCACCTCGCAATCTGTTTCTGTGTAAGTAAAAGATGTATATAGCGTAATTGATTGCATCCTTATCGTATATCGCATGAACTCAAGTCAGTGTCTGGATGGATTAGATGCTGAACAGCACAGTTCTTAACACCCCTTACGCCAACGACCATCAGTGAAAATAATCTGGGCCAACACGCACGGCAGCACTCACTGCTGCCCTGTTAAACACAACTCGCATGAGCTATCGTTCATAGACGGATCTGGGACTCAAGCTCGGCGATTGTTCGCGAGTAAACGCGGCTCCAAGCTCTAAGTGGTTAAGTAGCTAATATGTGACGTTAATAGACCGATGCTATACCATCCTAGCTAGGTACAGCAAACAGTAATGTTATTGTTAACTGAATAAGCCTTCCCAATACTTATCAGTGCTTCTGCTGATGGGCTTTGATGCATATTTTCAGAAAAGGAAATGGCAATGTAAATAGGTCCATTGATGTTAAAAAGCTATCCTAGCCCGCAGAAAATCTCTAGCATGCTGGTTTACTACAAACAGACATACACCCATGCCAGAATGACATATACAGTGGGTGCGTTATAACCAAACGCTGAGCCTACATCATCTCCCAGCAACCATGGCTCTATATATCTACACCTGGCTCTATATTCACAGCACCCCTGGATCTGCTCGTGGCTAAATGGCCTGTTCCCTCCGCTCTGTTATGTTATATTAGTTCCTAGGAACAATCAGGTAACTCAAGGACTCTGAATGTGCTCGGCTCCATACGTTTGCCAAAGTAAACCACAACTCTCCCTAATGCTTTATAAAATTGGATTAATAGCAGTTCAAGTAAAATACATCACATCCCACCACTGTACATCATAATTGCAAGAAATGTAATGATAGGCATTTATGTTTGTACTGAAATTCTCTCTCATAACATTCTGGCTGCAATACCTTGTAGCCATTTTGTTCAGCAAATTTCATGATGGTTCCTCTTCTCTCTCTCGTCGTATTGGTGGCATCAAACACCTAATTCAGAAAACCAAACAGTTCAGCATTATTATAAGCTCAACCAAGTAGGCAGTAGCTGTAACACTACACTGAAGGCTGCTAACAGCATGCCCATTATGCCAGCAGTCCATATAGCTCATGAAGCTGCCTCACAAGAAAAGTAAAGAAGAGCAATAGTGTTGACACACAAAAACTCACCGCAACCTGGCCCCCCTCGTCTTTAAGGTACCATCGGATATCATTCAGCGCAGTTAACGCACACTGCCTGGGGTTAAAAATGAATAAACTGAGCCAAAGTGAAAATTATTATTATTTTTTTTCAATCTTAGTGATTTTCAACATGTCAACATATTAACAACACCTTGTCTGCTTCCCTAGCTGAAGTAGAAGTGCATCACCAAAAACTAAGCAAAACAAAGGAATTTGGAAGATAAATTGCAAGCTTTTCCTTCATTTTCCTTGGACTGCAAAATATACTTTGAGGAGCAATGTAAATGAGCAGAATTTTGTCTCCATTATGATGTGGATGACGGTAATGAATGATAATGAACTCCACTATGGTGCATTAATAGAGAAGAAAACGGATGTATCCGGGAGGTATGCATATAACTTATGAAGTCACCTATCTGGGTTATAAAGACCTTATGTCAACATGAGAGTACAATTAAACTCCTTTGTTCAGTCATATGTGTAACCAAACACAGCATAGTAAAACTTACTTTCTGATCTTTAAGCCTTCCTCATTGTCTGGACGGAAGAACTCATACGACTTGTAGATCTTCACACAATCCCTCCGATATTGCCCCACATTGAATTCTGGAATGAAAGAAACACAAGGTGGCTTGGTGATTTGGTTCTAGCAATGGACTACAACCCTGAATACCATGTCCAGTGCTTGACATTAATTTTTTGAGGCACTGTCCTTCGGACAAGTAAATTGACCTTTCACTTGTCCTGGCTCAAAAGTCACTTGTCCAGGTATAATTAACAAAAATTTACTTTTTATGCCCTCGGAATCGAAGATTCGGGGCATATTGTTTTTGGCCTGTCCGTCTGTCGGTTTGTTTGTTATTATTATCCCCCAGCATATAATGTGGGGGGATATAGTCATGGGTGCTGTTATCTGTCCGTCCGCCCGTCTGTCTGTGAACATTTCGTTTCCGGAGCATAACTTGACCCCGTTCAATATTTTTTAACAAAACTTGATGTGCACATTAATCATGACCTGAAGTGGGGCCTTTTGCTAATCCGAAGTTGATGAATTTTGTATTATTTCTGGTTTCCATGGAAACATTTTGAACTTAGAATTTTAGGGGGTATGGTTTGTTTCAGGAGCAGGTGGCATTTTCATTCTTTCAATATGTGGGGCTGAGGGATATGCCATCTCCTGATGACTCCTGTTTGCTGCCCCATGGGACAGCTGAGTGTCGTGTCTAAAAGCACTTGTCCCTTTGACCAAGTAAGAGGAGCTGGAATATTATAGGAATGATATAGGTGACTATTGTGGTGTTTTAAAATTTTGGTACATAAACATTTTCCAACATTCAAAACTGTGATTAATGAAGTGTTTCAGTCAGTATAACTCCAATCTAACAAATCAACAGTTATAAAAATGTGGCAAACATTATCTGGGAAACATGTTTTTTCACTTTACACGGAGCTAAGATTGGTACTGAAATATATTAAATCTTTGCTAAATGAGTTAGTGTATGTTTATGAGTTGTAAAACATAAATTATCTTGAAGGAGTAGATATTTACCAGTAATCTTGACTCCAACAACTAAACAATAAGTCAAAAGATAGCAGTTGAAGACTTTTCCGATGGTATTTAATCAAATGTAACCAATAAAAATGTTTGCAATTAAATTAAATTTTGAATGCAGGACTTTTACTTTAATAAAGTTATTTCTCAACATGATGCTATTAACGTCACAAAATTTATTAAACACTATTTTCCAACCAGTCATTAGTGCACAGGTGACTGTAGGCCTAACTACATAGTAAAAACTGGCATGTTTGGGTTACTGCCTCTGCATGAGTCATTTAAAATTTAAATTACTTAACCTAACAATTCAACTACCAATTGTAGACCAATAGACCAGGGCACTGAGGTTCCGGAGGTGAAATCCCAATGATATTCAGTGACTAGGATTGCGATTATCAGCTATAATGTCGTAAACATCAAGGATCGAGGACAGACTGACCACGAGCTAGGAGACTGTAAAACAATGATATCTGCTCCTGTAGAAACTACAAGTCCACATGAAATCAAACTTGTTTTGAAAAAAAAAAAAAGTTTTATACATGTCACAGAGAAGTACTACATTACCCACATTCCTACGCTGTTACCTTGGAAACGTTTAATAAACCTGTGAATGTCTCCGTTAAACTAGTGAGTTAGGTCAGTAACAAACGAAGCACTGGCAATGTCACTAAATACAAACAATATGAAACACTAAATATACTCACGACACAAACTAAAATATATTACAATGATAAATTAAACAAGCAGCTAAACTATCGATGCTGCAGCGAGAAGGCATTGATTCACATCTCACGCACTACTGTCTCTCATCGCACTGGTGCCATTACGGTTCATTTTTCATTCATCACACAGACCAAGTTTCACGTCGCTCAGGTGCAGTTGCTGTTTTTCTTCTTGGGGCTATTCCTGGAGCTTGCCCAGGTTGTGGAGCCTTCAGAAACATCGCTGCTCCTCTGATGTAAGCGGTTCCTACTGTATATGTGCGCGCGCGCGTGTCCATGTCTGTGTAACTGATCGGTCGATCAAAGAATTCGAGTTGGACGCTGGTTAGACGTGTCGTGGGAAAGAACATTTTTGTTTCAAATCGGTATTCTGAATGTATTCATTTAGTGAATTGAATTCAGGGACACATAATGTGAAGACACGGTGTTTTTTCAGCGACTTTTAACTTGTCCGATGGGGCAAGTAAATTTCTCTTCCACTTGTCCGACAATAAAATCTACTTGTCCCGGACAAGCGGACAGGCGTTAATGTCGAGCCCTGATGTCACGCAAAACTATTTTTGATACATACAAAATACACACATAAATTCTCCTTGGGGTAGAGGTGCATGCCTTTGCATGAGTGCAGTGTGAGCACAAGTTGCTTAATGTCAAAGAAATAATAATCTGGGCTGTTTTACTTTCTGTGATGGTACCTTTTGTGGGTACACCAATCCAGTTCAGGTAGCGAGTCAGCTTCTTTGATATGTAGGTCTTCCCTCTGGCTGGGAGGCCCACAGTGACAATAAGAGTGGGACAGTTGGTCATACATACTGCAGAGGAAAAAAAAACAAAATAGAGAGGGAGAATGCTTTATAAACATGCCATTATTAACACAAGCAAGAACCTTTGAATAGCCATGCTTCATAGTGGACAGACAAGTTCAATTTCCGCGTCACAATGGCAGGGAACTATACCCACAACTATATGCTAGGACAGATGGGGTATTAGAATGTATGTTTATTTTCACACAAGCTGCTAGACAATCCCAGCTATTTTACCCACTGAACCAAGTGACCAAAAAAGTCTGACAGGTTTATACATTTGCCTATGCCTAGTCAAGTTCATACTTATCAGAATGGATGTTTTTTTCAGGGCTTTTTCAGCTTACCCTGACAGGATAATATCGTGGAGAGAGAGGAACAGCTCATGATAGGCAGTCTGATCGTATGCTGTGGGCTATGCCACAAAAGCACTCTCACCAGGATAATATAAGAACAGTCTTGAGATGACAGACTGCGGTCAGTGTACCCTGTGCACATCTCCAACTTTCTGATAAGCTATATCAGACATGCCTACCCCTAAAAAGTAGTATCAGTAACACTTACTTAATTTATGCCATATTTTCAGTAATATGACAGACCTTTCAGTAACACCTAAAATGTTTGACACAAAAACATATTTTTCAAAATTAAGAGGCAGTTTATCATTTGAATACCCATTAAATCAACCACACAAGATAATCAGGAGAGAATTTATTTTCATATTTCAAACTTTTCAGGTTTCCAAAGTCATATTTATATTGAATGATATACATATATATTGCACTCAAAGTCTTATAAAGCTATATTCAGGTGGTCATGACAAGAACATTTCTGAAATTTAGCATTAGCTCCTCATCAAGATGTCAGACAGCAAATGATAATATCAAGAACAAATCTTTGCAAAGTCTACAAATGCTTGACAAACTTGCTCCTCTTTCATTAATTTATATTCAGGAGCTCATGACAAGAAAATCTCTGCCATTTAACATATGCTTAAACTGTACATCAAGATGTCAGCCTGCAATTGATAACATCCAGGACAAGTCTTTGAAAAAATAATCTCAACCACTAACTCATCACCTTTCCAGCTGAATGGCATATATGCAGTCAAGAAGTAATCTCAACTGACAATCTCAACTGTCATCTTGCATTCCATAAGATACCTAAGATTCTTTAAAAAGGAAGTTAAAGAAGGCCAATGGGATTAAGAAAGTGAACTACAAGTGAGAACAAGTACTTCAACAAAAATGTTAACATGTTAACATACTGACGGCAGTAACAAGATAGCCAACACATACACTAGCACACTCATGTTTTCATTTAGTTACAATGAAAATGTCATCAAGTTTGCTCTTTTTCTCAAAAAAGGAAACACTTTTAGTCTGCAACACTTAAATCAATTATAAACAGGAACAAGGTTCATCAATGTTCAAAGTCAAAAGTCAGGATGTGTGAATTCAATTGGCACTTATGTCTTTCAGACTAGTATCAGCAGAGTATGTAACACTCAACCACAGAAAGTTTTACATTGTCACTCTTTCAAAGACTGTGAGTATGCACTCTTCAGCCGAGACAACATCTTGTCTGTGAATGATCTCTCCCAGGGCTCTCCAGGTTCTGATTTCACAACAAGCAGAGCTTCTAATGTGTCATTGCTCAGGTTTGATCTTTTATCTGTTCTGTTCTTTCTCACACAAGAAAACACTCTCTCACAATGAGCACTGGAATGTGGTATTGTTAAAATACCAAGCATGAAGATAGGCAAATTTTGGAACATCAGGTTCCCATTCCCATCTTTCATGGCACTGATCTCCTTCCAGGTGTGATCAAGACGATCCTTCTTGGCACTGCTGATATCTGTTGATTGATACGTCGCAAATTCCATCAGAATTTGCTCACTTGATACACCAGGTGGCATCAATGAAATACTCCAAGGACATGGACGATGTAGACAGCTGCAGGTCGATGTCTACAACCTGGGCATGAACAAGTAGTTCATCATCCAAAGGCAGCTTTTGCTTCAAGTATGTGCATGCAGTCACAAAGAAGCTTTTGACGGCCAAGAAGAATTCTTCAATCCGGTGTTCTCGAAGATGCTTTTCCTCTGCACTGGTCAGGAATTTTCTGGCTCCATCACCAATCAGGATTTCTGAATTGCTTTTGTGATTGTATGGCAATTCAAACTCCACATCCAGCACTAGTTTGTTGTGTGTTGCTGAAGCCTTCAAAAACCTTACAAACAGGTTTCTCAGTAACTGATGCAGTACTCTTCGTAGTTTGTGGATTTTGGGCTCCTCAGACTGTAGCTCAGTGTTCACAGCATCAAACACTGGCAAGGTGTGTTGGAGAAAGAGGCAGAAGAGGTGGCATGTGGGTGACTGAAATATTTTCTTCAATCTCTCCAGGCGATCAGACTAATACGAGGATGCTGGTGCACTTTTCTTTGTTTCCTTTTCCTGTTTCTCATCCTTCTTTGGCTTGTCCTTCTTAGAGTGGCCATCTTGTGGTAGTGAAGAAGTTGCTGTGTGACTTGATTTGCCTTCCTTTCTTTGAGTTGGCTTTCGTGATTCTTGTACACTTGAATCCTTTGGTGCAGCTGACTTCTGAGTTTTCAGGAATTCATGGAAGGCAACCCAGTTTTCCAACATACGGGGCAAACATCGACTCACACTCAACCACCTAGTGCACACATGCTTCAGGACTTTCTTGTGTTCAACGTCATAGAATTCTTGCTTCTCTCTCAACATCGCCTCTTGCTACTCTTGTCCAAGTAGTAGAACATATCCACTAACACTTCGTCGATTTTGAAGGGGAGACAGGATGCAGCTGGAAATAAACATAACAAATATGTTATAAGTTATATAATGAATGATAAGTATATCAGTAGCACAGTACACTCAACATCAAACTGAGAAATATTTACTTATTTATAATGATACATTACTTATTTACAATTGCATCTTTATTAACTAAAATCTGACTGATGTTAAATAGACCAATCACCTAAGTAATCCAGGAACCATCTGAACAACAGATTAGTTCAGTGATTCGTAACATGCCTGCCTTCAGAGATTAAACTACCCAGACTTACTCTAACTCTACACTAAGACAATGAAATATCACTAGTCCGTGACCATGCTTGGATTACAGTTAACTATAAAACATGTGGTGAGCACATGTTGATGAGTTTGGGATAAAATTCACTCTAAAAAGGCCTGGTGAAACCCATGCATGTAATTGTGATATTTCAAGTGTATTTACTACTTATTACTTTATTTCATATGTATTTATTATTTTATAATATTAGTTCTAAGTATTGGGATTTAATACCTTTCTCAGCTGCAATGTGGATGAGATGGCACACACAACCTGAGAGATAAAGTGATGGTTGTTGTTGTTTCATGAACGCAAATACACCTTTCTTCTTTCCCGTCATGACGTTGGCATTGTCGCATCCAAGTGCAAGGCAGTTCTGCCATGGGATATTCCGTCTAACCAACTCCTGTTGGATAAGGTTGAAGATGTTTTCACCTGAAAGATTAAATATCAAAATGATTTACTGTGAATGTGTCGAATATTCAATAATTTTGACATGAAGGGCATTGGCTTGTAGATCTAGGTTGATGTAAAATACAGATAAACATTACATAGATACTGTATGCAATACAAAAATAAGTTTGTAACTAATGGAGAGTAAGGTAAGAATGCATTGATATTGAATGGAAAATAAATATGAGTAAGTCATGGATAATTAAAAATGTAATTGTCATATGTATATGATGAAAAATTTATAATTATCTTTCAAATTGATGTTAGTTGTGTAGATCTAATCCATGATCAGGTAATGATAAAGAACACATTGAGCATGAAACAAGATTAACTTGTTCATTCAAGCATGAGTCATTGTGACATAATAACAGATTTTGCAAACAAAGAACCAATACCCATTGTATTTACTGTTACCTACGTGTGCTTTCAAGCATGTCGATGTAATCTGTCTCGTAATTGTTGATAATGTATTGTAAGGATATCAGGACAATGTTTTCATTAATTGTTATCACATTAAAGTCAATAGAAATTGATGGACATTTGGAGCCTTTGGAATGACATTTAATTGAAAATAAAAGGTTGTTTTTCATTTTCTGTTACTATGGACATAAAATGAATACCCATAAACATATGAAGTTAAATAAAAAATTTTTTTTTTTTTAAATATGAAGTTGTAAAAGAATGCAACGTAAATGAGAACCTATAATATTGCTTATATTTTTGCCTTTTTTCCAGTTTTTGACATTTGAAAGGAAAACTATTTTTTCCGACAAAACTCCAACCATGCTCCAAACCATATAGTTTTTACCCGAACCGTTTCGTTAAGATTTAACAAAAATTTTTGCCAAAAAAATACAGAAATATTCAACAAAAAATTAAACATAAAATAAAAGAAAACAATATTTACAAAAAAGGATAAATCTTATTCACATCTGTTCAACTATAAACATTATCAATTGATTTGATTACTTCCACGCTCTAAGTTCCTAATGTGATATCGGCAAATAAATTAATAAATGACCTACCTGTAGCAGAATCTTCACAGATCGGAACTGCCAACACGTCAGATCTCACTTCGAATGAATGAAGATCCACAGCTCTCACGACAATTGGAAATTGCTTGCTTCCAGCATCATTGCTCCCATCCGTAGATATAGTGTAAGGACCGGATTTCATTTTCTCCGCGAGGTTACTCTGTATTTGATGTGACAGTTCCTTAATAATGGCACCACCTTTGCTTCTTCCACACTGAAATTTTTTGGCTATCTCACTATCGGGAAACATGACTTTGAATGCTTTAGTGAGTTTGTCGGCCGACGAAATGGGTAGATTCATGTTGGAAATTAACTCCATCATGATGGTTTCTGCTTTTGTCACGTTGTTGTTCAGAGGATTTTCAGGCACAGGAGTGAAGAATGAGGAAATTGACTTCGCCTTAGTTTGCAAGTCGGCATACTCGGAATGTTTTTTAGATGAAACATGTCTTCGACAGTCATCCCTTCCACTGTGTCCGATGGAAAAATAACAAGAACATATAGAGCAATGAGCAAACGTATCACCTTTCTTACTTGCTGTTAGTACGGGCCATAATTTATGATAGTCCTGCCTGTACGTTTGAACTCGTTTCTTCGATGTTTTTATGTCGCTAGTTTCGGCCTTTCGTTTCTGATTCCCAGACCGAGACGCCATTGCGACTGGCCACCCTTCATGAGTTCAAAGCGAAAAGTAAGTTCGATAATTCCGCCAAGGTCACATGACTAAAGTAAGCAATTTGATTGGTTATCGAGTGGTTCCTGGCAGTAAGCTGTCGGGCCATGTCGGCAGGTTGACGAATCCGGTCATTACCAAGTAACAAACCGGTTTATATTTTTCAACGGAAGTGATTATAATACGTCTGGAAAACGTTTTGAGAAATGGGAACGATCAGCGATCTTGAAAATGAAACAAAACAAAGCATAAAACTTTATTTATAAGCATAAAATTTTATTTCTTATGAACTACAATTTCCGTACTAAATTCTAACAGTTTGTAACACCGTATTTTTATGCATTTTTCAGTAACAAATACGGACAAATCGTAACGGTAGGCATGTCTGCTATATATAAACTCACTCAAAAAATCCAAACCTTCTGCCAAAGGTACAACGCACATCGATACATTTCAGATCGTCGTATCAATCCTACCAGATGGTACATCTGAATGAGTGAATCAGATCCGAATCACGGCAAACAACTGAGTGAGCCGAACTTGACACAGCCAGTGCTGGCCCTCTGTATATCATAATTTGGCAGCCCTGAGGGCCATCATGCAAATTTTGAGCAACATCCTAGTTAGTTTCTACTGAGAAAACTAAGGAAACAGACAAAAAGTGAGGACACAAACCAGTCTCTCTCCTTTCACAGCTTTAGGGACAAAGGAAGAGGAGAATGATGAATTCAGAAATGAGGGACAGCTGAGGAATGAAAAGAAAGAAAATCAGAGTGAGGAAATAGAGAGAGAGAAAAAAAGAAGAATTGACCAATTGTGCTGGCTCTACATGAGTCACAAAGCAGCTTGCATATCAGGGACAATCCAAACAGACTGAATCTATTGAGGAGCACCAGAGCAGTAACCAACATGCAGCAGTATGCAAATCTGTAAGCTTCTCTGTGCCCCTCCAACATCATGCCTGCTCTGACCAACATGTGCTCTGAATTAGGCCATCTCCAGCCATGTGTGTACATGTGATGTAACATGAATGTTACAATGACAAAATGCTATTTACTTCCCTAATGTACTTAAACTATGCATCACACTTCTGATAGTCCTGCTTCTAACAAAACATTGGCATCGCATCCCTTTCACAAATCTGGCTGCAATAGCTTTAAAGGAAAAGCAAACGCATGGTAAACCTTCATAGCCAGATAAAGTACATAATCTCTGCTATCCAAAACGATAAGCCATTGTTTTTTAAAATTTTGTTTACATCATGTAATCTGCTTTCAAACATCGCAGAAACCTAGAAATTTCAAAATCTGCCATTGCCACCATAGAAAATAATCGACCAATCAAACAAGAGGAAATATTCTGCCCAGACCAGTGCGTGACGTCACTTGGGCTCATCGTGTCTTTCGAGTGTATGGAGTCAAAGTATGAGTATTGAAAGATGAAGGAACCCCTTGCGCTTCAGCCTCTCTATCAGTGGAGGTTGGTGCTCTCAGAACGGACACTACATACAAATAAAGAGCAAAAGATTTATTTTCCTTTATTTATTTTCCTTTATTACAGGGAAGTCCCACTGAGACCGAGGTCTCTTTTTCAGGGGAGCCCTGAATACAATAAAACAATTACAAAGTGGGTTAACACACAGAGCATAGTAAAATTCACACAATTACATACAATAACTGCAGAATAAAGGAAAACAAACTTTAAAATACAGTTAAAAATAAAATGAAAATAAAAAATAAGTAAGACATTCAAGTGCAAAGGACAGAGAATAAGTGCAAAGGTAAAACTAAAGGCAAGTACATCTGGCCTCCTCAAGTATGAGCCAAAAGCAGAACAGCTCAAATTTGTCCTAGTCCTGGGTGACTCTAACAAAATCCACCCTTGCGATCTGACATGCTGGCTACGGATTTTGAAGGACAAAAGCCTAGTAAGATATGAAAGAAGTTTGCCAAGCAATGCTTTATAAATAAATAAAATACAATGGAGCTTCCTTCTAAAATAAAGGGAAAACCATCCAACAGAACTATATAACACACAGTGATGAGTGCGGAAACAATCTCCAGTGATAAAACGCAGAGCGCTGTGATAAATAGCGTCCAGAGGTCTTAAAGTACTATCAGAGGCATGCATGTAAAGGATATCCCCATAGTCAAATAAAGGTAAGATTGTTGCCTGGACAATCCTCTTCCTACTGTCTAAAGAAAAACAAGACCTGTTTCTGTAAAGAAACCCAATTTTTGTTCTGATTTTCTTGGACAAGTTAGACACATAATTTTTAAAGGAAAAGTCATGATCCAGCCAGATACCCAAATACTTGTAAGACTGTACTTGCTCAATTTTAGCACCAGTCACTGAGAATTGAGTCATTTGGCATAATTGCATTCCGAGCAGAAAAAAACATGAACTTAGTTTTATCCGTATTTAAAACAAGTTTCAGATCTGCCAGAGCGTGTTGAATAAGATTAAAAGCCGATTGCAGGTAGATAAGGGCCTGGGCACACGTTGGTGCAGAGGAGTACAACACAATGTCATCTGCATAAAAATGAACCTTGCAATTTGCAATATTACGAGCAATATTATTAACATAAATGGTGAATAAAATCGGTCCAAGTATGGATCCTTGGGGTACTCCTTTCGTCACTTTTAAAAATTGAGACTTCGCATCCCCAAGCATAATAGCTTGTGTTCTATTAGAGAGATAGTCCTGGAACCACAAGAAGGCATCACAATCAAGACCAGTGGAGGACAACTTCTTTAATAAAATAAAATGGTCTACTGTATTGAAAGCTTTTGCTAAATCAATAAATAGGGCTGCACATTTTTGTTTATTATCCACAGCTGATATCACATCATTTATAACCACTGAGGCTGCTGTGATGGTGCTATGACCAGGCCTGAAGCCAGATTGTTGTGAAGTTAAAATGTTGTTGAAAGTTAAAAAGCTGCACAATTGTTGCTTAACGAGAGATTCTAAAATCTTAGCCAGGCAAGGTAATTTTGAGATAGGTCGGTAGCTGTTCGCTGAACTGGGATCACCACCCTTAAATAATGGAAAAACATGAGCAGCTTTCCATATACTGGGAATAGTCCCCGTCGATACTGACAAGTTAAAAATATTAGCTATTGAATGCGCAATCATTGAGGCTGCTAAACGCGAAAGACTTGGAACTAGATGATCCTCTCCAGTGGAATTATTTACATCAATTCGTTTCAATTCTTGTAGGACCTCATTCACTTGAAATTTCCTAAATGAAAACAATACTCTAGGTTTTGGAGAATTTGTGAATGAGCTAGAGCTGAGGTCAGACATATCCCCTGTAGAGGACTGATTAATAAAATTTTCAAAAAGGTTTCCGGCCACTATAAAATGTTGGTTAAAAGATCACAGATTTTGTGTTTATCAGTTATAGGACCAGAATCAGTGTGGATAGAGTGTGGTATAGATGAAGACGGATAACAATTCAGGGACTTCACAATTTTCCATATATTTGCAGGATTACCCCGACTTTTGGCCAGTGACGAGAAAAAATAATCAGATTTTGCCTTTTTAATCAGTGAGCAGCATTTATTTCTTAATTTTCTAAAAACCTGCCAGTAAGAGAGTGCCTGGGTTTCCCTAGCTTTACCCCATGCTTCATCCCTACCGCGTAGTTCCGAAAACCAAGGGTTTCTTCTATTCTTAACCCTAAGCCTCTTCACTGGAGCATGCTTATCCACAGCACGATTAAACACGGTAATAAAGTGAGCCAATGCTTGGTCAGGGTCTGGAATAAAACCCGCAGAGCTTAAATCACTCCAGAAAATATCGTGCAGAAAGGCCTGTTTACAGAAATGTTTAAAATTTCTTTTAGTAATAAAACATGGAGGAGTCTTTGTAACTTTCATGTCTCTAATACATGCTACTGGGCAGTGACCGCTAAAATCCAAAGGAAAGACGCCACTCAGGGCATACTTGTGCGGTCTACTTGTTAAAATCAGATCAATCAAAGTTGACAGGGATAAATCTTTACAATTAGGTCGTGTAGGCTCCGAAATAAGTTGCGTAAGAGTCAGGCCGTCGCAGACCTCTTTAAAATGGTTTGAGAACGGTGATAACCTATCTATACTGAGATCACCAGCAACCAATAATTCAGTGTGAGCATAAGTGGACAAGATATTAGAGAGATTGATTATGGAGGATGAAAGAGCACTTGGTGGGCGATACACACCTGCTAGTGTAAAACTTGTACAAACCAAACCTATTTTGATAATCACACTCAAATTGCTCTGGAATAGAGGAGGATAATAAAACATTCACAGTGAGAGAGGATTTCACGAACATCAATACCCCTCCCCCTCTCTTAATCCTGTCACACCTAAAAACATTATAACCAACCACTGCTATATCATGGTCCAACACAGAATCATTCAACCAAGATTCAGTGGCAAGAAATACATCAGGATTACTTTGCAAAACCATAACCCTAACACAATCCATTTTTGATAACAGACTCCTTACATTAAGACACAGTAGACCCAACCCACACTTACGAGATTGAAAAGCTACAGGTGTTAAAACTACAGGAGGGACCGTTAAAATAATACCAAGGGTCTGAATATTGATTTGTGTCAGGTTTGCTACCGAGACACCACTTGGTCTAAATTTCTGCCTTGGCAGGCGAGTGGAAGTAATTTTCGCGATTGGGTGCGCAATAGTACTTGTCGCCCCAGAAAATGTTACACCCTCACTACATCTGACCAGGATGTTTAAAAAGCCAACAGAGGGACCAAGTCCACTAGAAAATGAGACAGCGGCTGGACGTTGGGGGGAGTTCTTGTGGGAGACAGCAAGCTGACATTGAACCATTAAGACAGGTGAAGGAAGTTCCGGCCAGTGTGTGCAGGAAGTAAACAGTCAGTCCCGCGGGAAGCACAACACAGCATGGTGAATGTTGGCCCATAGCATTTGGCTGCCCCATTTGCTAAAAGAGCCGAGAGCACCTAAATAAATTGATGCAAGTGATTCGAGCGCGCCAGTCTCATCTTCTATGCATAAGTATTGAAAGCTGAGGCAATGATTAAGAGCAGTGGCGTGCCATCGGAGCTCAGTTAGGTGAGGCAGAATCCTCAACGTTAAACAAACGATAACTCCCTATTACTTTGCTTGATTCACAATCAGAGGGTTGATTAGCTAATTTACAAGACTTAATGGCAGAATTAGCCTGCCTTAGTCCGCCAGCCTACGTACTTCCACTCAATTTCATTTCGCTTCACCTGTGTACGAAGCAAAGCGAAGTAGCAAAGTCTAGTATTACCAGGCTATGGCAGAATGGTGTGCCGCGCCAATTTCATCCATGACATTATTGCTCAATGTATCAAACTTAAAGCTATAGTACGTAACTTTTACTTGTCTGTAAATGTCCGTTTCATCCAAACCACTATTAGAGATGACACAATGCTGATTAAGCCGATCGGCTCCTCTAACATCTCGCTGTATTTTTCAGTATTTGTCGCATTGCGTGTCGACCGGCGACATGGCACGCAGGAAATGACGCGTTTTATTTCAAAACAAGAAGGGAGGGGGAGGAAGAGTGGAGAGTCTCCTAGCAAGAGAGCTCCGGACCCCACATGACTTGTTTTGTTTGGACCGCCATTTTGGCAGCAAAATGGCCAGCGCCGCAGATTTCAAGCCTTCTGAGTTCACAACTCACTAGAACGATGTTGCACTTTATGTCGAAAAACTAAATCGGTTAAATATTATGGAACCAGAGATTTATGGAATAATTCCTGAGTACTTGCATTTGCGTAGTTACCACAGAACAGTAGAACAGTGCCGTGACAAACTAAAGAAACTGCGGCTGCGATATTTCAAAGTGGAGGATGCAGTGTGAAAGTCTGGCAGCTCAATTTATGAGAAAGATAAATTTTCGTGGTATAGGCAGTGGACAGCATAATCGGCCAAAAACGCAAGAGCGAAAGTATTCCGTTTTCAACCTCCTTTCAACCAGCTGTTGCGGCTACGGTCATGTATCATTATGATAAACCACCACCATGATACTAACCAAAATAACAGAAGCATTATAACAGTGCGAACACTGTCGTCAGTCGTCATCGGCCTTTGGCGGTGTGATCCGGTGCTGCATCCTTCTGATTCAAGTGGGTCGAATTTGCTATCTACCTATGGCTGCTGTGGTGAGTATAGCGGTGTTTCTACTCTATTGGATTCAGGTAAAGCTAGAATCCACCCCATATAGACACATTTGTAGAACGGGTCGACATACCCAAGTGTAGACCGGAGACCGCAGAAATCCGATGGGGCTGAGTTTAGAGGGAAACATAGACAGTGAGGAGCAGCAAAAATTGGACCAACAACTTATGGACTGCTTAGGTGTGTACTATAAGGACCTGCTGGTCCGTGTGAAGAACTGTGGTGTGTCGTTAGCGTGGAGTAAGGAACAGCTTCTGCGCTGGTATATGACAGAGGGGCGAAAGCTCCAGGCTAAACAGTCTTTTCAGAAATTGCCCGTGGTAATGGTTTACTTATTGCGCCGGAATGACCAGCGTTTACTTGCGGAAAATGGGCGCGTTATGAGTAGTACGCGACAGCTAGAGAGAGCTCCGGTTATGTTATGAACATAATACAGGTTTTACAGACCGTAAGTTCCGTTAGCGTGAACAGTTGCTTATGTGGAGCTAGCGATTCGATAACATGGGCATACGTCACATGGAAGTGCCGGCTGTATTGTTCTAATAACGCAAAATTCCTCTAGGGGGCGACAGAAGTTAAACACTATAGCTTTAAATACATACTTTTTTAATGCCATTCAAAAATTATATATATAGGGAGTTCATTTTCAGTCCTCTTTCATAATCTGATAAACAAAAGGTCAAAACACGGAATTACATGGTACATGGAATTACCGAGAGAGTTGAGATTTTTTTCTAATTAGCCTAATTATTAAGATTTCCATCTTTGCAGTCTCAAATCAAAGCATAAACGTAAATGAATCTTTTTGTCACTATCACCTCGTAATCATTACAGGCTGCATATAACCTAGGCTCAGTCTTAATTGTTTTATACATTTGATACATTGTTGCCTGCACATCATAGGGTGTGTCAATGCATAAAGCTAGCGCAGAGCAATTTTTGTGACCTAGAACTTGCCAGTGTCTCGACTTGCTCAGATCACCCTTAAACGCAAACTTATCTCTCCATGGTAGTTTCAAAAGAATGGATCCCCGCCAGCAAAGCTGCTCGCTTAATAAACGCATGTCGTTTCGCCGGCCATTATTCATGTTCATACAAACTGTTCTGCTAAATGATTTCCGTAGCATTGATTACTTCATGTTCTGGTGTGCATCATTAGCTGAACCTTCAATCTCCACACTTTTCTATTATTCAGCCTTCTGGCCTTTTAATGAAAAATAGCCTCAACTTTTACAAGTATTGGTAACTTTTTTGTTTTTTTGGCATTCATGTAGTGGATCCCACCCCAAATCCCCACAAGAATTTTTTTACAGAGAATTCTAGAGGGGGGTGCTAATTGCAACAAGTGTAATCTTTAAATTTGAGAGCCCATAACTTCTGAACTGTTTGTCGTATTGTCACCAAATCAAAACTAGCAGATGAAAAGTAACCAAACAAGTTCACTTTAAAGGTAACGAATCTTTTTTTTTTTTTTTTTTTGATATAGTTGAATAGATATGGCCAAAACAAACGGGAATAAATAAATGTTTTCTCCGAGAACACTTGCGATATTGAATGTGAAAATAGTTTTTGCGACCCGCAAAAACTACCTGCGCCATTTGAAATACCTCATTAGTATTCATGAATATGCAAAATTGATGTCACGCAAAAACGGATGTGTGCGGTGGACGCAGAAATGAAGAGAAGTTGGCCAACAACAAAATGCCGCGAGCCAAAGAAATATCTGACTGATTCGGCCCGTAAAAGTGCTAGAAAAGGCCAGGAAGAAGATCGATTGAAGACTAGGATAGATATAAAAGGCCAATGTGATCCCTGGCGAACTTTTTAAGCCAGGTTTAGAGATATTTCCAATGAAGATGAGGCCAAACTTTTGCTGGATATTTAAGAAAACTAAATGCCTGGTGCAAAATGCAGATTTTCCTGTTTCCTAGCACTTTCAGATCGTTAATGTAATTGAAATCGTCCCATATTTCTAACTAGACATATTTATAGTAATGAATTTCTAATGCATAAATGTAATTTATTTACTAGCAGTCGAATCTGATGACTGATTTGACGTGACTTTTCATACAAATTGCTCATGCATATTAAGTAGTAGGTGCGTCGAAATGGCCGCAGTCCAACAGCCACAATGGCTGATCTTAACGGTGGAGTGATTGCTTTCCTTTGGAATTTACCCTTGTCAGGGCTCGAAGACTACATTAAAACTTAAATTTTTTTTTATTGGAACAGCCTGGCAAATTATGAAAAAAAAAAAAAAGGTTGAGGATAAGGAACGAATTGGTTTTCTTTAAGTGCTGTTTAGATTCAACAGGGCTAGCAGTAATCATGCCCAAGAGGCAGATATTTTTCAGTGAAGTGTGGTGTTGTAAAAAAAAAAAAAAAAAAAAAAAAAAATACAGGTTAGCTCAAGAATGATGACGTCCATTAAATCAATTAAATTTTGGATATTCTATCACACATCTTGCCATCGTTTCTGGTGTATTGAGAGAGCTGTTATTGATGCTGATAACCCAATGAGATTTACTACAGTGCCACCATCAGGCCAAAGTTTTCATTTTAAAAACTGCAATTACTCAAAAAGCTTTAATGGGAATCATGTCTAATCTGCTTTCAACCTTCCAGGAGCATAGTGATGGAAGTAATTGATTTTGATGGCTGTGTATTTCAACTTGACTAACTTTCACATTTCCAAATACAATAATTCGGACAGTTCTGACGATAATCATGTCAATCTCCCGCAATTGTTCCTGGCGTATAGGTGATGTACAGGCAGTAACCGGATGTGGCGTTCTTGAGCTACCGTAGTCACTCGTGGCTGCCCCAAGCAGGGTCAATCAGTGACAGTGCCGGTTTTCCATTCTCGAACAGACAGCCGATTCATTGTTGACTAGTGACAGTGCAGATGACGTGCCACCTTTTGGCAACTGAGACCTGCACGTAACATGCCAAAGGCTCTTTCTCCCTCTCTCCTGTGTCGTAGGTAATGCTATTTTCTTGATGCTGTAGCATTTTTCATTTTTTTTGTTTGCTTTATGTAGGCTATTGACCACTCCCAAAAGAACAAGTCAAGCGTCACTATACAAATCACAAACAGCGCAATGTTTGTTATAACTTAAGTACTTGGCGCGTTCATATGGCCAAGGATAACAAAGGTATCAAGAGATGTAACTGTGAACCACTGAAGTCTCCGCAGTTTCAGAAGTTAACCACTAGTTAAAGAGTAGCAATGCTCAAATGAAAAGAGCATGCCTTTTAGAATAGACTACCTACACATGAATTTTACGAATTTGCTTTGAAATTAAATGTAATCGAACAGAATCACCAAATTTGGCAAGATTCAGTAACTTTCAAACACAACTATTTTCATACGCTTTTAAGCCTTAGAGCACTAATGCAGTTATTGTTGCTCAATGATGTAGGATATCAAAATCAAAGCTGTTGAAAACCTATCATGTGGTGACTTGTTTAAAAGAGCTCCCGCAGGACTCGGGGCAACACTCAAGCCGGGGGCAACTGATGCTGCCGCTGCCGAAAATGTAGTCATGCGCCCACAGAATAAGAAATAGAGTCAATCGGCTGCAGCGAATATAGAGCCAAGTTTTGGATGAAGTTCCTGACTCTGCAGAAGGGGTACAAGCACGTGTGATGCTCCACCAGAGCTTTGGGCCACACATGGACAGGGAGCTCTGGAATCATACTTGGAAACTGGGAAAACAACCAAAGACAGCGGGGCAAAACTAACGTCTATATTATCTCTGGTAGAGCAAGTGCAAGAGCGGCAGTGTTTTGTTACTCACACAGCAGTGTTACAGTATGAAATTATGCAATAAACGTTTTTAATTTGGGAAACCAAACTATCTAGGTATGCACTGCCCCAATTTGCCACCCGACAGTGCTAAAGAGTTTAGCCTAACATTCGTAGCTCTGACCAGCTGTATGTCGGAGTTGGGGAAGTTTAACATTACACTTCAACAGAGTGGCCCGGAAGTGGCTTTAAAAAGTAACGAGCCCATTGCATTCTGGTTAATGTAGGTTTTCTGCTATTTGAGCCAAATAGAAAACCACAGGACTTTAATTGTTTTCTGGGGTCATGTGGCATCAATTTAAATAATATTCTTGCCTTTCAACTGCATATACAGCAAAGTTTTCTTAGAAGACCATTTTTTCCAGCAGTGAAATACATTCTTAAATAACAGAATAATCTAATTCATCTGAGATAGGGGAGACTGGGGTCCGATGAGCCAAGGGGACCAATGAGCCATATCACATATTTGCGATCAATCGATAGGCAAAATATTTGACCACTGACTGATGAGTCATGGGGATAAATAAGCCATATCACTATTTTGCCTATTTTAAACACCTCTGGCATCCATTGATTACAAATATATATACTGGGGTTAGAACGGGCTCCACCATTTGGTCTGCTGCTACGATATGCTATACGCAGAAGGGTTTGATGCACAGACTGTTTCATAGCTAACTTAGTTTTTCTCACCTTGAAATTCAAAAGTTTTTGGTAACAATCAGATTTGACAGAGGATTATTTTAGTCTTTGATACTTAATTGAACAACCATGAACGAAAATCGGACCCTGCACATGTGCACAAAAATTTGAGAGCTTATGTAATCACAATATACTACTTAATTAAGACATGCTCCAACATGAGAGACAAAGCATGTTATACTGCTAGCATCACTTCATACAACTGATATCTGTACAATCATGTTAATTGAAATAACAAAGGAAATTTAACATATTGATGAGGTTCAACTAGGAAACGTGCCCAAAATTCTGAGGCTTACTGCTTTTCTTGTTGCTTGGCAGTGCACAAACACAGTTGCTTGGTAATGCTTATGGTCTTAGCGCGTTTGCATGTCAGAACAGATTCTGTCACTTTCCAAAGCTCCATCAGAATAATGAGTCACGAGCTCTGCAAGTCAAACTCTGAAGCTATCAACAACTGAAAAATTCGGCCTCCCTACCTGTCAAACAACTATATAATGTGTCAAAGAGACAATGAATTCACACTTCAAAATGTAAAAAGAATTCAACTGATATGAATCAATTCAAAAGGACAGCAAAGTTCAGTGGCAAGACATGCACCATCCTGCATATTACCGACAGCACAGCACAGCTCCATTTTTTTTTTGCGATCCCTTGTTCAACGCCATAGATAAAAATGCAAACCTTGTAAGCAATGCTGCTGATCATCACCTGTATTTTAGTGAAGACCCCATAGGAAAAACTATTCCAGTAAAGTTATTATTGACTTAAATACCCGATTTTTTTTTCTGAGATAAAAATAGGATTTTTCGGTCGAGAGCTGTTCATTAGAAAGTATCCAAGTTACTGAGGAATTAAATGTTCTTGTGAAGACGACATTCCATTCCCCATCATTAATTAATCTATCAAGGTAAGAGACCCCTCAAAAATGAGGGGGACTGAAGTAGGTTTGGAGGAATACCGTTCATTCTTTACCTCTGACTCATGATGCTAGCAGCGATTCTATTGAGTAGGCTACAATACTGGAGGGTTTTGAGTTTTTCGAATTACGAACCAGGCCTTTACAATTAATGCTGGGATACAGACCAAAGAAACTGCCACACAGCTAAGCTTACTTCAAACCACAACGCCCTGCGCAAATAATATCACAGCTTGAGTCATACGAAGGTAACGCTGAAGATAAAAAGGACACTGCAAAAACAGACAAATTAAGATGCGAGCATGCAAATGATTACGGAATTATTTTCTCCGCATAGCCAGAGCACCCACCCTGTCCTACAGACCAATGGCAACAGATATTAACCAGATGAGCTACAGTATAGCGCAACTCAGGAAGACTAACCAAAGCGGCGCTGCTGCACCGCGAGACAGGGTGGGAAAGCGCGGCGCGAACCGGTCGACTCAAACAAAAACTGTCATTGGGACGACAAGAGATGACGTTTGAATAAATTCTATCAGTAACACAGAGCACTTATTAAATAAAATACGCCACAGCAATAATAATTCATAATATGAATACAACTGGAACACACTCGCAGTTTTGTTCTAATACCATCATACTTATAACACAATATTAATGTAAGACAAACTGCGCACATTGAAATCTTGCAGTGCTCAGTGACAGCTAATCTAGGACTCAAACGTTAGATTGCCCGTTTTCACATTTTAGTAAGCTAGAGCGGGTAGCAATTACATTGTAACGTTAAAAAACACCACGTTTTCCAGCTTGAAAGACTTAACTGATGCAATCCCTCACTCCTTGCCAAGTCTTAGGGCAGCAGGGGCCACTACCCCGAACAATGATAATCATGATAGCATGCTGCATGTCGGCAACATGAATTATAAAGTAGTCAGGAGCTTTCCCCAAGTCAATAAAAGATAAACACAGAAACAACGTCCACGAATGAGCTAAAACACAAATCGACTAAACGCGGCGCCAATAATTTCCGAGTGAAACAAAGTATCCTTACTCTTTCTCTGAGAAATGTGTTTTTCTGGAAGACCATTTTTATAAGGCATCCAAATTTTCTTCAGCGGGTTCTGTGTAAGCTCACGGGGCGATGTTTCCATCATAGCTTCTTCAATATAACTACCCTAATCGTTGCACCATGACCCGTTCTCCTGAACACTGCACTGGTTCGTATTGATGACCCTCACGCGGCACAGTTAGCCAGAAGCCGCTGCAGGGATGGATGTCATATCGGCAGAGGAGCGTCGAACGAACATCTCTACCGTAATCGTCCGAGGTATGGCGCACACAATAACAATTCACCGAGAAACGAAGGTGTATCACATTGTGATTAATTCTACAGCTACCACGAGAATTAACGCATAGAAATAACAGTATCTACAAAAGTAATTAGAAAATATGACCACATTCTAGGAATAGAAACTAGCTTAATACATCGGTTGTGTAAATATTTATACATAAAGTATGGATATATAATACTGTAAAATATTGCTGATGCACGACGCATCAAGTTAATTAAAAAAAACCATGAGCCCAGATCAGGAAGATTATATTTTTGTATTACTGAAATTATGAAGCTGTCAATCAAAAATACTTTCTTTCTTGGATTTTTAGAATGAAAATCATAACCTATTTACCTACTAATTCAAGAATCAGTACTCATAAAGAATATTTTAAAAAACTAAGAAAAAAGGCCAACAATCTAATTATTCAACAATACATCACGATTACCACAAGGAATGCGGTAGAGATTGGGGGGGCGCACATCCGCAAAACACGAAGGCAAAACTGTTCACATGCTGCGCACATGGGGAGAGGATGTTGCTTGAATTTGAGCCAATCATAAATAAGCGAGGAACTACGTTGACCAATGAAACGTCTGTACAATTGGTTACGAAGGCGTGCTCACTCGTGGGTACGAACTCAAAAACACCGTGAACACTGAATGCTGTGTTCCGCTTTATCACAATCTAGCCACGTTTTGCTTTGCCATTCAAAGTAAAAGCCCCGAAACCATCTCGACTATTTCTGAAATGATTTTAAACAAAGTATATTCCCAGGCCTATTCCAATATTTTTTACTCGCACATTATTTGTCAAATGGTACAATCTTCTATTTTATACACAGCTAGCAGCAATAATTTCTGTTACTTGGTATTATTGGCAGTGGACCCGGCTCTTCAGAGAAAATCTGAAGTCAGGACAAACCAACCAAGAAGCCTTTACCCACTAAATGATAACTTGGAAACAACTGTAACTCATCTTGAACGTTTTCTTTTTTTGTGTGCAAAATTCTTAGTAAAAACACAGCTATTTTATGCTGTAATGCAATTCCTCTAGCTTCTCTAGACTCAAGCATGGAAACTGCCCATTCTCACATTTAAGTGAGTTGAAGCAGGGTATTAATTGCATTGTCAAGATAGAAAAAAACAACACGTTTTCCAGCTTAAAAGACCAAACTAATAACTCTACTTGCTGTGTAAATACCTGTCTGCCAATTAATTAACACAAACCTACACAAATTTGCTGTCGACCAGTGTATCTGTAGAAGATTCACACTGCTTTATCAAGTATTTCTCGTTTCACATCGCTTAATCCACGGTTGTAGATGCACCGACGCACACACACACACACACACACACACACACTATTGCTGTAGCGAATGTAGTGAATTTAAAAAAAAATGTTGTGAATTTGAATTCATACTACCACCTTGTGGAGCAATATAAAAATTCTCAGAATTTTGACATGCTTGAGATTTATTTTTAAAATCTTTTTAAATTTGAACTTATTTTCCAAATGATCAAAGAAGTGATGAAAGCTCAAGGAATACGGTCAACAAAACTGCATGTTCCTGTAAACAAATGGGCAAATGTGGTGAAATTGACGCATCTGAGATGCCCCTCTAAACCCTTCCCCTCTTTGCTTCAAATCAGCTTGGCCTCCATTGGGAAGCCTTCAGATGTTAGCTGGCATATCTAAAGATAAGGTAAACCAAGTAAAACTTCCAGCCAAAGCACCCACAACCATAGAGCACTTTGGCATCAGGAATAGCCTATTCAACCATAGGCGGATTAAAATCAGAGACAACAAATCTGAATTTTCTATATTAATATCTGATAGACTGAAAAAAAACAATTATTTAAAGCAATTATTTAAACATGCAAACACTGACAGCAACAAAATAGCCAGCAATTACAAAAGATAGTTTACATCATTGCCTCCCTGCATTCCCACACCACTTCGCAGCAGTGTGGTTTATCGATCAGCACTCTAAACAATGACGGCGAGAATAAAGCCTTGTTTTTAGGCGTATTTTGAAGGCTTTCAGTGTAAAGTAGCTCAGATTAAAATAAGAAATCTCAACTCAAGTTAGTTAAAACGCTGAGAATAAGACAATCTTAACAAAAATGGTCTTAGCACAAAAATCACAGTACTTTGAGCTCAGGGGGGTCATAACTACTTTAGGAGTTGCCAACAGATATGTTGCAGCCACAGCAAGACCAAACACCTTTACAACATGGAAGGCAACATTAGAAATGCTTTATGACAAAGAATTATTTGAGGACAAACATCGTCAAACAGTTTATTTATTTCCCTGCATGGCTATCAGCACCATGTCTGAGCCAAGCAGATTTTAAGCAGATTTTTTGCTTTCCTGGAATTGAGTCATTGACATCAAAAATACACATAACAGATCCCTGTGAGAATGAGTTAAATGTACCTCAGTACCAATATGCAAGTCATTTTTGATGCGCAGAACAGAATATGGGAGACCCGAGACAGTTTGCAAAAGGTGTTGGTCAGCACAGTGTGAATATCCAGGCCACCAATTGAGATGCCATTAATTCAAAAATTAAAATATTGTTCTTTGGGCCTCCTCTAATTCATTATTTTGACGAAGGGAAGTTGCAGTCTTTCAGCTTTCAAGGTAAAATGGGACCTCCACCAATTGGATAAAAAGAGAGCTGACTGAATCTGAGGATCTTACAACTGGCTACATTTCAATCATGAGTTGTGAACCTAAGATTTGCCAGTGGCTCTGAGATTCTAATTATAACTTTAAATCTCCTTACCTGCTGTGGAACGTACATTACTGCATCTATTCCCATATTTGTCTAGAGTTTATCTAGTGGAGGGGTAGGAGGTAATGGCAGTTTCAGAGATTTCTTGCAATGCCAGCATCTTTTCGTCTTCTGCTTGTAAATGTGGGGCCAGTAGATGGCAGTAGTGCGCATACTAATGCAAGACCACGCATTTTCTCACACGGAAGGACTATGGGAAGGACACGATGGTAATGTCTGATGACACTGAATTATTGAGGACCTAATAATGTAAAGCATTTTATTTATTTACTGGTATTGTTACTGGAACCATGTCAGAACCAAGCGGCTTTTGAAAGAATTGCATGCTTTCCTGGGACTGTTTCGCGTTATTGAAAGCATTCCATGGCTGAAGCAAGTCCGTGACGTCATTGTAGTTGCCCGTTACAGCACCAGAGTGTGCTGTGAATTAAACAGAGATCAGCAAAGAATGCCGTTCTTGCAAGAACAGCCTTAGCGCTGTTATAGTTAAGTCTAGAACTTAACGTCCAACTTTTGGGTGAGATTTCTGTGGCTCCCAAACCAGTTTAAGTAATTCTAGCGCCACATGCACATTGCTCACAGTGTCGGTCTTGGAGAGCGTGTTCTCAAGTTTGTTGGGAAAAAAAGTATTTCATTTCGGCTATTCACAGGTTCGATCCAATTGCTTACTATTCAAAACCTTTCAACTTTTTTGTCAAGCTATTTCTTGCCCTCAGCTCTTTGATAGCTACAACTGAGTCTGCATCAAAAAAGTTAGAAATGGGAGTGAATGCAGGAATCAAAGAAGCATAAAGTATCACAACTAAACATTGTGAATACAAATGCTATCTCAGAACGTCCGATATCGACAGTTAAGGGCCTGAAAGATGCGTGGTATTAGGGGGAAAAGTAGTCAAAGGTTAACGATTTCAGTCCCCCTTTTGCAAAGGATGGTCCTAATGATCCACACTGTAGTTATTTTTGGGTAACCTCTTCCTTTTTACCAAACTCATTTAACAAATGGGAATCTCCGTTAGAATGGCAGACCTTGATTGATTTCTATCTCGGACACAAATAAGGACAGAAAGGAGTGAAACCTAAGCACAGAATGGCCTATTGCATTGTCCCCAGTTGCTTACCAAGGGCTAAGGAAGTTGGTGGCTCAAGCCCAAGAGTAGATACAATAATATCAGTCCAGCTGTTGGACTCTTGAGTGATGCCCTTAGCCCAATATTTTCCAAGGTAGATTAATTCCAGCTTAGTGTAATCACCTGTATATACAAAACCCAAAACCAGTGAAGTTTGCTCGTTATGTAAATCGTAGATAAAAACAGAATACAATGATTTGCAAATCCTTTTCAACTTATATTCAATTGAATACACTGCAAAGACAAGATGTTTAATGTTCAAACTGAGAAACTTTATTTTTTTTTTGCAAATAATCATTAACTTAGAATTTAAAGGCAGCAACACATTGCAAAAAAAAGTTGGCACAGGGGCTTTTTTACCACTGTGTTACATCACCTTTCCTTTTAACGACACTCAGTAAACGTTTGGGAACTGAGGAGACCAATTTTGAAGCTTTTCAGGTGGAACTCTTTCCCATTCTTGCTTGATGTACAGCTTAAGTTGTTCAACCGTCCGGGTCTCCGTTGTCGTATTTTACGCTTCATAATGCGCCACACATTTTCAATGGGAGACAGGTCTGGACTACAGGCAGCAGGCCAGTCTAGTACCCGACTCTTTTTACTACGGAGCCATGCTGTTGTAACACGTGCAGAATGTGGCTTGGCATTGTCTTGCTGAAATAAGCAGGGGCGTCCATGAAAAAGACGTTGCTTGGATGGCAACATATGTTGCTCCAAAACCTGTATGTACCTTTCAGCATTAATGGTGCCTTCACATATGTGTAAGTTGCCCATGCCTTGGGCACTAATACACCCCCATACCATCACAGATGCTGGCTTTTGAACTTTGCGCCTATAACAGTCCGGATGGTTCTTTTCCTCTTTGGTCCGGAGGACACGACGTCCACAGTTTCCAAAAACAATTTGAAATGTGGACTCGTCAGACCACAGAACACTTTTCCACTTTGCATCAGTCCATCTTAGATGAGCTTGGGCCCAGCGTAGCCGGCGGCGTTTCTGGGTGCTGTTGATAAACGGCTTTCGCTTTGCATTGTAGAGTTTTAACTTGCACTTGCAGATGTAGCGACGAACTGTAGTTACTGACAGTGGTTTTCTGAAGTGTTCCTGAGCCCATGTGGTGATGTCCTTTACACACTGATGTCGGTTTTGATGCAGTACCGCCTGAGGGATCGAAGGTCACGGGCATTCAATGTTGGTTTTCGCCTTGTCGCTTCGTGCAGTGATTTCTCCAGATTCTCTGAACCTTTTGACGATATTACGGACCATAGATGATGAAATCCCTAAATTTCTTGCAATAGCTCGTTGAGGAATGTTGTTTTTAAACTGTTCGACAATCAGCTCACGCATTTGTTCACTAAGTGGTGACCCTCGCCCCATCCTTGTTTGTGAATGACTGAGCATTTCAGGAAGCTGCTTTTTATACCCAATCATGGCACCCACCTGTTCCCAATTAGCCCGTTCACCTGTGGATGTTCCAAATAAGTGTTTGATGAGCATTCCTCAACTCTCTCAGTCTTTTTTGCCACTTGTGCCAGCTTTTTTGAAACATGTTGCAGGCATCAAATTCCAAATGAGCTAATATTTGCAAAAAATTACAAAGTTTACCTGTTCGAACATTAAGTAACTTGTCTTTGCAGTGTATTCAATTGAATATAGGTTGAAAAGGATTTGCAAATCATTGTATTCTGTTTTTATTTACGATTTACACAACGTGCCAACTTCTTTTGTAACTCCTTGGATAAAAATCATCAGTGAAATAACTGTAATACACAGTATGCAATTGAAATTTCTTCAGTCTGTTATGATCCAGTCAGGGAACCAGATGCAGAGTAGAGTACAATTCAACGAAGGGGTTTATTATCAGGAATACGGTATTGACAGAGAGGCCTTCCTAACAGCACCAAGGCATGTGGTGACCCCGTGATGAAGAACGCCAACTCTTTGATTTGGTTACTGGAGGTCAGCTTGAGCACGGGTCTGGTTACTTCCATGATGCTGGGAAGAGTAATCCCCGTGAGTACTAGGGACTATAGAGGTGCAGGCAGTGGTTCACTTGAGACCCTCAGGCAATGAACAAGACCAGGATGGACATGGTTTCTGTCAGCCCGAGTCAACTAATGCCTTAGTGGAGAATGGGCGACCCTACTCGGTCAGTCAAATAAGCAGAAGTGGTCGGGAAGATGAGATGGCAACTCTGGACAGCATTTCTCACTGATGTAGCTCAAGTCTGCCTGACGGAGCATTCAGCAATGACATTTGGCAGTTCCACAATACAATATTTTTTTTCCCTATCAACAGCAAAACAACCATCGAATTAGCCAAACCAAGTCAAGCTGTCTACATCCACAGATAGAATGTCAAGGGTATCATCCACAAGATCGGAGAATTCACTGTGATTATTTGTGAATTTGTGAACTGTCTGCACCGGCCCAGCTATTATAATATACGAAAGTTTTGAAACATTCAAAAGGCATTCTTGAATGGTATTGGATATTTACCTTCATGTTTTAACATCATGTTTTCAAAAATAAATATGACTGGTTATATTTTGTTCGTACTCGAAATTAGCCACATTGTTTTGCACAGACAGGACATTTATACCATATGCTAATGATGATCAACATACTGTTGTGCTAAAAAGTTTGCATACCCAAGCTGAATTTGTGAAATGTTGCCATTTAATTTGAAAATATGTCTCATCATGCAAAACACTTGTCTTTTATTTAAGGATAGTGATAATGTGAAGTAATTTATCGTCACATAGGTATTTGGCTCCTTTTTAAAATCATAATGGTAACTGAAATCACCCAAACAGCCCTGGTCATAAGTTTACATATCCTTGAATGTTTGACCTTGTTATATAGACACAAGATGACACACTCAGGTTTAAATGGCTATTAAAGGTTCCACACCTGTGGCTTTTAAAATTGTAACTAGTGTCTGTGTAAAGTCATTGAGTTTGTTAGCTCCTGAGTGGATGCTCTGATCTGGCTAGATACTGAGCCATGGGGAGTGGAAAAAAAACTGTCTAAGGACCATCGTAACAAGCTAGTTCAACTTTTGAAAGATGGGAAAGGATATTAAAAGATATCCAAAGACTCGAAAATGCCAGTCAGTACTGTTCAGTCCATAATTAAGAGGTGGAAAATTAAGGGATATTTTGACACCATGCAAAGGTCAGGTAGGCCAAGAAAGATTTCAGCCCAAACTGCCAGGAGAATTGTTTGGGACACAAAGAAAAATCCACAAGCTACCTCAAGAGAAATACAGGATGCTCTGGAAAATGATGATGTGGTCAATTCAAGGAACACAATAAGGAGGTACTTAAACAACAATGAGCTGCATGGTCGAGCTGCTAGAAGGAAGCCATTATTGCTCCAATCCCACAAAAAAGCCTGCCTAAAATACACCAGACAACACCTTGACACAGCTCATGACCAAAATAGAACTTAATGGTCACAACCATTAGCACTATATTTAGAGAGCAGTCAACAAGGCCCATGGTGAAAAATATACCATTCCCACTGTAAAGCACGGTGGTGGCTCTCAGATGTTTCAGGGAGGCGTGACCTCTAAAGGCACAGGGAATCTTGTGAAAATTGATGGCAAGATGAATGCAGCATGCTAGACTGCACGCTGTTATTGATGCTAAAGGGGGCAATACACAGTATTAAGAACTAAGGGTATGCACACTTCTGAACAGGGTTCATTTCATTTTTTTCTCCTAATTGCCATGTTTAATTTGATGATTGTGCCATTCTGCATGACCTATAGTTGGATATGAATCCAATAATAAATAAAAGAAATGTGTTTTGCCTGGCCATTCATGTTTTCTTGAAAAATGTGACCCATTTTACAAATTCAGCCAAGGTATGCAAACTTTTGAGCACAACTGTATTGCCTTAATGTTTCGCATTTTTAACTAAAACTGATTTTGCAATAAAACATTTTAAATGGACATGATATATTGGCTCAAGGTAAAAATACCAACTAAATGTCATAGCAGCCCATTTACCACCTCATTGCGCTATGCAATTCACTGATATAATGGCAAACGATAAGCAGTTACATGCCACCACTATCATTACTGCATTAAACCCTTTCACACCCACAGACGGAAATGTCCGTATTATGCTAATCTGCCTGGATACAGATTTCATGTTTTTCAATTGACGTGGGGTCCTCAATCTTACCCAGAAAGGGCCGGTGTGGGTGCAGGCTTTAATTCCAACTAAGCACTTACACAGCAATCTTCAGCAAATATTCTAATTCAAACTGATCATGTTTCTCAATTATTTGTTCTTCATTTGTAAAATCTGCCACATTTTGCTGTAAGTAAATGCATCCAACTTGTATAAACATTTATTTTTTTCCATTTCATACCATGAAATATTATGGTTAACTCATAATTTAAAAAAAAAACTTTGCGCACATCTGAATTGGATATGAGTGGTCTTAACTTGAGAAGAGCAGTCATGTTGGTTTTGTACAAGCTGGATGTCAAAGGGTTAACAATTGTGAACCTGTCCCTTTACCCTGAGAAATTTTGCTGTCTACCTCAATTACGTCATACTTCTGAGGAAACAACATTTAATTCCATGTTTGCGTACGGTTAAGCAATTTTTGAAACCAAGTGGTGAGCTTCAAAAGATTTTTGGTCACGCGCTGCATTGTTTCATCTTGGTACGCAAGGAGAAATAGAACATGCAAGTCAGCACAGGTCCAGATACTGGTCTTACAACTGTGTTTTTCAATTTCTTACAGTTCATACTATCATGGAACAAGGAATGTACTGAGTCCTAAGTGGGCTTTTAAAAATTCACCAAAAAAAAAAAAAAAAAAAGAAAATAAAAGCGACTCATCTGAACATTAAGTCATCCACAACAATAACTTATTTGCTGTTTGCATAGGATTATTGTACAATAGGTTTTAGTAATATATTGCTTTTCTGAGACTCAAGGTCGCTTTACACACATGGCACACACATACTGACTGAAGAGAAATGGGTTTTCAGATGTGATTTGAATTCAGAAATTGAAGAGATGGTGCGAAGATTTTGTAGTAATGAGTTCCAAAATTTGGGAGCCGGGACACTGAATGCCCTGCCACCCATGCTAGAGAGCCTACATCTGGAACAACAAGTGAACTGGAAGCAGAGGACCTAAGTGCATGGACAGGAGTATATGGTTGTAAGAGCTGTAAGGTTGTAAGGGATATGGAGGCAAGGCTATGGAGGGCTTTGTATGTAAGGAGAAGAATTTTATGATGAATTCTGGAAGATATGGGAAGCCAATGCAATTTATAGAGGATGGGGGTAATGTGGGCGACTGTAAGAATTCTAGCAGCTGAATTTGAACATACTGTAACTTTGTGAGGATTTTAGAAGGCAGACCAATTAAGAGACTACTACAGTAATCAACACAGGAGCTGATAAAAGGCATGAACAAGAGTTTCTGCCTCTTCCAGGGAGAGGATGCGACGGTGGTGTACAATGTTGCGGAGTTGGAAAAGGGCAGATTCTACCTGGCCATTGATATGATTTTCAAATGTAAGTGCAGGATCAAAAATGACAGCCAAGTTGAGGGCAGTTTGCATATAAAAAAACAGAAATTAGAGTGTTTATTGACTAGTGTCTTAGAAACATCCAGCCGCAGTTCAGTTTTACCCATGTTCAGTTGAAGAAAGTTAGAGCACATCCAGTTTTTTATATCACTCATACAAGCTGTTAATGATGGGATAAGTAAGTGAAATCTGAGGCAATGTCGATGTCACCAAAAGGAAGCCTATAAGTTAATAAATAGAAGAGGCCCAAGAACAGACCCCTGGGGAATACCCTGAGCAAGTGTAACTGTCAAGGATTTGTTATTCTTGATTGAAATTTAATAATATCGGTCAGAAAGATAGGAGAGTGCAGTATCATAAATACCCAGCACAGCAACATGAGTGAGAAGGATGTCATGTGTAATGATGTCAAATGCAGAGGTAAGATCAAGAAGGAGAAGAATGGTAACGGAACCCGAATCTGTGGCCAGACAGAGGTCATTAACAATCCTGAGCAGGGCTGCCTCAGTGCTATGAAGTGTACGAAAGACTGATTGAAAGGGTTTATAAAAGCCATACATTTTTAGCTGGGCTCGTAACTGGGAGGCCATCACTTCATCTAAAATTTTGGCTTAGAATGGGAGATTTGAAATGGGTCGATAGTAAGCCAGTACAGTGGGATCTGATCATGATTTTTTAAGAGTGGGAGTTACAGTTGCAGTTTTGAAATCTATGAGAACAAAACCAGATATAAGGCTTCTGTTTATCAGGTGGCATACAGAGGGAGAGACTGCGGAGACATGCCTTCAGATGATAGGTTGGGGCTGGGTCAAGTTGCCAAGAAGAGGAGTTTTACTTACCCCTAGATTCCACCGGGCGCGTATCTGCAACAGAACGTGTGCTATGCTATTTTGCTCTGTACTCCACGCGACTTCATGTCCCACAGAGAGCATAACGGAAGCAAAGCGCCCTGCCGGCTGATATACAATTGACCTGCTCAGATTTAGCTTATTTCATAATTTTTCCTGAATATTTGTGCTTCTACCATGGGTGAGTAGGCGACGAAGTTAAATGCTTTCTATTTTTGTCTGTTTTAATTGAGTCTATTGTGATGTCCAATTTTGCTGTGCTGTAGCCTTCAGTCCAGCTATGAATGCCATTAATCAATGATTTGTGCCTGTGTTTTTGTTAAAAACAAAATCACTGAAATATGGTTGAAAATTAAGTTATAAACTAATTTTATACCAAAGATTTGTGGCTGGTTTCTTTCAGTGAAAAGCATTTTCCCCTTGATGGTTACTTCCTGCCTGGCGCGATCTGGGGTGCATTTCTCATAAGCATAGATGCTAACTTAGTTGGAGCCATTGACTGTATATGGTCGTACTATGTAGGTTGCTTACTTAGTTAGCAACTATGCTTTTGGGAAACACATCCCTGCTCTGTTCAGCTTAACGCAACTGAAGTCCACCTCCTTCAAAATAGACTCGCTGCGTATTTTCCGCAGAGCAGAGTGGAGAGCCGCTTCTGATATTCTGCAGAGACGTGCAGTATCGCAGCTGATGGAAACACCAGCATTGTCTAGAACACCTGCGATCAGCTCCGGTGACTATGTTGCGGCAGTAACGTGGCCGCGACACTCCTAGTGGAATCTAGGGGTTAAGAATAGGTCAATTACTCTGGCTGGAGTGGTGAGTGAGAAAGTGGAGAAAAAAAGACAGGTAGAGAAGACAAGAGATAGTACAGTAGGGGGTGATGAAAAAGGAGTGGAGGAAAAATGCAGGCAAATGGAATCAATTTTTTTGTTTAAAAAATGTCAAAAAGAGCTGCATATATTATCTGTGCCAGACACAGCAACTAGAGGAGGCTGGAGGAGTTTATTTATGGTGGCGAACAATGTTTTAGGTCTGCAATTTGCATTGTCAATAACAGAGAGAGGGGCAGCATTACGGGCAGACGTTTAATTTAGCAGGTGATCAGCACAGGTGATGGAGTGAACTGTGAGACCAGTTTTCTTATATAGTCGCTCAAGACAGCATCCAGTTGTTTTTAAGGTCCGCCGCTCAGGAGTAAACCATGAAGAGCAGTGGGAAATGGGAAATTACCTGGTCATAATGGGGCATGTTCTTCTAAAATTTTTGAAATGGTAGAATTACAATGACTCAGTGTCTCAACTGGACAGGAAAGAATAATGGAGTCTGGGATAGAGGAAGCCCGGATGGATTCAGAAAAAGAAAGGGGATCAACAGATGGTATGCTAATATCAGTGTTTACGTGCTGACAGCTCTATACAGCCAGTGAATCAGTCTGAACCAACTGTTTCACAACATGTAGGCACATAATGTTTAGAAAAAAAATAATGCAGTAGGCTAACCACATTCCCAAAAGAAATGGGGGGGGGGGGGTATATTACAAGGGAAGGACTGGGATCAAGTAAATAAAGCAGCAGGAATCAGCTTTCTAATAACTACGCCAAATTCAATCAACTCATTGAGCGGCTGATTCTGACCAATCATCATGTTCCTGAAAAGATAGGGCTCCGCCCTCTAGTTACTGTTGCTGCGTCCCCCAACCTTTGCAGCAGAGTTCCGAAATGGCGAGCGCACAGCAGAAATTTAACCACAACACTCTTGCATATGCAATATGTCTCCAGCCAAATACATCTGACTTGTCCAACAAAGTTCTACAGAGAGGCCTTAACTATTTTACTCAAGGATATGTGAATGAAATCAAGAATTTTTTGTGGAACGGGTGGAGATGTCAGGGTCAAACCGAAGTGCCAGAAATCTATGCAGAAAAATCTAACCCCTCAGAAACTACATACTGAAATCCAACCAGACAAAATAGTGGAATCTTACTACACCAATAAAGCAGGGTGAGCTGTTTTTCATACATATTGATTAAACTGTCGTTGGAGTTTTCATCTCGGTTATGTGAGTATATGCATTTGTCAACAATGGTACATCGTCAACTGACGAGGTCTGACTAGTTTTATAAGTATGACAGTATTACTTTTACCAACGTTACTCTCGGACAGCTCATTTTCTTTCATTTTACCTAAGTTATCTGCAAGGCACGCACTTATCGGTCTAATGGATTGATTAACAAGGGAACGAATCTGGTATTTGAGGTGGATTTTGTCCACATTATAACTAATTAACTTCTCAATGAATTTTACACCACCCACTAAGTATAATGGGAAATTGGGTTGCTTTCCTAGTCCATGCTAATGTTAGCAGAATGTTATGTATGTATGTTATGAATGTATATATAACTTTGATATTTCCTAGTGATTTTTTTCTGGTACGTTGCTAGAGTTTTCCCTGCTCTATTTTTCTGTCCGTTTTAACTGAGTAATAATTAACTATTTACATATTTGGCTAGTTCATGTCCAAACATGCGTAATTTATGTGGTAATTATTCAGAATAAAACTGTCCAGAAGTTGGGACTATGTTCTCAGTTTGAATCATTAGGGTTGCCAGTACGTCTGTAATGCAAAATTTGATGGTATTTTTCTCATGCCGTCCTAGCATTGAGGTCCGAGACGATCTTGACGAATACGGAAACACACAAGGATGTTCCGACTGATTGACAGGTTGGAAAGGTCCATCACCAGAGACCTTCCAATTCAATATTACAATTCGATATGTACTCTGAATTTTTAAATATAGTGATTCTGTAAGTATGTGATTCAATATTAATATTTTCCTGAAAGACGATAGATAAGCTACAGTGCGCTGAAAAAGTATTTTCCCCTTCCAGATTTCTTCTGTTTTTGCTTATTTGTCATATTTAAACATTTCACTTCATCCAACAAGTTTATGCAAGATAAAGACAACAGGAGTAAAGACAAATTGCTGCTTTCAAATTATGATTTCATTAGTTTATGTAAAGAGTTATTCAAAACCTACACCGATCAGCCACAAGATTAAAACCACCTGCGTACTATAGTGAAGATCCCCTTTTTCTTCCACAACAGCACGATCAAACTAACATCACTTGAATTCCCAAACTCAGGGTTTCCAAGCAGAACATTTCCCAGGGTAATACACTTCCTCCACCAGCCTGTCTCCTTCCCACAGAGCATCCTGATGCCATCTCCTCCCAGGTAAATAATGCACATGTACCCAGCCAAAGCACATGATGTGAAAGAAAATGGGACTCAATGGACAAGGTGACCTTCTTCAACTGCTCAAAGGTCCAGTTCTGAGGCTCAGGTGGCCATTGGGGGGCAGTTTTACCGGTTGACCGGGATTGGAGTGGGCACTTTGACTAAGAAGTGCAATACACCACAGGGTATGATGCACTGTGTTGTGACACATTCCTTATACAAATACTATTGAAAATTCTCAGTGACTTGTGCCACAATCACCCTTCTATCGGTTTGGACTAGGTAGGATAGCCTTCATAGCCCTCATGCATCGGCACCCAAAGCCCTGTTGCCGGTTCAAGATTTGTCCCTCCTTGGACCAATGTCAGCTGGTACTCACATCTGCTGAGAGGGAGCATTCGAGAAGTCTTCCCACTTCAGAGATGCTTTAACCCACTCATCAGGCCATAACAACTTGGCCCATGTCAAAATCGTTCATTACCCATCTCTCTCATATCCAATACGTTAAATACGAGAACCGACTATTCACTTACATTTTAAGATGAGTCTGCAGACCTTGACATGTGCCACTATTATGGGATAATCAAAATTTTTCCCTGCATCTGTGTGTGGTTTTAATTTTTTGGCTCATCAGTGTATGTCATCCCTGTGAAAAAATTACTATCCTCCTTGGCAGCAACAACTGTAACCAAACTTTTATAATAAGAGGCAATGAGTCTTTTACATCATTGCGGAGGAATTTGGCCTGTTCTTCTCCGCAGAATTGTTTTAATTCAGTCACATTTGAGGTTTTTGAGCATCAACTGCCTGTTTAAAGTCAATGCTACTGCATATCAACCAGATTCAGTCTGGATTTTGACTGGGGCACCACAAAACCTTCATTTTGTATCCATTGATCAATTCAGAGGTAGACTTGCCCATGTACTTTGGGTCAATGTCCCGCAACATAACCCAACTGTGCTTGTTCTTGAGATATTGAAGTGCATCAATTGTAGTGCCCCTTACGAGACAAATTTTATGAAATATGGGGTTCTAACGAGAAATGTTGCACTGATTGCGCCTGTCATGTTTCATTAAGTGTGGACCTTTAAGTCAAAAGATATGTGCCACTGAGGTCACTAAGGGCCACACCTTCAAACTGGATTGAAGCTTAACTTTAAAACAGATTGACCAATCAAAGTTCCCCTGTTATCTTTTTGTCAGCTAGGTCTATAGATGGTATCGATCAAGTTTTCTGAGAATTGGATGAATGGCCTCTGACTAGTTTTACTTTGCTTCGATTTTTTTTTAAATGGTGGAAAAAATTTGTATGCGAAAAATAGTGCCAGTAGGTGCAATATTCAGGAGCTTTCCAGGAATCAGAGGAAAAACTATTGTTTTTGCCATACTGTTCCTGTGATATGAGCGAAGACATAAAAGTGCTTTTTATAATACCACGCAAATTTTTTGTCTGTGAGGTGTGTGCACCATTTTGTACCTACCCTGAAACTTTCTCATATGACTTTGATGGTTTAGGCTGCAGTACCAATGGAACCCTAAAAAATGCAAATAAATAAATAGATAAATAAAAATCGAAGCGATTTTCACAAGGGTTTGCAGCACCAGCCCAGGGCTTGGACCCCAGATAAAACAAAATATTAACTTGATAGAGGTATGTTGGAAAAACTGCATGAAGCTTCAAGTGGTTGAGAATTGTTGTAAAGCAAAAATGACACATAAGCATAAAACATATTTAGGATGTGCTACAAATGAAGTCCGGACACTTCTTGGATTTATCAATAAAAATGGATATTAGCAATGCCACGGAAAAGCAGCGTATTGTAGAAATACAATTCAATTGCAAAGCAACTTATCGAGTCAATGATCTTATCTTGGCCTAATTGTAAATATCTGGTGCTGCTTTATGCAAGGAAAATGCTGCAGTGGTGTTGCATATCTTGGCTCAAGCTGAATCTTCAACCAAGTGCAAGGGTTCAGGTCCTTTATGTCATTGCTTTGCATTCACTTCGGCTTCTTAAATCTCCTGAATAATATGCATCCCGCTGTTGTCAGTGTTGGCTAGCCAATTAATTTGTCTGGGGAAGGCCTGACCTTGGGGTGATGGTGACTGAGATGCGCTGTATGTTCAGTGTATGTCAACAATACTTTGTTTATCGCTGTAATATTTGCATATCACCGTGTTAATATCAAGTGTTCTACTTACTTTGTAAAATCAAAAAGGAGTCAACATGTTGATTTTACATTGCAAGGGTACAACATAATTTACTTTCTCTGGAGTCTGAGGTTAAGGGAGGACTATCTCTTTGAATTATGTTAAAAATTGCCTGATCTTGCAAAAAAAAAAAAAAAAAAAAAAGACCTATAATTTGCTAGACCTTTAACTCAATTGACCTCCCTGGAGTCTTAGATAAAATGGCAGGGCCCCACCCAGTGGTTCAGTGACCTAATCCAATCCTAACCATTCCAATAAAAAACAGAGGACTTGAAAAAACTCTGCTGCAAACAAAGTGTTAGTTCAATCAGATCAACCTGCCTTCCCACACGTACAAATCTGAGGTCATCTTACTGGAGAGTTTCGCAATCATGCCACTAACAGCTCTAGGCTGGTTGCTGCGGAAAAAGCAGAGCCTTTGTTGTAGCCTGAGTAAGAGCAGACAAATCCCTCTGATACTCTTAACACCATAGAGCGCACAGCTGAACTTTCACACAGATATCACTCCGCAGCGCTTCCTCTACGAGAGCACGTAGGGCGAGAGAGAGAGAGAGAGAGCAAGTGGGAGAGACGAGGAGTCAGGCTACGTCTGAGCAGAACAGATAAGCATTTCATTCAATGAAAGTGTTATATAACAATAAATTATAAAAAACAAACACCAAAAAGAGTTTTATATAGAATTTCAATTATTTGAGGGCAAAACATTTTAATTGAAGAGTACTGCAGTTATTTATTTTAGCAATTTCTCATCAAAGTATTCCCCGTGAGATTAAATCACCTGCTACCAGTATTTTGAAATTACTTGGGTATCTTTCTCAATTGATTTCCTTGTAGACGGCGAAATGTCTAATGGGTATGTCTTTGATAATGGGCACACTCCACAAATCAGGTGATTGAGCTGGCCACTCCATATTTTGTATCTTCCTTTCCCAAAAAGCCCCTACAACATTTGGACTTAAGTTTTGGGTTGTTGTCTTAATCAGACACAACTCAATTTAATCTAAGTAAATATAACTAGTGATTCCAGCCTTTTGACTGGCAGGGCATGTGATCAGAGCTGCATAATAAAATGAAATCATGACCCTCCTGTCCTCCACATTTTCAACATCTACACCACAGCTATGTAGTGAGCACCACAATTCATTGGACAATTACAGCGACACCTTTTTTTTGATTCAGAACTCTTGCACTTCGATTTAGAAAGGATATAATGTCAAGAAGCGAGAAGTGCAGACTGAAAGCTTTAATTTGAATGTTTTCATCCATATTGGATGAACCAGTTTAGAGATGACAGAACCTTTTGTTAATAGTTCCCCCATCTTTTTCTAGGAGCATCAAGAAATATTGGGCAGTGTAACAAAGTAGAATAAAATATATTTTTTTTAATATGTGGCAGCATATCTTTTGCATGCAGTGACTGCTCTGCTTGAAGTCTGAAACATAGACATCACCAGATGCTGGGCATCTTTCCTGGTGATGCTCTGCCATGCTTATACTGCAGCAATCAAATCCTGATTATTTTGGGGACCTGTTTTGCCTTCAGTCTCCCGTTTCGTTTTCAGAATGCAGGTTCAGTTGGGTTCAAATCCAGCGATTGACTCGGCCAACAGAACCATAACAACAAAAAATGCATCTACTATCCAATGAATTATGATGCTCACTCTGCGTGCTTTGTAATGATTGTCATCGAACTGGGACTGATTTAAAACACAAGCGCCTTAGAAGAAACTTGATGCCTCAAACAAAGTGATACAAAGGAGTCATTTGGCTGAGTAAATCAAAGAGTATCCAGCTGCTGCCATTCATAATTCAACCTCAGAATGTTGATTTTGAAAGGTCAACTCACTGACCTCTGCTTTCCACCACATACTTTCACACCATTCAGAATTTTGCCTCTAATGTCTTAACAAAAACAAATAGTGCTTCCCACATAACCACTGTGCTGACCTCCCTACACTGGCAACCAATGAAGTTTAGAGGAGATTTAAAACCTGTATTATATGCCTATTTGCATTAGCTGGCGCTGCTTTACATTGTTGAGGTACTGGTTCTTTACACTTCAGAAACGCAGCTTGGGTCTTCAGATCAGGGACTTCCAGCTGCTCCAAAGCCCACGTTAAAAATCAAAGGGTGATAATCTATGCACACAGGCTGTGGAACAGCCTTCTTCTAACATTGGATCTGCAAAAACCAGCCTCAGCTTTTAAATCAACTCCGCACGCATATAGATGCCAATCAGCCACAAGATTAAAACCACCTAAATTGTGTAGGTCCCCCTGGTGTTGCCAAAAACAGCTCCATCAATTTAACGTCCACTTGAATCTCCGGACCCTGGGTTTCCCAACAGAACATTTTCCAGAGCACCGAACTCCCTCCACAGCTGGTCTTCTTCCCACATAGCATCCTGGTGCCATCTCTTCCTGAGGTAACTGGTGCAGATGTACCCAGTCGAAGCACATGATGTAAAAGAAACTTGGACTCACTGGACCAGGCGACCTTCCTCAACTGCTCCAAGGTCCAGTTTAGATGCTCACATGCCCACTGGAGGCATTTTCAGTAGTGGACCTGGGTCAGAATGGGGACTCTGACTGGTCTGCAGCTACAAACTGCTACACTAAGTAATGACAAGAGCCAAATCATTATGACCGGGTGAGTGGGTCAGAGCATTTGAAGCAGCACAGCTGCAGGCGTGTTCCCATTGGGCAGTGGTGAGTGCTTAATGACAGCGGTCTAAGGTGAGACAAACCATTAACTGGCAACAGGGTGGAGGGCTCCTTAGGCTCATCAATGCACAAGGGCAACAAAACCAATCCCGTCTGATCTGAACCGATAGAGGGGCTACTGTAGCACAATGTGCACATAATGATATTTATGTGAGGGATAAGGCACATTACATAGTGCATCACAATCTGCTGCGCACTCTTTTGAAGCCGCAGACCAATAGGAGTGTCTATTCTAACCCTGGTCCACTGCTGAAATCCCCAACAATGGGTATGCAAGTGTTGGAGCAGTACCTCAGGGCAACTGATGAAGGTCGTCTGGTCCAGTTTGCCTGTTTTCTTTTACATTATGTGCATTGGCCAAGTATGCAAGAACCATTTATCAGCGGCAGAGATGGCAACAGGATATACTCTGTGGGAAGAAGACAAGCTGATGATGGAGTGTAATACACTGGGAAATGTTCTGCTGCGAAACCATGGGTCTAGGAAATCAAATGGACGACAGATTGTCGGAGCTGCTTCGGTGGCATGAGAGGGACTTACACAGTATTAGGCAGAAGTTTTAATGTTGTACCTTCTTATACACACACACTCACACGTGTGTACGCATGCGTGTGTGTGATACCTACTATGACACACATACATACAACACACACACACTCACACACACACACAAGCGCGTATGTATGTATCCATATGTGTGTGTGTGCTTGTGATATGTATTTGTGTGTATATTAGGCGAGTAGCCCCCCAGCGAGCTACAAACATTCCGAAGGTTTTAATTGTGCGTGCTATTTTGCCTATTTATTGGCATCTTGAAACGTGGTATGACCCCGCAGATCCTTCCCGTTGAACTGTACTCACGAGTCTGAATTAGCCTGTTCCTTATACAGAATAATGGTGCCAGCAACAGGCTTCAGATAATGGAAAAAATAATGACACAGTGCTTGAATAAATAGCCATAACAATTGCACGGATCGGGAATTGAAATATGCCACCGAACGAAAAAGAACATTTCTCTCATGCAGAACAAAACTACTGATAGCTTAACACGAGCGCATGGAACATATCGTAGGGTAGCTTACGGTTATTTAAATAAGAATGAATGACCGTAAGTCACGTACCTCAGGACTGAACACAATTTAAACTAAACATAGCCTTTAGAATATATTTAGACTGGATACGTCAAAAACTAGGGTTTCACGCAACATAGCTGAAGCCGATTTGTAATTTACGATGACAGCCTTTCGCTTTGTAGCAAACAAGCCAGCAAGTTATGGCGTTTTAAAACATATTTAAGAAATAACCGAGTTTGGTCATTACAGCCCATTCAGAATTCTCACTCTTGCCATTTATTACCAATGATATGAGGTTAATCTCGATCATGTTCTGTCAGGCTTCTAGTATACACTGCCTACGTGACAGAGTTTGTTTACTTCCTCCGCGATGCTCTACCTCGCAAACCCAGCGCTGCAAATCGCTCTGAAAACTATTCCATGCCGCCCGATATGACTGAAACGAGCCGAAGTACTCAGCCCGTTGTGCAAAACGTCTCCTTACCAGTCCTGTCCAGGTTCTCTGTGTTTCTGGAACGGCTGGAGCTCCCCATCATCCGGGTTTTGGTCGAGATGTCAGTTCCCAGCGCAAACACTGCTATCTCGAGCGTGTGTGTGAGTGCGGAGAACCCTCACTGAGAAATTGAAAGAGCTAAGTCGTTCGAGGTCGCATCGAACCGGACGGAAGCGATTTTAAATCGCTCCCTCGTCCCTGTGTCATTACGCGTGTTCTTCAATCTCAGTCTTTGTAGTACAGTTTTTTTTGTTTTAAATCAGCATTTGGCTCGCGGTTCCGCCCCCATTTCTTTTAACCGTTTTCTCTGTTTTTACCAATAACAGACTGGGTTGGAAACCGTTTGTACATGTAAACTGTTGCTATGTTATATTCACGTGGGACGTAATGTTAACAACGAGCTCGTTCCAACAGTCTTAGTTTTTGGCGAGTATTTGTCCGCCATGGAGATTCATCGTGACATGTTATTTTTGTGCTGGATTAAAGAGGACTGTATACCTACAGCTCAGTTTAATTCTTGGATCGACCGTGAGTCCACATAAAAGAAAGCACCATTACTACTTTGTTCTCACTACAGGCGCAATTTATATGTGAACGACAGACAGCTTATGTTCAAAAACTTCATTGCTGCTCTTGTGAAATGCACTGGCCTGAGATGACAGGAGTTGAACGCATGTACAATATCGGTCACTGCCGGATACGTCTTTGTGCTTGCGGTCCTGTTTTTCCTGATAGTGTCCTCAGGGAAATTTTTTTGGATTTAATCCAACATGACCCCCTACCATACAAGGTGATGCTGCCTCCTTTTTTGGCCATAGTTTACTTTGCAATGGCAGTGCTGGAATTCAACCTGACATCACCCATACACTGAAACTGCAGCACCTACCAACATCAAAATGCTTATTCTATTCTTCCCGTCTTCTTGTTTAAAGGCAGAGTCACTGGCATTTTTAAATCTTTGTTTATCAGATGTGGCATTGCCAGCGCACAAAATGTTTTGGGTTCATGCAGGGTCTGTGCAGCTTTTTCTGTTTTGGCTTGTGCAGAATCTAAATGCCCTCCAAATGTTTGTGCTCTTATAAAATGTGTAAGATTTTTCAATTGTAGTTGAGAGGGCAGTAAAGTTTAATCAAAGATTTTTTTTTTTTTTTTGCAAAATCAGGGCTTTTCTCTTGTAGACACTGCTTTGACTCAGGGATCATCAGTCTGTAGAATATCAGTGGGCTTTACCGGCAGAAAATATGAGAGCATTGGTCCGCCCTGGATTATTGCTTATACTTGGCCATCCCCATATTCATAGAAAGTGCTATGATGTGACTGCAAAGGCATAATCTATGGGAGGTATGGGGGAGGCAATGGCAATTTTATTCATTCTTTTACAACAAAGCAATAAAGGATTGATTTAATTGGTCCCACTACATGTACAGTAAGTGCGCGATATGATCATTCCATGATAGTATGTGAATTTTTTACTTAGTGCAAACTACCATCCGCACCATGCTATCCTAAACCTTTAATTTAAGATAATTTGTACATACAGTAAGTGATCAATAATGATAGCATCAAAATATAGGTATTGTTTTTGGTCTTGTGATGTACATGTAGCACATTTATTATAATAAATAAAAATGAAAGACATTAATAACATTTATTGTAACTCAAATCTATAGCTGTTTTGTACACTGCTCAATTTTTTTTATTTGCAGTTCATTTTTTTATAAACAAAAAAACTTGTCCTCTTGAAGAAGTCAATGTACTGTTTTCAATGAAGAAAACATTGTGCACAAAGGGTTTAGTTCCACAAATTGGAAAAAAAGAAGAAAGAAACTGGAACTAAGTGGCACGGTAGTTCTCCCACCTGACCTGTCTGTTTGAGAATAACAAAATTAATCCTCCAGTGTGTAAATGATCACAAATTGTTAAGGCTATGATTTTAATATTTAATTCCAACTGCAATTATGAATATAAATGCTTCCCACAGTGCCATCTCTTCCCAGGTAAATGGTGCACATGTACCCAGCCAATCCGGATGATGTAAAAGAAAATGGGATTTGCAGGCGACCTTCTTTAACTTCAGCAAGGTCCAGTTCTAAAGCTCAGGTGCCCATTGTGGAGACTTTCAGAGGTGGACCGGGGTGAGAGTGGCCACTGTGACTGGTCTGCAAGCTAAAACATCCAATACACAGAAGGGTATGATGCACTGTGTGAGTTGGCACATTCCTTATGTAAATATTGAAATTCTTAGCAACTTGTGCCACAATCGCCCTTCTGTCGGTTTGGACCAGACGGTATAGCCTTCATAGCCCTCGTGCATCAATGAGCCTTGAGCGCCCGAAACCCTGTCGCTGGTTCATGGTTTGTCATCTGGCCATAACGTTTGACCCTTGACAAAGCTGCTCAGGTCCGCGAGCCTGCCTATTTCTCCCACATCAAACATGTTTGCCTTCAGTTTAGTATATCTAAGACTTTCAGATATGCCGTTGTTGCAAAATGCCCAACGCCATGTTTTTTGGTCATAGCCTTTGTATCCTCCCATCCCATCAGCCCCATAATTCTCAGCTTGAATCAGATTATCTAAATAATCTGGGCTAAATGCAATCTATTATCTCTGGTTTATCTCTCATTACCCAAGTACAATTGACGGGCAAGATTTGACAAATTCCCTGGGGTCACAGGTAGCACAAAAAAATTGTAGCAAATCCACTGCGCCCACTAGGCCAAACGTGGCCAAAATCAAACTTGGCTTAAATTTTCATCCCAAGTACGTGCATATAAAATATGAAAAGTTTCCGTGAAGAACTGAAGGCGCTAGAGCGCTGGCAAGGCAAAAAATTTCCGGACGCACGAACGTATGAGAGACCACCACGAAGGTATCTAACCGCAGCATAAGCCCAACTGGTCTAGAGCAGGGCTATTCAAGCTTATCCAGAAAGGGACGGTGCGGGTGCAGGCATTCATTCCAACCAAGCACTTACACTCCTGATACCATCAATCAACCCCAAGAGTCTTTGCTAAAGAGCTTGATTAGTAGTATCGGGTGTGTCAGTGCTTGGTTGGAATGAAAGTCTGCACCCACACCGGCCCTTGGAGGATAATGTTGAATAGTCCTGGGTTAGAGGCCGAGCGGGCTAAAAATGGGAGGTGAACTCAAATTAATATGATACACCCTGCTTGCCCATGAGCAACTGTTCAGGGGCGTAGTTCCAATTATCACCACTGGGAGACATGGTTTCTTCAATTTTATTCTTGCTTCCTTATATTATACATACAGAACATGCTGAACAGCAGTGTAGGAGTCCCGCCCTTTTTTATGAGTACAGAGTGTACATACTCAGGCGCAAAATATCTCAAGGCTATTAATGACTAAGGGAATAAGTAATATTAGCCGCAACAGATTACTTTCCTTGAGTGTTTTCATGCGTGACAGCGGGACTCGGGAGAGGAATCAGGCGCCGATACCAACAACAAAAAAATTGCAAATACTTTATTGAATAGAAATACTAATTTGAACAAAACGGGACCACTCGCTGGTGGCAGGTAGATATACGTGGATGACATCCGACACAGACTGCAAAAACTAATCACAAAGGCGGGATTTAAATCGCCAGGACTAAAGAGCAACAGGTGAGGAGTAGGAGTGAGACATGTAGGAGGAAGGGTGAAGAATGAAACCATGATGGAACAACAAGATTTTTAAAAGTAAAGGAGACCGGACACGGAGAGAAACAACAGACAGTAGAGACAAGGGAAAATAGAAGTACAGGAAAAAAAAAAAGAAACCAAAATGAAATTAGCAAAAGAGTAAATAACAAACTCAAATAACTGCAAAATAAATACAAAATACTGGGAACCAATGAAGGAAACAGACAGCAGGTGAGTTGGCAGAGAAACATGGAAAGGGTGTGGTCACAAATGAGGTAACAAGGACCAATCAGGCTCAGACCGGTCAGCAAAAGAGAGAAAGAGAAACACAAGGGAAAACAAAGAAAGGAATACCAAATGGAGTAAACAGAACAATAAATAAACTTTTAAAGTGAATAATAATAACAGAAATCAGCCAAAAAGGCCAAATTAGAGCTCAACAGTAGGATATGTCTCTGATGAACTGAAAAAGTCCTCGGACAGCTATGTAAACTGGTACTCGCACCTGCTGCATAGTCAAAGTTAACATTATTGTTATCATGCGCTACAAATTCTAAATAAATACTGTAAATTAGCTTTAGCTGTGCGATGTTGCTAACATTGTTTTGCTTTAGCTGTTCCAGATCTTCTAATGCTATAACAGCCAGGAACAGCCCCAGCTGAAAATTCCAGCTATGACCAGCTGGGGTACCAAGATAGTTCATGATGGTCCAAGCAGCGTTTTGAACACTGTTAGCAAGTCTTTTTTCTTTCCCTGGTCAAAGTTGGTCTCTTGCTGGACAGAGCTGGTTAAGCCAGTTTAGCTGGTTGAGTGAGCTGGTGGTCAAACTGGTGGACCAGTTGACTATTGAGGCTGGCCAACTGGTCGACCAGCTTTAAATGTCCAAAACAGAGCATAGACGAGTTTGCGCTGGTTTTAACTGGAATTGTCAGTGGGGGCTGGCTTGCCCGCAAAACAACAAACCCTATTTATAATCAAATTTGCCAATACTACCAGCGCTTCAATCGTAACTGTGAGAACTAACCTCTGCTGTACTCATTGTTTATGCCCAACTAAATGTTGCTTGTTTTCTTTTCTGTTAATGAGATATTGAGTAGTTTAATACGGTTTGAGGTACCAACTAATGAGGTGCTTTTCTTCCTCCTCCAGTGCCCTATGTTTCGGAGGCTGTGCACAGTCATGTCTTTTGAGAGAACGGCTTTAAAAGAGGGCTCAGATGAGGGGGCAGTTTACCTACTTTAAAAATTTTCCTTGCTTTTGCTAGTTTCATGAAAGCTGCTGGGCCCGGCTGGGGATCACAGTCACTTTTGACTTGTGGTCATAAACATAATGTGATAACACAATGTGGTAATATATAGAATGTAATGCCTGCAATTAACAGTAATATGAAAGATATATCCCCTCGATTTGCTTAATCAATTAAGTAACAATCTCGAACAATGGCTTCAAAACATTATATTATGTCTTACAGATTTCAGAGATTGAAATCTGGGTTAAAACTATTATATTTTATATCAGGAGCATCAAATGCATGTTAGCTTTCAGAGGCATTTGCTGATGAGAAATGAATCTTTTCTAACTGATTCCATCCAGCCAGATGTATGCAAATAAGTTATGAAATAAACAGAGGACATTAAAAGACTGCTGAAAGACCACTGCAGTATTGATCCAATTCAAAATAATACCCTGGCTCTATCAAGGATGATTTAATGACGAGGATTTAATACATTTTACAATTCCAAACGGCACACACAGTCGGACTTTCCACGGTATCTCTCCACCCTTCCAGCCTTTAATTTCATTAAGTACTGACAGCTGAAACAGAAGCCTGGCGCATTGCACTGTATGGCATACTAACAGACTGGTGGAAGCATATTTTAACGTTACACTTTCTTTCAGTGGGAAGGGGTCCTATTTTACCTGAATTCATCGGGTAAAATGGGACAAAAAAGACAAAAAAAAATGAAGCTAACATGGGTCATTTTTCTGCAGTGAAATCTGAATGTTTTTAGGCTACCTTGTACTAAAAAATCACGAGTTACTATGTTATTCTGTGCCACCCCATCATATTACAGATATTTTTAGTATTTTTTTTTCAAGTAAGAAATATTGACAATTTTGCATTGAGCCCATGTCAGCCATAATATTCTTGAATTAGCAATCCCTGTTAGACACATGCAAGCACGCAAATGCATGTGTTTGCACCTATCACACAATGCAAGTATTTGTGCATGTATGCACACTTGCATGTCTCTCTCTCTCGCTCTCTCACACACATACACACACACACATCCTGGTGGGGGATGGAAGTATAGTTTGAAAGGGAATATTAACATTTTTAATATCCATTGAAGACACAGGCTGCAAAAGAACAGAGAAAGCATGGCAGAAATGTCAGAGGAAAGTATGATCAGTGGATAATTTTTAGCAAGGGCATGGACTGTGTCAAAGTCAACATTAGAAAGGCGAGTGAAGGGGTAAATAAGCGGAACAGAATATGCATCCAATAGGAATGCCTATCTATTGGAAGCAGTGGAAAAAGAGAAACATAATACATAGTAGTTAGGATATGGCTAAATTGGATTTAACCACTTAAAAAACAAACATAAAATACACGTCAATTAAGCTGAATAGCCTTTTCAAGCATCAGCGACTGTCCCATCTTATCTTACAAGCTGTCCCATTTCACATGAACATCTTATTGAAGTGAGGAAGGGATTCTTGATGTATTTGAGGGTCCAAAGCTTTTAAAGTCTGCTACTTGGCAACATATTCTCTATATGGAAATTAAGCAGGGTTCCTTTGCAAGTTCTCAAAGTATGATTTCAAGTAAACTTTGGAATTTTTGGTGGTTTTCTTGGCAATTTACCAAAAAGTGTCCCAAATTACCTGACCTGACCCTACTTTGTGATGATTGCCCTGACAAAAGTAAATGTATGTGTTAAGAATATGTATGGTAAAATATTGACAATGCATGTTTCAGGACTCCACTTAAAATGTTTTTATTAGAATTAAAGCAATATCCTGAGACAAACACTTCTCCTTTTAAGTCAGGAGGTGGCATTGTGATCCTGTTGTTTGTAACGGATTTTTGGAGTTGAAACATCAGATGTCACATGGCAGTTTGAATACAAGAGGGCTGCAAGGCTTTCTCTACATTTTCTTTTTCGTTATTTTCTAAATTATGTTTCAGTAATTAATTTAGCTAACTATTCAACAAGAAGGCAAATAATCAAAAATCACGCTGGTTCAAAAGCTATGAATATGGCACCATTTTGATATTTCTGCCCCATCCTGTCATAAATGAGTTTGAATGAAGTTTAAATATGTCAAGTTGAGGTCCACCAGGACTTCCACAGTTACATAGCTTTGACTGGTCTACTGTGGTCCCTTTGTACATTGGAAAGGCAAATTTCAGACTGCATATGAGGTAGAAAATGTAATATTTGTATTTCTGAAAAAGAAGACTGAAAACAACCAACAGTTATAATACCAGTAAGAGTACGGATGAATTTAATCAGGATGTAAAGATTTCTGTGGGTTTCAGGGGTGCTGGTGACATAGAGGGCCTGAGTCTCTTTGCTGCTCCTTTATTCTCAAGCAAGTCACAGTATAAGGCCCTTCAGGTACAGGCCACATCCTACCGTGTTATGCTATGGGAGAATCACTGCCTGCTACCTCAAAGGGATTGCCATCTGCCCAGAGTGTGATACTGAAGGTGAATCAGAATATGGGGCCATCAAGGTGGGACCCTCTACTAACAGTCTGATCATAAGCATGAACCAGAAAATGGGGCTCCCAAGTCGCGGCTCCGTGTTCAGAGTGTGATTCTGAGGGTTACTGAGGTCATGTGACCCTCAAGAGAGGGTTCCTCTGCTAACAGTCTGATCTTGTGGGGGAATCACAACATGAGATGGGGCCCTCCACTTACAGTCTAATACTGCAAGCAAGTCACAACATGAGATGGGTTCCACCACTCGCAGTGTGATACCGCAAGCAAATCACTGCCTGAGGAATTCAAGGCAAAACAATTTATTCACAGTCTGTGGATGAATCACAAACATGGCGCCCTGAAAGTACGGTAAGGAGTGTTCAGTAAGTAGATGACATTTACAGTGCAGGAAGAGATTATAACACTCAAGCAAAACATCCATACAGAAATAGTCCTCTCTCGCTCCGTCACACAGCTAAAGCACAAACGTGCTCATATGTACACACACACACACGATTACATGCTAACTGAAACTGATATAATAATCATGGATACATGAAGATAGAGGTCCAGCTGTGAATAAAAAGAGTAAAAAAAGATAAAAAGAAGTCTTCCGCGTAACTTTATTTGACAGCTGAGTCATAAACTGATGAGGACACTTCTCTCCCTTTCCCTGTATTCCATTTTGGATGTACCATCTATCCTCAATGGTTTTACTCAGTCACTCATTGGTTGTTGCACACAGTGCTCCCGCTCCCTCCAGTTCCTTCTGCCGCTGCCTTTTTGCGTCTCTTGTTGAGTAGAGGGTTGCTAGAAGTGTCAAGGTCTTTGATCTTCACCTGGTCATAGTCCACACGCATGGTGGCTAGGGCGCTGGTCATTTCCTCCTGCAGTAAACAGCATGCGGTAGAACCAAAAATTTAATACAGCAAAAACCTTTCACGAGTGTCAAACCATTAAACTCATTTATTAGCTTGTCCGCTGTCTAACTAAGCGGTGACCTGTTTGGATGAACTGAGATGAAAAATTACAAAATTGTACTTTTACAGTAACAACCCAGATTTAGTTACTCATTTGGTGACCCTATTATTGACTATTTGCATAATATTTTCGTGGTCAAGTGGTAAGTGTCCTAAGTGCTATGTCATCATTGGTGCGTACAGGCCGTAGAGGTGTCAAATTTTCATATTTTTACATATTAGTTTTCTCACTCCTTTATCTTTCAGGGAGAAATTGTGCCAGAAATTCTCAATAATAAATACACTGAACAAGCAGTTATCTTTCTGTCAGCAAAAATTATGTTGTATAAAACTAACACTTGTGCCCCTGATGACATTGTCACTAGACAGTGGTGATAGGTAATTTCGTTATGAAACAATGGTTTTTACGAAGCATGCCAATAGCCGTAAAGGCTTTTAATTACAGCCACAAGAGGGCAGTGTTGTATTCACGCACCTTCACATCCTCCCACATTTCTTGGTCCTCTGTCAGCACCCGTGTGGTGTGGAGAGGTGTTGGGGGAACCACCATTGACTGCTGCAGCACAGAAAGAGGCTCTATCAGGATGAAAGGCACCCTGTCTCAGCGTAATATCTATTCTCATACACAGAGGTGGCCAACCATGGTTCTGCAGAGCCACAATGTCATCTGGTTTTTATTGTTACTCAGCACTTAATTCATATATCGAAGCAGCTGACTACACAGTCCACTTGTATAACCTGGTGTCTTGGGACTAAAGTGATTGGTTAAAAACCAGCACACCCAACCCCTCTCCAGGACTAGGATGGGCCACTACTGCTCTGACAGGTTGAATAACTCACATTAATCCAGGGGTGATTCATGAACTGAGTGATGGTCATCCGCTCATTGGGGTCAGTCTTTAGCAGCTGATGAATCAGCTGTTTGGCTGCACAGATGGAAGAGGAGAGGTCAAAGGTAACGATCACTCACAGATAGGCCAAGAGATGAAGCAGAATAATGAAAGTAACTGTTTAACTCTAATGGGATTCAAATAATTAAAGACAAATTACAATACACTAATCGCTTGATCAGAGAGGTCAGCCGGGTTAACACAACTGTGCAAAGGAAGCCGCTGTAATTTAATCTCATAGATGGCACATTAAATAAGGCTGCAATAGTGACTGAATGTGCTATATTATTGTTTGGAATTCACTCCCTTGGGCAACAAAATTAATTAAGATTACAAACCGGCAAAAATTCAATTAAAATTCTAAAATGGAATTCCTTATACTCATTTTAAGATGACAAATGCACTCTGTGACACCTTAAACTACCACTCCTTTCAAGTGCAGCGACAGAAAGAGAATTCACAGAGGGACTAAGTTAGATTTCTTTAAGGGCAGAAGCAATGCGGGCCCTTGACTTGTGAAATGCTCTGTGGGAATTGATTCAGATGTCCGGCGGCGGGTTTCCTGATATAGTTAAATCTTAGTATTTACAAGGGTGTTTAACATGTTCATTGGCAACAAACTCTCTTTGTGTTACTTTCCCAAGCACATTCATTAAAGCAAAGCCATTTCCCTTAATGATGAGTGACAGTGAAGTATGTGTACGCTTGTTTGTGTACGTCTCTGTGTATTTGTGCATGTGCATGGACGCCTGAGTATACATGCAATTGCCTGCATCAGTATTCATATGTATAAGGTTATATAATTGACTTCATGTCCTGATGCTCCATGGTCACCAGCCAGGGCCCTGGCCTCGGCTCACCTTCTTCTGACACATCTGCCCACTCTGGGTCGGGGAACTCGTACTGGCCCTGCCTGATGCGACACTTCATTCCAGGGGAGATGGCCTGGCCCGTGTTGGAGTAAAAGGGGGGAAAGCCACAAAGCCTATTGCAGAGCAGGAGCAGTCATTAGCATTTTATTGGAACAGTAGTGGAACGTTAAGATTTAGCATGGTGATTCATACAAATGTAAACTCATCCATGAACATGTGAAGAGAATAGAGACCATTGTGGGAGGAAATCCAATATACAAAGTGGAAGTAGCAACAGCGACAGCTAAATGGGTGGTCTTCTTCCACATAAACACATATACACATAGACACACAATCTATACTCACAGGATGTACATTATCACGCCCAGAGACCACATGTCACATGATTTGTCATATTTCTCCGGGCCCAGCACCTCGGGGGCTGGCAGGCGCACAGACAGACAGAGAGACGGACAGACAGGCAGACAAAGACGCATAGGAGTCTACATTACTACTCCAGAGCTCCTTGAGGTTATGAAAGAAAGCTCTAGAGCTGCTAGAGGATGCTAAGGGGGAACTTATCTAAAGAAATTGCAAATATTGCATCGTATATTCAATTAAAGTGGTATTCAATATGTTTCAAAGTCAGTGGTAAATATTAAAATGTAGGAAAGTCATGAAAGGTGAAATAAACTACCTTCAAAATTAATTTGATTTGTTGTGAAAAAAATCAGTTCCAAGAATTTCAATAGAAATATTTCCCTAAAATTTCAGTCAAAAATTAATGAAACACTAATAATCTATTTAGCTGTATATTTTGACAGTTAAAAGAAGCAACATTGTCACAAAAAAAGTTTGGAATCACTTGTTTTGAGTAGTTCTTGCTATTTTATTTGATATAACTGTTTATATAATAGTACACAAACACCTCAATGCATCTGAAACTTTTTACAATGCTGTCAAGTATTTGGGGGCATTAGGCAAAAATGCTTTCACAAACCTTATGATTCAAGTGATCCAACAACTTAGGCCATTAATGGCCAATTTTGTCATTTCTTTTCCAGAAAGTCCCTGGAGAGTTCAGATTAATGTTTTGGGTCATTCTCCAGCTGTAACTCAAAGTAACTTCCTTTTAACATTTGTGAAAATCTCCAGTAAATCCATACATCTGGGTGGTAGTACGTTCAGAAATTCTCATATGGCACTATGATTTGTTGCCATAAAGCAGAGAACATCTCTGCTCTCCTGTCCCAATCACAGTTTGTGATCTCTCATTTCTCTTCATCAATTTCTCATCTGAGAAACTTACCAACATAGTAAGGTGTATAGCAGGGTGTCTGCAGTTGGTTTTGCAACGTTGTCTCCTTTGCAAAGCCAAAATCTGTTAGCTTGAGTACAGCATTGCTCTCCTTGGTGGTGTACAGTAAGTTTTCTGGCTGAGGGGATAAATCTAAATTGTTACTCAGACAAAATTATTACTCTCAACACTAATGCAACAGTTGCCACAACATTCAGTGCAGTGAAAAAGTATTTGCCCCATTTCAGATTTCTTCTATTTTTGCTTATTTGTTATAGTTAAATGTTTCAAATCATCCAACTAATTTTAATATAAGTAAAAGACAATGTGAGTGAACCCAAAATGCAGCTTTTAAATGATCATTTCATTTATTGAAGGTAAAGAGATATTCAGAGCCTATATCACCAGTGTGAAAAAAAAATTGCCCCCTAAACCTAATAACTGGTTGCGTCACCCTTGATAGCAACAACTGCAAGCAAACGTTTGCAATAATTGGTAATGAGTCTTGAACATCACTGTGGAGGAAGTTTGTCACACACTTCTTTGCTGAATTGTTTTAATTCAGCTACATTGAATGGTTTTTGAGCATGATCTGCCAGTTCAAAGTCATTTCTTTTAAGCCATTCTGTGCTTGAGCTTTAGGTTACAAACTGATGGGCAGAGATTCTCCTTAAGGATTTGCAGGTAGAGAGCAGAATTCATGGTTCCATCAATTATGGTAAGTCACCTGGGTCCTGAAGCAACAAGCAGTCCCAAATCATCACACTACCACCACCATGTTTGACTGTTAGTATGATGTTCAAATTGTGGAATGCTTTGTTAGCTTTATACCATTTATAATGCGACCTATGTCTTCCAATAAGTTCCACTTTTGATTCATTGGTCCCCAGAATTTTATCCCAAAGGTCTTAGGGGTCAACAAGATGTTTTTTGGCAAATGTGAGACAAACCTTCGTGTTCTTTTTGTTCATCAGTGGTTTGCGCCTCGCAGCTCCTCCATGGATGCCATTTTTGCCCAGTCTCCTCCTCATGGTGGAATTGTGAAAACTGTCCTTAACTGAAGCAAATGAGGCCTGCAGCTCTTTAGATGTTAGTCTAGGTTCTTTTGTGACCTCCTGAATGAGTAGTTGATGTGCTCTTGGATGAATTTTGGCAGGCCAGTCACTCCTGGGAAGGTTCTCCACTGTTCCATGTATTTTCCATTTAAAGATATTCGCTCTTACTGTGGTTCGCTGGAGTCCCAGAACCTTAGAAATAGCTTTTTAACCCTTTCCAAGAAGACCGATGTCAAGGACTATTTTTTCATCAGTTCCTGAATTTCTTGACATTGCAGCAACATGCATCACTTTTTGCCTACTTCACATTGCTGGACAGGTTCTATTTAACTGATGTTTAGATTCATCAAGGAGTGCAGCAATCATACTTGGGTGTGTCAAGAGAAACCAAACCCACTTATCAGTTAAATTTGTTTGATTTAGCGACTAAGGGGGCAATTAATATCTCGCAGATGGTCAGGTAGGGTTTGATTGCTTTTTTCCTTCAATAAAATAAATTAGTAATTCAAAAACTGCATTTTGAGATTAATAAGGTTAGTTTGGTCTTCTACTGAAATTATTTTGATGATCTGCAATATTTGCTGTACGTGTGACAAATGAGCAAAAACAGAGGAAATTGGGATCAGGCAAAATCATAAATACATGAATGACAAATTGCTGTTAAATTCCAAGACACCTTATTTTTGTGAGTTTAGGCACTATCAAGCCTTCTTTTTGTGCAATTTTTTGCCTTGCATTCCACTGCACTGATTGAAGTTCAGTTGATTGAACTTCAGTTGATTCAATAATGGCCTTACCTTGACGTCTCTATGGGCGATGTTCATATGGTGGAGATGCTCAATAGCAGTGCCAATATCACACATGATTTCTGATGCCTCTAAAGGAAAGAGGGTTCAAACATGATGTCACTAAGAGCACTATGTAACATCACACAAACCACCGTCTATCACAAGGCACAATAGCACTACACAGGCCATGAACACAGAACACTTTCCACTGTGTAACAGGAAATGAAGCACTGTGGAACAGAATACAAATCACCATGCAGCAAAGACTGCAACAAAGAACGCCTCATAGGACAGAACACAACAAGGCATGCACTACCAGTCCAGTTTTCCGATACATCAGTCAAGTTTTGTTTTCCATTTCAGGGAAATATGAGCAGTTTTCACTTATTTACATTGTTTCAAAAAAGGAAAAAAAATTCTACTTTAATTTCACAGGATGGCTGTCTAACCAGTAAACTAATTATGCTATTCCAGGAGAAAATAAGCAGAATAATCAAAACAAAACAACTGACAAGTGTTGCACATCCGTGATCTTCCACCATAATGTTGGGAGCCAAGTGTCAGGACCTTATTACCATCCATGTTGAAAAAATGTGACAAATATTCTCATGAGTTTTTTGAATATTGTTCTTTTTTTTATTTCCAAGTGCTTGAAAATTGTGTGTGCTTTAACTTATGACTGGCAGAGTACATGAAACAACATAATAATGATGAGCATAATTTCTCTTTGCAACTACAGCCACTCTGCCACATCTCCCAGCCTCTCTTCACAGAAACCCCTACCTCTCACCTCTCTCAGTAAAGGCCTGGTCACCTCTTGCCTGAATTCGACTGAAAAGTTCTCCCCCCTCCATGCTAGAAAAAAACACAAGAACATCTTTATTAAAAACCAAATTCAACTGAACTCAAAAGCACAATCGTGAATACGCGCACACCTTCATTGATTATGCTGTTTATTGCCGACATAGACAGGCAGAAGTGAAATTGTGGTTGTGTTACTGATGGAGCAAATATGGCGTTAATCAGTTTCCATGGGTCTGAACAAAATGAACAAATAACCAATCCGAAGACCTGGAGGCAATAAAGCCCAATAAACCCCATTTAATTAGGAGTGATTACCCATCTGCAGCACACAAAGGGAATATAGCAAGCACAAGGACCAGTGAATGTGTGTAATAAGAACACACACAGGACACCTTGTTCTAGTCTCCACCAACCGCAACAATGGCCCCAGGCCACAGCGTAGCCACGGCAACGCTCACTTCCGCTGCAGTTTAGTGCACTTAGAACTGTGACCAGAAATGAACCCGATTCAGTTGCGTGGGCAAGAAGTGCACTCTGTCACAGAGTTTTTTCCATGAACAGAATATTTTTCTCTTTCTTCTGCTGCTGTGCTAGTCATGGTCTTTGTGACCAGAAAGGGCATAACACACAAGAGTGATACCAACAGCCTCTTCACAATTTGAACCTCGCAGCAACAGTTAGCGTATGAGCACTGAGCTTCTCTGGTTGTCATGGCAGTGGCCATACTTGTGGCCTTTCTGACATTGCTTTTCCCTTCTTTATAAAGATTACATTTCCGTAACTACAGTAAATGGAAAAAAAATAACACAAGCAAACCAGACTAACCGCCTTGCGGTTGTATGCCTCCACCATCCAGTCTAGGTGCAGTTGACATCTATTTCTGTCTAGACTAAAATAATATATGTGACAAAGTTTCAGGAATTTAATAAAAGGTATTGAGTGTATTTTGTGGTGAAATGGAAGTTATCACTATACTGACATAAATGATTCAAGTGAATCATTTCAAGTGAGAAACATGCTGTCTTGACTCAGAGACTATTTTTACAGAGGAGTGCAGAGGACTGATTTAGACCTTCATCACATGGTACATCACCTGAAGCTCAATATCAGCAAAAGCAATGAACTTGTAGTGGACCACCAGAGGAACACGAGGCCCCCTATCTTAGATGTCATTCAAGAAGAGAAAGTGAAGTACGTTGTAGGCCCAAATCAATAAATGATGGCCAGAAATATGTTTTTGCAGAACATTATGATGTCGCGGTAAGGTTGACCTTTGACCTTTTAGATACAAAGTGTCATCACAAACTTTTGTTGAAAATTTTGTAATTATTATCACAAATACTCATAAGTTATGGCCAAAAATGTTTTTATGCCCTCAAAGTGACCTTCATCTTTGACCACCAAATTCTGATCTATTCATCAGTGGACATCTGCACCAGATGAAATGAAATTCCCTCCAGGCATTCCTGAGATATCGCATTCTTGAGAATGGGACTGACATGAGGTCATAGCGACCTCGCCCTCTGACCACTAAAAGCTAATCAGTTCATCCTTGAGTCCAAGCGGGCATTTGTGACAAATTTAAGAATGCCCTCAAGGCGTTCCTGAAATATTGCATTCAAGAGAATGGGACAGATAAACGTATGTGTGGACAAACCGGTGGTCTAGATATTATCAGTACCTTTTAGATAAACTGGTCTGGTTTATGGTTTAAGAGAAGATTACTTGTAGACCTTTCAAAGCGTTTCTTTCCTCACATTTATGGAAACAACTGGTCAAACAAGGTGACATCCTGTTATATAGTAATATCATCAAATTTTTAAGGCTACATTGTGTGTAACATATGCTGCAGAATAAACAAAGGTGGACTGATTGTCGCCAATAACTGTCTCTCCATAATAAAACCATGGTAGGAAACATTATTATCAAAGGTCCATTAAGTTATTGTCACTGCTTTGTTGTGGAAAGAAGGATAAAACGTCCCCTATATGTAAACAGAATCAATATTTTCTGTTTGAGAGCACTGTTCGCTCGCAAAGCGTAGAGAGAGAAATCTTCATACCATCTTCTGTCAGAAAAAGGGGAAAAACCCATAAAAAAAGATTTCCCCAAGCATCAGTCATCAACACTCAAGTCATTTACAAGCCCATGAAGTGATATTTCCCACAACCTGTTAATTCCTACTGAGATGGACTTAACCTCATGTCTCGTTTAACAAACTGATCCCCAGAGGGTTGCAATCCTAATGCCCTCCAGTGTAAAGTAACACAAATATCTCTATCCCAGCGCTTGTCAACTTTGTTCTAGACAACGACAATAGAACCATAGAAGAAGCGTAACCCAAAATTATTTTCATGCCACTGAAATTCTGCTATTATTGTCTGGCACCAAGTAATTCCTGAATAATTGAAACGTACAGAGTGAAGTGCCTGAGAATTTTTTTTGCAACTTCTGCTGGGATTTGGCTACAACAGGACCAATCAAATTCAATCACGAGATATCAAAATGACATTAAAATGAACTCAAAAGAAAATGGTCACAATGACAAGCCACTCTGGTGTCAGAGTATCAGCTGAATCTTAAAGATTTAAAAACATTGTTGAAATGCTGTCTATACTGAGGCAGAATTTGAGGAAAATAGAAACGGAATCTCAGCATAGAGCTGAAAACTTTGGGTTGAGTAGTCCACACATAAGAGAGGGAAGCAGGGACGTGTATGTGTAGAAACAGAAGGCGTTTACCACTCCATGATGATAAGCAGGCACTTCTTCCCTTGGTGCATGTTTTCATACAGGCTGAGGATTCGCACAATGTAGGGACCCCCCGACACACGCCAATGCAGCTCCACTTCCCTTCTTGCCTTAGGGCTGTCATATAGTATCTGAAAAGTCAAATTGGCAGAAGAAAGGAAAGAGAATTCAGACACAAGATTTAGTCTATGTACACTACAGGCCAAAACATTACAAACACCCTGCATTTTTCAGAATTTGGCTGGTTTTTCTTAACTTGAAGTATATTTTCAGCAATAACAAAAAAAAAAAAATAACATAAACACATATACTAACTAGAAACATGCAAAATTATTTGCAAAAAGATATACATATTCACATTCAACTTTCTACAAAGTACCCTCCCTTAGCCTTGATTACAGCCTGACATATCCTAGGCATTCTTTCCAGCAGTTTAACGAGAGAACTTCCTGTTAACTCATTCCAGGTTCCTTCATCAGCTCTTGTGAACTTGATGGATGCATTTCACTGACCGCCAGTTCAAGTTTATCCCACAGCAATTCCATGGGTGAGAAATCTGGTGACTGTGGGGGCCACACCATCTTCTGAAGCACTCCTACTTCTTCCTTTTTGTCAAGATATCTTTGGCACAGCTTGGAGGAGTGAATGACCAGTTTTTGCCCAGAAGTATGCTGATGTTAAGGTTTGCCAACAACAGAGTACAATCAGTTTGACCGGCTAGTTTTACAAAAAAGTTTTTATTAGCAAAGCTTTTAACCCATGTCTGTGGGGCTCTAATCCAAGCTAAGGACGAATACATGTTGAAAGTTGAATTTCAAGATGTGCAGTTGTTGGCAAGCAACATTTTTAGTCAATACAAGTGTCCCTTTGGTACTTTGTGTGCCTTGATTGCTCAAAATTAACTTTAAGATGACAAAAACCAGCTAAATTCTGAAAAATGCAGGGTGTTCGTAATAGTTTGGCCTGTAGAGTATGTATATCTATCTAGTTGATCATGCATACATACAGCTAGTAGACTTACAAATGAGAGAAATATGGCATAAGTGCACGTAAACCAGAACCCTAATATCCCTTGTACAGAGCTTAAATGTCTCACTTCCCTTACACGCCTGCCTCTGTACCCAGTGATTCCCATGTTTACACATAATTCCCTTACGCAAAGAATTCACCAGTACTGCCAGAATTCCCGAACACATGCACAGTTTCTGCACGACATCCCTCATCCTGTACCAAGGTGAGGCCTAGGCCTTGCACACTTGTCTCATCATACCTTCAGTAGCTGACTGCAGCCTGACCTTGAGCCCTACATCACGATCACATTCATAACACTACCAAGGTTCTGTATCTTATCTCAGAACATCTCCTTACAGCTCCATTGCTTGACAACTACACCGCCAAATAATCAGCTTATTAATGTAAAATAATCACTTCAACTATTTAGGCAGCAGTAAATGTCCAGCCGCTGCCTGATGATTTTAAGAAAAACATCTATTTTTTTGCTGCAGTTATGATATTCACATTCGATATTTCTGTTAACAACATATTTTGCTTAAAATCTCCAAATATTGTTTATTTCCTCCGCCAAGGAGGTTATGTTTTTACTTCCATTTGTTTATTTATTTGTTTGTCTGCCTGTTAGCAGGATATCTCAAAAACGGCTGCATAGATTTTAACCAAACTTTGCAGGATGTTAGGGTAGCACAAGAGTGATTAAATTTTGGCATATCAAGGCCAAAGTACAGCTGAGATAAAGGCCAAAGCTCAAATCCAGCTACGCTGGCGGAGGTATGGGCTCTTGCGAGTCCAGCTCTTCTTTCTTTCTGAAATATAAGTGCTTTGAGATATCTCAGGTTTCAGCAGATGGTCTGATCCACAATGACTTCCATAGACTGTGCTTCCATTCACACAGTGTGATTCATTTAAAGATAGCAACTTCACTGAAGCAGTTCAGCTTCTTTACCATAATGCAGGATACAACTGTTGGAGGACTATCAAACCTGCAGCCTTGACGTTACATTAAACTACACCATCAACACTAATCATCTGTATCTACAATACTTAAAATACTTTTTTTGCATTCGCATTCTCCCAGGATCTGAGGTCACTGGAGGATTTGCAAGCCTCTCACCTACCCCAAGGCAGTTGACATGGAGTCAGATATAGAATTTTTACAGTGCAGACAGAAACATAGAATGAGATTTGTACTGTTTATTTACAAAGAAGCTGGGAATATGAATGATTTTTATTGCTCAGGTATTTTCCATGACATCTGTGCTTTTGTAGAATAGAAACAAAGTGTAGTACATACAGACGACAGTTTTATTCTTTCATGGCCAAAGTCCCGACAAGGTTGCAGCCAAATTATCAGAGGCAACGGACAGAGTTGCGGAGTGGCTCAATCAAGCTTGCCTTACGTTGAACACTGATAAAACAGTGATTATGTATTTTAACAAACAAAGTAAGAAAAGGGTGTACCCCAACATTATTGTCAAAGGGCAAAGCATAAAAATTGTTGAGGAGATCAAATACCTAGGTATTATTTTAGATACTAACTTGAGTTTTAAAAAACACATTAAAAAAATGTCCAGTGTACTGAAATTCAACTTATTTAACTTTCGTCATATTAGGATTTTGTTAACAACGGGGGCTGCTAATATGTATTTGAATGCCATAATTCTTTCCTATAGATACTGAGATACTGTATGCCATGTTGGACTCAGACAAGTCAAACCACTCTAAATCCGATCAGATCATTGTATGGACAAGCCTTGAAAATACTGGACAGGAAAAAGCCAAGACAGTACCACCATTGGTAATTTGGATCCTTTTTTCAAAATACAATCTACTAAGTTTTGATAATTTAATTAAAAATGTGTTTTCATACCTTAGTCTTGTTCTCAAAATGGGAAAATTCCACCTGAAAAGCTGCTCAGTTCCCAAACGTTTACTGAAAAATTATGGTAAAAAGGCCCCTGTGCCACCTTGTTGCTGCCTTTAAATTCTAAGTTAATGATTATTTGCAAAAAAAAAAAAAAAAAAAAGTTTCTCAGGTTGAGATTCAATTGAATATAAGGGCTTTAAGATCTGCAACTTCACTGGTTTTGAGTAGGGGACTGCAAAATCCCATTGCCATGATTCTTTCTGCCTTTGCTCAATCAAACCTTTTCCTATAAGGCCATCAATTGAAAAAATTATGCACAACCTTGAATTTAAGGAATAGGCTCCCTGGCATCATAAAAAATAACCCAAACTATAATAATTTCCATTTTGCAACTGCAAGGTGGCTTCTAAGCAATCAGTGCTGCCAGCACTGAGGTACTATTAAGAGGTGCTGTCTGGGATTTCTGTCCTGGGTATATATGGGACGGCGTAAATAAACTCCTGTTGTTATTCTGAGTATTTTACTTGCATTTAGTTTACATTTTAAGGTTGTCACAGTCGAACATGCACTGTCACTTTACTGCTGCTTTGCAGAACTCTGTATTACCATTGCTGGTATATATTCCTGTAACCTTGAATTACCATTGCTGGTATTTATTCCTGTAACTTTTTTGCTTTTCAACAGTGTCATTATTGCTTTTTATGGCGCTCATTTGCACTTCTATAAGCGCTTTAGTAATTTATAATTGTGTTCTCTGTATTGTTACATTTCTTTAACTATATTTATATCCTCTATTTCTTAGATTTTTAATTACTGTATATTAGAAAGGAGACCTCAGATACACTATGTGGTGAACACATCAGGAGCAGCTCGTTAGGCTGCTGTAGGGAATGTGGTGTCATGCTGGATGTTCTGTATGACTTATTGTATAGTGTGTTTTTATGTTTTACGTTGGACTACAGATGGAAATTAGCTTTCTGCTAAATCTGGTGTGCCCACCTTTTCATTTCTTGTAAATGATTAATGCAAGCACACGCTGTCCTTAAATAAATAAAAATGAAAAACAGCAAAGTCCACATTAAAAAATGATTGTCTCCAGCAGATAAATGGATCTTCACCATGCTACAAAGATCTGATTCCTGTGTAAGCTTGTTTCAGCAGTTTTGTCCAGATATGAGGACAATCCTGTCAGTATGATGTTGACTTACAGTGTTTATGTTCTTCCTTATTTCTATTTGCTTAATATTTCACACATGAGCCTTAATGCGCTCGTGCTGCATTAATAGCTATCACTGAGATTTAGAGTACGAGGATGCAAGGAAGGTAGGGTGTCCTCCACTGCGCAGTTAACAGGGAATATCAGCCAGTTGATGAAAGAGGCCAACAACAGACGACAGATACTCTTTATGATCAATGCATAACGCATATAAAAGGATTTACAGCAAAAAGTACAAAGTGCATCAATGTGCCAGATATCAATCTACTCTGGACATTTTAGCCATTTGTCTGAATTATGAATTCCAGTGATCTCACTGAAGAGCATGCTGTCTATGGGGGACAAGAGACCCTTTGTCCCTCTTTTGGATTTTGACTTTCTTTGTGCTGTATGTGAGATGAGTGAGAGAGGAATAAGAGCTTTAAGATTAGAACTGCCCCAGAGAGAGAGAAAAGCAAAAGCAGCGGTAGAGAGTGAGAGAGGAGGGTAAAGTGATTTTGTGTCCTGATAAAAGAGATGAGTGCATTTGCAGGGTGTTGCGACGGAAGGTGAGCTGAGGTATCCTTTTACGAAGAGAGATTGAGAGAAAGCGCTGAGACAGAGGGGATTTGTGGGGGAAAAGAGAGAGGGACAGGAAGCGAGGAGAGGCCCATTGTGAAAGAGGAGAAGAGATTGGGAGCATATGCATAGATTGCAGTGATCTCTATATTTTTCCACAAAAACCAATCTTTTCTTGGTTCTGTATAGGAATACTTTTGAAGCCATTTGTCCCAAATGTACATAGTCCCATTAAAAGGAGAGACTGTATTATTTCTTCCATTTGGTTTTTATATAAAATGTAAAAAAAAAAAAAAAAAATTAAATCATTATTAATTAATAAAAGCTGGATATCTCCACTTTAACCACACAGGACTTGTTTAAACATATTTCTAAAATTGTTAAATACTAATCCAAATGTATTTGTCCACAGACCTAAAGAAATGTTTTTATGTAAAGAGAGAAATAAGTGCACAGACAGAGAGGTGGTTTTGAGGCGGGAGTGTTCAGAGTGTAGGTACAGTATAGGTCCCATGGTGCAGTGTTAATCAGACAGAGGCGCAGCGCTGGCTGCTGAGTGTGTGAGTGAGTTCATGTGTTAGTGCGGGCGGGAGGCGGTTCAGGGGCTCTCCTAGCAGTGATTCATCCCTCCGTTAATCAGCTTTACCCAAACACCTACTGGCTCCACGCTATGACGTGCTCGCGTGCTCATCCAGGATCGATGAAAGACTAAGGGAAAGGCTTTAATTTGGATAAAAGCCTCGCTGTCCCTGAGTGCTCCTTCCAAGCCCCCCCCCCCCTTGAGAAATAAACACATAATCTTTATTGCAAGCCAACAGCTTCCTGCCCACTTGTGTCTCCGGCTACTCGGTCTAAAAGAAATCATTAGCATTCATATTAATTTCCTTATGGGCACATCCTGGACCACTTAAAATAACCGAGTACATTCAATGTGCTGACAAAAATACTCAAATGTAAACTGGCAAGAGGACAACATGGCTGGCTACAGAGGGGGTGCAAATTATGTGGGAAGACTGCAGTACTTCACTTTACTGCAAAAAACATGGAATGTGGCTAAATGTACAGCTCAAGCGATTTAATGGAGCATAACGCTCTTTGTATTTCCCATGTTAAGTAGCAATAAAAAAAAACATAGCTCATTACATGTCCTAAAGGAACAAACTGCACCTTTCCACAACAAATTTTCCAGAATACGTTCTCTGTTTCTCAGTCACACGTGACTTTTTTCACCCCATGCGGGTGAATAGGCTACTGTATGTCAGAGAGGCTGTAGAAGCACAGGTTGAATGTTTTAGTCCACAGGAGTGTGCTTGAAAGAATGCACATTATTATTCATGAGGGACACTGTATGAAATTTTATGACTGGACAGAAATATCTTTTCAACAGAACATAATTATGAGAAATGATAAAATAATGAGGCCATAACATACGTGTCTCTAAAACTGAATGTAACACATGAAAACACTATACTTCTGCACATTTTGTCACAGCTTGGCAACTACTTCCAGTTCAAAATACCTACACAGTCATCCTTTTTCACTTGTCAGCCATGGGAAATCTTGCACAGCTGGTACAGGCAGCCAACAAGCACCTGATAAACTGCAAGCGTCTCCATTCCATTCTATGATGCCATGGCCAATTGAACATTAGCTGGCATGACAAGAATCATGCACTATTGTGTATGAATCTTTGTGTACCTGTGCCTGTGTATGTGTTAGTGTGAGTGAATGCTAATGCTGTCCATGTGGGTTTGCATTTAAGTGCTAGATGATGAGTGGTTGATAAGTAGCAGGACGCCCTGTATACTGCTAACACTTATCAACTGGAGGGAAACAGCATGGTTGGTTGCTTAACAGGTATCGGAAGAGTTGCTGGTTCAAGTCCCAGTGGGGCTTGGGATTCTGACTTGATATGGAGAGATGAAGTTGGGATGAACTCTGCCGTTGGGCCCTTGAGCAAGGCCCTCAACCTCAAAATTGCTTTACCCTTGTGGGCTTTACCCCTGTTTCGCTCTATTCCTCCTGACCTGACTTGCAACTGTTCTATCTGGCATTTCTCCTAGGGCATCCTTGAAAAAAAGAAACATTCTCAATCCAGCTTTACCTGGTTAAAAAAAGGTTAAAAAAATCACCCAAGAACCAACACACGTTGATAATCGCGAATAAACCAATAAACCTTCGTCCTCTCTGGAAAATAATGTGGAGTCCGGGAGCGGACAGAAAGAAAGCATTCATTCATTAAAAGGGAAGCAATATAGCATGCTGCTTGAGCAATTAGAGGGGGAAAAAATTGAATTTGAGCCTTTTGCTTCACGGAAAACAAAGTTTTATCAAATAGAATCAATGACAAGCTGGCATGTAGGCCCTGATCCTGACACACCCTAGGGCCACCTTAACTTGACAAGAGAGCAGAATGCAGCAGGATAACCATCCATCCTCCTTGGACAAATATTCAGGGCCCACAGGTGGATGCTGGAGTAAGAGTAGGATGTTATCTGGAAGCAGGCAAGAGCGGTGCAGCAACAGCAACAGCGTCAGAATGTGATGCAGCAGGCAAAGGCATTTTTTGAAGCTGAGTCGGAGCAAGTGAGCATCTTAAATAGCCGGCCTTAAAGAGGGCAGAGCAGAGGCAAATGAGCATGTGAGTGTTCGTGCAGGCATTGCATTTGCTGCCTAAACTAGCTCCTCAAGCTATACCCTATTTATTCCCTGGTTTATTAACAGAGTATTAGATAAAGGCCCGCTACTTTTCTTCTATTATATCCCAAAACAACTCTAGTAGAGACCTAAAGCACTGTGGCACTTGCTTGAAACTTCCCCATACCACCAGCCTTTCCCCACTCCATACAAATCACAGACTAGCTCAGATTCTCTAAGCCTTACACAGAGTCTATAAAGCATAAATGCTTGAAAATGGTAATGAGCGCCAGTCCAAAATAACAACCTATCCATACAGAACAGATCCTGCCAGTATTGAACAGCTGGATTTTCTGAGATGGACAATCTGGCAAAAATTTAGAAGAGAGTAACTGAATTACATTCAGAGCATGGCTTATCTCCTGGCATATCCTGGCATGTAGATTATATTACATCTGAACTCATCTGTCACAGTTACCACATCTATGAGGTTAATTAAAACAAACTTGACTTTATTACTCTCTCTCTCTCTCTCTCTCTCTCTCTCTCTCTCTATTGTCCACTCCCTCCACATCCGCTGAGTGATTAAAGCAAACAGAACAAACAACAAACAACAGTGCAAATACATGTATGTATTTTTTGGCTTTGTCCCAAGGGGTAGGAGTTAACAGTGCCACACAGTAGACCTTACAGTAAGAAAAACTTTCCATATCTTGCGTTTGGGTATAACCTGACACTCACAGCTCTCCTTTTCTCAAGCATAGTAAGCTGCAGGTTGTAACAAGGTCATAACCGAGATGCCAAACTACCATTTTATAGATTTCTAAATACTGCAATTAACTACATATGCATGAATTGGCTGGCAGAAACAAAAATGAGGAAGTGATTTTGTGCCTCATCTGAGGCAATTAACAGGACAAATCAAGTCTTTACGACTGATGAGAAACAGCATGTGTTTTTGTCCCTCCACATTAATGACTGACTGTGAAACTGTGGGAATAGTGCGGTACAAATATTTCCCCCCAGCCTTGAGTGGACTGTTTGCACCCAGAATGAATGCACCCTGTGTTCCACGCAGCCCACAGAGGAATGCATCCTGTAAACAGTCATTTGCCAGCACTTTGACAGGCATGCATTCCATGGTAACAAAAAGTAAAAGTAACAAAAAGCTCAACATCGCATGGGAGACTTCCCCATAAAAGGCTCGAGACTTTTAGGTACTTTTAGGCTATGGCTGCAGGTGACTGGGTTGTTCTAGACTTCCATCAGCATCAGTTACTGTTGCCAATCATATGTCATAGGTATGAAACAAGACTAATAACTGGAGGTAAATCAAATCTTCAAAATAGGTAAATCAAAATTACCATTACCTTCTATAGTATGACCAAAAATTGATTCATAACCCCTTGTCATGACCCCCATGTCTCCATTGGTAATCTTCCCCTGTTCCAGCAGTCCACGTCAGTTTAGAGGTCAGTCCCTTTAAATTGATCGATTTGTGTTGCTTGTTCCCACGCCCAACATGTGCTCTGTTGTAACCTCGCACCTTTCGTCGATATATGTTGCTTTGGCATTATTCTACTATAAGCAGAGTGCTTTCCTTCAGTGTGTTCGGTATTTATGTAAAAAAAGTACTTTATTTTTCTGAGTTAATTTAATAGGAAAAACCTCTAAAGCATTCACCGATCTCCAGGGTTTTGGACCGCATTCCTGTTAAACCTTCAAGTCTTGTTAGCAAGTAGTTTAGCATTTTGCGAGTATGATTCTCCATCTAGTTTCTGTACCTAAACAGTTTCAGGCCAAGTTATGGACACGCCATACCCCCCCCCCCCCCCCCCCCAACTCCTGTTCCCGCCTCAACTGTTGGACTGCACCTTCCAAGATTGGCTTTAGCCTTCACCATTTTCTGTTGCTTTATTTCTATAAATAAATGCTCTCAAACGGCTTGAACTCAGATCTGCGCTTGGTTCCATCCCTGGACCATAACAGCCCCTGTTACAATGCTGTGAAAAGTTCTGGGTCACACTTTATTTGAAGTGTTGCTAATAAAGGCTTTATACAGCATGTATAATGCCTTCATAAATGAGACATAATGTCTTCATACATAATACATGGGTCATGTCATACTTTGTAAAAGGGTGGAATAACACACCCTTCTTCAGCATGTGATGCCAGATGTGACAATGACAATGTCACTTAGCTGACAATGTCGCCCTTTATCGCATTTAGCCACCAGCTAATTGACACTGTCAGTTATATCACAACTGGCGTCACATGCTGAAGAAGGATGTGTTATTTCAACCTTTACAAAGTAGGACATTTGCTTATGTATGATTTATGAAGACATTATGTCTCATTAATGAAGGCATTATACATGCTGTATAAAGCCTTTATGAGCAACACTTCAAATAAAGTGTGACCACATTCGGTATTCGCCCCCCCCCTACCATTTCCTTCCATTTTTTCATTTTGTTACACTAATGCTTCAGATTATCAAATAAATTTTATTATGCAACACAAATAACCAGAGTAAACACAGAATCCATCCACCCATCCTCTATACCCGCTTCTTCCTCACTAAGGTCGCGGGGGGAGCTGGAGCCTATCCAAGCTAACTATGGGCAAAAGGCAGGGACCCACCCTGGACAGCTCGCTAATCCATTGCAGGGTGCACAGACCGTTCACAGGACATTCACTCTCACACTCATACCTATGGGCAATTTACCACGTCCAATTAGCCCGATGTGCAAGTCTTTGGACTGTGGGAGGAAACCGGAGTAACCGGAGGAGAACATGCAAACTCTGCACAGAAAGGCCCCAGGTAATTGCCCCCTTAGCTACAAAGTCAACCACTGTTAAATTTAATTGATAATTGGACTCAATTTTACTCTGCACACCATGGCATGATTACTGCCAGCTCCGGTCAATCTGAACATCACTTAAATAGAACCTTTCTGGCAACGTGACATAGGCAAAAAGCATACATAATGCTGCAATCTAAAGAAATTCGAGAACAGATGGGAAACAAAGTTGATGACATCTGTAAGTCTGGAAGGGTTCCAAAGCTATTTCTAAGGCTCTGGTGTCAGTCAAGATTAGGGTGTCCATTTGTAGTATGCCTTTGTTATGCTTTTGCTGTGTGACAGTACAGACAGTCAAGTAAAAGAAAACTTGCCTTTGAGTTTTGACTTCTTTGTAATGTATTGGATGAACACGAAAATTCCATCATCGATGATAATTATAAAAAAGATGCCTGTTTATGGTTATGGAAGCAATACATATAATTGTGTTATGCATTTGCAATTTGTCTCTTTCGCTTTTTTGCAAAGGCGTATAATATTTTAATGGCATATATGGAAATGTTTTACTATGATAAGGTTAACAGGATTATTTATGGTTTGTTATGCAGGTTACGTCATATCGATATGATGAAATTGATATAACCATGAACCTTTGAATGAACAATCACTGGTGGTATAAAATTAATCTTTTCAGAGTGATATATCATTATAAAAGCAATAAAAACAACAAAATGAACAAACAGTATGCCATTTGTTCTGTATAAAGACAAGATTTTATTAGTTTGCAAGCTGCAATGGTTCCTTAGCACACTAGCCAACATCTTACGGGTATTGTGTATCCCCAAATATAGTTCATTACTTGTAACAGAAGTAGTGTCCACAACGTGTCCAGTAGCAAGGTCAAAAGATGAAGCAGCAAAGCATTTTTATGAATCTATGATAGGACTCATTTGTACGTATTAAATGATGTTTGATATATTTCTCTGACAGATTTTTTAAAAATAGTATTCCATATCGATGTAAACTTTTGTAATGCCCGAAACACATGCAGTGTCCGAAATGTAAATTATAATTATTTGCTGTTACATGTTAAAATAACTCATTTCTGATCTGTAACTGAAAAGAATTTTTTTTTAATTATATAATCTCTTACATATGTTATATTCATGCATTTTAACTGTTACTGACCACACCATAAATTAGTGTCATATCTATAACCAAGTAAACTTAGAGTAGAGTAAATAGAGTATATGCAGTAATGGTGTCCAACTTGAGTTTTCAGTGAGATTTTAGGCAACAGGAGACCATAGAAATGTATGTGGTTGTTTGATATTATCACCATTACTGCAATTTTTTTTTTTTTTTTGTCAGTGTCTACTAGACTAGTCTACAGTTGTTTGAAACTGCACATTTGGTACTCAAGGTATTTAACATATTCATTACAATTGTACAAAGTTTCAAGTAAAATTCAGTGTTATTAGGTCTCAAAGCAAACAACCTAACATTTGTGTTGCAGATATTGATCATAATTGATCTCACAAGTTCACAACAATGCCATATATGTACAATTTGTGGTGTCCAAAACGCATACAAATCTTTCATTCAGTGGTCCCACTCTACACATCATATCTTGAAAACTATTTGCAATAATACCTTGAAATTTGGAATACCTTATCTCTGAATATTTCCTCATATATTGGCATTTAATTTTACATCAATAATGAAACATCATTTTTGAGTGTTTTTGCAAGGAATTGAACACCCTGATCTTGACTGACGTGTCTGGGATTCCAGAAAACCAAGGTGAAAGCAATTATCTACAAATGGAGAAAACTAGGAGCACTGGTCAACCTTCCCAGGAGTGGATAGCTAACTAAAATTCCTCCAACAGCGCACAAAAGACTCATCCAGGTGATCACGAAAGAACCCAAACTAACATCTAAAGAACTGCAGGCCATACTTGCCTGAGTTAAAGTCAGTGTTCATGACTCCCCAATAAGAAAGAGACCGGGCAAAAATGGCATCCATGGGAGAGTTCCAAGGCAAAAACCAGCAAAACAAAAAAAAAACTTGATGACCTCCAAGACTTTTGAGATAATATTCTGTGGTCTGATGTGTCAAAATTTGAACTTTTTGGAAGATATGGATCCCTTTATATCTGCTGTAAAGCTAACAGTATTCTATAATAAGAACATCATACTAACAGTTAAATAAGATGGTGATAGTGTGATGGTCTAAGGCTGCTTTGCTGCTTTAGGCTTGGGCAATATGCCATAATAAATGAAACAATGAATTCTGCTCTTGACCAGAAAATCCTGGAGGGGAATGTCCAGCCATCAGTTTGTGACCTACTCTCAAGTGTCTTTGGGTTATGCAGCAGGACAGTGATCCAAAGCACACAAGCAAGTCCACCTCTGAATAGCTTAAAAGAAACAAAATAAAGGTTTTTAAGTGGCTTAGTCGAAGTCCTGACTTGAACCTGACTGAGATGCTGTGGCAAAAGACTCAGAGCATCCAGAGAAATCTCTGTACACAAGGTACAAGACTGCAAACCAAGACTGAGTGGCCATGATCTGCAGGCCCTCAGGCAGCACTGCCTTAAAAACAGGCAGGATTCTGAAGTGGAAATCATTGCATTGGCTCAGGAACACTTCTGTAAACCATTGTTAGTGAACACCATTTGTCGCTGCATCCACAAATGCAAATTAAAACTCTGCCGTGCAAATATTAAACCAAGATCCAGAAATGCTACAGCCTTGGTAAATTATGGATGCCCTATCCTCCGGGCTAAAGAGGAGAGGGACCATCCAGCTTGTTACCAGTGCACAGTTCAAAAGTCAGCATCCATTATGGTATGGGGCACCATTATAGCACATGGCATGGGTAACTTGCACATCTGTGAAGACACCATTGATGCTAAACAATATATACAGGGGTTGGAGTTTCATATACTGCCATCCAGACATCTTTGACAGAGAAGGCCTTGCTAATTTCAGCAAAACAATGCCAAACACAACATTCTGCATGTATTACAACAACATGGCTCAGCAGTACAAGAGGCTGGGTGCTAAACTGGCCTGCCTGCAGGCCAGACCTGTCACCCACTGAAAATATTTGGCGCATTATGAAAAAAAAATATGACAATGGAGCCTGCGATGTGTTGATCAGCTGTAAGCCTATATCAAGCAAGAATAGGAAAACATTTTGCTTTCAAAACTATAGCTATTGGTCACCTCAGTTCCCAAATGCTTTCAGAGCATTGTTAAAAGGTAATGCAACATCGTGGTAAACATTGCCCGTGTCCCAACTTTCTTGACACATGTTGCTGTCATAAAATTCAAAATGAGCAAAGATTAAAAAAAAAAAACAATAAAGTTTCTCAGTTTCAACACTTGATGTGGTCTTTGCTCTATTTTAAGGTTTAAATGATTTGCAAATCATTGCATTCTGTTTTATTTACATTTTACACAGCGTCTCAACTTTTCTGGAAATGGGGTTGTATTTACCAAGGGTGACATCATCAATGGAAGGTACAGTACTTTATGTAGTTCGGTCGGATTGTATCAGTCGTGTGCCAAGTCATTTCCACTGGTGCTGGAAGGGCTTTGACAAAAATCAGAGCCATTTCAATCAGACAGGTCTCAAAAACAACCATGAAAGAAGCATGAATAATTGATGAATACACTTTCCTAAAATGATAATATTTTAAAAAACTGTCCGCTTTTTTTCTGCAATTAATGAATTTCAGAGTTACTGAGGGATGCTCCTGAGTCATGAAAATGATTGTTGTAAATTGTTGTAAATTTTCAATTCAAATTTTTACAACACATTCGTAATGAAATTTTTCATACACAAATATATTTTCGACGCAAATTTCATTAAGACAAAAGGTACAATCCCAGGAGTCATTGCAGCAAAAGCTCACCTATCCATGCTTGGTAACAATACGTAAAGACATGTACAACGCCATTAAGTTGGGACACTATGGAAAATGCACGTCAGTACAGAAAGCAGTGATTTCTGAATTAACTTTGAATAACATTTCATTGAAGACAGTATGTAAAACAAGATATCTAATGTTTCGTTCTGTCAGCTTCATTTTACTCATTGATATATATCCAATCCTGCCATTCAGACTGCAACACATTCAGAAATAAAAAAAAAAAAAATTGGGACAGGAGTAATTTAGGATTTGGCACGAATCTAAGTTACTCAAAACAATTTTGAATTGTTGATTTGAAACAGCTGATGTCAGCAGGTGATTGTAACTATGATTTGGTACAAAAGCAGCAACCAGGAAAGGCAAGGTCTTTCAGGAGCAAAAGTGGGCCAAGGATCTTCAATTTACCCACATATGCATAACAAAACTATTGCAAGGTTTTTTAAACAAAATGGTCCTTAAAGAGAAATAGGACATTTAGATATTTCATCCTCAACATTGCATAACATAATTAAATGATTCTAGGAATCTGGAGGAATTTCTGTGCGTAAAGGGCATTAGCCTAACGTGAATATCCGTCATCTCCAATCACACAGACAGCACTGCATTAAGAACTGTTATTTAACTATATACGTGATACATGGACTCAGACCTACTTTGGAAAGCTTTGTCATGTGCAATAATAGAACGTTACATCCCAAATAATGTCACTTTAGACTTTACAGTGCAAAAAGAAAGCATTTTGTTAACATGGTCCAGAAGCGTCATTCACTTCTCAGGACAAGGAGGCATCTGCGATGGACCATTTCACAATGGAAATAGTGGAAATGTGTACTGTGGTCAGTCGCACCAGTATTTCACGTCATCTTTTTTTGGAAGATATGGACACAGTGCGCTCAGGATCAAAGAAGACGGTTACCACAGCAACAAGTCCAAAAGCCATGGTCTGTCATGGCATGGGGTTCTGACATGCAAGCTACTCCTGCCAAAGGCGCAGAGTCTGCGCCTTTGACGAGAGTAGCTTGCATGTCTTTGAAGGCACCCTTAATGCTGCCAAGTACACTGAGATTTTGGAGCAACGTCTGCTGCCTTCTAGAGGACCTCTTATCCAGTGTGGTTCATGCATATTTCAGCAAGACAACACAAACCCCATTTTGCTTGCATCAGAAAGGTAAGGCAACGTTAGAAGAGGGTACAGGTGCTGGACTGGCCTATCTGCAGTGCCAACTTGTCCCCAATCAAGTACGCAAGGTGCATTTGAAATGCAAAATGCAAGAAACAAAAACTGTGTACTGTTGAACACCTGAAATCTATTCTGCAGGAAGAATGGGACAAAATTACACCTTAAACAGTTAGTCACCGAGCGTTTTCTGTCCTATAACCTTTAATAAGTGTCGTAAAAAGGAGCGTTAACATTACACGAAAGAAAATACCTCATTGTCCCATCTTTTTTGAAATATGCAACGAGAATCAAAATTAAATCGCATTTATTTTTGAAAAATCAATAAAATTCATAAGGTGAAACTTCTAAAAATGTGCTGTTGTATTGTTGTCAACATTATACAAGTTAAGGATAATTTACAAATCATTGCTTTCAGGTTTAATTTGAAATAAAACATCTGGGATTTAAATTTTATACCAAACTGTACCGTCTGAGAATTAAAGTTTCAAGGACTGATGTGCTAGGTTTCCATGGTGACATGATGTGCAGCTTATTGCGACAGGTGAGTCGCTTAATGGTAAAAGCTACATGGTTCTCGGCTCTCTTTATACGAGATCTATAATAATGCGGTAAGACTCGCCTGGATAAGGAGGTTATATTGAAATGCGCAGAAGTTAATTTAGTAAGAGACGAAAGCTTCATAGATTTCACTAGGTGGAAAACCCAAAATTTCCCACGGCAATAGGTAATTTCCTCGCAGTCACTAACGTCCACTTAACCAGGACGGGCATGATCTTAAGAATATACTTCGTAAACATGTAGTGACAATATATTGAAGCATGCACGTGCACACACGGCAAATGCTACTCGAGAGTCTGACCTTTAGGGCGCACTTCTCCCCTGTTTTCTTATTGTAGCACTCCAGTACCTTGCCGTTGATGCCGAGCCCCAGGACCTGGCTGGAAATTTTGTATTCATCCGTTACCGCATTGCGCTTGATTTCAAGCTTTGGTAGAACTGGCAGCGGGAATTGCGAGGGGCCGCTGTCGCTGTCTGGATTGTGTTCAGCGTTGTCACTCGGCACCTCCCCAATCTCGGGAGTAGGTTGAATCTGAATCTGCGAGTCTGGTTTCTCCTCTTCGTTACCATTGTGCTGAAACATGTTCCGTTCGGTGCTCCGTATTAGAATCCTCCAAAGTGAAAAATTTCAGCCGGCTGAAGGCTAAATTAGATTAAATAAATGAAACTGCAGACAGGAACGGTCACCCTTCCCGTATTTTCCACAAAAGACGGGACATCTGGCTTCTGGCAGAAGTCACTCTGTCCCAATTCGTCGGCAATTTGTTTGATACCGGTACCACGCAATAAAAAAAATATTAGCTGGCCTCTTTGTCATACGACCTGCTAACTAAGTTTCTCCTTTAAAGTTGATGATTGGTCCTACTTAGACTAAGTGCCTATTTCAGGGCATAAAATATCGCGGTAAATATAAGTCAATTTCCGCACACCAATCCATGAAAGACTTCAAATTAATATGAACAAGAAGGTAAATAAGTTAACATAGTCTTCAAACTTTCCCCTCAGAATGAGACCCTCGCAAGTAGGCTCTGATTAATAAAGTTCATTGCAATTAAGTAGTAGGCTAATTATTGTAAAAATCAAAAAGCTATTATTATTATTTAAATTATTATTATTAATTGCTTAAAGAATACCCCGCGAATTGCCTTTGGTTTACTACAAATAAGAATCGAATTTGCTGCCGAGTTTTATCCGGTGCTGCGATATAATTAGGCCTAATGATAATACATTTTACGGCTTAATCGAATATCTGAAGTATGCACTCTTGAGAGCGAACATCCGATCCGTTTTCAGCTCTCACTCTTCGGCAATGTCCGCAGAGGCAAACTCCAACTGGTCCTTACGTCAGTGCCTCTCTTTTCAATTTCTCGTAAGGAGATCTCTTAAAGGGCCAGTAGTCCTCCCTTGAACAAGAAAAATCAGCAGCCGGAGGAGCTCAGAGAAATAACACCGTATTCACCCTGGCCGCTGGTCACCATTATTGTCTCCTCCCTGCAGCATTCTGTGGAAAATAATTTTGGCTGATTCAGCAAAACGTTGCGAAACACTGGTATATCATTTGATATGCGAGAAAGCTGTTTTTGAGAATAACCACTGCTCGTAAACTATGGAAAATTTCAAGCGAAAAACACTTGGTTCAGGCATATGTTTTCACTTAAAAGGAGGTATGCATATTAAACAAAAACAAAAAAGCTAAATTAAACACACAAACAGAACAGCACTATTACCATTTTGCTGAATTCTTATTACAATCCCGTTTCCAAAAACAGATGGGACACTATGTAAGATGTCAATAAAAGCAGAATGCAATGATTTGCAAATCATTTTATTTAAAGAGAGTACTAAGATGACATATCAGATGTTGAAATAAAGAAATTTATTTGTTTTTTTTTTTTGGATGTTGAAAAATATCTGTTAATTTTGAATTTGATGCCACCAACATGTTTCAAAAAAGTTGGGATGGGGCAACATAAAACTAGAAAAGTTGTATGATGCTAAAAAAAAAAAAAAAAACACTCCTGGTGGAACATCTCACAGCTAATTAAGTTAATTGGCAACAGGTCAGTAAGATGACTGGGTATAAAAAGAGCATCTCAGGGAGGCTGACTTTTTCAGAAGTAAGGACTGCAAGGAATTCAACACTCTGTGAAAGACTGTTAATAATAATTCATGAATAACATTTCTCAGTGTAAAATTACAGAAAATTTGGGCATTTTATCATCTACCGCACATAAGATTATAAAAAGATTCAGAGAATCCAGAGAAATCTCGGACACAAGGGATGAGGCTGAAAACCAATATTGAATAGCAATGATCTTTAGGCCCTTTGGCGACGCTGCATTAAAAACAGACAGGATTTGTTTGTGGAAATCAATGAATGGGCTCACGAACACTTCTATGAACCACAGTTAGTGAACACAGTTTGTCACAGCATCCACAAATGCAAGTTAAAACTTTACTGTGTACAGATAAAACCATATATAAACAAGATCCTGAAATGCTGTCACCTTCCCTGGGCCCAAACTCATCTCAGATTGACTGAGGTGAAGTGGCAAACTGTCTTGTGGTCAGATTAATCAAAATGTGACATTGCTTTTGGAAATCATGGATGCCGCATCCTCCTAGCTAAAGAGGAGAGGGACCATCTGGCTTGTTATCAGCGCTCTGTTAAAAAGCCAGCATCTGTGATAGTATGGGGGTGCATTAGTGCACATGGCATGGGCAACTTCCACATCTGTGAAGCCACCATTAATGCTGAATAATATATACAAGATTTGGAACAACCACACTGCCATCCAGATGTTTTTTCCCAGCAAGAAAATGGTAAACACTTTGCTATGCTGCATAGTAAGAAAGTACGGGTGCTAAACTGGTTTGCCTGCAGTCTTGTCCTGTCACCTACTGAAAATATTTGGTGCATTATGAAATGAAAAATATGACAAAGGAGGCCATGAAATGTTGAGCAGCTGAAATCCTACACTGAGCAAGAATGGGAAAACATTTTGCTTTTAAAACTACAGCACTTGGTGTCCTCAGTTCCCAAGCACTTTCCTAGTGTTGTTAAATAGGAGGTGGTGCAACACAGTGGTAAACATGCCCCCATCCCAACTTTTTTGAAACTTCTTGCTGAGATCAAATTCAAAAGAGTCTATATTTTCAAAAAACAATAATATTTCTCTATTTCAACAGCTGATTTGCAGTCTTTGTGCCATTTTCCATTAAATATAGATTTAAAATGATTTGCAAATCATTGCATTCTGTTTTTGTTTACATTTTACACAGCATCCCAACTTTTTTGGAAATGGAGCTATATTTTCTAAGATGAATATTTCTCTTTATCTGCCAGAGGTGGCCACTGTGTTTTCAATGGACGCCTGCTCTTTTGCTTAGTGAGACTGTTTGAGTCAGCGAGTTGGTTTATTAATCCACTCCTGGATGCCTCAAAAAGAAGATATTGAGAGTGTTTATGTTTTACAGGCTTGGTGTTCTGGTCAGTTCCACCGTGTTCTTTCTAAGGACTCTTCAGTAGTTTCTTCTTCATTTAATGATGTTCTTGCACTGTGGTCTATGAGCAGAATGGTCTGATCGGCCTTGTTTGGAATGAGGGATCACAACGATATATTGTCAAAGAATAGACGTGAGAAGGGTGGGGAAAAAAAGCAAATGGGCATCTACAGCAGCAAAATGGTGCAAAAACATGTTCAAAATGATGAAAATAATGTAATGAGATTAATCATTGTGTTTTAAATAATTGTATGGAGCTCCATTTCAGTTTTAGGTTTAATTTTAGCATGTTTACACTGGCCAGTATGCAGTCAACTCCTGGGGTCTGCTGTGCAGGGTAATTGCACAAATTGGACAACTGCTTGGAATCAACGGGAATATACGTACTATCTCTACTTTAGTATGTGTTCCTGATTTTGGATGGTTCCAGGTTTCACTTGGTGCAGTTATCCTGCTAATTCAATAAATTCTCCATAATGGAAAAAAGCTCCTGTTCTGTGTATTACTCGTAGAAGGAAAATATCAATGTTCTTCAACTGATAAAGAGCAAAACCAAGAAAAGAAAAACTTCTTGCAATTTACAGAAAATTTATGGCCTGTATTTTGTAGTGAACTTGTCCGATCCCAAAACAACAGAACTGTGCACATTACAGCTTATGCTGTCTCTGCAATCAGATATACTGTAGCAAAAATAGCTATTTAACATTTAAAATCATTATCTTCACATATATTTTCTATCGTTAATTAGCTGCAGGTCTGAACATTCCCGCAGTGCGTGGTGCCCTCATCTGACTCAGCTTGCATGAATTGTATTACAGCATCATAGAAACTCCAACATTCAGCTTGTTTTCTTTCCTCTTTTTTTTTTGAAGCTAAGAAAGGATTTGCGAAAACAAAGGAAAACAAACAGGGTGCAAATTTTGCCACAAGTTTTCCCTGGACATGAGTGATATTCCCTCACTTTTGTCAAGCCTTCGTGTCCAATATGTTTTGACTTCCATACAGACATGTAAACTGTAATGAATCGAACAATTTCCATTAACAGTGAAAACGTTTATTTTAAATTTCAAACAGGCCTTCTTATTTATTTAGCACAATTTGCAGCTTAAATAGAAGGTAATTATTTTTCATGCTAACTTTTAAGAATACACTTTTAAGAACTTTTAAGAATCTTATGCATCATGAGTGGTACTGTCCCAGCCCTGATAAATTATACACTGCAGGCGCTGCTAGAGGGATGGCGACTGTATCTGGCTTAGCCACGGTTTACTACACATAGCTGTGGTCCTGTACATATACTATTGTGTTATTGGGCTGGGCCGAGCAGCAGCCTGGCCCTTATAAATGCGAATGTCGCTGTCTGAGTTACTGCGTGAGTGAATGACTGACTGACTGACTGACTGACTGACTGAGTGATCAAGCTCAATGATTGGCTGGCCCGCGGGAAGAAGTTCAGTGATTGGTTGGCCAGCAGAAAAGAGGCGGCCCAGCCATATACTAGGTGCACCTGGTCTTGTTGCTTTATTTTATGGGTTTACATTTACTTCTTGAGGTGATGAACATAATTGAAGATTGCTGCAAAATTGAGCTCTGTCTAGCAGCCATTATTAATGAATTCTCTTCATTTCCTTTTATCGATCCATCATATTGGGATGAATGCACCAGCATGTAAGGGTGAATATTTTCTTTTCATCAACAGTAAAAATCCTAGTGTTATTTCAAGTCCAGTAGAGTTTATAGGAGTCTAACCTGGCCGTCTTGGACACAAATATACTCCATTGGAGTTGAATTAACACTGGGATTTTGACTGTGTCTAGAGGCTGAGCAGATTTTTCACAGAACTTCAGCTTTGGTAAGAGTCTAATTGCTTACAAAGCTCTGGGAAGCTGTCACCTCGCCCCGAGTCATGAGCGCCAGCTACTTGTGCTGATTCCAAAGGGAACTCAGCCACTGGAGACATATTTTTCACAATTTTCAATTTTCCAGCATTATATAATTACACATAGTTGTAATTGGTGTCTTGTCCATCGAGAACAAAAAGAGTAGTCCGAGGGTGCAGATACAAATGTCTGTTGTCTTTGATTGTAAGCTGCAAACTTGAAGTGTTTGAACATTTTTACTGTTCACCAAGTCATGGTAACCTAAAAAAAGCGTGCATCACCCAAGTTTCCATCCTCTCAGTGATGAGCTGAGAGAATGCCCAGCCGCAGACTCATCCCTCTGCTATGCTCCAGGGAGTGTCTCACACATTCCTTTGCGATACAAGCCATCAGACTCCACAAAAGTATCAAGGCCAGAAAATAACCCCATCCCTACGAATCCCCATGATGGTTCAGGAACTTTATTATACAGCACATACACCGTGTAAATAACTCATTGTCTATAGATGGCCACAAACTGGAGTATTTTGTGCAACTTATAGTGCACCATTTGATTTTAAATCTGATGTTCTAAAAATGTTGGATATGCTGTCACACCATAAAAAATATAAATATATGGAGCCAAGTTCAGCCTTGTCAGTTTTCGCAAGTGTAGTTCTTTGAGCGATTTCATTGCTTGCTAAAGAATTTTGATCGTCATTTTTGTCTGTCTGTCTGTCTGTCTGTCTGTCTGTTTATGCTCACTCTAGCATTCACAGTTATTATGGTATCAACCACAAGAAACCGTATGTCCAAGGAAGAAGGGGATTCATTTTGGAAGCTCAAGATCAACGGTCAACATTAACAAAAAGGTCAAAAACATATTTAGCTCAATATCTTGCAGCAGAATGAGAAAAAACTGTGTCCATGGGACACTTATGCCCCCACCACTGTTAGGTAAATTTCTTACTCTAACTGTGCTAAGTTGAATAAATAATATGAGTCACAGATCTTTAGGGTCCCTGTAAGACAAATGTAAACAATGAATTTAATTCATTGGGATTTGAGGAAAAATTAATACACAACATTACCCAACTGGCAGGATGAATGAATGTACGGGTGGACAGGCACGCAGGGTAACCCTATGTGCACCCAGGCGTATACACGGTGGGGGCATAAAAATGATGGAAACTTAGGACCAACACCAAAATATTCCTTTACACATGGTCCATCCGAAATCAGCCAAAAAAAAAAAAAATCAACCTATAACATCAACTTCCTGCACTTTTATGGGGTCCAAGTTAAGATAGTCAAGACGAAAAAAATTGCATATTGTTTCTGAATTGATCTCCCTCTATTTCCTTTGGAATGGTAGATATCATGAACCTAATGGAGCCTGCCAAATTTGGTGAAAATCATACAAGCCATTTGATGAAACAGCCGTTTCCATGGCGGCAGAATCCCTATCTCTTGCAGGGCATACTTTGCCCATTTTTATGATCCAATATCTCAATAAACATTGGGAGCACCACTTCACTCAGAATGGATTTGTCTACCGACCTCTGTATTTTTTCTTAATTAGGCCATCAGACACCATCATCCAAAAGGAGAAAATAACATTTTGGTTAATATCTTGTGAAGAGACAAAATTAAGACATGGGCCCAATGCTTAAACGTTCTGGCAGGTTTGCCCTTCCAAGCGGTAATGGGTCATTTTCACCATGTCAGAATTGAAAGTTCAAGCTCAAATTTCATCTTGTTTGTTTCATAACCAATTTTGTTCCAATTCTCAGAGATGATAGGAACTAGGGCCCAAAGTAAATTCCCAAAATTTTGTAAAAATCGGACTGGCCATTTTGAGGCTACGAATGTTTCCATGGCGAAAAAAAAAAAAAAAAAAAATCCCTGCCTCCTATAATGGCACGATATCAGCCTAATTGGTGAAATCATCAATTTCATCCAAAACTCCTTATCAATGTGCAATAAGTATCATCCAGCGGTTGATCCTTAAAATGACTGGTTTGACAAACAGCAAGACGTTCAAATTGAAATGAGCAAATTGGCGCCTTCAGAACCAGTCGTTGACGATTTTAGTATCCTCAGTCTTTTCCTCTGCTTTCCAGTTTTCGCAAGCATCACTCTATAAGTGATTTCATCTGTTTGCTCATCCCTCGGTGAACAGAATATTAAAAATGTACTGGGGTGATTCAGACCGCACTGAACAGGGAGGTAGGCAATATCAATCCATTAAAATCTAACTTTTCACTTAAGTTATCGCTTAAGTAGTCTCAGAATCAGAAAAGGCATTTTTCCCCATATTGTAGGACAGACTGATACATATTTACCAAAGACACATCACACTTATATACTCAACAAAAAAGGTTAAAGGTGCACTATGCAAGTTCGTTTACTTTCACTTCTGTTGACATTCGAACTCAAACAAAAGTTCCCTCCTTCCCATGCTTCCATAACTGTCAACTCTTGTCGGTGATTTGCTGGGACGGTTTGTTATGTTCTGGGGCACAGCCTGTGCCCCTTGTGTTTATTTGCAGTTTGTGACGCCTGTGCAGTCTCCAGAGCCCGGGTTTTTATTTTTTTTTTTTACTGTGAATTTAGGGGCAGGCAGCTAGCGTATCGTGGAGAGATGTCGGCGAATTGAGACAAAAATATAATCGTGCAGAAAGTAAACAAACATGCATATTGCATCTTTAAGGACCACTGAGTTTTTTCTCTATTGTTGTCTCTTGTTGTGGGCTTCCCAAGATGATTTCAGGCTGTGGTGAGGGCACGTGGTGGTCACACAAGACATGGAAATGACTTTGGACATTGTTTGATGTTTTGATTTAATGGTCTGTACTTGGCTTGATTCAGGTCTTCCCTGAGGATACCCTGTTTTGGGGTAATAAAGTTGTCGGATCAAAGTTTGATTTGCATTTTGTGTCTTGCATTAACATCAATGCCGTAAACAACATTTGGGATTTACGTTCAGTTTTTACATTTCACATACTCGAGTCAAAATCAAGTGTTCCTTAACTTTTTTTGTTGAATATATTTAGAGAAATATTCAAACACAGGATGCCATATTTCTTCTGGCGACAGCATTACTTCAAATTGAAGATATTGTATTTGATTTTATATACATTTCTTTGTTATTCCGCAGGACATATTTGGGATCGTTGGAAACCAAGGGATTGCCACTGAAGTTAAAAATAGGCCTGAAGTTCCACAGGTTTGAATACAGCATCTGCATTTGGCTTTACTGGGTTAAGTTCTGTAAAGGATTTGACTTTGGGGATGTTATGACACACCATTATGAAGCAACATAGTAAAGACATAAAATGGTTTTTTTTTTTGACTAGTTCTTCAGAATTAAATGTTGTATTACGTTTCAGGTAGTGCCAAAAATCAATTCAATTCAATATCTAAAACTTTTCTATCCAACGATATCAAAAAAAATTAATAGTTTTTGAGACCGCGGAACGTCAAAGATTTGCTTGTTTAAGTCCAAAGTTAAGCAGTAGGTTTTTCTCAATTTGTAGGTTTTACATCCAGTCTCCACAGAATTGTTATGCTCCAGTTTAGAAGAAAAAAAAAAAAACTTTAAAAAAAGGGATTCTTGATGTGGTGGAGCTATGTACATTATCGAGAGCTTTTCTTGGCGTAATTTATTGCTTTCAATAATTTGTAACATCATGCAGCAGAAATTTATCGAAGCTCTCATGATATACTTAACGATACAGAAAGCCAAACTGGGGTGCGTTTCCCGAAATCACAGATGCTAATTTACATAGTCGGCCCCATTGACTGCGAATGGACGAACTGTGTAAGTTGCTAACTTAGTTAGCAACAACACTTTTGGGAAACGCAACCCTCAACAAAAGTAGATATAATGCGCCATCTTCTGGCGATTGTAAAGCTGCCATCCATGAACCAGTAAGAAAGCATTCAGTGTGGTTTGTACTTTTGCTACCAGCAAAGTACTTTGTATAGTGAGCACCATAATTAATCGGACAGGGAAACTTTTTATTATTATTATTATTATTATAATGGTCTGTACTCTACCACTTTGAGTTTGAAAGGATAAAATGACAAAGCGGTTAATGTGCAGACTGTCAGCTTTAATGTAAGGGTGTATCAATCCATATTGGATGAAGCGATTAGAAATTAATTCAATTCAATTCAATTAATTTTTATTTGTACAGTGCCACATAAGAATTAGAGCTGCCACAAAGAAGCTTTGCTGAATAGCAGTAGGGCAGATGCACAGCCTAAGTTCCCAAAACAGCGTATGTGGTTAAAAAAAAAAAAAAAAAAAAAAAAAAACTTCCCATGGGGAGAGTAATCTCATAACAGTGCTGAGAAAAACACTCCCCACTGGGAAGAAATCAAAGGAGGAACCTTCCTACAGTGGGGGAGCCCATACTTCGTCAGCTGTTTGAGTGAGTGCTTCCAGGTTTCAGATGTATAAGTCAAGTAAAGTACTTTAGAAGGCTGTTAAACTAATGAGAACGATAATACACGTGACTACAAACCACATAATAGATGTTATGACAAATCTAAAAGGTCAAAATGGCATTGGTTGCTGGGGGGTGCTGGGTCATGGTGGTGCCTCTGCAGCTTTTGGGTGAGCATGGGCACGAGGAACAGGGCTAAAGTAGTCCTCTGACTTTCGACATCTCTGGGCAGGAGGACGATAGGAGCCCCCAGGAAAAAAAAAAAAAAAAAAAAAAAAAACCAAAAGAGAAATTCAGGCTCAGTGGAAATCAACACAGAGTAAGATTCAATCCTTGTATCCCTATTTAATTTTATATTTAATTATAAACCCAGAATCAAAATTTAGATGTCTTCATCTTTGGTCACAGTCCAGTCAATAAAGCAGACATTCTGCACTTATCCAGCACAACACGGTCCTGCCAGGTAAGATGTGGCTAACCTCAATGGCAATGTTAAGGCTACTCAGTGCCACCAGTCTTGTGTTGATTTTAGAAATGCCAAGAATACCAAACCTACAAACCTGCAGTACCACACTGTCCCCCCAGTGGCTAAAACCTTGACTAGCTTCAGCCGTTTTGTCCGTAATCCCCCATTTTTGGACAGATAAAAAAATAAATAGATAAATAAAAATTAATGATATAATAATAATAATGATGATGACATCATGTAAAATAGTGCAATAATTTTAAATATTTAGCTACATTTTTTGCATGCAATGACTTGAAGTCTGCGACACATAGACATCATTAGACCTGGGGTATCTTCCCTGGTGAAACTCTGCCAGGTCTGCGCTGCAGTCATCATCAGTTCTGCTTGTTTTGGGGACTTTTTAGCCTTTAAGCTGCTTTCACACCGGACGCGAAATGAATTTTTCACATGACAGATAACATTCAAAGTCAATTTCAAAGAATGTAATCTGTCGTGCGAAAAATTTGTTTTGCGTTTGGTGTGAAAGCGGCTTCAGTCTCCTCATTGGCATTTAATGCATGTTCAGCTGGATTCAGATTCACTGATTGACTCAGCCATCAGAATCATCATAAAATGTCACTGTCTAATGAATCAAGGTGCTGTATTAACTAAAACTAATTCAATCACTGTGGCATTCCTCTGCCAGAAGTACTTTGACGGCATAAACAAGTAGCCTACGCGTATATGCTCATCTTTTGTTTTTTCATTTTATTAGTTGTAGTGTTTATGTGACAGAGGAAAGATTGTTCTATCCTCTTAATCAGTGAATATTTCAGGTTTTATTGGCTAAATAAAATTAAGCAAAAGCTACAGGATATATTATAACATAGATGTTAATTGTCCTAGTGAGATTATAGATATTTATTCTGTCCTCATCAAGGTTGATAGCTTGCTGACAGGATATGATAGGTCTCATGCAGCCCTCAATGCTGATTGCTTTGCTGCTTCTGCAATTGAGCATTTATTTTGTACTCAGTGCAGTCCTTCATTTTCAGTCTTCCTGGAATGATTCTGTGCATAAGGCTTTCTTACTCTGTGTCTTTCTGACAGAATATGTTGCTTTATCATGCAGTGCATTTTTTTTTGTCTTCTTAGCAATCATAGCTGTATTCTGCATCATGTTTATCCTGTAGTTGCTCTAACTTAGAAGAACTGGTCCCAGCAAAGATGAAAATTCTTTTGGTTCCTTTGCTTCCACCATGCTTTATCCCAATTCAGGACTACGGCAGCATCAATATCAGCCATGCTTCTCCTAATCCTATCCTGAACAAACAAATGCTACTAGCCACTGAGGATCACCACCCAGAGGGATTTATGCAGTTTAACCTGGGGCCAGTCCTCTAAGGATTTGCTTAGCTTTCATGGAGGAAATGGTGGAGGTGAACAGGAGACAAAAATTTCATTGACTCAACCACGCAAAACAGCAGCTGTCCCATACTTCTTACTCTGATCTGCTGAAAAACAACAAGCAAAAAACATGTTCACAAAGGATACTATTTTTGCTTCTCAGATTTATTTATGTTCTTAAAATTTGAAATATGTCAATGTGGGGATTATGAAAATGATGAGTCCTTTTTATAAAATTGTCAGTTTGCCTCATAATAGTGATAGCAGCAAGAATATGAACATAAAGCTGCCTAAAACCAAATGGCCCACTACCAAATCTTGAATATTTATGTACAAGTTTTATATTGATGTGTTGCTTAATTTCAAGAGATAAGAAACTTACACTGTAAAACCAAATGTTTAAGTTCTCAACATATACTAAACACTTTTTTGTAACACTTTTTACCCCTCAGCCGATGAAAGTCGTGGAGGGGTATTGTCGTGGCGAGCAGCGTCCGTCTGTCTGTCAGTAAACTTTTCATTTCCAGACGATAGCTCAAAAACGCCTTGGCCAAATGTTCTCATTTTTTGGTGGTATGTTGGGGGTGGTTAGAGGAAGCTCCCTATCGATTTGTGTCCCGCTCCAATAATTAATATGGCCACCATGGCAGCCATCTTCATTTTCGTTTCCGGACGATAACTGAAAAATGCCTTGGCTAAATGTTCTCAGTTTTTGGTGGTATGTTGGGGGTGGTTAGAGGAAGCTCCCTATCGATTTGTGTCCCGCTCTGATAATCAATATGGCCGCCATGGCAGCCATCTTGATTTTTGTTTCCGGACGATAACTGAAAAACGCCTTGGCCAAATGTTCTCATTTTTTGGTGGTATGTTGGGGGTGGTTAGAGGAAGCTCCCTATCGATTTGTGTCCCACTCCGATAATCAATATGGCCGCCATGGCAGCCATTTTCATTTTCGTTTCCGGACGATAACTGAAAAACACCTAGGCCAAATGTTCTCATTTTTTTATGGTATGTTGGGGGTGGTTAGAGGAAGCTCCCTATCGATTTGTGTCCCACTCCGATAATCAATATGGCCGCCAATAAAGCGCAAGGCTAAGTTGTCCCGCTCACGAACAGCGCGCTATTTTTAAACATGTAACAGTGTTTATATTCAGTTTAAAAGTGCATTCAACAAATCTGAAAAACCTTGATCGCAGCATCCAATAAACATCAGTGTTTTGAATGAGAACACCGATTTACAAAAATAATCACTGGACATTTAGCTTTTACACACTGGTGTAACGTGAACATGTGACGTATAAACATGTCACATGTTCCACAGTTTTACAGTGTACATTCTGTTAGGCTGATTGTCCTGAAGTTGATGAGCCCTGGAAAAATGATGAGTGAGTTTGACTGAGGTATTTGATGCACAAGAATGGGGCCTGATTTGTCTGATCTCTTTGCGTCTTTAGCTGATGGTAATACAAATGAGTTTTAAAATGAAAATAGGTAATGAAAGTGCTGTTATGTTGAATGACTGTGGGAACATTGCTACAGTAAGAATATATTTCTGGAAATCCCAATAAACAAAAGGATAGGTATCAAAATCATGACACAGGTAAATCTATAATAGGCATTGGTAATACCATAATGATATATAAGTAAGAACTGGCAAATCAAAGGTTTCATTTGATGCTGTATGATTTAAAGAGAGCCCGACAGCAGAAATTATTCATCCTCTGAACAAGGATATTTTTGATGTCAAGTACCAATATGCCACCAAAAGTTACATTTACCACAATGGAAAACATTTGGGGAAGCTATCATTTTATGTTTAAGCTTTTTAGTGTATTTGTGCGTGAAATATGACTGAAATTGTCATTTTTCTAAACACTTGGAAAGAGTTTTACACCCATCATCAGTAATGATGGGCATATTATGGTTTGGTGCTGTCCGTCTGTAAGTCCACCCATCTGTCTGTTTGTCTGTCCGTTTTCCTGCAGAGCAAATTGAAATCTTACAAAGCATTTTAGTCTTGTATTTAGACTCATATAGGGTAGATCCACGATGCAGTAAGGTTGCACGTAAGTTAACGTAATGCCTTATGTAAACTTATAGGGTAGATTCATTATGCGGTAAAGTTCTGCAAGACGAGTTTGGCTTGCGCAAATGTACATAAATGTACATATGGTAGTCAAATCCATAGCGCTCCAGAAGTGACAGTAAAGATCTGCAAACTGATTAGGCAGTGGATCTGCAGTCTCGTGAATATACGGGAACCTACATATTCCGCGATGGAGGACTTTTTTCCATGATGCTAGGAAACTTGTCTATAACGTTTCAGTATTTGGCTTGAGGTGAGTTAGTTTTTTTTTTTAAATACTGATATGTATCTCATAGCTATGCTGAAGCACTGGAAGCGGAGTACTGCATGCTGCACACTGATGCGCTGAGATTTTCAATATAACTGCCACAACAGCTGTATTGAGTTTGGTGTCCATCCATTTTGAGGAGAGCGGAAGATCCGACCAGATTCAAATTTGCTATGTGTATTGGTGATGGGTAGAGGATGTTTCCTTTTGAAAGTGGACTTGCCATGATTTTCAATATGGTTGGAATGTTAGCGATTTTGAATTTGGTTTTCATCAATTTGGGGGAGAATGAATGATCCAATCAAATTAGAATTTTCTGTGTGTGTTGGGAGTGGGTAGAAGAGGGTTTAGAGATTTTCAAAATGGCCATCGTGGCAGCCATCTTGAATTGGTTTTAATTGATTTTGAGGAGACTGGATGATCCAGTCAAATTCCTATTTGTTGTGTGTGTTGGGAGTGGATAGAGGGAGGTTCCCTTTTAAAATGGGCACACTGACATTTGTAATTATGGTCATCACTGCAGCCATTTTGAATTTGGCTATTGTTGATTTCAAGGACAATAGGCGATCCAGTCCAATTCAAATTTGCTGTGTGTGTACAGGGTGGGTAGAGTAAGGTTTCTTCTGGAAAATGGTTGCGATATTCAAAAATGGTCATCACGGTAGCCATTTTAGTGTGGTTTTTGTTGATTTCAAGGACAATAAATGATCCAATCAGTTATGAATTTGCTGTGTGTGTTAGGGGTGGGTTGAGGCAGGTTTCTAAATGGGATTGCCTCCATTTTAAATATCGCCATCATGGCTGCAATCTTGAATTTAGGTTCTGTTTTTTGTCATGTTTAAGAAGAACAAATTATCCAATCAAATTCTAATTTACTCCGTAATGGAAGTGAGAAGAGGACAGTTCCCTTCAAACATGGGTGCGCTGCAATTTTTTTTAAAGTAAAGTGTCTGTCAGCCAAGTACAGAGAGATGTTGTCAATGCTTCTTGCAATGCTCACTTGGAAACTTAGGGACTCTATCTCTGCACAGGTTCTTCAACTGCAGCGTAGGGGGGCATTCAGCATACCTCGAGTGCTCTTGTTTAGAGTCCTGTGATATTTTTGCCAGGAGTTACTCCCCCATTTAATATTATGCAACTAACTGTGCAGTTTTTTCACGGATTCTTTCCAAATTAGAGTTCATTTAACTGTCATCTGCTATCATGCGATATACTATACAAATGTTTATGGAGTTTGAAGCATTAGTGGACAAGCAGTTAAGAGCAGTGGCATGCATTGCTAAAATAAACTGGGAGAATTGGGCTTAATATTGATCACACAACGGCATTGCTTCCAGTTGGATTTTCTGCTAAGAAAAACATTTTCTCAAGAAATATGTGTAATAAAAAGTGCAGACTTCTAACATTCAAGTTAATTGAGCCTTAATACCATTTGATTCTGTTGAACTGAAGCAGTGGCGTAGCCAGCGGGGGTGCTAAGACACGTCCCTTTTTGACTGCAATTAGTAGTTCTCAATCATTTTCCTTTATTGACGCGTTTTCCAGTTATCTTAATTGGCAACTGAGGACACGGTTTCTCTCCATATGCGATGTAACAGCGATGAAATCATGGGCTAAATTCAGTACAGAAAAATAATTTAGCTACTTAATAGGCCAATGCTTCACGACGATTGAAATGGTCCGCGTTCCGATGAAACGCGGACTTTCATTCTCTGTATTGTGTGGGTTGGAAAAAAAAAGTGGCATTCGGCAGTTAAATAGGCTATAAAAAGCCTGCGGCTCAAGCTATTTGCATGAGAGTCGACAGGTATGCAATTTTGAATGACGTTGATTTAAATACAGCAAATACGCGTCCAGGTGAATGATTGTCGTCTTACCTAATCGGGGAGAACAAGCAGCACCTGTTAACTGTGGAGTGCTCTCGGAGTGAACCTTCTGTTAATTATGAAAATTACGGAGAACAGGTCAGGACTAATAATTGTTTCAAACAGAAGTTTTCTGCAACCAAATTCTCTGTTCTTGTTCCGCAACTGTGCTGAATTTAGCCCATTATTTAATCGCTGTTAGATCGCATATGGAGAGAAACCGTGTCTTCGGTTGCCAATTACGATAATTGGAAAATGCGTCAATAAAGGAAAATGATTGAGAATTACTAATTGCAGTCAAAAAGGGACGTGTCTTGGCACCCCCGCTGGCTACGCCACTGAATTGAAGTGTACTTTATGCATTACGTCAGTTACGTATTTTATTATGTTATTATGTTTGATTAATTGCTTCCCAAAAACTTACCATATAACATACCTAATGTGGAATATCACTGTGTAAAGGCTTAATACACCTCTAAAGATACCACA